>CP136060.1:242553232-243211394 GCA_032464435.1 Aegilops umbellulata
GTCAATCGGAGTTCGTTTGGTACTCCAACGGTTAACCGGGTAACCGTGAAGGCCTCGTGTGTGTTGCAGCCCAAAACCCCCTCATAACGGCCCAATAACCCATCTAAGTCACTCCCATGTCCTCCGCCGTTCGATCACGATCGCGTGGGCGAAAACCGCACTCCATTTGGAGCTCCCTAGCCCCTTCTGTCTATAAAAATGCCTCCCCCGTCCAAATCTGAGAGAGAGACACCCCGAAACCCTAGTCTTCGCCTCGAAATCCGTGCCACCAGCCTCTCCGCCGCACTGTTCACCCGCGCCGCCGCTTCCCTCCAATCCCGCGCCGCCACGTGGCTCTCCGCCGCCAGCCGCCGCGTGCCGCCGCGCAGGCCCGCGCAGGCCCACGGCCGGCCCTCCCCGCGCCCGTTCCGGGCCGCCCCACGCCCAGCGCCCCGCCACCGCCGCCTCCGCCCGCTCCCGCGCGCGCCGCCACCCGCCAGCCGCGCCGCCGTCTCCTCCCGCCGCCGTGCCGCGCCGCCGCGCCGTCCCGCGCCGTTCCGCACCGCGCCGCGCCCGGTCCCGCCTCCGCCGACGTCGCCGGCGCCGGATCCGGCGAGATCCGGCCCGCCCCGGCCTCTTCTCCGCCTCCTCGCCTCCGAGCTCCGGCGAGCCGCCAGATCCGCCCGGCGAACCTCGGGTCGCGTGCCGTGAGGGTTGACTTCCCCGAGCCCGTTTTTTTCTCTAAGTCCTCAAGATTTCTTATGATCATCACCTGTTTCGCATGCCATAACTTTGCATCCGTAGCTCCGTTTCACGCGTGTAATATGTCGTTTTGTTCGTCTCGAAGAGTACATCATTTTGTTCCATTGCATCATTTTCATTTGAAGTCATCTTGATGCCCGAAATGCTGTTAGAAGAGGGCTAGTTGATGTTAGTTGCTGGATCTTAGCTGATCATGCACTTTTGTCATTTTTGCCATGATTGATGTGTACCTCCTATGAAGTTGAGTCCTACATGAGTTTTGTAATATGCCATGTTACCTTTCCGGAGGATTTTGCCATGTATTTTTGTGATCTATGTGGTGACTAGCACAAGCATGCAAACTAGGTCTCTTGATGTTGCTGATTTCAGAGACTTAGTGATTTCACTGTCCCTGACTGCTGTTATTTTTATGCCACGTGTTCATGTTGTTTCTGGGAGATCTATGAATAATTTGAGCATGATCAGTAAGGGAGTTTTGAACATGAGTATTTTCTCTATCCATCCGTGCCTTTGTTTGCAATTATGGAGTGCCATATCTTGAGTCAATCGAGCTCTACTTTTGCTTCAAAATGTTGCTGGCAGATTGTTTACGTGTTATTCGATTTTGCCAAGCTTGGTGTAGTTGATCCTTGCATGATATGATGTTATTCTTGCCATTTCTAGTTACTATGTCATGTCTTCTTGATGTATGTATGCCTAGTTTATCATGAATTGCTCTGTAGTGAGTGCATCGAGCTCACGAACATGCCTAGTCGTTATCAGTTTTCTGCCATGTCCAGTTTTCTGCTAAGTCTGAAACCTGTAACGAAACTTGCTAATTTGACATGGGCGTAATCATATTTTCTGGTCCATTTTGGCTTATGGTCATTAAGGGACTTTTGTCAAGTGCTATGTGTAGATTCATGCCATGTCTTATTTCGCTATGTTCTGAACCTGTAGCATGTTGTTTCATTGCTCTGATTATGTCACCCTGATGTTAGTTTCTGCTTGTTGTTATTTTCTCTAAGTCTGAGAACTTGTTATCGTTTGCACTTTTGCCATGCTTGTTTGGACCTGTTATGATGTGATTTAGCCGTAGCTCAGTGTTCATCTTTTGTCGAGCATCTTGAGTAGATTAATGTCATATGCTTTGTTGCCATGTTTGGGTGCAGTAGCTTAATTATTTGTTGCTTGCTAAGTAGCATCATGCTGTTTATGGCAGTTTCGTGTCATTCTTGTATTGCTTGCCATTTGCAAACCGTGCATCCGATTCCGGTGATCTTTATATCGATTTCAACCGAAATCACCTCATCTATCCAGTGGCATGATTGGTTTGCCAAGATTATGCCCTGTTCATCCTTGTCCTTCCGGAGCATGCATTCGCATTGCATATCACCTCTCGCATATCATGCCATGTTTTGCATCATGTTGCTTGCGCATTGCATCGTGGTTGATATTGGTTCCTTTGCTTGTTCTCTTGTCTTGGGTAGATCCGGGAGACGAGTACGTGAACGAGGATTCTGTTGAGAACGCTTACGAGGACCAAGCTTTCGACAACTCTGAGAACCTTGCAGGCAAGATGACCATACCCTCGAAATCACTTCTATCTTTGCTTGCTAGATTGCTCGCTCTTTTGCTATGCCTATGCTGCGATACCCACCACTTGCTATATCATGCCTCCTATATTGCCTTGTCAGCCCCTAACCATCCATGTCCTAGCAAACCGTTGTTTGGCTATGTTACTGCTTTGCTCAGCCCCTCTTATAGCGTTGCTAGTTGCAGGTGAAGATGAAGTTTGTTCCTTGTTGGAACATGGACTTGTTGTTCCTTATTGGAACATGTTTACTTGTTGGGATATCACAATACCTCTTATTTAATTAATGCATCTATATACTTGGTAAAGGGTGGAAGGCTCGGCCTTTTGCCTGGTGTTTTGTTCCACTCTTGCCACCCTAGTTTTCCGTCATACCGGTGTTATGTTCCCGGAGTTTGCGTTCCTTACACGGTTGGGTGATTTATGGGACCCCCTTGACAGTTCGCTTTGAATAAGACTTTTCCAGCAAGGCCCAACATTGGTTTTACCATTTGCCACCTAGCCTTTTTCCCTTGGGTTCTGCAGACTCAAGGGTCATCTTTATTTTAACCCCCGGGCCAGTTCTCCTTCGATTGCTGGTCCAAACCGTCAGCCGCCGGTGGCCACCAGGGGCAACTCTGGGTTCGCCTATCGGAAGTTTGGACAATCCGGATCTGTCCTGAGACCGAGATATGTGCAGCTCCTATCAGGATTTGTCGGCACAATCGGGCGGCTTTGCTGGACTTGTTTTGTTGCTGCCGAAATGTCTTGTAGTCCGGGATTCCGAGTTTGATCGGGTCTTCCCGGTAGAAGGAATATCCTTCGTTGACCGTGAGAGCTTATCATGGGCTAAGTTGGGACACCCCTGCAGGGTATTATCTTTCGAAAGTCGTGCCCGCGGTTATGAGGCAGATGGGAATTTGTTGATGTCCGGTTGTAGAAAACCCGAAGTTGACCTTAACTAAAACACATCAACCGCGTATGTAACCGTGATGGTCTCTTCTCGGCGGGGTCCGGGAAGTGAACACGGTTGTTGGAGTTTTGCCTGACGTAGGTTGTTCAGGATCACTTCTTGATCATTTCTAGCTTCTCGACCGTGCTTTGCCTTCTCTTCTCGCTCTCTTTTGCGCTGTAGTCAACATATGCTAGTCGCTTGCTGCAGCTCCACCTCACTATCCTTTTCCCACCTTTAAGCTTAAATAGTCTTGATCTCGCGGGTGTGAGATTGCTGAGTCCCCGTGGCTCACAGATATTATCACCTCAGTTGCAGGTACCAACGATGTCAGTGTTGATGACGCGACCGAGCTCACTTGGGAGTTCGACGAGGAACGTGGCCGTTACTATGTTTCTTTTCCAGATGATCAGTAGTGGAGCCCAGTTGGGTGATCCGGGGATCTGTTTAGCATTTGGGGTAGTCTTCTTTCATTTTGGTACCGTAGGCGGACCTTGAGTGTAATATGTTTGATGGATGTTATTTATGTACTTGTGTGAAGTGGCGATTGTAAGCCAACTATGTATCTTTCCCCTTTATTTATTACATGGATTGTGTGAAGATTACCTCACTTGCGACATTGCTTTCAATGCGGTTATGCCTCTAAGTCGTGCCTCGACACGTGGGAGATATAGCCGCATCGAGGGCGTTACAAGTTGGTAATCAGAGCCTTTCCCGACCTTAGGAGCCCCCACTGTTTGATCGTCTTTAGTGGCCGAGTTGTGTCTAGAAAAATGTTTTGAGTCATTTAGGAATTATATATCGGAGAGTTTAGGAATTCTTTTTACTCCCCAGTCCCTTCGACCTTCTGGTAAGGCATCCTGACGTAGAGTTTTGACTCTTCTCTTCTCAAATTTCACTAAAAAAAAATTTTAGGATCACGCGGGTATATTACAATCGTTCCGATGGTTTTATGATGACAACATTGTCTTGGTTGCCTCCTGACATTTAGGGGTTGTGGCAGTGTCCCGGGGAGTTGAGCTCCGAGGTGTTGTCGTCATAATTTTATCGTTGCGGTTTTGGAATACCTGAGTCTAGTACGACCGACATCAAAAATCTCTTTTCTACAGTTGTTGGTGAGATAACCCTGATAGCCCAGTACTGTGGCGAGTGCAGGGGTATTGCCATGACTTGTATAACGGATGTGTTTTCGAAGGTTGAGGTAGACGATTTCCGAAGGTTTCTTGGTTATGTGTTGAAGGATGGATACAGCTGGTTGTAGGATTTGCTAGTTTGGGTGAGATATTATGCTTCCCCTGTATCCCCAACACCTGATTGCATAACCAGAAAGTTTCAGGAGTTTATAAGTGGGAATTCTTGTAGCTTTAGTATTTCTTCCGCAGATATTTGGTTTGTGATTGGGTAATCCTTACCAAGTATTTGTTCACTTCCGTACCTTGTTGATTTTATTTCTTACCATGTTCTAAGTGGCTTCTCAGCTTTGGAAGTGTGATGATTTACATTGGGAATTCATTCGTTCATTCTCGTTCGAATGTTAATTGTGAAGACTATATGTTGCAATTTCGTTCCTTTGATTCAGCCTCAATATATCTCTGTCAAGATGCTAATGGATGTCACCCTCTTCAGGATGGCTCCACCAACGCGTCAGAATCCGGAACGCAATGACGGGAATCAGGCTAACCCTCCGCCACCACCTCCGCCTCCGGAAGCTTGGCAAGCCTTGATGACCGCCACAAATGCCAATGCTCAGATTGTGATTCAGCTCTTGCAAGATCGCAACCAAGGGCAAGCAAATCAAGAGAATCAAGGCCAAGGCAACAATCAGCCGCATTTCGCTTCACTGAACCAGTTCCTTGCTAATCAGCCAAAGACCTTCAGCTACTGCGTCGAGGCCACTGACGCTGATGATTGGCTCGTGGACATCAGCAAGCATTTCGAGTGCAGCAATGTCAGACCTAAGGACTTTGTCAAGTTTGCCTCTTTTCAACTCAAAGATCAAGCTGCTGAGTGGTTCCAGCAATACAAAGATTCCAGAGGAGGTCGTGTGATCACTTGGGATGATTTCCGTCGTGATTTCAAAGCGCACCACATTCCAGAAAGTGTTGTTGAGCTTAAGCGTGAGGAATTCCGCAATCTCAAGCAAGGCAACATGACTGTCTATCAATACAACACTCAGTTCCAGAAGCTCTCTCGTTTTGCAAGGCAAGACATTCCTGATGAGAAGAGTATGATCTACCAGTTCAGGCGTGGTCTCAGAGAAGATCTGCAACTTGCTCTCGTGCTTTTCGAGCCATTAAAGTATGATGAATTCTACAACATGGCGCTGAAACAAGAAGCTGCTCAGCTCAAAGTGTGAGGCATCTAAGAAGAGAGTCAGAGACGCAGTTCAGTCGTCTTCTTCCTCACTTGTGGCAGCTAAGCAACAGAAGTTCTGGTTGCCTCCTCCTCCTCCGTTCCGTCAGCCTTATCAACAGAAGAATTCAAGTGGTCGTGGATCTTCCCACCCACCCAACCCTGGCTATCAGAACAAGTCTCAGAACCAAGCTCCAAGGCCAAGTGCTCCTTACCATCGTCCGCTCTCAGAGGTGACTTGTAACAAATGTCAGCAGAAGGGTCACTATGCGAACAAGTGCTTCAACCAGAGGCGCCTTCCGCCTCCTCCTCCTATGAAATCTTCCAGCAATGCAGTGGTCAAGCATAATTCCAAGTATGCCAAGGTGAACATGATGAACGCAGCTCAAGCAGAGGAGTCTTCTGAAGTGATCATGGGTAATCTTCCTGTTAATGATATTCCTGCCAAAGTCTTATTTGATACTGGTGCATCACATTGTTTCATCTCAAAGCCTTTTGCATCAATGCATGAATTGCCTATCCAAGGTTTGCCTAAATCCTTATTAGTTGTCTCTCCGGCTAAATGCATGAACGCAAGTTATATGGTTCCGGATGTCTCTATCAAGATGGGCGACTATAAATTTCTGTCTTCTCCAATGGTGCTTGGTGATTCTGATATTGATCTTATTCTCGGGATGGACTGGCTTTCTAAGCACAAGGCTCAGCTTGAGTGTGCTGCCAGGGAAATCAAATTGACTCACACTTCTAACGATGTGATCATCTATGCTTCTCGTGATGATACCATTCGGTTGTTTTCTCTCAATGAGATGGGTGAAATGGAGGCTATATCTCAGATTCCAGTCGTTTGTGAGTACCAAGATGTTTTTCCAGAAGAGCTTCCGGGTATGCCTCCCTGTCGGCCAGTTGAATTCGTTATTGAGCTTGAGCCTGGCACGGAACCCGTTTGCAAGCGTCCTTACAAGCTTGGACCAGATGAGCTCAAGGAATTGAAGATTCAACTCGATAAACAAGAACGCCTGGGTCTGATCAGACCGAGTTCTTCTCCTTGGGGTTGTGGTGTTCTTTTTGTCAAGAAGAAGGATGGCACGGACCGACTTTGCGTCGATTACCGTCCATTGAACAAGAAGACTATCAAGAACAAGTACCCACTTCCCAACATCAATGAGCTATTTGAGCAACTCAAAGGTGCTAAGGTGTTCTCCAAGCTTGACCTTCGTATGGGTTATCATCAGATTCGCATTCGTGAAGAAGATATTCCCAAGACAGCATTCAGAACAAGTTTTGGTTCTTATGAATATACTGTCATGTCCTTCGGCCTTGTCAATGCTCCTCCGTATTTCACTCGATTAATGAATTTCATCTTCAACCCCTACATCAACGAATTTGTCTTGGTCTATCTCGATGATATTTTGGTCTTCTCCAAGAATAAGAAGGATCATGCCGAACATTTGCGGTTGGTACTCGACAAGCTCAGAGAATATCAATTATATGCGAAGTTCTCCAAATGTGAATTCTGGCTTGATGAAGTTCTTTATCTTGGTCATATCATCTCTGCCAAGGGCATCGCTGTTAATCCAGAGAGGGTGTCTGCAGTTTTGAATTGGAATCCTCCTCAGAATGTCAAGCAGCTTCGCAGTTTTCTTGGACTTGCAAGCTATTGCAGAAGATTCGTTGAGAATTTCTCCAAGATTGCAAAGCCTCTTTCCAACCTCCTCCAGAAGCATGTGAAATATGTCTGGTCTCCTGAGTGTGACGTTGCTTTCAACACTCTCAAAGAGAAACTTGTCACTGCTCCAGTTCTGACTCCTCCTGACGAATCAAAGCCTTATGAAGTATTCTGTGATGCTTCTCTCCAGGGCCTCGGTGTTGTGTTAATGCAAGAGAAGAAGGTTGTTGCCTATACATCTCGCCAGTTGAACCCCAATGAAAGGAACTACCCCACTCACGATCTTGAGTTGGCGGCAGTGGTCCACGCTCTAATAACATGGAGACATCTCCTGTTGGGAAGGAAAGTGGACATATTCACAGATCACAAGAGTCTCAAGTATATCTTCACTCAGCCTCATCTCAACCTCAGGCAAACTCGATGGGTCGAAATGATTCAAGAGTACAATCCGAGTATTGAATATACTCCAGGCAAGGCTAATGTGGTTGCAGACGCTTTGAGCAGAAAGGCTTACTGCAACAGCTTAATCCTCAAGCCTTTTCAACCAGATCTCTGTGAGGCTTTTCGCAAGTTGAATCTCCAAGTTGTTCCTCAAGGTGTTCTTGCCAACCTCATTGTCTCTCCTACTTTGGAAGATCAGATTCGTGAGGCACAATTGTTGGATACCATGGTGAAGAAGGTGAAACGTGGTATTGAAAAGAGCATCCCCAAATACAAGTGCTATCAAGTTGACGACAGATATACTCTTTTCTTCGAGGACCGGATCGTGGTTCCAAAGGGTGATCTTCGTAAAGTCATTATGAACGAAGCGCACAATTCTCTTCTGTCTATTCATCCTGGAAGTTCGAAGTTGTACCATGACCTCAAGCAGTCGTATTGGTGGACTCGAATGAAGCGTGAGATCGCTCAATTCGTGAATGAGTGTGATGTCTGCAGAAGGGTGAAAGCAGAACACCAACGACCAGCTGGTCTTCTCCAACCTCTTGCTATTCCATAATGGAAGTTTGATCATATCGAAATGGACTTCGTGACTGGTTTTCCTAAGTCTAAGCGTGGAAATGATGCTATCTTCGTCGTCATCGACAAGCTCACCAAAGTGGCTCATTTTCTTCCCATCAAAGAGTCTATCACAGCAGCGCAGCTGGCAGAGCTCTACACCTCCAGAATTGTCTCTTTGCACGGCATTCCGCAATTGATCTCTTCAGACCGTGGCAGCATCTTTACCTCCAAGTTTTGGGATTCTTTTCAGAAGGCCATGGGCACCAACATCCGCTTCAGCACAGCTTTCCACCCTCAGACTAGTGGACAAGTCGAGCGTGTCAACCAAATTCTTGAAGATATGCTCAGAGCCTGTGTTCTCTCTTTCGGCATGAAGTGGGAGGATTGTCTTCCTTATGCTGAGTTCTCTTACAACAACAGCTTTCAAGCCAGCTCGGGCAAAGCCCCATTCGAGATTCTCTATGGCAGAAAGTGTCGTACTCCTCTCAACTGGTCTGAAACCGGTGAACGTCAATTGCTCGGCAATGATTTGATCTCAGAGGCTGAGGCTATGTGCAAGGTGATTCGTGAGAACCTCAAAGCAGCGCAGTCGCGCCAGAAGAGCTATTACGACAGCAAACACCGAGATGTGGCATTCGAGATCGGAGACCATGTTTACCTCCGCGTCTCTCCAATGAAAGGAACTCGTCGCTTCGGTATCAAGGGGAAACTTGCCCCGCGATACGTCGGTCCCTTCAAGATCATCGGGAAACGAGGCGATCTCGCCTATCAACTTGAGCTCCCCTCCAACTTTGCAAATGTGCACGATGTCTTCCACGTGTCACAGCTTCGCAAGTGCTTCAAGACGCCTGAGCGCACCACCAACTTCGAAGAGATTGATCTTCAAGAAGATTTATCCTATCATGAGCATCCAGTTGCCATTCTTGAGACAACTGAGCGCAAGACTCGCAACAAGTCAATCAAATTCCTCAAAGTGAAATGGTCACATCATTCAGACCGAGAGGCCACCTGGGAGCATGAAGACCACCTATGTTCCGAGTATCCGGAGTTCTTTCAGTCCTAGATCTCGGGACGAGATCCTCTCGTAGTGGTGGTGTGTTGTAACGCCCCAGATCTAATTTGCCATATTTGTAATCCAACTCTTGCCATTTCCGGCTGTGTGTTATGATACTCCCTCCGTGGTTGGGTTCTCTCCGTTTTGCATTTTGGTCATGTCATGCTTTTCATATCATGTCATCATGTGCATCGCATTCGCATACGTGTTCGTCTCATAAATCCGGGCATCTTTCCCGTTGTCCGTTTTGCAATACGGCGCTCCTATGTCTCCCAGCGTCCCCTTTTACATTTCCTCGTGAGCGGGTATTAAACATTCTCGGATTGGACCGAGGTTTGACATGTGGCCTTGGTATAGCACCGGTAGACCGCCTGTCAAGTTTCGGGTCAATCGGAGTTCGTTTGGTACTCCAACGGTTAATCGGGTAACCGTGAAGGCCTCGTGTGTGTTGCATCCCAAAACCCCCTCATAACGGCCCAATAACCCATCTAAGTCACTCCCATGTCCTCCGCCGTTCGATCACGATCGCGTGGGCGAAAACCGCACTCCATTTGGAGCTCCCTAGCCCCTTCTGTCTATAAAAATGCCTCCCCCGTCCAAATCTGAGAGAGAGACACCCCGAAACCCTAGTCTTCGCCTCGAAATCCGTGCCACCAGCCTCTCCGCCGCACTGTTCACCCGCGCCGCCGCTTCCCTCCAATCCCGCGCTGCCACGTGGCTCTCCGCCGCCAGCTGCCGCGCGCCGCCGCGCAGGCCCGCGCAGGCCCACGGCCGGCCCTCCCCGCGCCCGTTCCGGGCCGCCCCACGCCCAGCGCCCCGCCGCCGCCGCCTCCGCCCGCTCCCGCGCGCGCCGCCACCCGCCAGCCGCGCCGCCGTCTCCTCCCGCCGCCGTGCCGCGCCGCCGCGCCGTCCCGCGCCGTTCCGCACCGCGCCGCGCCCGGTCCCGCCTCCGCCGACGTCGCCGGCGCCGGATCCGGCGAGATCCGGCCCGCCCCGGCCTCTTCTCCGCCTCCTCGCCTCCGAGCTCCGGCGAGCCGCCAGATCCGCCCGGCGAACCTCGGGTCGCGTGCCGTGAGGGTTGACTTCCCCGAGCCCGTTTTTTTCTCTAAGTCCTCAAGATTTCTTATGATCATCACCTGTTTCGCATGCCATAACTTTGCATCCGTAGCTCCATTTCACGCGTCTAATATGTCATTTTGTTCGCCTCGAAGAGTACATCATTTTGTTCCATTGCATCATTTTCATTTGAAGTCATCTTGCTGCCCGAAATGCTGTTAGAAGAGGGCTAGTTGATGTTAGTTGCTGGATCTTAGCTGATCATGCACTTTTGTCATTTTTGCCATGATTGATATGTACCTCCTATGAAGTTGAGTCCTACATGAGTTTTGTAATATGCCATGTTACCTTTCCAGAGGCTTTTGCCATGTATTTTTGTGATCTATGTGGTGACTAGAACAAGCATGCAAACTAGGTCTCTTGATGTTGCTGATTTCAGAGACTTAGTGATTTCACTGTCCCTGACTGCTGTTATTTTTATGCCACGTGTTCATGTTGTTTCTGAGAGATCTATGCATAATTTGAGCATGATCAGTAAGGGAGTTTTGGACTTGAGTATTTCCTCTATCCATCCATGCCTTTGTTTGCAATTATGGAGTGCCATAGCTTGAGTCAATCGAGCTCTACTTTTGCTTCAAAATGTTGCTGGCAGATTGTTTACGTGTTATTCGATTTTGCCAAGCTTGGTGTAGTTGATCCTTGCATGATATGATGTTATTCTTGCCATTTCTAGTTACTATGCCATGTCTTCTTGATGTATGTATGCCTATTTTATCATGAATTGCTCTGTAGTGAGTGCATCGAGCTCACGAACATGCCTAGTCGTTATCAGTTTTCTGCCATGTCCAGTTTTCTGCTAAGTCTGAAACCTGTAACGAAACTTGCTAATTTGACATGGGCGTAATCATATTTTCTGGTCCTTTTTGGCTTATGGTCATTAAGGGACTTTTGTCAAGTGCTATGTGTAGATTCATGCCATGTCTTATTTTGCTATGTTCTGAACCTGTAGCATGTTGTTTCATTGCTCTGAATATGTCACCCTGATGTTAGTTTCTGCTTGTTGTTATTTTCTCTTAAGTCTGAGAACTTGTTATCGTTTGCACTTTTGCCATGCTTGTTTGGACCTGTTATGATGTGATTTAGCCGTAGCTCAGTGTTCATCTTTTGTCGAGCATCTTGAGTAGATTACTGTCATATGCTTTGTTGCCATGTTTGGGTGCAGTAGCTTAATTATTTGTTGCTTGCTAAGTAGCATCATGCTGTTTATGGCAGTTTCGTGTCATTCTTGTATTGCTTGCCATTTGCAAACCGTGCATCCGATTCCGGTGATCTTTATATCGATTTCAACCGAAATCACCTCATCTATCCAGTGGCATGCTTGGTTTGCCAAGATTATGCCCTGTTCATCCTTGTCCTTCCGGAGCATGCATTCGCATTGCATATCACCTCTCGCATATCATGCCATGTTTTGCATCATGTTGCTTGCGCATTGCATCGTGGTTGATATTGGTTCCTTTGCTTGTTCTCTTGTCTTGGGTAGATCCGGGAGACGAGTACGTGAACGAGGATTCTGTTGAGAACGCTTACGAGGACCAAGCTTTCGACAACTCTGAGAACCTTGCAGGCAAGATGACCATACCCTCGAAATCACTTCTATCTTTGCTTGCTAGATTGCTCGCTCTTTTGGTATGCCTATGCTGCGATACCCACCACTTGCTATATCATGCCTCCTATATTGCCTTGTCAGCCCCTAACCATCCATGTCCTAGCAAACCGTTGTTTGGCTATGTTACTGTTTTGCTCAGCCCCTCTTATAGCGTTGCTAGTTGCAGGTGAAGATGAAGTTTGTTCCTTGTTGGAACATGGACTTGTTGTTCCTTATTGGAACATGTTTACTTGTTGGGATATCACAATACCTCTTATTTAATTAATGCATCTATATACTTGGTAAAGGGTGGAAGGCTCGGCCTTATGCCTGGTGTTTTGTTCCACTCTTGCCACCCTAGTTTTCCGTCATACCGGTGTTATGTTCCCGGAGTTTGCGTTCCTTACACGGTTGGGTGATTTATGGGACCCCCTTGACAGTTCGCTTTGAATAAGACTTTTCCAGCAAGGCCCAACATTGGTTTTACCATTTGCCACCTAGCCTTTTTCCCTTGGGTTCTGCAGACTCAAGGGTCATCTTTATTTTAACCCCCGGGCCAGACCTCCTTCGATTGCTGGTCCAAACCGTCAGCCGCCAGTGGCCACCAGGGGCAACTCTGGGTTCGCCTATCGGAAGTTTGGACAATCCGGATCTGTCCTGAGACCGAGATATGTGCAGCTCCTATCAGGATTTGTCGGCACAATCGGACGGCTTTGCTGGACTTGTTTTGTTGCTGCCGAAATGTCTTGTAGTCCGGGATTCCGAGTTTGATCGGGTCTTCCCGGTAGAAGGAATATCCTTCGTTGACCGTGAGAGCTTATCATGGGCTAAGTTGGGACACCCCTGCAGGGTATTATCTTTCGAAAGCCGTGCCCGCGGTTATGAGGCAGATGGGAATTTGTTGATGTCCGGTTGTAGAAAACCCGAAGTTGACCTTAACTAAAACACATCAACCGCGTGTGTAACCGTGATGGGCTCTTCTCGGCGGGGTCCGGGAAGTGAACACGGTTGTTGGAGTTTTGCCTGACGTAGGTTGTTCAGGATCACTTCTTGATCATTTCTAGCTTCTCGACCGTGCTTTGCCTTCTCTTCTCGCTCTCTTTTGCGCTGTAGTCAACATATGCTAGTCGCTTGCTGCAGCTCCACCTCACTATCCTTTTCCCACCTTTAAGCTTAAATAGTCTTGATCTCGCGGGTGTGAGATTGCTGAGTCCCCGTGGCTCACAGATATTATCACCTCAGTTGCAGGTACCAACGATGTCAGTGCTGATGACGCGACCGAGCTCACTTGGGAGTTCGATGAGGAACGTGGCCGTTATTATGTTTCTTTTCCAGATGATCAGTAGTGGAGCCCAGTTGGGTGATCCGGGGATCTGTTTAGCATTTGGGGTAGTCTTCTTTCATTTTGGTACCGTAGGCGGACCTTGAGTGTAATCTGTTTGATGGATGTTATTTATGTACTTGTGTGAAGTGGCGATTGTAAGCCAACTATGTATCTTTCCCCTTTATTTATTACATGGATTGTGTGAAGATTACCTCACTTGCGACATTGCTTTCAATGCGGTTATGCCTCTAAGTCGTGCCTCGACACATGGGAGATATAGCCGCATCGAGGGCGTTACAGACGGTGAGGCCTAGGAAGGAGATGACGCAGAGCCGGGGAAGACGCGGCAGTGGATGCCCACGCGGAGAGGAGTATGAGGGTTCACTGGTTCGGCTGCGGTGTGAGGCTGTCGTCACTTCATAATAACAGGGGGTGTGAGTGCGTAGAGGGATGGCCTGGCCAGCGGCAGGAATAGTACGAGCCGGTGAGGCCTCCGTGGCAACACAGCCGGCCACGGGAGGCAGGAGCAGGCGGCACGACCGATGAAGACCAGAGGTTGAAGAAGCACTACGACCGTTGGATGGACATCGTATGGTCACTGGAGCTACAATCATTCATATTGACTAAGTTCACAAAGCCCTCCATCCCCGTCAACTTAGTAGGCCCACAAGTTAGCCTCCAACTATGGTGGGTCCCAGCTAGCAGGTGGAGTATTCATTTTTTTGTGCGTAATAAGGAGGCACTTCCTTGCGTGAGAAGATATAGCTGGTGGGCCCGACCTGTCAGCAGGAGGAACATTTTTTTTTGCAAAATGCAGAGGCCCTTCCGGTGGGTCCCAGCTATCAGGTGGAGGAATCATTATTTTGCACGTAATAAGGAGGCATTTCCTTATGTGCGGTCGTGGACCTAGCTGTCAGCGTCTCCATGTGCAGTCCACTTTCGATGGATGTCGTTCGTTGACCACGTTGACCACGCCGTGCTGAGAGCACCAAGGCGGTGGACGACGGCGAGGCCTAGGAAGGGAATGACACAGAGCTGGGGAAGACTCGGCAGTTGTTCCCCACGTGGAGGGGAGTACGAGGGTTTACTAGTTCGTCTGCCCTCGCTGGAGAATAACAGCAGGTGTGGGTGAGTAGAGGGATGGCTAGGCCAGCAATGGGAGTACGATGGGGCGGTGAGGCCTGCGCGGCAGCACAGCCGACCGCGGGAGGAGGGAGCAGGCAGTCCCGCTGGCGTTGTTTGAGCGGCTGGAGCAGGAAGAGCAGAGATTGAAGAAGCACGACGGCCGTTGGATGGACATCCAACAGTCACTGCTCTCGTGTGTTGACTAAGTTGGCACGACGTTGCGTGTGCATCAACCTTTTTTTAGGAAAGCGTACGCGTCAACCTATAGTAGGCGCACAAGTCAGCCTCAAATCTATGGAAAACAGCATACAACCCATCTGCCATTATTTCTAATAATTTACAACCCATTTGCTAATTCTTAATTATTTTCTTGGAGCCCATCTTCTTTTTGTTAGCATTACAACCCATATTGTGGCCACGATTAAAAATTGTACGAAATTTTGCATATTTCGGTGCGGTCAACTATTTTTAATCCCGAAATTTTGAGTGACATTCAAACTATTTTGAAAAATAATTTATATAAATATAAAATCCAAATAATTGTCCACGCATAAAAATCAATGGAATTTAAAATATTGTAATGAAAAAAATTGAAACTAATTCCCGATTTGATGTGTCTTAAAAATGTACATCCCATTTCTCATTACTGATAGCCCATTTTCTGGGCAAATCGAATGAAACTCTCCTCGTCTTGCGAGATTTGCAACCCGGTAGTGCTGACAAAGCAAGTAGGCCTCATTTGGGTATTTCTTTAAAAAAGTAGAACTAGGCGAGCAATTTTCAGCAAGAAAAAAACAAAACTGGGCTCATGATGTGGTAAAATAAATAAAACCCTGGCTAGACGTGCCACAGCCCCCGCACAGCCCTGTTGTTACCTTGATCCGTCACTAAAACTAGTATAAATAACAACTACTTGTTCCTAAAAAAAGTAAATAACAACTGCGCAACCTGATGGGTCCCTGGTGTCAGCCGCTCGTTGTGTAATTCTCTCGTTTATTGACTACGTTGACAATGGCGTGAGCCCCAGATGTCCAAACATTAGGAGGAACCATTTTTGGGGGCTTGTAATAACGAGGCACTTGCTTGTGTACTGCCATGACGCTAGTGGGTTCCTACTGTCATCCTCACCACGTACAGTCATCTCCTTGTTCCTCTCAGTTGTTGACGACGTTGACAATGCAAGAGGGCGGTGCACGCGCACCGCGAGCGAACCAAGGTGGAGGACGACGGCGAGGCCTCGGAAGGAACGAACATGAGCTGTGGAAGATGCGCCGGTCCAGTCACTGGCGGAGGGGAGTACGAGGGTTGACTGGTTCAGGTGCGGGTGCGTGTTGGGGCTGACATCGCCGGAGAATAACAAGACGTGTGGGGGAATAGAGGGAGGGGCTGGCCAACGTTGGAGGGAACGATAGGGCGGCGGAGGCGCATCCAGCCATGGGAGGCGGGAGCAGGCGGAGCCGACGAGGTGGTTTGGTTTGGGCGGCTGGAGGAAGAAGACAAGAGATAGAAGATACACGACAGATGTTGGATGTCAATCCAACGGCTGGTAGGAAGATTCGTTTGTTGACTAGCTAGTAAGTTGACACCACATTTGATAGGCTATTTCCTCGTGGGTCCCAAATGTTAGAATCCAAATATGTCACCGTCATGCAACCTTTCTTATAAAAATTTACAGCCCATTTGGTGTGCTAGTTCAAAATATGTTTGTGGGTGCTGGTGGGGGCTAATCACTTGGCTTCTGTAATGCACAGTGAGCTCAAGCAGCCGGCGAGAGTGATGTTATTTCCATTGGTTGGGATTTGTTACAATATTTCACTCTAAATTAAACGAATGGCAAGCCATTTTCCTTCTTCAAAGAAAATATGACAGTCACAGCTGAGTTGAAAAGGGCAAGAACATCTAACTCTAGCCTACAAACTGTACAAAAGCACATGGGTTAATTGTTCATCAGTTTTAGACAAAACCTAGATTAAAAAGGCAACAACATCTAACTGCAGCACTGTTTTCGGCAGTCGCAGTCAAATGGATAGGTCAGGTCCATAGATTGAACATCCTGGGTCATAAAATTTACTAGATTATGACCACAATATGTTGTAAATAGAAGCCCGACATGTTCAGAAGCTCTTTTGTCCACCTGAAACTCCTTTTTTTTGCACTTTGACAAACCCATCCGTCAAAACCATGTTGCTGATAAACTTAAGCCTGATGGACAATAGTAACCTCGCATCCAGCAGGAAGAATGTGACAAATCTAGTGTTTGCATGGTTGGGTACATATCATTCTAGTGTCATTGTCTTCAATCGAATGTCATGAGAAGTGAGAAATCCCGGTGATTATGAATCCACCGATTGGTTATAACTTTCTTACCCTATCCTGTTGCCTAAATAGACATGAAGATTGAAAACAATTAAGGTCTAAAAAAAGAGTGTCGAAAGAGAAACAACTGAACGGTTAATTCTAGTACACTATATGCGGGCTTGCATTGTGCGTGAAATTATCACCTTTATATACAACTTCTCCAGACATGGAAAGCATTGCAGCAAGCCAATAATCTTGTTCAGATCAAAACTATTCATTTGGATATATAAGATCTTGACAGAACTAGCACCATTGATAGGCTATCCATGGAGAAACTCTTCAATAAGCATAGAACATACTATTAGTACAATATATGTACTCAAAGATGATATATAACTTATGCGCAGAAATTTAAAATGCAGCTTATGGTTACAAGTGTAGATGATAATATAAAGTACCTAAAGAACTGTGGAGCCAAACACCATCTTGAAATGAGCACAGAGATCATGTATTACACCCAAGGTCTCCAGTTTAGGCGCAGAGAGGATGGTTATTTGCGATGGCGAATAACTAGAATCAAGGATCAACCTTTGAAGTAAAGGGGCATCTTGGATGATGAGCTGCCTTCCGTCAAAAGAAATTCCAATTCTTACAATGTTAGGCTAATTTATTTGGAGACAACCGATTCTAACTGTGAAAACAAGCACCAAGCACTCCAGGGCAGGGTAACTGGAGTGGATGATGCTGTGCAATGAGGCCTCCGATATACGAACCCGCACAACTGAAAGTTTTTTGAGAAATGGGAGTCGAAGGTTTTGTACCAGATTGTCTGGTAGGTAGCACAGCGTAAAGGTGGCGGTGTGGAGAGAGGAGGAAAACTGCGAGATGGACATTGGTGCTGAGGGCACAAGTACATGGTGTTCAGTATCTGGTAGGTGATTTCCTGGGGAATAGTAGAACTCAAGTATCTGGAGATGATGGCTCTGGGAGTTCAAAATCATTGAAGAGAGATAGCTGACGACAGTTGAGATTAACGGGCACGGCCCGCCATAGAGGGGGCCCCCGAATTGAGAGGACTTGGGTGCGGCAGCAATCCTTGGTGGGGAGAAGCGAGATGATCTCCCCAAGGATGGCGTCCGGGAGATCGCTGATGCGATCCACTCGAGATTCTACAGGTTCCAGGGATCCGGTGGGTGTGGGCTCACCGCTTCTCCCTGCGTTGTCGGGTGCGGGGTCTAAAATAGGCATCACCGCTAGTGGGAGCCTCATCTTCTTGGCGCTGGGGTCAGCCGACTCCATTTTCCTCGAGGGCGTTGCGTCGAGCTCAGGATTTGAGCAGTGTAATGAATGAGGAGCCTAGTTGTAGTGCGATTGAAAAAGAAGGGGAACTGGGGGTTTTCTGTAGTAGTGAGGAAGAAGGGGAACTGGGGTTTTCTGTAGGAGTGAGGTGAGGAAATTGGGGGTACGAGTGGAGCGAGCTGACGCGAGGTGGGTGGGAGTGAGGAGGAAGAAGAGCACCCAGGTTTTTTGGGGGCGGTGTGCTGGGTGTGGGTAGTGCCTCTCATTAAGTAAATATATGGGCTTTTGAATTGATTTTATTATTTACTAGGGTGGATGGGCTGTTTTGTCTTGGGCCCAGAGAAACAATTACTACTAGTACAGTGGAGACACTCTACAGCTACCTAGAAAAACAATTACTACTACTACAGTGGATACACTACCACTTCTGGCTCCTCCGAGGTCATTGAAATGTCTCTCTCTACTGAATGTTGTTTTACTTTTGTTCACTGACATGCGGGCCATGCAGCGTGCGGGCCCAAATGCCATCCACCAAATTAGAAGGCAATATGCAGGCGGAGAGTCACCCCAATCGTAGTGTGGCAGTAACGAGCTGTCGTATCACAAAACCCCACCTCCCCGCAGTCTAAGTTTGATGGACGAAGCAACCATCATTTCACTCTTCGCTGAATCCCCTTCTCCCTCACCGTCTTCAAGAAAGCCAACACTCGCATCTGCCACTGTTCTTCTCACCTAACGAAGGGAAGGTAAGCGGATCCGTGATGTTGGTATATTTTCGTTCAGAAAAAAAGAACTTTTGCAAAGCAGTAATCGATCCTCACTCTCTTTTTTGTTTCATTGTCATTGTGATTGTGTTTTCATTTCAGTGGTCTCCAAGTATTCGTCAGTTTCATGATGGACCAAGGAGAACCAGGCAAAGATCTGCCGATATTGGAGCAGACGATGGAGGCTGATCCCCACGAGATAGAGAGCTCCAAGAAGATGGAGGCAGCTACCGAGCTGACCCCAGATATGCTCACAGCCACTATTGAGATGGTTTTTCCCCCTTCGAGGATGCCCCTCCCCCCCCCCCCCCGCTGAGTTGACCAAGGTGATTTTCTTCTTTGCCGGTCTCGATTGTGGTTTTTCATCTAAGTATGTGGTTATGAATAATGCAAAATTTTATTAGCTTCGATGCCATGCTATACATAGTGGTTTAAATAACTTGTGTTTCTTATACTGGAAAATAATTCCGAATTTGTTTCTGTTTCATCAATTAGAGCCCTGATGCAGACAAGGATTGTGTGTTTGTACATGTCACTCGCTATGAGGCAGATGACCTTAATATACGCATTGGGAAAACAGAGTTCTTAGGCTGTTGGATCCTGGAGGCCATTTGCGCTTATACCAATGTCGAGTTGTATTCTAGCTTCACTGTTGTCAGGCGTGTTGTCCAGGGTGTACTGAAGCACAAGAAGTTCAAAGCTACTCCTTCTTTTGTGAGGCATACTGTTCTTGTCAAGCTTACGCAGGAAGATGATGTGGCATGCCTCCACAAACAAGTTTATGAGTGGCAAGGCCACAAGGTTATCTTCAGGAAGGTTCATAGGATTGAGCTGCTGCCGGACGTCCTCGATGATGTTCATGGCAAGGTCCGTCCTGTGTCCATCCCAAATTAGATCAAGGCATGAAATAGTTGCCCCAACTTGTGTTTAATAGTAGTTTGGATTGTGTCTAATTATCTGAACCTTGCCTATTATCAAGCCCTTTGGGGCTAGTACTCTGTTTGAATCCTTCTATGGGAACTGCTGCTACTTTTGTGTTCCCGTGAATCATGTGAGAACCATCGCAATTGTTGCCGAAACAGATGCGTCCTCACTAGTTTTTTCATGAATATGGCATGGTAAGACATAAGTTGTCACGATTTATCATACGAGCAGTGTGTGTTTGATGAAATGGAGTACTCGTTCGAGAACTGTGCACCGACATATACATAGGGTACATAAGGTTGGTTAAGTACTTGTAAACACTCTTGGTGCTACCCCACTTGTAAGCAGTTGTGCAAACACGGCACATTGGCTCAGCTCGCTTCAACACTAGGCTATCGACCAGCTAACAATCAATAATCTGCTGTCTGACATATAAGCAACTACGTATCTTGTTACAGTGGTTCATGCAGTTAACTAAGGCCACAATGTAAATTCTAAACATTCACACGCTAGTCTAGCGTTCATGTGGAACACTCACATTAAACTCGGCTTCATAAAAACTTGAAAAGCATAAGTTAAGCAATTTTATACATCTCAATGATTCATATAACATAAGAAACATATACTAGTTCACAACAAAAGACAAAGTTGTGAGAAGGTTTACAAATAAGGAAAAATCAAGCAAGGCTTCTCTGAGCAAAGGGCCTCTCTAGGCAGGCTTTAATTTCCTGGAGTTCACTCTGGTTTTCTCTTGTTGCCACCATCTAGGGTTAGGTTCTCTCATTCCAGAATAACTAATTATAATTGTGTTCTCAGCTGGAATGCTGAAATGAACCATGTAATGTACTGACCATCTAAAATTCTTATGCATTCCACTAAATTTAAGCACCGCTATTTGCAGAAATAAGCAGACCACAATGCCTCTTGTCCACGCACCTGTCCCAAAAACCTCCGTGCAGCCGTGCCAGCTAGTCCTCGGTCCATGGATGAACTGGTAGAAAGTGCATTCCGTACTAGGATATGCAGCTGTTTTCGCTCGTCCCTGCACTGCAATCAGGAAGTAAAACGTACGAATCAGCTTCTTTTAGATTGCGCTGGTCATTCTACCTAGTTACTACCAATGTTGGAATACCTGGAAGACGGGTGGTTAGAGGACAACAGCTAGGAATAGCCATCTCATTTTGTGCAGTTCTACTAAAACTGAGGTGTGTACTTTTGATTGCGCAGATAGAAATGATATGGAGACAGACATCCTTGTTTGTGCAAATACGAAATACGATTATTTAAACAGTGACAGTTATTTGCAGTGGCATATGATTAACAGCAACATCTATTGTGTTATAATTGGCACTACATTGAAAGTATGAAAGTACCCTTAAGTAAGTAGCATCACATCACAACAACACTGCCACTAGATTAACATGCAAAACAATAGCATTAGTATTACTATCATGAGAGTAGCACATGGTCAGTAAAATGTGCAATCAAATTTGTGCAGTTCCACTTGGATGAAGCAATGTTAGCGGTGTGAGATTTAAGTGTAACTGCAAAAACACAATTCATGGGAAATAAAGCAAGACGGAAGCCCTTCATAAAATGGTGGTGGCATTGCTTCAATTCATCGACGGCACTAGACCATTACTTATAGTGACATTAGGTGGCATTGCTTAATGCTTCATGCGATTTTACATTAACGATAGCGATATGGGCGTAGGGACAGCAGGGGCAGAAAGTGGTGAGGCAGATGTGGTTGCCGAGAGCGGCAAACACTTAGGCAGCATGTGTGCATTTGTCCCATTTTTTATCTCCTCGGTGACATTTTCCTATGTGAGCACAAGAAATCTAGACCTGCTCATTCTCGTTTGCGTTGTCCCCCAACACCCCTCACTTTCTTTCCTTTTTCGACCAAGAGACAGGTCCACTTCCCCCACCCTTCGCCATCCACCATGCTTTCTTCGCCTTTTCAACCAAGAGACCGGTTGGGTAGCCAGTATCTACTACTTTCCCTCGTTTCCTCTTAGAACCAAGTCCTAGATTCATGCTACAGCTTTCTCACTTTCTTCCCTGTTTGAACCAACTCTTAGATTCGAATGTATGTACTAGCTTTACCTCTAATAATAGTAAAAGTCTAGGTGGCTTTGGAACAGCCGACGGAAGTAAAAAAAGATCCACACGCAGCCATATGTGGAGCTGGGGAAGTAGAGCAAGGCAGGTTTCGAAGGAATATATACCTGAGGGTCGTCGGCATGTGGCAAAGACGGTGTCGGGAGGCCGCATCTTGGCCACCATACCGCAGGGAGGAAGAAGGGGTCGGAGGCCCTCCTGAGCCGGCGCTCTCTTGGAGAGAACGACACGGCCGCCGATCGGGACGCGCGGGCAGCCGTTGGTCTCCTCCCTCACCGCCGACAATAGCGTGAACGATGCACCTACACCCCTGCCCCGGTCAAGGTGGTCCGGCCGGATTTGTGACCAGCCGTAAGTAGAGAGAGAGTGTAGCCACCTATGTCTTGCTTAGATCTGGAGAGCATGAGAGAGTGAAAGAGAGGAAACCTATTAAAGCAAGCGCTAAGGCTCCTGCTCTATATATATATACATATATATATATATATATATATATATATATATATATATACATATATATACATAAACAGTATTCTGTCACGGGATCAGAATAATATTCTGATCACAACCCGAACTTCCCGAGTAACGCGCCTGACCTTCCCCGAGTACTAGGTTGAACTTCAGCTAAAAGGTGTCCAAATGGGGCTTGCGATATACCGTTGGAAAGCTATGAACACCAGTATCATGATCCAAGTTAATTTTTTGGCAAAATGTAAGCGGTTTAAGAGCAGTTTTGAAAACCGTTTTTTCTTCGCTCAAAAAACGTGAATCGTATTTTCGATCGCATTTTTAAACCGTTTATCCGAATGAGGCAAATAATATGGCGTTGGAAAGCTGCTGCAAAATCGCTCCTTCCATGTTGAAAGTTTTCTCTAATTCTCTATGGTAAAGCGTAACTTGGAAATCATAGAATTTCGCAAACAGAACACCCGAGTTGGTATTTTTTATGTCATTTCTAAACGGCAAATCCAATTGAGGCAGATAATATGGCGTTGGAAAGCTTATGAAAATGCGCTACTTTTTCATGTTAAAAGTTTTTTCTAATTTTGAACGGTTTAAACGTAATTTAGAAAACGGTACAAGTTCCACCGAGTTCATATTTTCGAGCTAATTTTTTAACCGTACATCCAAATTCAGCAAATGATATGGCGTTGGAAAGCTTGAAGAAATGTGAAACTTTTCTGTATATATTATTTCTCCTAATTAATTACTGTTTTATGTCAGTTTTGAAAATGGCTAAAACGATATTTTTGCCGTAATTTCTACAAACTTTATCAGAATGGGGCAAATAATATACCGCTGAAAAGCTACGGAAAATGCGAAACTTTTTCATGTTGATAGTTTTTATGTAATTTTGAAAACGGCGAGATCACTCGTTTTGCCTTTATTTCAAAACAGATTCTTCGAAAATGCACAACGTGAAGAACCTGAACTTCTCGGCATGTCTACTTGAACTTCACTCTGTTTTTCACGTGCTTTTTTTGCGCGTAGTTCTCCATCCACTGCTCGTAGCTCTTCATCCACTCACCAAAATTGAGCAGGTGATATACCGATGGAAAGCTATTGTAAACACGCAACTTTCCCGTGTTGATCATGTTTTCATACTCGCGACGATTTTAAAAGTTTTTCATCTGATATTCATTCAATGTAGTAGGTGAACTTCCTACTGTTTTCACGTTGAACTTCTGTGACGCATTTTTGTTTGTAATTTTCTCATACATTCGTCCGTGTTACACAAATGATATTGCTTTTATACAAACCTTTCTCACAATAATTTTTTTAACTTTCTCGGGCCGAGCACTTGAACATTTAGCTACAAAACTTTTAGACTTTGCTTTTTTATTCTTTTTAATACAAAATGCACACCGTGTAGTGCGTGAACTTCTGGCAGTTATCAATCTGAACTTCTCTCGGTTACGTGAAAATATCTGAGTTTTTTTATGAATTTTTAATATCATTTTCTTAATCCCTTTTATGAATTTTGAAGCGCTCTATTTTTAAAAGTTGAACTTCTTGTTATTTTATTTTTGAACTTCTCCACTCACCAAAATTGAGCAGGTGATATACCGATGGAAAGCTATTGTAAACACGCAACTTTCCCGTGTTGATCATGTTTTCATACTCGCGACGATTTTAAAAGTTTTTCATCTGATATTCATTCAATGTAGTAGGTGAACTTCCTGCTGTTTTCAAGTTGAACTTCTGTGAGGCATTTTCGTTTATAATTTTCTCATCCATTCGTCCGTGTTACACAAATGATATTGCTTTTATACAAACCTTTCTCACAATAATTTTTTTAACTTTCTCGGGCCGAGCACTTGAACATTTAGCTACAAAACTTTTAGACTTTGCTTTTTTATTCTTTTTTTAATACAAAATGCACACCGTGTGGTGCGTGAACTTCTGGCAGTTATCAATCTGAACTTCTCTCGGTTACGTGAAAATATCTGAGTTTTTTTATGAATTTTTAATATCATTTTCTTAATCCCTTTTATGAGTTTTGAAGCGCTCTATTTTTAAAAGTTGAACTTCTTGTTGTTTTATTTTTGAACTTCTTGTTTCCTTTCTTTAATAACGAGGAAAATCTGAGTTTTCTATAATCATCGAACTTCTCCATCTTTTTAATATGGACTTCCTGGTTTTATTTCTTAATCATTTTTTTATGAAATTTTGAAGCGTTCTATTTTTAAAAGTTGAACTTCTTGTTTTTTTATTTTTGAACTTCTTGTTTCCATTTTTTTAATAACGAAAAAAATCTGATTTTTCTATAATCATCGAACTTCTATATCTAACTGCTCTAACTTTTTTATTTGAATTTATTTTCTGTATTTTTAGAAATATGAAAATTGTAGTTTTGTTAGAAACATCAAAATTCTTCGTTAATTTTGAACTCAACTTATTTGTTTTATTCTTTAGTAAACAAAAAATTTAAGTTTTTAATTAAATATCAAACTTCTCCATGTTTTTAATTTGAACTTCTAGGTTTTACAAACTGAGAAAATCCATGTTATATAATTTCTTTTGACCTGATCATTTAAAAAAAATTGTACTGCCTTGTTTCGTAATAAATACGAACTTCTCTGTTATTTAAATTTGAACCTCTAGGTTATTTAGAAACGGGGAAAATCTACATGTTTTATACATAAAGTAATACGCCTTTTGAAACAACTAGGGGGGGACCGAGACAGCGCACGACCAAGGAGCACCCAGTATTTAGATGTTTGACTCTTTGATTTGAAGTTATGTATTTAACTCTTTGGATTTCAAGTGATTTTTATAGACTTAAATTTTGTTATATGTGCTCTTTTCAAATTTGATTGTCACTTGAAGTTCTAAAAAATTGCAACTCTCGACCTTCTCGAACACAACATTTTGACCTCACAAATAGAAATTTAAAGTAATTTTTTTGCACAATAGTAAAAGACAAACGGAGCAACACCCCACACACTAATGCTCACATGTTGTTTTCTCCTTCTTTTAGTATACACATTGAACGACACACGTCTGCTAGGACCAACTTCTCTCTTTTTCTGTCCCATAAGAACACATGTACGCAGGAGAACATCTATGTACCAAGGAGGACCCATTTTTTTGACAGTGACGGCATGTGTTCTCTCTCACACTTTGATTGCCTTTTTGCTTGTTCTCTCCCAGAACGATTAAATCCAGCGTTGCCGTAGCAACTAGGAACATGCACAAATAATATTATTTTTGCAACTGATGAAAAAGGTCGATTTCACATAGTTACAAAAAAATTCTCTTTTTGGTAGTGAACTGATGCTCATCTATAAAATGAATTGTCGTTTTTAGAGTGAATTGTGCATCTCTTATTTTGGTTAGTTAACTATCCAAAGAATATATGATGTTTATAACTGAATGACCTATCTTTTTAGTGGTCTGCATTAGGCACATGTTAGCATCAATGGCTGTATCTATTGGACCCGGCAAGATTGTACGCATGAACCAGAGTAGCTAATCATAGACGAAGGATACTCCATGTGCAATCATGGACGAGCGTACACACAGAGAAGCACAGGCACCATCCATTCGCAACCACGTGAGTGGAAGCTAGCAGCCAGCATGGTGTCGGCCTCCTGGAGGATGGCTGCCTGCGCGGCCATCAGAGTTGATGAGCGGGGGGCTGCTTGCAGCTGTCCCCGTCGATGGGTCAGGGAGCCCCGTGGACACACCACGACGGGGATGGCAACGGAGCAGTCCGTGGCGGGGCATGAGAGCAGTCCATGTTCTACTCATGCTCTACATCTCCTGCGTATTCAGGCCTCTTGCGAATTCAGGACGGCGGATCTTCACTCAATAGCACCTAGGACGAGATGATGTGCACCTTGCGAACCGGATCCTCGGAAGTAACCTTCCCCGAGAAGGTCGAGGTGGCCTTTGCGAGAAGGTCAACCAGCAGGGGCTGGGGAAAGCAGACGGGTTGGGGGCATCACAATGGCGGGCGGACGCGATGTGGAGCAGCAGTAGCGAGAAGAAGATAGGGTGCGGCGATGGAGTGCAGGGCCGTGCTTCCGATGCCTGGTGTTGACGGCGGCAGGATCCAGCGGAGATCACTGGAGGAAGAGAAGGAGAAGAGGAAGGGGCTGAACGGATTCACGTGGGCAGCAAGAAGGGGACTGCGTGGGGAGGCGGCCATGGACTGCGTGACAGGTTGATGGTGGTCGAGGATCCCCGGCGGCGGCGAGGATTGGGGCGCGGAAGAGCGTGAAGCCATGGCGGAAGTGCGGCAGCAAGTTCCCAGTGGCGTGGGCGGCGCCCAGCGACCCCGCGCTGGTAGGTCGGGGGGGGGTGCCTTGGGTAGGTCGCCGGCGGGAGAAGGCGCGCAGGGCGGCGAGATCCAGCGAGGGTGCGGCGCTCGGGGGAGGGGATCGAGGGAGGTCAGGGTGGGGATCGGGGCAGCGGGTGGGGTGTGAGGCTTTTTTCTGTAATCGGTCTGGTGGGGTTTTCTGAGTTCGGGAACACCTCGTGGCTATACAGGGTGTGCTGTGATCTAAATAACTATTCTAATCCCAGGATTAGAATAATGCTACTCAGCCCAAATTTTTGAGGGTAGAGTATTCAACCTAAATTTATAGATTCGACACAAGGGGAGCCGAAGAATATTCTTGAACATTAGCTACTGAGTTTTCAATTCAACCACATTTGAAAGACTTAATATCTGCAGAAAAATATTTTGTAATAAAGTACTCCCTCCGTTCCTAAATACTTGTCTTTCTAGAGATTTCAACAAGTGACCACATACGAAGCAAAATGAATGAACCTACACTCTAAAATATGTCTACATACATCCGTATGTTGTAACCATTTGAGATGGCTAGAAAGACAAGTATTTGGGAACGGAGGGAGTAGTATGGAAGTAACGGTAACAGTGAAAAAAGCAACAGTAATAGTTTTGTAGCAATTGTAACAGTGACAGTGGAAAAGTAATGAAGCAAAGATCAATATGTGAAAAGCTCGTAGGCAATGGATCAATGATGGATAATTATGTCGGATGGCATTCATCATGCAATGGTTATAACATAGGGTGACACAGAACTAGCTCCAGTTCATCAATATAATGTAGGCATGTATTCCGAATATAGTCATACGTGCTTATGGAAAATAACTTGCATGACAACTTTTATCCTACCCTCCCGTGGCAGCTGGGTCCTATTGGAAACTAAGGGATATTAAGACCTCCTTTTAATAAAGTACCGGACCAAAGCATTAACACTTAGTGAATACATGAACTCCTCAAACTACGGTCATCACTCGGAGTAGTCACGACTATTGTCACTCCGGGGTTGCCGGATCATAACACGTAGTAGGTGACTATTGACTTGCAAGATAGCATCAAAAACACAAATATATTCATGAAAACATAATAGGTTTAGATCTGAAATCATGGCACCCGGGCCCTAGTGACAAGCATTATGCATAGCAAAGTCATAGCAACATCAATCTTAGAACATAGTGGATACTAGGCATCAAACCCTAACAAAACTAAATCGATTACATGGTAAATCTCATCCAACCCATCACGGTCCAGCAAGCCTACGATGGAATTACTCACGCACGGCGGTGAGCATCATGAAATTGGTGATGGAGGATGGTTGATGATGACGATGGCGACGGATTCCCCTCTATGGAGCCCCGAACGGACTCCAGGTCTACCCTCCCGAGGAAGAACGGGGCTTGGCGGCGGCTCCGTACCATAAAACACGATGAATCCTTCTCTCTGATTTTTTTTCTCCCCAAAAGTGAATATATGGAGTTGGAGTGAATATATGGAGTTGGAGTTGAGGTCCAGGGGGCCCACAAGGTCGGAGGGCACGCCCCAGGTGGGTGGGCGTGCCCCCCACCCTTGTGGCTAGGGTGTGGGCCCCTGCTGCTGATTCTTCCGCCAATATTTTTTATTAATTCCAAAAGTTATCTCCGTTGATTTTCAGGTCATTCCGATAACTTTTTATTCTGCACAAAAATAACGCCATGGCAATTCTGCCAAAAACAGTGTCAGTCCGGGTTAGTTTCATTGAAATCATGCAATTTAGAGTCCAAAACAAGGGCAAAAGAGTTTGGAAAAGTAGATACGACGGAGACGTATCAACTCCCCCAACCTTAACCCATTGCTTGTCCTCAAGCAATTCAGTTGACAAACTAAAAGTGATAAAGAAAAAACTTTTACCAACTCTGTTTGATCTTGTTGTTGTAAATACGTAAAGCCAACATTCAAGTTTTCAACAAAGATTATGAACTAACCATATTCACAATAATGTTTGTGTCTCACATTTACTCATATCAATGGCATAATCAACTAGCGAGCAATAATAATAAATCTTGGATGACAACACTTCTTCAAAACAACTGTGATATGATATAACAAGATGGTATCTCTCTAGCCCTTTCTGAGACCGCAAAAAATAAATGCAGAGCACCTCTGAAGATTAAGGACTGACTAGACATTGTAATTCATGGTAAAAGAGATCCAGTCACAGTCATACTCAATATAAATTAATAACAATGCATCCAAATGACAGTGGTGCTCTCTAATTGGTGCTTTTTATAAGAGGATGATGACTCGGCAATAAAAGTAAATAGATAGGCCCTTCGCAGAGGGAAGCAGGGATTTGCAGAGCTGCCAGAGCTCGAGTTTTGTAATAGAGATAAATAATATTTTGAGCGGTATACTTTCATTGTCAACGTAACAACCAAGAGGTCTTGGTATCTTTCATGCTACATACATTATAGGCGGTTCCCAAACAGAATGGTAAAGTTTATACTTCCCCACCACCAACAAGCACACTCCACGGCTGGTCCAAAACAACGGGTACCGTCCAACTAACAACAGTCCTGGGGGAGTTTTGTTTGCAATTATTTTGATTTGATTTGCTTTGATCATGGGACTGGGCATCCCGGTTACCAGCCATTTTTTCATGAATGATAAGCAGAGTCCACTCATCATGAGAATAACCCACTTAGCATGGAAGATATTGACAGCCCTAATTGGCACATGAGCTATTCGAGCATACAAAACAGATTATCATTTGAAGATTTAGAGTTTGGTACATGCAAATTTACTTGGAACAGCAGGTAAATACCGTATATAGGAATGTATGGTGGACTCATATGGAACAACTTTGGGTTTATGGAAGTGGATGCACAAGCACTATTCCCACTTTGTACAAGTGAAGGCTAGAAAGAGACTGGGAAGCGGCCAACTAGAGAGCGACAACAGTCATAAACATGCATTGAAATTAACCAACATTGAATGCAAGCATGAGTAGGATATAAATCACCATGAACATAAATATCGTAGAGGCTGTGTTGATTTTTGTTTCAACTACATGCGTGAACATGTGCCAAGTCAAGCCACTCGAATCATTCAAAGGAGGATACCATCCTATCATAATACATCACAACCAGTTTAATTTCCATGTTGGCATGCAAGGTAAACCATTATAAACTCCTAGCTAATAAAGCATGGCATGAGTAACTATAATCTCTAATTATCATTGCAAACATGTTTCATTCGGAATAGGCTATATCAGGAATGATGAACTAATCATATTTACAAAAACAAGATAGGTCGAGTTCATAACAAATTTTCTTCATCTCAATCATTTCATCATATGTCGTCATTATTGCCTTTCACTTGTATGGACGAACGGTGTGGATCATAATAATAGTGCACGTGCATTGGACTAAGCTGGAATCTGCAAACATTTATTCAAAGGAGAAGACAAGGTAATATGGGATCTTTGTTAGATCAACAATAATGCTTATGAGAGCCACTCAACATGTTCATCATGGTCTTCTCCTTTCGACCCCCAAAGAAAAGAAAAGAATTTCAAAGAAACACACTGAAATATTTTTGGAGTTTTTTTTCTGAAGGAAGTAAAACAAGAAGGAGAAAAACTATTTACATGGGAAAGCTCCCAGCAAACACGAGAACTCTTTTTGGGTTTTATTTTAATACTACTACTAAGCATGCATAGAAAGTAAATTAACTACAACTATTTTTTTGTTTTTTCTTAAGGTTTTTCAAACACACAATAAGAAGGCGGAAAAAGGAATAAACTGACATGGATATTACAATGAAAAAGTATGAACACCGACAACTGGAATGAGTGTGTGAACATGAATGTAATGTCGGTGAGAAATACATACTCCCCCAAGCTTAGGCTTTTGGCCTAAGTTGGTCTATGCCCATGGATCAAAGTAGTTCTCTTCGGTGTATTAAGGAGGATCCTGGGGGCTCCACTGGTTAGCGAGCTCCTATGGATCCCACTGATAAATAGACTCTTGGTATGGATCAGGTGATGGCTCTGGCTCAGGAGGTGGGGATCGTGTCCCCTCCCAGTATGCATGAATGTCCGCGGGTAAAACAATGTACCCGCCTGAATGATTATCGCACAAAATAGATGCAGGCAAGGTAATAATCTAAAAGTTATTCTCGCTAAATACCAGGTTATAAATAAGTCTCTTTTCCTCATCATGGCAAATAAACGTATGCCCTACCCTATTGTCATAATCTAAGTATATAGCGGGTAGCAATTTCTCTTCTTTTTCATAGTGCCTAATGGGTATCTCAAAATGTTTGGCATGGCGGGAAGCAATGATACCTCCGAAAATAGGACCCTTTGCACAGTTCATACTCAACCGTCTAGCAACCATAGCGCCCAAACTGTAAGTTCTATCTCTGTGTAAAGCGTGGCGCAAAATAGTGAGGTCAGGGCACTAAGGCCCCCACTCTCTCCACGACCAATTAAACATCTCCGAGCAAATAATGAGTAGTAGCGTAAAATAGGAAGATGTATACTAGCCACTCTCTCTCCCGACACTCCTCTACCTTCACCTACGGTAATTTCATGAATAAGGCCTTCCACATCACTGGGACGTGGCTCCTTGGCGCTGCCCTCATAAGGTAATTTACAAACCTCACAAAAGTCATAAAGCATCATTTCTTTGTACTCATCATATAAGTGAAAGTACCGTGGGTGGTGATTTCCTAGCATGAAAATGAAAATTTTGCATGAAAGTATTAGTGAGTAGGACATACTGATTACACTGGTCGAGGAGGAAATCGGTGATACCTGCATTTCCAACCAATAATAAAATCATCATAAATCCCGGCTGCTTGTAAGAATGCATCACATGGCCATTCGCACGGCCAAATTTCTGCGGCACGAGGAAGATTATACTTCGGTTTTTCCTTCTCCTTATCTTCTTTTTCCTTCGAACCCCGGCTCGAGGAGCCTCTCAACAATCTCCTTAAAATTTTCTTCCTTTGAATTTTTTTGAAATTTTTAGTAACTCAAAATAAAAGTGAACCAAACTCAATAAAATTGATAGCAACTACTCCTACAAGTGTCTAGAGGCTAAACCATGCCTCAAAACTACTTTGGACCATCTAAATTTGGCATGCAAGCTCAAGAATAAGGTCACCTCAACAGAAAAAATTTGCAATGAATAAAGCACTAGAACAAAAACTAATTGGACCATTGGAGGAGTCACATACCAAAGAACAATCTCCCAAAGCAGATTTGTGAATGGGGCTTTGAGCAAGGAGGTCAAAAATGGTAGCAAGATGAGCAAGAACACGAGTTTGAGCAATGGAGTGATTTTTTCTAGAGGAAGAAGGAGTGGATGGATGCTGGAATTAGTGGAGGGGGGCCACGTGGGGCCCACAAGGTCAGGGGGCACGCCCCGGGGAGTGGGCGCGCCCTCCACCCTTATGGCCAGCTGGTGAGGCCCCCTGGTGTGTTCTTTGCACCAGAATTCTAAAATATTGCATAAAAATCATACTAAATTTTCAGGGCATTTGGAGAACTTTTATTTTCGGGACATTTTTTATTGCACAGATAATTCAGAAAATAGACAAAAAAACTATTTTTTTCTTTATTTAAACTAAATAACATAAAGTAAAAGAATGGGTACACAGAGTTGTGCTTTCTAAATTCATCTATCTCATGCTCATCAAAAGGAATCCATTAACGAGGTTGATCAAGTCTCGTTAACAAACTTATTCCGAGTGACATGAAACCGGAGAACTTTCGAATAACACTAGGTTACCTCAACGAGGATATGCATGTCCCCAACAATAAGAATATCATATTTCTTTTTGATAGTAGGTACAGGGAATTCAAAACCTCCAATAGTAATAGTTGAAAAATTTCCAATAGAATTGATACTATCAACTTGAGGTTGTTTCTTCTAAAAGTGTATCATATGCTCATTACCATTAACATGAAATGTGACATTGCCTTTGTTGCAATCAATAACAGCCCCTGCAGTATTCAAAAAGGGTCTACAAAGTATGATCGACATACTGTCGTCCTCGGGAATATCAAGAATAAAAAAATCCGTTAAGATAGTAACGTATGCAACCACAACAGGCACATCCTCATAAATACCGATAGGTATAGCAGTTGATTTATCATCCATTTGCAAAGAGATTTCAGTAGGTGTCAACTTATTCAATTCAAGTCTACGATACAAAGAGAAAGGCATAACACTAACATCGGCTCCAAGATCACATAAAGTAGTTTTAACATAGTTTCTTTTCATGGAGCATGGTATAGTTGGTACTCCTAGATCTCCAAGTTTCTTTGGTATTCCACCCTTCAAAGAATAATTAGCAAGCATGGGGGAAATTTCAGCTTCAGGTATCTTTCTTTTATTTTTAACAATACCTTTCATAGACTTAGCATAAGGAGGCATTTTAAGCATATCAGTCAAACGCATACGCAAAAATATAGGTCTAATCATTTGAGTAAAGCGTTCAAAATCCTCATCATCCTTTTTCTTGGATGTCTTAGGAGGAAAGGGCATGGGTTTCTGAACCCACGGTTCTCTTTCTTTACCATGTTTCCTAGCAACAAAGTCTCCCTTATCATAATGTTGATTCTTTGATTGTGGGTTATCAAGATCAACAGTAGGTTCAATCTCTACATCATTATCATTACTAGGTTGAGCATCAACATGAACATCATTATTAACATTATCACTAGGTTCATGTTCATCACCAGATTGTGTCTCAGCATCAAAAATAGACATATTATTAGGATTCTCAGGTGTGTCTATAGCAGGTTCACTAGCATGCAAAGTCCTATCAGTTTTCTTTTTCTTTTTAGTATGAGGACTAGGTGCATCAGTATTAATTATTTGAGAAGCCTGGTCAAGTCTCTTAGGATGGCCCTCAGGATACAAAGGTTCCTGGGTCATTTTACCACCTCTAGTCATAACCCTAACAACATTACCATTATTCTTTTTATTCAACTCATTAAGCAAATCATCTTGGGCCTTAAGTACTTGTTCTACTTGAGTTGTAACCATGGAAGCATGTTTACTAATAAGCTCAGGATCATTAACATTTCTACTCATATAATTACCCAAGTGGTCAAGCATGTAAGCATTACGTTTCAATTGTCTACTAACATAAGCATTGAAATTCTCTTATTTAACAATAAAATTATCAAACTCATCAAAGCATTGACTAGCAGACTTATTATGAGAAATATCACCTTCATCAAACCTAGAAAGAGAGTTTACCTCTACTACCTGTGTCGGGTTATCAAGACCATGTATTTCTTCAATAGGTGGCAGATTCTTAACATCTTCAGCTTTAATAACTTTTTCTTTCATAGATTTTGCGTCTTGCATATCTTCAGGACTGAGAAATAGAATACCCCTTTTCTTCCGAGTTGGCTTCGGAGTTGGTTCAGGAAGTGTCCAATCATTTTCATTACTCAATATATTATTCAATAGCAATTTAGCTTGCTCAACAGTTCTTTCCCTGAAAACACAACCAGCACAACTATCCAGGTGGTCTCTGGAAGCATCGGTTAGTCCATTATAAAAGATATCAAGTATTTCATTTTTCTTGAGAGGATGATCAGGCAAAGCATTAAGTAGTTGGAGAGGCCTCCCCCAAGCTTGTGGGAGACTCTCTTCTTCAATTTGCACAAAATTATATATTTCCCTTAAAGTAGCTTGTTTCTTATGAGCGGGGAAATATTTTACAGAGAAGTGATAAATCATATCCTGGGGACTATGCACACAACCAGGAGCAAGAGAATTAAATCATAACTTAGCATCACCCTTTAATGAGAAAGGAAATAATTTAAGAAGATAGTAATAGCGATTTTTTTCCTCATGAGCAAATAGAGTGGCTATATCATTTAATTTAGTAAGATGTACGACAACAGTTTCAGCTTCATAACCATGAAAAGGATCATATTCAACCAAAGTAATTAACTCGGGATCGACAGAGAATTCATAATCCTTATTAGTAACAAAGATAGGTGAAGTAGCAAAAGCGGGATCATATTTCATTCTAGCATTCAAGGATTTTTCTTTAAGCTTAGCTAATAATTTCTTAAGATCTTCCCTATCATTACAAGCAAATAAGTCTCTAGCAGTTTCTTCATCCATAACATAACCCTCAGGTACAACGGGTAATTCATATCTAGGGGGAGAATCATAATCATCAGTTTTAGTAATATCATCTGTTTCAGTAATTTCATTCTCTCTAACCCTAGCAAGTTGTTCATCAAGAAATTCACCTAGTGGTTCAGTATTATCAAGCAGAGAAGTAGTTTCATCATAAGTATCATGCAAAGATGAAGTGGCATCATCAATAACATGCGACATATCAGAATCAATAGCAGGTGTAGGTGTCGCAAGTTTACTCAAAACAAAAGGAGAATCAAGTGCAGAGCTAGATGGCAGTTCCTTACATACCCTCATAGTTGAGGGAATTTTTTTAGTTCTTTCATCTTTCAAATTCCTCGTAGTGATCAACAGATATAAATCCCAAGTGACTCAGAGAATAGAGCTATGCTCCCTGGCAACGGCGCCAAAAAAATGTCTTGATAACCCACAAGTATAGGGGCTCGTAACAGTTTTCGAGGTTAGAGTATTCAACCCAAATTTATTGATTTGACACAAGGGGAGCCAAAGAATATTCTTGAGTATTAGCAGCTGAGTTATTAATTCAACCACACTTGAAAGACTTAATATCTGCAGCAAAATATTTAGTAAAAAGTAGTATGGAAGTAACGGTAATAGTGGCGAAAGTAACAGTAATAGTTTTGTAGCAATTGTAACACGACAGTTGAAAAGTAATGAAGCAAAGATCAATATGTGAAAAGCTCATAGGCAATGGATCAATGATGGATAATTATGTCGGATGGCATTCATCATGCAACGGTTATAACATAGGGTGACACAGAACTAGCTCCAGTTCATCAATATAATGTAGGCATGTATTCTGAATATAGTCATACGTGCTTATGGAAAAGAACTTGCATGGCATCCTTTGTCCTACCCTCCCGTGGCAGCGGGGTCCTATAGGAAACTACACGATATTAAGGCTTCCTTTTAATAGAGTACCGTACCAAAGCATTAACACTTAGTGAATACATGAACTCCTCAAACTACGGTCATCACCGGGAGTGGTCCCGACTATTGTCACTCCGGGGTTGCCGGATCATAACATGTAGTAGGTGACTATTGACTTGCAAGATAGGATCAAGAACACAAATATATTCATGAAAACATAATAGGTTCAGATCTGAAATCATGGCACTCGGGCCCTAGTCTCAAGCATTAAGCATAGCAAAGTCATAGCAACATCAATCTTAGAACATAGTGGATACTAGGGATCAATCCCTAACAAAACTAACTTGATTACATGGTAAATCTCATCCAACCCATCATGGTCCAGCAAGCCTACGATGGAATTACTCACGCACGGCAGTGAGCACCATGAAATTGGTGATGGAGGATGGTTGATGATGACGATGGCGGTAGATTCCCCTCTCCGGATCCTCGAACGGACTCCAGATCTGCCCTCCCGAGGAAGAACATGGCTTGGCGACGGCTCCGTATTGTAAAATGCGATGAATCATTCTCTGATTTTTTTTTGAATATATGGAGTTGGAGTTGAGGTCGGTGGAGGTCCAAGGGGCCCACAAGGTCGGAGGGCGCGCCCCCCACCCTTGTGGCTAGGGTGTGGGGCCCCTGCTGCTGATTCTTTCACCAATATTTTTTATTAATTCCAAAAGTTGTCTCCGTTGATTTTCAGGTCATTCCGAGAACTTATTATTCTGCACAAAAATAACACCATGGCAATTTTGCTGAAAACAACGTCAGCCCGGGGTAGTTTCATTCAAATCATGCAAGTTAGAGTCCAAAACAAGGGCAAAAGAGTTTGAAAAAGTAGATACAATGGAGACGTATCAATATAGTGGAGTGATTTTGTTGTACGAGCTTCAAAAAAATGCGCTCCTACGTGTACCCATGAGTGGGTGTGAGAGAACTAGTGCATGCATGCACCGCTTCTCTTCGTGAGAGTACATTATACTATGCCCAAAGAACGGTCGCCACAAGAGTAATAGTATAAGTGTGTGATGTGTGAGTTAAAATAAATGGTGCATGACGTCTTTTGTTTTTTAGAAGTTCTGAGGGTAGGGTGTGAAGATCACATATGTGTGTGACGTCTACCTGCATATAGATGGTGGGTGCGAGAGGACCCGGGAGAGTCGTGACTCATGAGGTTGCGTGTGTGCGTGAGAGAGAGGGGCACGTATCAATGCAATGCATGTGTCCGTAAATCACATTTGACAAACGTTTGCCACAAGCCGCTTCCTGACGAACGCCATAAGAACTATTAGATCGGCATCTGACAGTGTCAGTTTTGCCATGTCATTTAATAGAACAGCCACTCCTCCGACACACAAATCTTCCACGTGAGTGTTAGCAACTGCCATATGCTCCTACCTCCGTTCCAAAATGCAGTGCATATAGCTTTATTGAAATTCGAACCTTGCAAACTTTTACTGAGTTTTCGTGTACCAATATGCACATATAGAATACCCAGTATATATCATTTCATTCATATTCAAAAGGTAACTATAAAGATGGGGGAGGAGTGTACAAAGAAAGACCGCCGTATCACTTGCAGCAATTTCAACCATCCTTTGGTGTGGAGGAATATCATAGGAACTCTATATGATATGATTTTTATAGGATTTTTTCCTTTAGAACCAATTGGTTCATAGGAATATATTCATATACTCCACATTTCAAAGGAAAATAAACATGATATCATTTTTATAGCTTTAGAGCCACTTGGTTCATATGAATGGATTCCTATAGTCCCACAATTTCAAAGGAAAATAAACATTAGCATATATTCAATAGAAAAGTTCCTACAATGTGAACCAAATGACATCTCTTTTCTAATCCCTCCTCATAGGAATTGAGATACATGTCATCTCTAGATTCAATAGAAAAGTTCCTATGATGTGAACCAAATGACATCTCTTTTCCAATCCCTACTCATTGGAATTGAGATACATGTCATCTCTTTCCCTACAACTTCCATGTATACATCTTCTATTCCTCAATAGCTAGTACAACCCACTAGTAGCTTTTTTCCTAGACATGCAACTATGGCACAAGAACACATCATGCATGCAAGTCATAAATCACATTGTTTTTGTAATCTATGCATGCAAGCACCACATCATCAATTCGTGCATGTTACTCATAAGTTATTTCTTGCATTAGATTTTGTATTGACAACGTATGTGTTCGTCATGTGCACACATATGTAGTTCACATTCACATTTTTGTTAGAAATGCCATTCGTTTAACTATTGTTCATTTTTTTCTCTTTGTACCCCCTCCGTCTAGGTGTGTAAGTCATCTTCTGAAAACCAAATAATCCCAAAACACTTAGGCATGGTACATTAACTCCCTCCTCGTTTCTTGTTTCGTGACATATTAACCAATAAGAGATGTGGGCCATGCATGCTTTCAATGGCTTGAGACTTTTAAACATTGACATGCAGTGGTTAATACATTGCATGCAATGCTATTAACTAGCAAAAAAAATCTAAGATGACTTATACACCTAGACAGAGGGAGCATTACATTTTCATTTTAAGCATACATTCACTTCCCATTAGTTATAGATGTTTTTGGAGGAGCTTTTATGCATTATTTTGAGTAGAGTAGCAAATTTCACGCGGTCGCGGGTATATCAAAATGCAGGGCCCATGCATCATTGCCTTTCGATCGAACCTACGTCCACAATATTTTGTACGTATATCTCCACTGGTCTCCGAACCCAAAATGTTGCCTCGTTCCCGTAAAACCAAGCAGCCCACACATATTAAGGCGTCGACTCGAACTCAATCCCTCTCCTGTTTACTACGACATGGCCCCGCATGCCATAGTACTCCTACAAACCCTACCGCCGCATGCATCATCGGTTTTCTTCAAGAGGACAAGGGAGAAGCAGATTTGTAGTGGAGGCGCTTTAAAAAAAAGGATTTGTAGTGGAGGCTCCTACCCTAGGGTGCCCTAGGTAGCTGCCGCACGCATAATTAGTTTTCACTTTTCTTTATGCTCTTGCGCTCTAAAGTGAAATGATGGTTGCTTCGTCCGTCCAGCTTAATGCGGGAAAGGTGGGGCTTTGTGATTTGACCCCTCATTGCTCATTCACTACTACTGCGGCACTACGACCGGGGTGCCGCCAAGTCCAACCGCTGCTCCAAACTATAATTTGGTGCATTGCACGTGGAACAAGACGGTGGATGAGCCATGCTACCTCTTGAGCACTGCGGTGGATTTCCTTGAAGAGGAAAGGGTGATGCAGCAGAGTAGAGTAAGTATTTCCCTCAGTTTTTGAGAACCAAGGTATCAATCCAGTAGGAGGCTACACACAAGTCTCTCGTACCTACACAAAACAAATAGCTCAACGCAACCAACACGATTAGGGGTTGTCAATCCCTTCACGGTCACTTACGAGAGTGAGATCTGATAGAGATGATAGATAATATTTTTGGTATTTTTGGTATAAAGATGCAAAGTAAAATAAAAGAGCAAAGTAAAAAAGCAAAGCAATAATAAAGTGATGGAAGATTGATATGATGAGAATAGACCCCGGGGGCCATAGATTTCACTAGTGGCTTCTCTCAAGAGCATAAGTATTCTACGGTGGGTGAACAAATTACTATTGAGCAATTGACAGAATTGAGCATAGTTATGAGGATATCTAGGTATGATCATGTATATAGGCATCACGTCCGAGACAAGTAGACCGACTCCTGCCTGCATCTACTACTATTACTCCACTCATCGACCGCTATCCAGCAAGCATCTAGAGTATTAAGTTCAATAAAACAGAGTAACGCCTTAAGCAAGATGACATGATGTAGAGGGATAAATTCATGCAAGATGATAAAAACCCCATCTTGATATCCTCGATGGCAACAATACAATACGTGCCTTGCTTCCCCTACTGTCACTAGGAAAGAACACCGCAAGATTGAACCCAAAGCTAAGCACTTCTCCCATTGCAAGAAAAACCAATCTAGTAGGTCAAACCAAACTGATAATTCGAAGAGACTTGCAAAGATAACCAATCATACATAAAAGAATTCAGAGAAGAATCAAATATTGTTCATAGATAATCTTGATCATAAACCCAAAATTCATCGGTCTCAACAAACACACCGCAAAAAGAAGATTACATCGAATAGATCTCCACGAGAGAGGGGGAGAACATTGTATTGAGATCCAGAAAGAGAGAAGAAGCCATCTAGCTACTAACTATGGACCCGAAGGTCTGAGGTAACCTACTCACACTTCATCGGAAGGGCTATGGTGATGATGTAGAAGCCCTCCATGGTGGATTCCCCTTCCGGCGGAGCTCCGGAACAGGCCCCAAGATGGGATCTCATGGGTACAGAAGGTTGCGGCGGTGGAATTAGGTTTTTGGCTCCGTATCTGATCGTTTGGGGGTACGTAGGTATATATAGGAGGAAGGAGTACGTCGGTGGAGCAAAGGGGGGCCCACAAGGCAGGGGGCGCGCCCCAGGGGGGGCGCGCCCTCCACCCTCGTGACCGCCTCCCTCCTTTCTTGACGGAGGGTCCAAGTCTCCTGGATCATATTTGTTGAGAAAATCATGCTCCCGAAGGTTTCATTCCGTTTGGACTCCGTTTGATAGTCCGTTTCTTCGAAACACTGAAATAGGCAAAAAACAACAATTCTGGGCTGGGCCTCCGGTTAATAGGTTAGTCCCAAAAGTAATATAAAAGTGGAAAATAAATCCCAATATAGTCCAAAACAGTAGATAATATAGCATGGAGCAATAAAAAATTATAGATACGTTGGAGACGTATCAGGCATCCCCAAGCTTAATTCCTGCTCGTCCTCGAGTAGGTAAATGATAAAAAGAGAATTTTTGATGCGGAGTGCTACTTGGCATAATTTCAATGTAATTCTTCTTAATTGTGGTATGAATATTCAGATCCGAAAGATTCAAGACAAAAGTTCATAGTGACATAAAATAATAATACTTCAAGCATACTAACAAAGCAATTATGTCTTCTCAAAATAACATGGCTAAAGAAAGTTATCCCTACAAAATCATATAGTCTGGCTATGCTCTATCTTCACCACACAAAGTATTTAAATCATGCACAACCCCTATGACAAGCCAAGCAATTGTTTCATACTTTTGACATTCTCAAAACTTTTTCAATCTTCACGCAATACATGAGCGTGAGCCATGGATATAGCACTATATGTGGAATAGAATGGTGGTCGTGGAGAAAACAAAAAGAGGGGAAGATAGTCTCACATCAACTAGGCGTATCAACGGGCTATGGAGATGCCCATCAATAGATATTAATGTGAGTGAGTAGGGATTGCCATGCAACGAATGCACTAGAGCTATAAGTATATGAAAGCTCAACAAAAGAAACTAAGTGGGTGTGCATCCAACTCGCTTGCTCATGAAGACCTAGGGCATTTTGAGGAAGCCCATCATTGGAATATACAAGCCAAGTTCTACAATGAAAAATTCCCACTAGTATATGAAAGTGACAAAATGAGAGACTCTCTATCATGAAGATCATGGTGCTACTTTGAAGCACAAGTGTGGTAAAAAGGATAGTAACATTGTCCCTTCTCTCTTTTTCTCTCATTTTTTTATTTGGGCCCTTTTTATGGCTTCTTTTTCTCTTTTTTTATTTTTCGTCCGGAGTCTCATCCCGACTTGTGGGGGAATCATAGTCTCCATCATCCTTTCCTCACTTGGGACAATGCTGTAAAGATGATGATCATCACACTTTTATTTTTCTTACAACTCAACAATTACAACTCGACACTTAGAACAAAATTTGACTCTACATGAATGCCTCCGGCAGTGTACCGGGATATGCAATGAATCAAGAGTGACATGTATGAAAGAATTATGAATGGTGGCTTTGCCACAAATACAATGTCAACTACATGATCATGCTAGCAATATGACAATGATGGAGCGTGTCATAACAAACGGAACGGTGGAAAGTTGCATGGCAATATATCTCGGAATGGCTATGGAAATGCCATGATAGGTAGGCATGGTAGCTGTTTTGAGGAAGGTATATGGTGGGTGTATGATACCGGCGAAAAGTGCACGGTATTAGAGAGGCTAGCAATGGTGGAAGGATGGGAAAAGTGCGTATAATCCATGGACTCAACATTAGTCATAATGAACTCATATACTTATTGCAAAAATCTAGAAGTTATCAAAGCAAAGTATTACGCGCATGCTCCTAGGGGGATAGATTGGTAGGAAAAGTCCATCGCTCATCCCCGACCGCCACTCATAAGGAAGACAATCAATAAATAAATCATGCTCCAACTTCATCACATAACGGTTCACCATACGTGCATGCTACGGGAATCACAAACTTTAACACAAGTATTTCTCAAATTCACAACTACTCAACTAGCATGACTCTAATATCACCATCTTCATATCTCAAAACAATTATCAAGCATCATACTTTTCTTAGTATTCAACGCACTCAAAAGAAAGTTTTACAAATCTTGAATACCAAGCTTATTAAGATTATTAAGCAAATTACCATGATATTTAAGACTCTCAAAATAATATAAGTGAAGCATGAGAGATCAATAGTTTCTATAAAACAAATCTACCACCGTGCTCTAAAAGATATAAGTGAAGCACTAGAGCAAAACTATATAGCTCAAAAGATATAAGTGAAGCACATAGAGTATTCTATCAAATTCCAATTCATGTATGGCTCTCTCAAAAGTGTGTACAGCAAGGATGATGATTGTGGTAAAATAAAAGATAAAGACTCAAATCATACAAGACGCTCCAAGCAAAACACATATCATGTGGTGAATAAAAATATAGCTCCAAGTAAAATTACCGATGGAAGTAGACGAAAGAGGGGATGCCTTCCGGGGCATCCCCAAGCTTTGAATTTTTGGTGTCCTTGGATTATCTTGGGGGTGCCATGGGAATCCCCAAGCTTAGGCTCTTGCCACTCATTGTTCCATAATCCATCAAAAGATTTCACCCAAAACTTGAAAACTTCACAACACAAAACTCAACAGAAATCTCACGAGCTCCGTTAGCGAAAGAAAACAGAAGACCACTTCAAGGTACTGTAATGAACTCATTCTTTATTTATATTGGTATTAAACCTACTGTATTCCAACTTCCCTATGGTTTATAAACTATTTTACTAGCCATAGATTCATCAAAATAAGCAAACAACACACGAAAAACAGAATCTGTCAAAAAAAGAACAGTCTGTAGTAATATGTAACTAACGTAAACTTCTGGAACTCCAAAAAATCAGAAAAAATAGGATGACCTAGGCAATTTATTTATTGATCAGCAGCAATTGGAATCAGTATTTTATAACGTCCTGTGATTTTAACAATTGTTTTCATGAACAGAAAGTTTCTGGAAATTACAGCAAGATCAAATAACTATCGTCCAAGAAGATCCTATAGGTTTAACTTGGCACAAACACTAATTAAAAAATAAAAACACATCTAACCAGAGGCTAGATCAAAGATTTATTGCTAAACAGCAAGGAAAAAGGTTGGGTTGTCTCCCAACAAGCGCTTTTCTTTAAGGCCTTTTAGCTAGGCATTGATAATTTTAATGATGCTCACATGAAAGACAAGAAATGAAGCGCAAAGAGAGCATCATGAAACACGTGACAAACACATCTAAGTCTAACATACTTCCTATGCATAGGCATCTTATAGGCAAACAAATTATCATAGCAAGCAAAAACTAGCATATGCAAGGAAGCGGAAAAGAACAATAGCAATCTCAACAAAACGAGAGGTAATTTAGTAACATGAAAATTTCTATAGCCATATTTTCCTCTCTCATAATAATTACATGTGGGATCATAAGCAAATTCAACAAAATAGCTATCACATAAAATATTTTCAACACGATCCACATGCATGCAAAGTTTACACTCTTCCGAAATAGTGGGATTAACGTTAACTAAAGTCATGACCTCTCCAAACCCACTTTTATCAAAAATTTCATAGGATTGAATATTCTCCAAATATGTGGATCTAAACTTGACACTCTTCCAAACCCACTTTCAATATTATTGCAAACAATATTATCAATCCATATTCATCATGGGGATTAAATAAATTTTCAAGATCATAAGAAGAATCACCCCAATCATGATCATTGCAACAAGTAGTAGACATTGCAAAACTAGCATCCCCAAGCTTAGGGTTTTGCATATTATTAGCACAATTGACATCAAGAGAATTTATAGTAAAATCATTGCAATCATGCTTTTTATTCAAGGAGCTATCGTGAATCTCTTCATAAATTTCATCGTCACAATTTTCAGATTCACGAATTTCTAGAAAAACTTCATAAAGATAATCTAGTGCACAAAACTCACTAGCAGTTGGTTCATCATAATTGTATCTCTTAAAGAGATTAGCAAGTGGATGAGGATCCATAAAGTCTTAGCAAGCGAAGATGCAAGCAAAAAGAAGGCACATGGTAACACAAGATTGAACGAAGAAAGGGTGAATAAAACGGCAAGGGTGAAGTGGGGGAGAGGAAAACGAGAGGCAAATGGCAAATAATGTAATGCGAGAGATAAGGAATTGTGATGGGTACTTGGTATGTTGACTTCTGCGTAGACCTCCCCGACAACGGCGCCAGAAATCTTCCTGCTACCTCTTGAGCACTGCGTTGGATTTCCTTGAAGAGGAAAGGGTGATGCAGCAGAGTAGAGTAAGTATTTCCCTCAGTTTTTGAGAACCAAGGTATCAATCCAGTAGGAGGCTACACGCAAGTCCCTCATACCTACACAAAACAAATAGCTCAATGCAACCAACGCGATTAGGGGTTGTCAATCCCTTCACGGTCACTTACGAGAGTGAGATCTGATAGAGATGATAGATAATATTTTTGGTATTTTTGGTATAAAGATGCAAAGTAAAATAAAAGAGCAAATTGAAAAAGCAAAGCAATAATAAAGTGATGGAATATTGATATGATGAGAATAGACCCGGGGGCCATAGATTTCACTAGTGGCTTCTCTCAAGAGCATAAGTATTCTACGGTGGGTGAACAAATTACTGTTGAGCAATTGACAGAATTGAGCATAGTTATGAGAATATCTAGGTATGATCATGTATATAGGCATCACGACCGAGACAAGTAGACCGACTCCTGCCTGCATCTACTACTATTACTCCACTCATCGACCGCTATCCAGCATGCATCTAGAGTATTAAGTTCAAGAAAATAGAGTAACGTCTTAAGCAAGATGACATGATGTAGAGGGATAAATTCATGCAATATGATAAAAACCCCATGTTGTTATCCTCGATGGCAACAATACAATACGTGCCTTGCTGCCCCTACTGTCCTGGGAAAGGACACCGCAAGATTGAACCCAAAGCTAAGCACTTCTCCCATTGCAAGAAAAACCAATCTAGTAGGCCAAACCAAACTGATAATTCGAAGAGACTTGCAAAGATAACCAATCATACATAAAAGAATTTAGAGAAGAATCAAATATTGTTCATAGATAATCTTGATCATAAACCCACAATTCATCGGTCTCAACAAACACACCGCAAAAAGAAGATTACATCGAATAGATCTCCACGAGAGAGGGGGAGAACATTGTATTGAGATCCAGAAAGAGAGAAGAAGCCATCTAGCTACTAACTATGGACCCGAAGGTCTGAGGTAAACTACTCACACTTCATCTAAGGGGCTACGGTGATGATGTAGAAGCCCTCCATGGTGGATTCCCCTTCCGGCAGAGCTCCGGAACAGGCCCCAAGATGGGATCTCGTGGGTACAGAAGGTTGCGGCGGTGGAATTAGGTTTTTGGCTCCGTATCTGATCGTTTGGGGGTACGTAGGTATATATAGGAGGAAGGAGTACGTCGGTGGAGCAAAGGGGGACCCACAAGGCAGGGGCGCGCCCTCCACCCTCGTGACCGCCTCCCTCCTTTCTTGACGGAGGGTCCAAGTCTCCTGGATCATATTTGTTGAGAAAATCACGTTCCCGAAGGTTTCATTCCGTTTGGACTCCGTTTGATATTCGGTTTCTTCAAAACACTGAAATAGGCAAAAAACAACAATTATGGGCTGGGCCTCCGGTTAATAAGTTAGTCCCAAAAGTAATATAAAAGTGGAAAATAAAGCCCAATATAGTCCAAAACAGTAGATAATATAGCATGGAGCAATCAAAAATTATAGATACGTTGGAGACGTATCAAGCCACATGTTAGCCAAAGGGGTCCTGTTAAGTGTGTCGCCATTTCGTGTGCGGACTAACCCTGCTTGAGTTGCTACGCCAACACGACAGGAGCAGCCTACCACTTGGTTTTGCTCCGTGGTGAATCCCGACTATATTGATCTAAAAAGATATTACTCCCTCCGTCTCGGTTTATAGGGCGTGCACATAGTTCTAGCTCATCCATTTGACTAACTAAATATGAGTTACTATGTCACAAAAAGTATATCATTGGATTCTTAAGCTGATTGAGTTACTAAACATATACTCTTCATCACATATATAGCCAGTAAAATTCTCAACCTAGAACGACGTGCATGCCTTGTAAACCGATACGGAGGAAGTAGTAAAAACGAGGCGATTTTACCGAGCGGTGGGCGGGGGAGCATGGCCTGTCATGCGGTCCCACGTGTCATGATGTACCAAGGTGATGCGCGTCCCTTTTGAGGCAGAACAATGGCAGAAGCAATACGTGGTTTTCTTGAACGAGATGATGGTGAAGCGGATTCAGCGAAGTGTGAAATAATGGTTGCTTCGTCCGTCTGGGAAGGTGTGGCTTTGTGATTTGACGTCTCATTGCTCATTACTACTACCGGGGCGCTACGACTAGGGTGCGACTCCCTGCTGTTCTGCACTGTTATTTGGTGCATGACACGTCGACCCGGTTGCTATATGTCCCACATGTCGATGAGAGGAAGTACATAATTCATGAAAGCGAGCGCCGACGGAGGAATACAAGACACGACTTGGTTTTTGCTGCTTTGTGCGATCCATCGATACAAACCCGGACTAAAAAAGGTGAGGGCGGATCTTTTCCCGCGCGGCAGGCAGGGGAGTTTGGCATAGTCTGTTCGAGGCAATGAGGCAAGAAGGGAAACAAGCAAATAAAGGTTGAGCGACTTAGTTTTGGGAAAATCTGATTTTACGGAGTACGTACCCACTATGGAGGTAGTACTACTTACTACTCCCTCCTTTCCGGTTTATAGAGCTCATCTAAAAAATTCATTTTTCATTTTAGAAGTCTCAATTCTACTAGTAGTAGTACCATCACAGGTTTGGATTTCGAGGTGCGTTAAATCACCCGATGCGCGCTGACGGGTGGGCCCCATGGTTATGCGCGCCGATGATGCAACACTAGCTGCGCCACATGGAATGTTTGACCGGTCAATTGATCGTGTCATCAACAAAATACGGAGTTGTACGGGTGAGCCAGTGGCCGTATAATCACGACATGTATTTTTTTAACACGGTACAGATGCAAGCGCTCATATATACGCGCAAGCATTCACCGCTATAAGCGCACACACGCAAGCCCTACCCCTATGAGCACCTTCGAGAGAGTGAGCTTTGCATATGATCTTGAGATTTTATGAAGTCACCATAGGTGCCTCATAGTCCAGGGGAATGTCTCCTCCCACTGAACGCACATTGCCGGAAAATACTGAAATTAATCCAGGATAAATGCGAGCACCAGGACTTTAACCCTGGTGGGCTCGGGAAACCACTGCCCTCCTAACCATCCAACCACAGGTTGGTTAGCACCACAAAATGTATGTGGTGACTGTGATGAGCTTATTCTAAAGTCTAGTGATCATATCGTGATTTCACTTCAAATACAATGACCATAACTATCGTCAACAAAATACGGAGCACGCATCAAATACAATGTCCGTTAGTGTCATCAAAAAACACGGAGATGTATCGTGAGCTAGATACCGTATGATCACCACGAGAATCTATACGGTGACCGTAATGAGCATATTCTGAAGTCCAGTGACCGTATAGTGCTTTCGCTTGAAATACAGTGACCGTCACGCATGAATGTGTTAGGGGCATGCATACTTTTAGAGGGCTGAGAGATAGTTTGTGTGCGTACGTGAAAGTGGTGTAGAAAGAGGGGGTGCCCGGTGGAGACAAGGAGAGATATGCCCTTCGTTTATTTTTCCCGTGACTAATATTTTAGGAGAAAATATAAACATTCACAATGCAAAACAATTTTTTTGGATGCACCATGCAATTAACTTTCATGTATAACATTGTACTATTGTATATGCTTATTTTCTTAGTGGCCGATTGCGTGTGTGGTGTGGTGGGCACATCATTTCTAGTTGTGGTGGGCACATCATTTCTAGTTGTGGTGGGTCAACATGAGGACTCATGGGTCGGTTCCATCCCGCACCACATAGGGCTGACCGAGACGCATTATACGAAGACCCATGTGGAGGACTCAGCGTACAAGACCAAACTACCAGAGTCGTGGAGGACTCTATCCTCACTGGTGATAAGCCGACTATATATGATTTGTAACCCTAGGCCCCGAGTATCTTATAGAAGCCCAGGGGTTAGTTCGTCGATAGTATACACACACGCACAATGCCTGGTATTCATGTGTACTTTGTACACACCCCTATCACTAATATACAGTACCAGGAGTAGACTTTTTCCTCAACTGCAAGGCCTGGGCTTGGGTAAAACTTTGCCTCGTATTACCATCCAGTCAACAGTCAGGGATATCCTACCGAATGATCTGATGGAATCAAATCTGCCAACTACTAAGAGAGAGATGTGTCTGTGGGGGGGGGGGGGTGCAATGTGTGCGAGAGATGCCTAAAGATAATGTGCGTGCAGGAGACACGTAGGCACATATATGTGCGTATAGAGTGCTAGTAGAGACCGTGCGTGTGTATATATGCATGTGAGAGAAATAGTGCTTTCCAGCTGAGATTAGTGAAAAGAGTGGTACATAATAGTCAGAATGAGAGGGGGAGATATAGAGAGTGTGTGCATGAGACACCCCGACACCCCGGGAGAGATTGTGAGCATGTGTGGAAGAGAAATGCCGATGTATATAAAGTGTGTGCACTTATGCATTAGATAGAGAGATATATAGCACGTGTGTGAGAACGGGCCAAGGCATAGTGCATCTACGTGTAAAACGCGGTTCTACGCATTAAACTAAAATATAAATGGCATTATTATTTTTGGATGAGATCATGAATTTTGCAATTTGCGTATGAACGAAAATCGGTCTATCAGACACCCATACTCTATTGAATTCAAGCATGTGCATGTGTTTGTTTCATATTATCGATCCATAGAGTGAGAGCGGTTTGAAATACAGACAATACATTGCTTTTGCAATTCATATAAACATTAATTAGTGCACTCCATGTTGTTAGTGTGAAGCACTTTATACATTTGTCACCTACATGGATACATTCCAAATTGCTAGCTATGAAATAGAATACATATTGAATTCAACATAAAGGGGGTTTCGAAGATTCGAATTCATAGGAAGTGCATTCATCTGTTTGAATGCGAGATAATGGCATTTGTAAATCAGATCTAAAAGGGGCATCAATCTTTGTTGTGTGTTTGAACATGTTATATATTCATACGCATGTCTAACTATTTTTTTGCAACCAAGGAGATTATATCTGGAACCATGCATGAACTGAGGTAAGTTGCATATTTTTAATATATACTCATGTATAATGTATATTCAAATGTACCCCCTCCATTCCAAAATAATTGTAGTTTTAGGATTTTCAAGAGTCGAGATTTGTGAAGTTTGAGAAATCCTAAAAGTTCAATTCAAGAGAACCAAAAATGTTAATGCTTCTACTCCCAAATATTGAATGAAGCGCCAAATAAGCCTCTGGTCAACCGAAACCGCACGAGACTAATGTTTGGTGGTAGGAAATTACTGTCTTAACCCTGGCCCGTGTAGCGTATCGACCCGATGTCCAAAGGTCTAAACCGGGGTAGGTTTGTAACTTCACCAAGACGCCAGTCTCAACCGCCTCCGAGAAGCATTCATACACCGTGGGAACCTAAACACCCATGCGCTCGGCCAAAATCTATCCCGCCCGCCATTTGGGACACTTGAGATTACCGTCCTACCCCCAACCCGCAATATGTCTGAAATTTTAGATGGGGGCAAAGTTTGTAACTTTCCCCAAATTTCAAACAAGCGCGTCCCAAACCGAAACATTGTTCCCCCTTAGTTCCCCCTCCCTCCGTTTCCCCATTCATACTCCGTGGGCGCCAAAACACCCTCTCCACCAGCCACGAAACCCCAGCCTCCTTCGTCCTCTACCCCATTGTGCCCAATCCACCGCCACCCTCATCCATCACGCCGAGCTGGTACCCCAACGTCGTCGTCCAACGGAACCGCAACCGCAACGCCCTCAAGGAATTAGAAGCTAAAGCCGAGGCTGAGTTGCCTCCACGACGCCGACGCCGACGTGCGCCGTACCAGAACCACTTCGACCACGCCGTCCTACGCCTCACTGCTGCCGCTCCACTATCACAACCGTCCACCGCACCAGAGCTGTTCCCGCTACGCTGTCATTCGCCACCTCAGATCTGGTTCCCCGCCGCCGACAGACGGCCACTGCACCACACTCAAAAACTTGGCCATGGGTTCCTCCAAGGCTTCACCGTCCTCCACAACTTCCTGTTTCTAGCGAAACACAAGAAGATTGTTGGAAAAATAGAAGGAGGACACAACACTGCCAGCAGAAAGAGGTTCTCCTCTTCCCTTATTATTTCAAATCTTACGTCTCTGCTCACACCGTATTCATCCCACGAAAGAAACTAGTTGAGAACTTCTTACTGCATCTTCTTCATGATACTAAATACACAAGGTTTCCTCCCATTTGCTATATCACCTTGGCTAGACGTCAGTAGCCCTCCTAGATTTCAATTCAGGGTCAGTCGAATCGCAATTAAAAGAAGCAGCACCCGCATAGGCGCGCGGAGCACCTAGTCTGCCTGTTCGCCGGGGAAGCGGCACATCGGTGTCTATCATAGGGTTGTGGGGCACAGGAGCTGCTTGCACCCAATCTGGAGGTCAGCGAAGCTTGAAGGGATGGCCGGGGGGCGATGCCAAGAAGAGCGGTGCGGAGAGGTCGAGGTGAGGGCGGTGGCAGGAGACTGGGCCGATGGTCGCTGGTGTTTTGCGGAAGATCGTCAACACTGACTGGCTGGAGGTGGATGAAGGCGATCTGCCCGTCTTTGTACATCGGACGATGCAGAAAAAATGGACTGACCTATTTGTTTTCAGTCGATTGTTATTTTCATAGGACCACACCTTGTGGTGTGCTAGAGGAGCATCTGCATTTCCCAGCCATCCCTGTGCTCATATTTCAAAATCCTAGAATCTAGTAATTTTGTGTGCCATGCATGTTGTAGAGCTATCATATGTCTCCCATCATTTATTTCTCCCATACTCACACAATTGTTTTTTATGCATGGGTATTTCAGACTCTGACGCAGTGTTGACGAATACAAAAAAGAAAAAACATAAGTCGCTCTAGTGTAATTCGAAGATAAGCACTAAGCCTTTTAGCGCTCTAAAGGGTGTAGTATCAGCAGATGGAGACAGTAAACGTAGCTTTGCAGCTGATGATCTCAATTGCCACACACAACCATCCCAGGTGCTTGCTTTAACTTCGCGCTGTCAAATGTGGTTGCTTGTTGCATATGGTGTCCAGCTTGTATTGCTTCCAATTTGGTTAAATTGCATCTGCTTACTTTACACATTATACACTACAAAAAAATACACTTCTGTGATGATACGTGTTTGTCACAGTAGGTCGCTTTTTTTGTCATGCATGTACATCCATGACAAATTTATGACAGAATCAAGATAGTCATACCTGTGCTGTCGTAGAAGTGTTCCATGACATTACCAAAATTATCATCACGGAAGTGTCCACTTCCATGACGATAAATTGCGCGTCACAGAAGTGCTTTCGTCAAGGGTGACCGACACGTGGCATCCACCGTAAAGGAACGCCGTTAATCTATCGGGTCGGGTTTTGGATCCGATAACCCGTTAACAGCCCCGACCAATGGGAAATTTCCACGTGTAAATTCTTATTGGCTGGACGAAACACGCCAGCTCGTCAGTGGGTCAGATAGGCGCCTATGATATGTCGACGCGTGGCACGGCCCAACAGTGGCCCATTTAGCTTACAAAGCTGGCCCGTTTGACTTGGTTAAAAGTTAACGGGCCGGCCCATGAAAAGCCTGTTAACGGTCTCTTCGCAAATAGCCCATTTTACGGCCCGTTAACTCACGACCCGTTAGGCCCTAAAGGAAATCGGCCCAACAACGTCATGTGGGTCGTCGAATATAATACCAGCCCATTTCACTTTCGGCCCATGTATGGCCCACGACGTCTTTCGACCCATATGAGGCCTTCGTATCTTTCGGCTCATTGCAGGCCCACGGTGAGTCTAGCCCATAATGAACAGTAATTTTCTTTATACCCGTTAACGGCCCGTGATTTACATGGACCGTTTCCAGCCCGTGTTAGCTTTCGGCCTATTGACGTCCCATACGTTCTTGGGCTCCTTTTCGGCCCTCGATTACTTCCGGCCCGTTACTGGCATGATCCCCTAATGGCCCAAATTCGGCCCATGGCAAGAGTCGGCCCGTTACTGGCCTGTTCCACTAATGGGCCAAATTCGGCCCATGGCAAGAGTCGGCCCGTTACTGGCCTGTTACCATAATGGGCCAAAATCGGCCCATGGCAAGAGTCGGCCCGTTTTTGGCCTATTAACCCGTTGCGCCGTTTCCAGCCCGTCCTATATTCAGGCCCATTAACGACCCGTTATGCCTGTGATAGAATTAAGCCTTTGCTGTCCTACGACCTGTTACCGTGCTGGGCCGATACCAATTACGCCCGATTATGGCCCATGTAGACACATTTATCCGACGGCCCGAGGCCCACCGATTACAGGCCCATTTATCGACGGCCCGTAGGAGACCCATGGATCCTACGGCCCGTATATGGCCCATGGTAGTTGCGGCCACTAGCAAACCAGGGAAAAAGAAGACTAGGAAATAAATAGGGCCGAAACTAATGCTAGGCTATTAAGGCGATTGCACAAATTACATCCACTCGGCATCAAAGATCTCCACCAGTGCAAATATAGGGAACACCCTACACTATACCAAAATGGCTTGCTGTTTTCTTCAGGCGGTGGCTGCACGTTAAGAATACATTTTGTTTCGCACCAAAACAAATTACAACTATATAACAAAAGGAAGATTGGCATAAAACTTAACAGTCTAGCAGATAAATGCACCACCAGAAGTTCAGAAGCTCAGTTCATTTGACCTGACTGTTACGTTTTCATGCTGTATGGTCCGATGGAGCACCATAACCCTCGCCTTCATTTCCCCTAGGCTCCTGAACAACATAGCAAATGTTTGATAGTCTGGTTTCAAAACCATGCATATCTTGACGACATTGAGCAATGTTTCTCCTTGTTTCACAAAGGGTCTCTGTTAGGGAATGGACTTGTGTATGGAGCGCAGATACAACATTGCGTTGAGCTTGCATATCATGATCATGAGGCAGTTTGGACAATATTGCCTTAACAACCAACCCAGTATTACGCAGGAACGTGCTTTTGGCACTGTTAGTGGACAGGTACTGACCCACTGCAGCAAGAGCTGAGATTGCGGTTATAGTTGCCTCGCCACCTTCAGAAGGTGGAGGTTCCACCATTTTTTCCATAGCTCGCTGAAAAGTTGAGGTTTTACATTAGTAGTACCAGAACAGAAGATATTAAGGAGGCAGCAAAACCAAACAAAATAGCTTTGGTCTATATACAGAATTTATTCTGGTGAACGCATGTAAAATATTAGTTGTATTTTATTGCAAAGTACATAATAAAACCAGGTTCCAAACATATGACCATGTACCATCGCTAATGTATTGTCGATTTCTTCACATTGTATTGAGGGCTAAGGATGAAGAGACGAAGTTTATAATACGGTAAGCATAGTATGACGTCATTCATATCACAAAACAACTGAGAACAGACAAACAGGCAATTGTAACATTGTGTGGGCAAGTCCAGCATGGAACTAGATTACGGGTCAAGATCAAAGGAACATCACTCCTCTCTTTTAAACCTTGTAAGGTGCAATGATACGCTAAGACAATTGTGTATAAAATTGAAAAGAGTAATAGACATTGGCTGCAAACCATGCAGTTCAAGGCGCAAGTCAGAGTAAGTAGTAGTTAAAGGGCATGAGGATTAAGGACTTACAACAGCGGCTTTGATTGGTGTAGTCATGCCCTTCTTCTTGCTGGTGTGACAGTCCTTGAAGATTTCCACAACATTTGGTTCAGGTACTTTTTGGTCCTTGCGGGCTTTCCTCTGCATTTGGAACAAGTCAATATAGATTATCTGATAATATGGTACAGCGAAAAGACTGAAATAGCAGCTAATTACAAGAGCCTCGCAGTGTGCAATATAGCTACGAGATCCTGTCGTCTGTTGGAATTTCACTTTCGTATGGTTGGCCTTGTTCTTTGAACAATTCACCCACAAGAAGATAGATTTGTATGGCACATGCGTAAATAGGACTTCAACATGTGATCTGATGACATATATATAATGTACCTGATACTTCGGATCAGACCAGTGTTTAACGAGGCCTCTCCAGTCTTCATCAGATATATTTTCCACTGGAGATGTTTGGGCAAGTTCACTATTAGCCTTGCCTTCAAAGTGAGTTTTCCTCAAGTTATACCGATACTGTCGCAGAGCAGACTTGAAAACATGGGTGCAAGCTTGTCTGGTTGCATCATCTTGGCTATCCAACTTGAACCTCATTTGTTGAAAATTATGGGAGTCTCATTATCAGCAACCTAGAAAGTATTGGACAGAGCAAGACGATATTACTAGTTTCCATACATAACCATACTTACAGATAAATGGTCGAGGAAGGTGTTGAACTGGGTTTCGTCTTTGTCATTCCTGTACTGAATCCATGTTGGCAGGATACGTACATGGCACCTAACAGCAACCGCTGCCTCTGATACTAACTTGGCTGACTCTATAGCATCACGTGGCCTTTTTATACCTGCCTCAAAACGGATCTCCATTCTTCCTCCTCTAGATTTAGTTAACCTATCGAGCATTATCCCTGATGTTTGTTTCCTCTTGCGCCTAGGTGCTAGTCCAACAACAAACATAGGAAGTGTTAGTGTACATCAAACTGTGAGACTACATATAAAGAAGCATGCAACTGTAACTTGACTCCAGCAACTACCTTCTTGCTGTTGAAGCTCACAAGGTTCATCTGATATTGCCAACTTGTCTTGTGTCAAGAGTGCTTGGGAAGTAGTGTCAGGTGGCAAGGGAGCTTGGGAACGTGCTGCTAGCTCAGTTGACGCACGAGTACGTCGTGCAGCTGGTAGTACTGTGGTAGGTGTTGCAAGAACTAGGGCTGTCTCTGCTTGTTTGGTGGCAGCTATTTGTTTCTGTTTGTCTTTTTTTGCACCTCGTGTAGCATGGGATACCGTGTTTGTAGAATTTTCTGCTGGACTTTGACCTTCTATTGCACCATCAGTACCAGCAGAATCTGCAGGATTCATCCGCTTCTCATTCCCTGCCATTCTGTGTTTGTTCCTCTTTCTCTATGCCATGTTAAGTCAAGCCGACAAGAAAAACGAATAACAATTTAGTTCTTCAGAACAAATTGATGCGTGATGCAGACGAACTGAACTTTGATGTTAGACAACCACATGATAGGAGGATGTAATATGTATGAAAAACAGGACGGAAGAGATAACCAGAACTATGATGTGTAAACTAAGAAGAAGACATTTCACCAAATTAGAAGCAATGCAATGGAAGGTAGACACCATATGAAAGATGATACAAATGTCGCTCTGCCAAGTTAACAGTGTCTCATCATAAATGGCGTTTAAACAAATGTGAAGCAGTACAAGAAATAAATCATATGCAAGATGCAAACAACATCACACTACCATGTTAGAGGTCTCTCGTCATTAGTGCCATTGCATATTCCCAGCGTTGGATATTCACAGCTTATGATGTGTAAACTAAGGAGAAGGCATTTCAACAAATTAGAAGCAATGAAAGCTAGACACCATATGAAAGATGCAACGAATATCACTCTACCAAGTTAAAACCGTCTCGTCATAAGTGCCATTTCAACAAATTAGTAGTACAAGCTAGAAAATAATGTGAGATGTAACCTATATCACACTCCGAAGTCAAACGTGTCTTATGATAAGTGATTGTTGCAGGTTACACAATAGTAGTAATATGATGTAAGAACATGGTGTGATAGACAGATATTGTATGTTCTAGAAACAGGAACACATGTCTTACTCAAGTATAATGTGTAAAGTAAGTAGATGGAATTCAACAAAATTAGAAGCCATACAAGCTAGACATCACACATAACGTGCAACCACATATAACAGTGCCAAGTTAGAGGGAGCACCGGTGATGCTACACTAGGGGAGATGTGCTCATCATAAACACAGCTTTGTTGAGTGTCTAAGCATGTGTTGTCTTGGAAATCATCTTGGGGGTGTGGAGGAGTAGAAACTGTAGAGGCCCTCCATTCGAAAGGAGCACCTTTATCCACTGCCTTGCTAACTTCCTTCCGCTTTATTGATTTTGAATTGTCAAGTAAAACCGACAAGAAAAAGCAATAAAATTCTCTCTTCAGAACTCATTCATGCATGATACTGACAATCACTACTTTGATGTAAGGCAAACATATGATACCAGGATGGAATATGTACGAAAAACAGGACGACATGGCATGTTCACAACTGTTTATGTAAACTAAGCAGAAACCATTCCAGCAAATAAGAAGCAATGCAAGCTAGACACCACATGAAAGATGCAACCAATATGACTGCCAAGTTAAAAGCGTCCCATCATAAATGGAATTTCAATAAATTAGAAGCAGTGCATGCTATAAATCATATGAAAGATGCAACTAATATCGCACTGCATATACTAAAGGTTTCTCGTCATGTTGATTGATGCGGGATACAAAAAACAATAGTTTTATGTAAGGACATGCTTAATAGACAGATGTACTATGTACTAAATACAGGAAGGCATGTCACATTAACAGGTATAATGTATAAGCTAAGCAGACTAGCACATGTAGTTTAACCAGATTGGAAGAATTACAATCTAGACACCATATGCAACATGCAACCACATATCACGCTGCCAAGTTAGAGCAAGCACTTGCGATGCTAGTGTAGGGGAAATGCTGTAATCAACTACAGAGCTATGTTCACTATCTTCATGTAGCATTTCTGTTTCTTGAGAATCATGTCGGGAGGCTAACGCTACATTCTTTAAATGAGGAGTAGTCCCCTTGCCTGCCTGCCTCGTCATAAGTGATTGATGAGGGATACACAAGAACATTAGTTTGATGTAAGAACATGGTTAATACACAGATGTACTAGTATGTACCAAAAACAGAAAGGCATGTCATATTCAAAGGTATAATGTGTAAGCTAAGCAGATGCAATTTAACCAAATTGGAAGCAATACAAGCTAGACATCCGGCTGGAGTGGTGAGAGCCTGGTGGGAGGCGGGCTGCTTCGCCACCATCGCAGCTTTTTAGTTGGCTTCCAGGTGATGCCTATCTTTGTTGGGCTTGTCACTGGCTCGGCCAGTGCCCTGACTAGCTATTTGTCTTCTGGTGCTCACGGGGATGGTGGTTCATGTAAAAAAATATTTCCTTATCTTATCGACTTCGGCCTTTCGAATACAAGCTAGACACCATATGGAACATGCAACCACATATGGCACCGCGAAGTTAAAGCAAGCACCTGGGATGATGGTTCATTGCGAGCGAGGTCATCAACTCCAGAGCTACGTTTCCCGTCTCCATCTGCTGACACTGCACCCATTAAAGCGTTGAGACATGTCTTGCCTAGCCGCACAACAAGCTGGAGCGACTTATCTCTTTTCTTTTTGGCTTCTCTCATGGCAGCAGAGTCTGAAATACCCTTGCATAAAAACACAATAGTGAGAGTAAGGGTGAAGTGTGTGCGGAACTAGTGCACTATAAAAGTAGCAGATAGTAGGTGGCTGAAAAATAAATGACACGAGACATATGATAGCTCTACAACATTGCATGGCAAACAAAATTAGATTCTACTCCGTATGATTTTGTAATATATGAGCACAGGAAATGCAGGTACTCCTCCAGCACACCACCACATGTGGTCATATCTAAGATAACAGTCGACTGAAAATAAATAGGTCAGTAGATTTTTTTAATGAACCGTCCGATCTATAAGGAACGGGCAGATGGCCTTCGTCTACCTCCCGCCAGTCACTGTTGACGATCTTTGTCGAATCGCCAGCGACCACCGGCCCAGACCCCTGCCTCCGCCGCCCCGCCCTCCCATCGACCTCACACCACTGCCGTGCTTGGCAGCGCCCCCAGGCCATCCCTTTAATCCCGGCCGACCTCCAGATCGGGCGCCAGTAGCTCTAGGCCGCACACGCCCCTAAGATAAACACCAAGGCGCTGCTTCCCCGGCATAATAGGCGTACTAGCGCCTGTTATGCCGGGGAATGCTTCCGTTAATTGGGAATCAACTGGCCAGAAATTGAAATTCAGGGGGGCGACGGACCTCTAGCTAAGGTGAAATAGTATATGAGGAGAAACCTTGTGCATGGCGAGTTACTAGGAACATCTAGTATCAAGAAGAAGCGGTCAACTAGTGTCTTCTGTGGGATGAATACCATGCAAGCAGAGATGTAAGATTTGCACGAATAAGGGAAGAGGAGTACCTTTTTCGGTTGCCGGTCTGGTCACCCCCACTTGTCGCGCCGATCTTCTTGTTTTTACCGGGGAAAACGATGTTCTGGAGGGTGCATGCTTGGATGAACCCATGGCCAAATTGTTGACTGTGTTGCCGTGGCCGTATGTCGGCGGAGGGGAAGCAAATCCGAGGCGGCAAAGGACGGCGTAGCAGAAACAGCTCCGGTGCGGTGGAGGGTGGCGAAGTTGGAGCGGCAGCGGTGAGGCGCAGGACGGCGTGGTTGAACTGGCTCGGGTACGGACGACTCGGCCTCGGCTTTAACTACTAGCCGTGGAGGGCGTTGCGGTTGAGGTTGCGGTGGACGACGACGTCGGGGTATCGGCTTCGGCGTGATGGAGGAGGGCGGCGGTTGATGGGTGGGATAGGGTGGCGGACGGAGGACGCCAGGGTTTCGCGGCTGGTGGAGAGGTAGTCTTGGCGCCCACGGAGTACGAATGGGGAATCGGACGGGTGGGGGGGGGGGGAACCATGTTTCGGTCTGGGACGCGCTTGTTTTGGGCTTTTTTGAACAGAAGATGGGACGCGCTTGTTTGAAATATGGGGAAAGTACAAACTTTGCCCCCCTCTTAAACTTCGGACCTACTGCGGGTCGGGGGTAGGATGGTAATCCCAGGTGTCCCAAATAGTGGGCGGGTGTAGGATCGGAAGTATGTCTATAGGGGGGTGATTAGAGTACTTGACCTAATAAAAAAATAGCCTTTTCCCAATTTTAGTTCTTGGCAGATTTTAGCTATCTTAGCACAAGTCAAGCAATCTCAACACAATTCAAGCAAGCATGCAAAAGAGTATATGAGCAGCGGAAAGTAAAGCATGCAACTTGCAAGAACGTAAAGGGAAGGGTTTGGAGGATTCAAACGCAATTGGAGACACGGATATTTTTGTCGTGGTTCCGATAGGTGGTGCTATTGTACATCCACGTTGATGGAGACTTCAACCCATGGAGGGTAACGGTTGCACGAGTCCACGGAGGGCTCCACCCATGAAGGGTCCACAAAGAAGCAACCTTGTCTATTCCATCACGGCCGTTGCCCACGAAGGACTTGCCTCACTAGCAGTAGATCTTCACGAAGTAGGCGATCTCCTTGCCCTTACAAACTCCTTGGTTCAACTCCACAATCTTGTCGGAGGCTCCCAAGTGACACCTAGCCAATCTAGGAGACACCACTCTCCAAGAAGTAACAAATGGTGTGTTGATGATGAACTCCTTGCTCTTGTGCTTCAAATGATAGTCTCCCCAACACTCAACTCTCTCTCACATGATTTGGATTTGGTGGAAAGAAGATTTGAGTGGAAAGCAACTTGGGAAAGGCTAGAGATCAAGATTCATATGGTTGGAATGGAATATCTTGAGCTCAACACAAGTGTAGGTGGTTCTCTCTCAGAAAATGTGTATTGGAAGTGTAGATGTGTTCTGATGGCTTTCTCCACGAATGAAGAGTGGGTGGAGGGGTATATATAGCTTCCACACAAAATCTAACCGTTACACACAATTTTCCAAACTCGGTGGGACCGAATGGTTAAACTCGGTCGGACCGATTCAACAAACCTAGTGACCGTTAGGATTTTCGGTGGGACTGAGATGCAACTCGGTAGGACCGATATGGTTAGGGTTCGAGCATAACATAATCTCGGTGTGACCGATTACACAAACTCGGTGGGACCGATTTTGGTAATAAGCTAACCAGAGAGTTGGTCAGGTAAACTCGGTGGGACCGGTTTGCTCATTTCGGTGAGACCGAAATGTTACGAAAGGGAAACAGAGAGTTTACATTGCAATCTCGGTGGGACCGATCGCTCACTTCGGTTAGACCAAAATGTTACGAAGGGAAACAGAGAGATTACAATCCCATCTTGGTGAGACCGAGATCCCTATCGGTGAGACCGATTTGGCTAGGGTTTGTGGTAGTGGCTATGACATATGAAACTCGGTGGCGCCGGATAGAAAGAATCGGTGGGGCCAAGTTTGACTTTTGGTTTAGGTCAAATGTGGATGTGGGAAGGTAGTTGAGGGTTTTGGAGCATATCACTAAGCACTTTGAGCAAGCAAGCCATTAAGCAACACCTCATCCCTCCTTGATAGTATTGGCTTTTCCTATAGACTCAATGTGATCTTGGATCACTAAAATATAAAATGTAGAGTCTTGAGCTTTAAGCCTGAGCCAAACTTTTTGTCCTCCAAATTTTGAGGGATCCACTTTCCTCATCCATGCCATGCCATTCATTGAGCTTTTCCTGAAATATTAATCTTGGAATAATGTTAGCTCAATGAGCTATATGTTGTTAGGAATTACCAAAACCACCCAGGGATGGTTGCACTTTCAATCTCCCCCTTTTTGGTAATTGATGACAACATATAGATCAAAGCTTCGACAAATGATAATAAGAGTGAAAGATATTGTCGCTTTGAGAAGTATGTGAAAAGCAAGAGCTCCCCCTAAATTTGTGCATATCTTAAGATTTGCTTTGGACTGCAAATGCACAATGAGTTAGGATCATGGGTTACTCTTGCATGTCACATACATCTTGGTGGAGCACTCAAAATGATAAGAATTAAATACATGCACTCATCACCAAGCAAAGTGAATGATCAAATAGGGATAACAAGATAGTATCATTCAACAAGCATAAGTGTAGCTTATGATCAACCACATGATCATCAATTTCTCACAGATAATAGCATAGTTTCTCAAGCAATCAAAAGCAAACAAAGATCAACCAAGAAGACAAGAGAGAACAAAAGCAAACAAACTCTCTCTCTCTCGAAGCCTATGATCTATACATTTTTCTCCCCCTTTGGCAACAAGTTACCAAAAAGTTCAAAAAAAATGCATAGCACTAAAACGACTCTCAGGCTTGGTCTTCAGGTGGTGGAGTCCGGATAACGCCGAGGACGAAGGCTTCAGTTGAAGTAGATGGAGCTGGAGCTGGTGTAGGTGCTGGAGCTGGTGGCACTGACGCTGTAGCTGGTGCAGATGAAGTGGCTCTGGTGTCAGTTACTGGCACTGCAGATGATCTCTAAGCTCTAGGCACTCTGGCAAATGCATCAGTTGTTGTTTTGCCCTTCCTCTCCTGCATGTCATCCTGTAGTTGCTCCACAGCAGACTGAATCTCTGTTACTTTCACATCTAAGTCATAGAACTTTTGTTCCATGATTCTTTCCAAGCTCTCTTGGTTTCGAGTCAGGGTGGCCAGTCCTTTCTCAATCCTCAGAGTTGACGCTATCAGATAACCGAGCTGCTCCTACTTATTCTTCAGAAAGTACTCAGATGCCTCCTCTTGAGTTGGCATCTTGGCAGCCTTCTCCATCTTTGCCTTCTCCTTCTTTGCTTGAGCTTGTACTAATGATGGTTCATTCTCATTCATCACAACTTGATTTTCCTCAAAATCTAGATGGATGGGCAAGTGTTCCTTATCCAACAGGTATGTGCATGTGCCCATCTTCGAGTTAATCAACTCCTAAATATGTGGGGCATATCCACAACTATGAGGCTCATGACCTTGAACTTCTGTGGCACATCAAATATATGTAGCAAGTTAATTGCATGCCCTCTGATCATGTTGTGGTCACCTGACTTGGGCAAAAGAGTGTGCCTTAGGATCCAGTTGATTGTAGGCAGCCCTAACAGAAGAAAATGGACTGATCCAAACTTGAAAGTCTCAAGAGCTTTGTCTGGGATCTCCTTATACATGTTTGACATGGAATTGTGATCCATCTTCTTCTTGGCATAAACATCCAAGTCATCTTCTTGCTCTTCTGGGGCATTGATCAACTGAGCCCATTCCTCAATAGTTGATTGGTACCTTGTACCTTCAGACATCCATACTATCCTGCCATCTGGATAGAAATGTGTTGTGGAGTAAAATTGCATTATGAGCTCCTCATTCCACTTTGTGAGCTTCTGCCCAACAAAGTCTGCAACTCCACAAGCATTGAAGCTGTCATACTGTGACGCCCCCAATTCAATCGTACACTAATCATGCACGCAAATGTGTACGATCAAGATCAGGGACTCACGGGAAGATATCACAACACAACTCTACAAATAAAATAAGTCATAAAAGCATCATAATACATGCCAGGGGCCTCGAGGGCTCGAATACAAGTGCTCGATCATAGACGAGTCAGCGGAAGCAACAATATCTGAGTACAGACATAAGTTAAACAAGTTTGCCTTAAGAAGGCTAGCACAAATTGGGATACAGATCGAAAGAGGCGTAGGCCTCCTGCCTGGGATCCTCCTAAACTACTCTTGGTCGTCGTCAGCGGGCTGCACGTAGTAGTAGGCACCTCCAGTGTAGTAGGAGTCGTTGTCAACGGTGGCGTCTGGATCCTGGGCTCCATCATCTGGTCGCAGCAATTGGGCAGAAGGGAAAGGGAAAAAGAGGGAGAAAAGCAACCGTGAGTACTCATCCAAAGTACTCGCAAGCAAGGAGCTATACTACATATGCATGGATATATGTGTAAAGGGCCATATCAGTGGACTGAACTACAGAATGCCGGAATAAGAGGGGGGATAGCTAATCCTGTCGAAGACTACGCTTCTGGCAGCCTCCGTCTTGCAGCATGTAGAAGAGAGTAGACTGAAGTCCTCCAAGTAGCATCGAATAGCATAATCCTACCCGGCGATCCCCTCCTCGTTGCCCTGTTAGAGAGCGATCACCGGGTTGTATCTGGCACTTGAAAGGGTGTATTTTATTAAGTATCCGGTTCTAGTTGTCATAAGGTCAAGGTACAACTCCGGGTCGTCCTTTTACGAGGGACACGGCTATTCGAATAGATAAACTTCCCTGCAGGGGTGCACCACATAGCCCAACACGCTTGATCCCATTTGGCCGGACACACTTTCCTGGGTCATGCCCGGCCGCGGAAGATCAACACGTGGCAGCCCCACCTAGGCACAACAGAGAGGTCAGCATGCTGGTCTAAACCTAAGCGCACAGGGATCTGGGCCCATCGCCCTGAGCACACCTGCACGTTGCGAACGCGGCCGGAAGCAGATCTAGCCCCCTTAATACAAGAGCGAGCTTACGATCCAATGCGGCGCGCGCCACTCAGTTGTTGACGTCAAGAAGGCTTCGGCTGATACCACGACGTCGGGATACCCATAACTACTCCCGCGTAGATGGTTAGTGCGTATAGACCAAATGGCCAGACTCAGATCAAATACCCAGATCTCGTTAAGCGTGTTAAGTATCCGCGAACGCCGACCAGGGCCAGGCCCACCTCTCTCCTAGGTGGCCTCAAACCTGCCCTGTCGCTCCGCCTCAAAGTAACAGTCAGGGGCCGTCGGGAACCCAGGCCCACCTCTACCGGGATGGAGCCACCTGCCCCTTCAGCCCCCATCTCCGAACAGTATCACAGGTAATGTAACAGTGTAAAAGTATATAGTATGCCCGTGATCACCTCCCGAAGTGATCACGGCCCAGTAGTATAGCATGGCAGACGGACAAGAGTGTAGGGCCACTGATGGAACACTAGCATCCTATACTAAGCAGTAGGATAACAGGTAAAGGTAACAACAGTAGTAGCAAGGACAGGCTATGCAGCAGTATCGGATTAACGGAAAGCAGTAACATGCTACACTAGTCTAATGCAAGCAGTATAGAGAAGAATAGGCGATATCTGGTGATCAAGGGGGGGGGGCTTGCCTGGTTGCTCCGGCAAGAAGGAGGGTCATCTTCGGTGTAGTCGAACACACGGACATCGGCACCGGTCTCAGAGTCTACCGGAAAGAAGTAACGGAGCGGGAACACAATGAATAACAGAGCAATCAAATGTAACACAAAGCAAGACGCGGCAATAGGCGGTGCTACGGGTGACCTAACGTAGTGGTAGGTGATACCGGCGAAGGGGGAAAACATCCGGGAAAGTATCCCCGGTGTTTCACGTTTTTGGACAGATGAACCGGAGGTGAAATGTTGCAGGTTCGATAGGTTAGGGATGTGTGGCGGACGAACGGGCTGCGTATCCGGGTTCGTCGGATTTTTCTGAGCAACTTTCATGTATAAAACTTTTTCATCCGACTTATGAATTATTTTCTATTATTTTTTTAGAGTTTTAAACAATTTGTAGAATTCCTGCAATTATTTTAAATTCGAAAATAAATAGACAAAAGTTATGTATACACATTGTCAGCTAGCCACAGTGGCTTACAGGTGGGGTCAGTGGGCCCTGTTGACCGCCCAGTCAACGTCCAGTCAGCAGTCAAATAGTTTGACTGTTGACTTGGTCAAACTGGCAGGAGGGACCCGCATGTCATGGACTGCTAGCTTAAATCAATTTAGTTATTTACTTAACTAATTGGGGGGGGGGGGGTCCACATGTCATTGGCACACAGGCCAAAGTATTTTAACTGACTTAATTTGTAGTGGAGGGGGTTAGCACAAACGATGGTTAGCCCCAAAGCAAAACAAGGGCCGGCTCACACATGGTTGTGGCCAAGCCGGCCACACACACACATCACACACAGCACGCAACACACACACGGCCGCTCGGCCATAGCCAGCGGTAGCAGCGCCGCCGACGAGCAGCGGCGGACAAGCAGCAGCATCAGCAAGCCGTGGCAGCACACAGCGGCAGCAGCAGTTAAGAGCAGTAGGAACGGCAACAGCGCAGGCAAGCAGCGGCACGACCAGCATAGGCAAGAGCAGTAGCATGCGAGAGCGGGCGCGGGCGGCTGCAGGCGTACAAGCGCGGACAGGGGAAGCATCAACAGCAGGTGCGGCGTGGGCTCGGTGGTGCACACGCGCGACGGTGCAGGGGCGCGAACATGGCGAAGGCGTGCACGGGCAAGCGCAGACAGGGGACGCGCGGGGCGCGTGGCCGGCACGGTGGGGCGCAGGCAGAGGTGGCGGGGCATGCACGAGGCAGGAAGAGGGCGCGGGCGAGTAGGCAACAGCGTAGCAGGTAGCAGACGAGCAGGACAACATCATCCTTTGTACAGCGCGAGCACACACAGGAGCAAAGCCTCTGTCTATGGCGGCCTCGGGTGATGTAACGCCCCGAGACCGATGCTCGAGAAGACTTCCATATATTCCGGGTTTCGCCGTGTGTTTCATTTGTGCCTGCCCTTTTATTTTTGCATCGCATCATGTCATCATGCCATCATCTCATAAATCTTTTGCAACTCAACTAAATAAATCGTATGGATCTTCGGTCCATTTAAATTGAGGGAATTCACATGGTGAGTTCTCTTTATAATATATCCTCCCGATATTAGTGGAGCTATTATAAAATAATCCATTCTTTGGAATCACCATAACACACTTGCAAAATCCCAATGCCTTTTATTATTTCAATTCTTGGCCTCTAACTTTGCCATATATCCTTTCGTCATTTTTCGGAGCTCCACCTATTTTCTCAACATTTTTGGAAACTCCTAGAACCTCGTCCTAGTTCAAACCCATTTGAATCAAATTCAAATGAGTTTGAATTCTTTTTGTTCGATCTAGACCTTTCTAATTTTCTCGGACCAAGCAGATTTTTGTGAGTCCAAGAAAATTAACTCCATGCCCAAATTCTTCCTCTAACCTTCTCTTCTCTCTTTTCCTTTCTCTTATTTCTCTGTTTTGTTTATTTTTTTCTTTAGAGAGAGAGCCCAGCAACCTGGGCCTCCCAACCTCCCGCGCCGGCCCAAGGCCAAGGCCCAGCCCCCCCCACCAAATCCCTTCTAACCCTAGCCCGACCCCTTCCTCTCGATCTCTCCCAGCCTCGATCCTCTCCTCCCTCCTTGCGCCATCAGGAAGAGAGACAGAGAGGAGCGAGCGCCCCGCGCCTTCGATCTCCTCTGCCTCGCGTCGCCCTCCGCCCTCAAGCGCCTCGCCTCGCCGCTGCCTCCCCGCCGCCCCGCAGCATCTCGTCAGACCGCGCCCTGCTGCACCTGCTCTTCCCGCGCGCCGCCGGTCCTCCCCGCTGCCAGCACTAACGAGCACCGCCGCTTTGCGCCGCCCCTCTCCCTCGCGTCCTCGCCGTGGTCCTGCGCGCTGCCCGGCGCCCCACCGCCAAAAATCACGAGGCCGCAGCCTCCTCCTCGTCCAGTGACATCGCCCGATGCGCGAGCTCCGCCGCCCCTGCTTCCGTCGAGCCGTGTGGCTCCACCACCATCTCCAGCCGCTCCCGGCCTGCTACCTCGCCTCCCCAACCTGAGCTGGCCTGGATCCGGCCATCTTGGACACCTTGAGTCGCTGGCCATGGACGCCTCTGCTCCATCGCCGAACGACTGCTTCCCCGTGTCGCCTCTGCCAGCCCTGTGCTGCTGCTTGCATCCGCCAAGCTCCCCTGTCTCGGGTCGCCGCCCCTGCCTTCATGCACCTGCGATGCTTGTTGCTGTTCGACCCGAAGTCCGCCAAGTCCAAGACCACGCCAAGTTCGACTACGTTTTGCTGCCCCGATCGAGACCGCTAGTACGACGACGAACCATGCAGTTTCACAAAGATGTCAAGTTCTTCCACGACGCCCGAACGACTACAGGCCGGGACGCCAAGTTCCACTTGGACAAGTGTACCTCTATGTCCTGGACTGCCAAGTACATGGATACGCCAAGTTCCGCTTCGAACGTGTACGACTACACCCGGTGATGCGACAAGTACCCTGACAACGTGTACATCTACACCGCCAAGACCGGACCGACAAGTACCCCGACGTCGTGTGTACCACTATCGTTGCCCCGAAGACGTTGGATTCTTCAAGTACCTCTCCGAAAACGAACGTGAGCCCCTACTTCCACGACGACCGTCCCGAGAACGTCTACTTCCTCTACTATGCACCGACTCGATCCGTTCCAAAAATGCGCGCTTCGAAGGTATAACCGCCGAGACGACCGCCGTGGACCGAATGCATGTGTTGTTTGAGATGCCCGTGTTTGCACCTTGTCCGAAATTGTCGCTTGCATGTTTCTCCTTGTTGCCATGCCATCGTCTCGTGGGAACCCGGTAACCGGGAACACCCCACCATCTTGCTTAACTCGCTTCCGTCACGCTTCCTTTTGCACCGATATCTCCATGAGCTACCGGAACCGATATATTGCCGTGGCATCATTTTCGGATTCGTTGCCGTGGCACCCCTTTCTTCCACCACGGTGACAAATGCTTCATAACATGCTCATGTCAACATTTTCATAAAATTTGCTTAAAACTTGCATATGTCATCCGCATCATAATAACAACATTTAAAATGTTTATATTTGTTGTTTCCATCAATTTGCTAAATGTATATGGGGATTTACTGGATTTGTTGTTTGTTATATCCGGCCCCATTTAAATTGTTTAGATGGTATAGTTTTGCTATGCTTCACCTATTGCCATGTTAACCAACATTTAATATTGTTGAGTACCTAACCGGAAGTGAACTAAATAATTGATGTGGTGTTTCGTCAATATGCAACTCGTTGCATATTGAGCTCCACTTAACTTGTAGTTTTGTTTTTTGCATTTGCCATGCCATGAGTCTTTAAAACGGACATGCATCATTCTTGTTTGTGCATCGTGTCGGGTGTATGTGGTGGTTGTTTACTATGTTGTTTGTTTCTTTCCGGGTTGCTTCTCTCGTTAGCTTCGGTTTCGTTCCGGAGTTGTGAGGATCCGTTCGTCTACGTCCGTTTGTCTTCATCATGGACTCGTTCTTCTTCCTTGCGGGATTTCAAGCAAGATGACCATACCCTCGAAATCACTTCTATCTTTGCTTGCTAGATGCTCGCTCTTTTGCTATGCCTATGCTGCGATACCTACCACTTGCTTATCATGCCTCCCATATTGTTAAACCAAGCCTCTAACCCACCTTGTCCTAGCAAAACGTTGTTTGGCTATGTTACCGCTTTGCTCAGCCCCTCTTATAGCGTTGCTAGTTGCAGGTGAAGATGAAGATTGCTCCGTGTTGGATTATGTTTATTGTTGGGATATCACAATATCTCTTATATTATTAACGCATCTATATACTTGGTAAAGGGTGGAAGTCTCGGCCTTATGCCTGGTGTTTTGTTCCACTCTTGCCGCCCTAGTTTCCGTCATATCGGTGTTATGTTCCCGGATTTTGCGTCCCTAACGCGGTCGGGTGATTTATGGGACCCCCTTGACAGTTCGCTTTGAATAAGACTCTTCCAGCAAGGCCCAACATTGGTTTTACATTTGCCTCACCACCACCTACCTTTCCCTTGGGAGTAATTAACCCAAGGGTCATCTTATTTAGCCCCCCCGGTCCAATGCTTGTCTAAGTGTTGGTCCAAACTAGAGCACCGTGCGGGACCGTCCCTTGGCAACTTGGGTTATGTTGGTACCTGTAGGCTTCGCTTATCCGGTCGTGGCCTGAGACGAGATACGCGCGGCTACTATCAGGGTGTCGGCACACCGGGAGGTCTTGCTAGACTTGTTTTATTGCTGTCGAAATGTCTTGTAGCCGGGATTCCGAGACTGATCGGGTCTTCCCGGGGAGAAGGAATATCCTTCGTTGATCGCGAGAGCTTATAATGGGCTAAGTTGGGACACCCCTGCAGGGTTTGAACTTTCGAAAGCCGTGCCCGCGGTTATGTGGAAGATGGGAATTTGTTAATGTCCGGTTGTAGAAAACCCAAAGTTGATCTTAATTAAAATACACCAATCGCGTGTGTAACCGTGATGGTCTCTTCTCGGCGGGGTCCGGGAAGTGAACACGGTGTTGGAGTTATGCTTGACGTAAGTAGTTTCAGGATCACTTCTTGATCATAGTTCATCGACCGTGCTTTGCCTTCTCTTCTCGCTCTCATTTGCGTATGTTAGCCACCATATATGCTAGTCGCTTGCTGCAGCTCCACCTCATACCTTTTACCCTACCTATAAGCTTAAATAGTCTTGATCTCGCGGGTGCGAGATTGCTGAGTCCCCGTGACTCACAGATACTTCCAAAACCAGTTTGCATGTGCCGATGAAACCGTGCAGGTGACGCACCCGAGCACAAGGAGGAGTTCGATGAAGATCTTGTTCATGGTGTTGTTTCGTTTCAGTTGATCAGTAGTGGAACCCAGTCGGGACGATCGGGGATCTGTGTAGCATTCGGGGTAGTCTTCTTTTATTTTGGTTCCGTAGTCGGACCTTGAATGTATCTGTATGATGTAATGTTGTACTCATGTATTGTGTGAAGTGGTGATTGTAAGCCAACTATGTATCTCTTTCCCTTATGTATTACATGGGTTGTGTGAAGATTACCTCACTTGCGACATTGCTTTCAATGCGGTTATGCCTCTAAGTCGTGCTTCGACACGTGGGAGATATAGCCGCATCGAGGGCGTTACAGGTGAGCACGGGTCTACGGCGACGGATCGAAAGTGGGGCCAGGGGGAGATGAAGGAGGAGCTCACAGCAAGCCTGTAGAGGCGCTAAGTGGGCTCGGGGAGGGCTCGGGGACGCCGGAATCGTAGACGAACACCAGCGATGGTCCGAGGTAAACGAAGCTCGATCCCGACGATGTAGGGGGTCCCGGTTGAGCTCGTAGTCGAGGAGGACGTAGCGGTCGCCGGCAGAGCTTCTGGACACCTCGGCGGGGCGCAAGGACGACGGAGAGCGCGTGGGCATGAAGGCTACGGAGACGGCCGCCTGGGTCGTCGCGGGGGAGAAAGAGGCAGCGCAAGGAGGGAGAAGTGAGGGGCTAGGGTTTGTCGACGGGGTAGGGGACAAACTTATCCTCCTTGGGGATGCACTGGATGCTCGACACGGCGACAACGGCGGCCCTGGAGTCGTGGATCGCCGCCACGATCCCCTGCTCCCACTGTAGCGAGAGCTAGCAGGAGAGGTGGAGGTGGGCTGGGCCTCCACTTTGCACTAAGGTCCAGCTGCACTATGGCCTTTTCCTTTTATACTTTCTAACTTCTGTTTTACTTTTTATTCGATATTTTGCATTTAAATTTCATACCAAATAAAATTAGTTGACTATGAAAATTGTCACATAAATATTAGTTATTATTTTGGAGAGGCCCGCAACGTTTCAAGTCAATTAGAACTACATAAACATTTGTTTATTTCGAAACGTTTATTTTTGTTGCTGTCAGACCACTTTATATTTTATTAGGGATTAACTGGTGAGTCAAATGATGTTGCCTACATCACAGCAATGATTAGGGGAATTTATAGAATAGTGTGAACATTTTAGTTTTACTGTTTTATAAAAGTAGAATTTGACTTGGCCATAGAATTTGGATTTGAGTTCGGATTGAAGCAAAGTGAGGATTATCAAAATAATTATGACGACATAGCATCATAAGCCATGAGATTACTGTAGCATGACATCGGGGGTGTTACAAATCTCCTCCACTACAAGAAATCTCGTCCCGAGATTTAAGTGGGGAAGTAAAGAGTAACTTTGGGAGAACTGGCCCTTATAGGGTTAGGTATCTGGTGAACAATTCTGGGAATGAGGCAGAAGTATCTCTCGAGTTGAAACTTAATAATACATTGAGAGCAAAATTTAAAGGTACCATGAGAAGTTTTAACGGGCAGGCAATCATTCGATGCCTAATCAAAAGGTGAAAGGGGTCAGGTCTGATACTACAATAAAAAAAATATTGCGTCTGATACTACAATAGATCACTAGGAAGGTGGCTCGTGAATTACATACGAAGGCAAGTGAAAAAGGATACTTCGGAATCAAGGATATAGGAGTCAGGTCTCGATCCTATGGAACTGTGGGTTATGGGCCCACCATGTGGGTTAAAAGCAGGAAGGCGCTAACATTTTGCATGGTCATGATAACAAGGCAGGTCAGAGGATAGCCTGCCAATTATGTTGGCAACAACGTTGGTACCAAGGGCGAGGGACGAAGAGACCATTTTCCTGCTCGTTGAACGAGGCGGACCATTAGGCAAAGTTCTCGTCCATCGGTGGCTACCGGATGTCATCAACTATAGTAACAGGGTCTTGCTAACAGAATTGTACACCGAGGTGTTTACATAAGGAGGAGAATATTACTGTTTAGATCATATAGACATCAAGACAGGTTAAACCAAACAATGGAAAGGGTAATATGATTATCAAATTAAACAGAACAATGGAAAGGAAAAATCAGTTTAAACACATATTTCAGGGGTATATCCTTCCCAAGGACAAACAGAGCAGGATATCCATGACAGGATAGAAGTAGAAAACCATTTAGGTGAGGGGAGAGAAATTTCATGACATTACCCAAACAACAGTGTTAGAATAAGTGATCAAGAAACATTTAGAATTGCGCCTCCAATGTCCTTAATGATGTTCGGAGTACCACAATCATGCTTTGGGATAGCATTGACATGGTGTTTCAAGCAAGATTGAATCTGAAGGTCACAAGAAGTACAAAGGAACAATTCCAAGAATGTCATGGAATGTAAGATATAACTAAAACATGATCAAGTCTGTATTGGCAGGAAGTCAAGGATGGTGTCGATGACAACACGAATCATCGACGGGCAAGGATGGTATTTCTCCTCAAGAATTCGATTGATATCTTAGAACAGGGCAGTATATTGATGGCAAACACGACAAATTTTGTCGAGAGGCTCTATGCAGATGCCATCGAGCAGCAACGACATCAAGCAAAAGGAATGATGAAGCGAAGGCTATTGGAAGCATAGATAGGACACAAGCTTGGATTCATGCTTGTTGTTCAAGGTGGAACGATAAAATGAGGAAGATCGACATAAGCTTCGCTCATCGTCGAAAAGTTGTGCTTCGGGAATAAGGACCAGGTAGCATAGTTAAAAGTTGGCACGATAAAAACATAGTCGATCAGGCTAGGAATGACTGGAAGGATTATTAAACTCGTAAGCAACGAAAATTACTTAAGAGTTATCGAATCGGAGTGCGAAATTGATTCACTTATCGATGTTCTGAGTTGACAAACAACCTAGAACCCTTGAAGTGACAAAGACAGGGTAAGGTAGTACTCCATCAACAATTCATAAGATGTAGTGCAATGGCATGATATCCTCGAGATACCAGGGGTAATACTCGAAGGAATATCAAAATAGAGGTTGAGGAGATGCATTGATCTGTAGAAGACAAGTGCTTTAACTTGTCCGGGAAATGGAATCAAAGGGGAACAATCATGGTCAGAGCCACGGTTGCAAAGGACCAATTCATAGATACAAGATGAGCTTGTACCAAGGAAATAATTATTTTTACAAGCAGCTTCCATGATAAGTCCGACATCGGGTCCATGGGTATGAACACAAAGGTTCAAGGTCGACTCCCACTTCTTCAATGCATAACCTTTCATTCACTCCTCGTTTTCAAAGAAATTGTAGTGTAGAAGTGTAGAAGATTTATCTGGCGAAGTACCAGAAGAGTAAGACTCGTGAGAACTCCCGGGTTCACACAGATTATGGAAGGCATAAGTTCAACCCATCGGGGCATTCTTATGAATATATACAACCATCAACCAAGCAGAAGATACGAGTTCGAAAGCAGAGTATCGAAGTCAAAGCAGATGATACAATTTACCGAAGGTATTATGTATCAGGGAAAAACTCACAAGATTTTGGATGCGAAGGACACTGTCGGATATCAACCCAGCACTGGATCTGGCGATTCACGACAGAGTTGATGGGAGTATCGATAATCAATCAGATTAAGAAGGGGATGCAAAGGCATCGGCTCATAGAAACGTCTGAATGATTTGATGCTTGGGTACAAAGGAATTATGATTTCAAGACGAAGGATCAGAAGCAGAGGCTCTGATCAAAAGATGAGTAAGTTGAATAGACCTAGAGTTGCACCCGATCAAATCTGGATTGGGCAAGAACCAGCTCATATCTGGAACGATGTCTGAGCCGGAAAGAAAATTTCCAAGGATTAATTTATGATTGCGAGTATTCGCTCACACGTTGAATCCATAGGAACGGAGTGGCGAACACAAAGAATTTTAAAGAATATTGCTAGACATATGGAATTAATCCTAATGCAAGCAGGCAAGGAGAATCAAGAGCAATAGTGTGCGGAGGATTTTCGGAAGATCAGATGGTATTTCCAAGTATATTGGAAAGCATATGATCAACTGGGGATGAACAGACCCCGGTTAAGTGAATTATCCGCGGTGCAAAAAGAAGCTGCAAAGCAGAAGGCACAAAGGATTCTCGAAACAACGGAGAGTACTAGGGGTATCTCGTAACAACAGGAACAACTGGGGAAGAATGTACAAGCGGCAAGGATGCTATTCACGGGGATTATCGGTGGTCAGGAACTGCAAAGCAGTGGGCACAGGGTCTCGGGAAACATCGAGGAGTATCTGTAGAATCTTCTGGCAAAGCAAGCGATCATCTGTAGTGAAGGGGCTCTCCGGGAGGAAGTGGTTACGAGATCCTAGAGTCAGAGTTAGTAAAATCTTTAACCCGAATAGACGAGAGATCAGAATCCCAGAGTATAGACGAGGAATAAAAGATACTACTACCACCCAATGGCGACGTGGGCCCATGGGCCACACAGCCATGTTAGCAAATTAGTTTTCATCGACTAGACTCAACTTCGGCCAAGGAGTTGGAAAGGGGGATTCCTACAGGCAGTCGGCTCCGATACCAACTTGTGACGCCCCCGATTCAATCGTACACTAATCATGCACGCAAATGTGTACGATCAAGATCAGGGACTCACGGGAAGATATCACAACACAACTCTACAAATAAAATAAGTCATACAAGCATCATAATACAAGCCAGGGGCCTCGAGGGCTCGAATACAAGTGCTCGATCATAGACGAGTCAGCGGAAGCAACAATATATGAGTACAGACATAAGTTAAACAAGTTTGCCTTAAGAAGGCTAGCACAAATTGGGATACAGATCGAAAGAGGCGTAGGCCTCCTGCCTGGGATCCTCCTAAACTACTCTTGGTCATCGTCAGCGGGCTGCACGTAGTAGTAGGCACCTCCAGTGTAGTAGGAGTCGTTGTTAATGGTAGCGTCTGGATCCTGGGCTCCATCATCTGGTCGCAGCAATCGGGTAGAAGGGAAAGGGAAAAAGAGGGAGAAAAGCAACCGTGAGTACTCATCCAAAGTACTCGCAAGCAAGGAGCTATACTACATATGCATGGATATATGTGTAAAGGGCCATATCAGTGGACTGAACTGCAGAATGCCGGAATAAGAGGGTGGATAGCTAATCCTGTCGAAGACTACGCTTCTGGCAGCCTCCGTCTTGCAGCATGTAGAAGCGAGTAGATTGAAGTCCTCCAAGTAGACTCGAATAGCATAATCCTACCCGGCGATCCCCTCCTCGTTGCCCTGTTAGAGAGCGATCAGCGGGTTGTATCTGGCACTTGAAAGGGTGTATTTTATTAAGTATCCGGTTCTAGTTGTCATAAGGTCAAGGTACAACTCTGGGTCGTCCTTTTACCTAGGGACATGACTATTCGAATAGATAAACTTCCCTGCAGGGGTGCACCACATAGCCCAACACGCTTGATCCCATTTGGCCGGACACACTTTCCTGGGTCATGCCCGGCCGCGGAAGATCAACACGTCGCAGCCCCACCTAGTCACAACAGAGAGGTCAGCAAGCCGGTCTAAAACTAAGCGCACAGGGGTCTGGGCCCATCGCCCTGAGCACACCTGCACGTTGCGAACGCGGCCGGAAGCAGATCTAGCCCCCTTAATACAAGAGGGAGCTTACGATCCAATGCGGCGCGCGCCACTCAGTTGCTGACGTCACGAAGGCTTCGGCTGATACCACGACGTCGGGATACCCATAACTACTCCCGCGTAGATGGTTAGTGCGTATAGACCAAATGGCCAGACTCAGATCAAATACCCAGATCTCGTTAAGCGTGTTAAGTATCCGCGAACGCCGACCAGGGCCAGGCCCACCTCTCTCCTAGGTGGTCTCAAACCTGCCCTGTCGCTCCGCCTCAAAGTAACAGTCGGGGGCCGTCGGGAACCCAGGCCCACCTCTACCGGGATGGAGCCACCTGCCCCTTCAGCCCCCATCTCCGAACAATATCACAGGTAATGTAACAGTGTAGAAGTATATAGTATGCCCGTGATCACCTCCCGAAGTGATCACGACCCAGTAGTATAGCATGGCAGACGGACAAGAGTGTAGGGCCACTAATGGAACACTAGCATCCTATACTAAGCAGTAGGATAACAGGTAAAGGTAACAACAGTAGTAGCAAGGACAGGCTATGCAGCAGTATAGGATTAACGGAAAGCAGTAACATGCTACACTACTCTAATGCAAGCAGTATAGAGAAGAATAGGCGATATCTGGTGATCAAGGGGGGGGGGGGGGCTTGCCTGGTTGCTCCGGCAAGAAGGAGGGGTCATCTTCGGTGTAGTCGAACATACGGACATCGGCACCGGTCTCAGAGTCTACCGGAAAGAAGTAACGGAGTGGGAACACAATGAATAACAGAGCAATCAAATGTAACACAAAGCAAGACGCGGCAATAGGCGGTGCTAGGGGTGACCTAACGTAGTGGTAGGTGATACCGGTGAAGGGGGAAAACATCCGGGAAAGTATCCCCGGTGTTTCGCGTTTTCGGTCAGATGAACCGGAGGTGAAATGTTGCAGGTTCGATAGGTTAGGGATGTGTGGCGGACGAACGGGCTGCGTATCCGGGTTCGTCGGATTTTTCTGAGCAACTTTCATGTATAAAACTTTTTCATCCGACTTATGAATTATTTTCTATTTTTTTTAGAGTTTTAAACACTTTGTAGAATTTCTGCAATTATTTTAAATTCGAAAATAAATAGACAAAATTTATGTATACACATTGTCAGCTAGCCACAGTGGCTTACAGGTGGGGTCAGTGGGCCCTGTTGACCGCCCAGTCAACGTCCAGTCAGCAGTCAAATAGTTTGACTGTTGACTTGGTCAAACTGGCAGGGGGGACCCGCTTGTCATGGACTGCTAGCTTAAATCAATTTAGTTATTTACTTAACTAATTGGGGGGGGGGGGGTCCACATGTCATTGGCTAACAGGCCAAAGTATTTTAACTGACTTAGTTTGTAGTGGAGGGGGTTAGCACAAACGATGGTCAGCCCCAAAGCAAAACAAGGGCCGGCTCACACATGGTTGTGGCCAAGCCGGCCACACACACACATCACACACAGCACGCAACACACACACGGCCGCTCGGCCATAGCCAGCGGTAGCAGCGCCGCCGACGAGCAGCGGCGGACAAGCAACAGCATCAGCAAGCCGTGGCAGCACACAGCGGCAGCAGCATTTAAGAGCAGCAGGAACGGCAACAGCGCAGGCAAGCAGCGGCACGACCATCATAGGCAAGAGCAGCAGCATGCGAGAGCGGGCGCGGGCGGCTGCAGGCGTACAAGCGCGGACAGGGGAAGCAGCAACAGCAGGTGCGGCGTGGGCTCGGTGGTGCATACGCGCGACGGTGCAGAGGCGCGAACATGGCGAAGGCGTGCACGGGCAAGTGCAGACAGGGGATGCGCGGGGCGCGTGGCCGGCACGGTGGGGCGCAGGCAGAGGTGGCGGGGCATGCACGAGGCAGGAAGAGGGCGCGGGCGAGTAGGCAACAGCATAGCAGGTAGCAGACGAGCAGGACAACATCATCCTTTGTACAGCGCGAGCACACACAGGAGCAAAGCCTCTGTCCTTGGCGGCCTCGGGTGAGCACGGGTCTACGGCGACGGATCGAAAGTGGGGCCAGGGGGAGATGAAGGAGGAGCTCACAGCGAGCCTGTAGAGGCGCTAGGTGGGCTCGGGGAGGGCTCGGGGACGCCAGAATCGTAGACGAACACCGGCGATGGTCCGAGGTAAACGAAGCTCGATCCTGATGATGTAGGGGGTCCCGGTTTGAGCTCGTAGTCGAGGAGGACGTAGCGGTCGCCGGCAGAGCTTTTGGACACCTCGGCGGGGCGCTAGGATGACGGAGAGCGCGTGGGCATGAAGGCTATGGAGACGGCCGCCTGGGTCGTCGCGGGGGAGAAAGAGGCGGCGCGAGGAGGGAGAAGTGAGGGGCTAGGGTTTGTCGACGGGGTAGGGGACGAACTTATCCTCCTTGGGGATGCACTGGATGCTCGACACGGCGACAACGGCGGCCCTGGAGTCGTGGATCGCCGCCACGATCCCCTGCTCCCACTGTAGCGAGAGCTAGCAGGAGAGGTGGAGGTGGGCTGGGCCTCCACTTTGCACTAAGGTCCAGCTGCACTATGGCCTTTTCCTTTTATACTTTCTAACTTCTGTTTTACTTTTTATTCGATATTTTGCATTTAAATTTCATACCAAATAAAATTAGTTGACTATGAAAATTGTCACATAAATATTAGTTATTATTTTGGAGAGGCCCGCAACGTTTCAAGTCAATTAGAACTACATAAACATTTGTTTATTTCGATACGTTTATTTTTGTTGCTGTCAGACCACTTTATATTTTATTAGGGATTAACTGGTGAGTCAAATGATATTGCCTACATCACATCAATGATTAGGGGAATTTATAGAATAGTGTGAACATTTTAGTTTTACTGTTTTATAAAATTATAATTTGACTTGGCCATAGAATTTGGATTTGAGTTCGGATTGAAGCAAAGTGAGGATTATCAAAATAATTATGACGACATAGCATCATAAGCCATGAGATTACTGTAGCATGACATCGGGGGTGTTACAAATCTCCTCCACTACAAGAAATCTCGTCCCGAGATTTAAGTGGGAAAGTAAAGAGTAACTTTGGGAGAACTGGCCCTTATAGGGTTAGGTATCTGGTGAACAATTCTGGGAATGAGGCAGAAGTATCTCTCGAGTTGAAACTTAATAATACATTGAGAGCAAAGTTTGAAGGTACCATGAGAAGTTTTAACGGGCAGGCAATCATTCGATGCCTAATCAAAAGGTGAAAGGGGTTTAGAGCAACAACAAAAAAAAAATATTGCGTCTGATACTACAATAGATCACTAGGAAGGTGGCTCGTGAATTACATATGAAGGCAAGTGAAAAAGGATACTTCGGAATCAAGGATACAGGAGTCGGGTCTCGATCCTATGGAACTGTGGGTTATGGGCCCACCATGTGGGTTAAAAGCAGGAAGGCGCTAACATTTTGCATGGTCATGATAACAAGGCAGGTCAGAGGATAGCCTGCGAATTATGTTGGCAACAACGTTGGTACCAAGGGCGAGGGACGAAGAGAACCATTTTCCTGCTCGTTGAACGAGGCGGACCATTAGGCAAAGTTCTTGTCCATCGGTGGCTACCGGAATGTCATCAACTATAGTAACAGGGTCTTGCTAACAGAATTGTACACCGAGGTGTTTACATAAGGAGGAGAATATTACTGTTTAGATCATATAGACATCAAGACAGGTTAAACCAAACAATGGAAAGGGTAATATGATTATCAAATTAAACAGAACAATGGAAAGGAAAAATCAGTTTAAACACATATTTCAGGGGTATATCCTTCCCAAGGACAAACAGAGCAGGATATCCATGACAGGATAGAAGTAGAAAACCATTTAGGTGAGGGGAGAGAAATTTCATGACATTACCCAAACAACAGTGTTAGAATAAGTGATCAAGAAACATTTAGAATTGCGCCTCCAATGTCCTTAATGATGTTCGGAGTACCACAATCATGCTTTGGGATAGCATTGACATGGTGTTTCAAGCAAGATTGAATCTGAAGGTCACAAGAAGTACAAAGGAACAATTCCAAGAATGTCATGGAATGTAAGATATAACTAAAACATGATCAAGTCTGTATTGGCAGGAAATCAAGGATGGTGTCGATGACAACACGAATCATCGACGGGCAAGGATGGTATTTCTCCTCAAGAATTCGATTGATATCTTAGAACAGGGCAGTATATTGATGGCAAACACGACAAATTTTGTCGAGAGGCTCTATGCAGATGCCATCGAGCAGCAACGACATCAAGCAAAAGGAATGATGAAGCGAAGGCTATTGGAAGCATAGATAGGACACAAGCTTGGATTCATGCTTGTTGTTCAAGGTGGAACGATAAAATGAGGAAGATCGACATAAGCTTCGCTCATCGTCGAAAAGTTTTGCTTCGGGAATAAGGACCAGGTAGCATAGTTAAAAGTTAGCACGATAAAAACATAGTCGATCAGGCTAGGAATGACTGGAAGGATTATTAAACTCGTAAGTAACGAAAATTACTTAAGAGTTATCAAATCGGAGTGCGAAATTGATTCACTTATCGATGTTCTGAGTTGACAAACAACCTAGAACCCTTGAAGTGACAAAGACAGGGTAAGGTAGTACTCCATCAACAATTCATAAGATGTAGTGCAATGGCATGATATCCTCGAGATACCAGGGGTAATACTCGAAGGAATATCAAAATAGAGGTTGAGGAGATGCATTGATCTGTAGAAGACAAGTGCTTTAACTTGTCCGGGAAATGGAATCAAAGGGGAACAATCATGGTCAGAGCCACGGTTGCAAAGGACCAATTCATAGATACAAGATGAGCTTGTACCAAGGAAATAATTATTTTTACAAGCAGCTTCCATGATAAGTCCGACATCGGGTCCATGGGTATGAACACAAAGGTTCAAGGTCGACTCCCACTTCTTCAATGCATAACCTTTCATTGACTCCTTGTTTTCGAAGAAATTGTAGTGTAGAAGTGTAGAAGATTTATCTAGCGAAGTACCAGAAGAGTAAGACTCGTGAGAACTCTCGGGTTCACACAGATTATGGAAGGCATAAGTTCAACCCATCGGGGCATTCTTACGAATATATACAACCATCAACCAAGCAGAAGATACGAGTTCGAAAGCAGAGTATCGAAGTCAAAGCAGATGATACGATTTACCGAAGGTATTATGTATCAGGGAAAAACTCACAAGATTTTGGATGCGAAGGACACTGTCGGATATCAACCCAGCACTGGATCTAGCGATTCACGACAGAGTTGATGGGAGTATCGATAATCAATCAGATTAAGAAGGGGATGCAAAGGCATCGGCTCATAGAAACGTCTGAATGATTTGATGCTTGGGTACAAAGGAATTATGATTTCAAGACAAAGGATCAGAAGCAGAGGCTCTGATCAAAAGATGAGTAAGTTGAATAGACCTAGAGTTGCACCTGATCAAATCTGGATTGGGCAAGAACCATCTCATATCTGGAACGATGTCTGAGCCGGAAAGAAAATTTCCAAGGATTAATTGATGATTGCGAGTATTCGCTCACACGTTGAATCCATAGGAACGGAGTGGCGAACACGAAGAATTTTAAAGAATATTGCTAGACATATGGAATTAATCCTAATGCAAGCAGGCAAGGAGAATCAAGAGCAATAGTGTGCAGATGATTTTCGGAGGATCAGATGGTATTTCCAAGTATATTGGAAAGCATATGATCAACTGGGGATGAACAGACCCCGGTTAAGTGAATTATCCGCGGTGCAAAAAGAAGCTGCAAAGCAGAAGGCACAAAGGATTCTCGAAACAACGGAGAGTACTAGGGGTATCTCGTAACAACAGGAAACAACTGGGGAAGAATGTACAAGCGGCAAGGATGCTATTCACGGGGATTATCGGTGGTCAGGAACTGCAAAGCAGTGGGCACAGGGTCTCGGGAAACATCGAGGAGTATCTGTAGAATCTTCTGGCAAAGCAAGCGATCATCTGTAGTGAAGGGGCTCTCCGGGAGGAAGTGGTTACGAGATCCTAGAGTCAGAGTTAGTAAAATCTTTAACCCGAATAGACGAGAGATCAGAATCCCAGAGTATAGACGAGGAATAAAAGATACTACTACCACCCAATGGCGACGTGGGCCCATGGGCCACACAGCCATGTTAGCAAATTAGTTTTCATCGACTAGACTCAACTTCGGCCAAGGAGTTGGAAAGGGGGATTCCTACAGGCAGTCGGCTCCGATACCAACTTGTGACGCCCCCGATTCAATCGTACACTAATCATGCACGCAAATGTGTACGATCAAGATCAGGGACTCACGGGAAGATATCACAACACAACTCTACAAATAAAATAAGTCATACAAGCATCATAATACAAGCCAGGGGCCTCGAGGGCTCGAATACAAGTGCTCGATCATAGACGAGTCAGCGGAAGCAACAATATATGAGTACAGACATAAGTTAAACAAGTTTGCCTTAAGAAGGCTAGCACAAATTGGGATACAAATCGAAAGAGGCGTAGGCCTCCTGCCTGGGATCCTCCTAAACTACTCTTGGTCGTCGTCAGCGGGCTGCACGTAGTAGTAGGCACCTCCAGTGTAGTAGGAGTCGTTGTTAATGGTGGCGTCTGGATCCTGGGCTCCATCATCTGGTCGCAGCAATCGGGTAGAAGGGAAAGGGAAAAAGAGGGAGAAAAGCAACCGTGAGTACTCATCCAAAGCACTCGCAAGCAAGGAGCTATACTACATATGCATGGATATATGTGTAAAGGGCCATATCAGTGGACTGAACTGCAGAATGCCGGAATAAGAAGGTGGATAGCTAATCCTGTCGAAGACTACGCTTCTGGCAGCCTCCGTCTTGCAGCATGTAGAAGAGAGTAGACTGAAGTCCTCCAAGTAGCATCGAATAGCATAATCCTACCGGGCGATCCCCTCCTCGTTGCCCTGTTAGAGAGCGATCACCGGGTTGTATCTTGCACTTGAAAGGGTGTATTTTATTAAGTATCCGGTTCTAGTTGTCATAAGGTCAAGGTACAACTCCGGGTCGTCCTTTTACCGAGGGACACGGCTATTCGAATAGATAAACTTCCCTACAGGGGTGCACCACATAGCCCAACACGGTTGATCCCATTTGGCCGGACACACTTTCCTGGGTCATGCCCGGCCGCGGAAGATCAACACGTCACAGCCCCACCTAGGCACAACAGAGAGGTCAGCAAGCCGGTCTAAAACTAAGCGCACAGGGGTCTGGGCCCATCGCCCTGAGCACACCTGCACGTTGCGAACGCGGCCGGAAGCAGATCTAGCCCCCTTAATACAAGAGCGAGCTTACGATCCAATGCGGCGCGCGCCACTCAGTTGCTGACGTCACGAAGGCTTCGGCTGATACCACGACGTCGGGATACCCATAACTACTCCCGCGTAGATGGTTAGTGCGTATAGACCAAATGGCCAGACTCAGATCAAATACCCAGATCTCATTAAGCGTGTTAAGTATCCGCGAACGCCGACCAGGGCCAGGCCCACCTCTCTCCTAGGTAGTCTCAAACCTGCCCTGTCGCTCCGCCTCAAAGTAACAGTCGGGGGCCGTCGGGAACCCAGGCCCACCTCTACCGGGATGGAGCCACCTGCCCCTTCAGCCCCCATCTCCGAACAGTATCACAGGTAATGTAACAGTGTAAAAGTATATAGTATGCCCGTGATCACCTCCCGAAGTGATCACGGCCCAGTAGTATAGCATGGCAGACGGACAAGAGTGTAGGGCCACTGATGGAACACTAGCATCCTATACTAAGCAGTAGGATAACAGGTAAAGGTAACAACAGTAGTAGCAAGGACAGGCTATGCAGCAGTATAGGATTAACGGAAAGCAGTAACATGCTACACTACTCTAATGCAAGCAGTATAGAGAAGAATAGGCGATATCTGGTGATCAAGGGGGGGGGGCTTGCCTGGTTGCTCCGGCAAGAAGGAGGGGTCATCTTCGGTGTAGTCGAACACACGGACATCGGCACCGGTCTCAGAGTCTACCGGAAAGAAGTAACGGAGGGGGAACACAATGAATAACAGAGCAATCAAATATAACACAAAGCAAGACGCGGCAATAGGCGGTGCTAGGGGTGACCTAACGTAGTGGTAGGTGATACCGGCGAAGGGGGAAAACATCCGGGAAAGTATCCCCGGTGTTTCGCGTTTTCGGACAGATGAACCGGAGGTGAAATGTTCCAGGTTCCATAGGTTAGGGATGTGTGGCCGACGAACGGGCTGCGTATCCGGGTTTGTCGGATTTTTCTGAGCAACTCTCATGTATAAAACTTTTTAATCCGACTTATGAATTATTTTCTATTATTTTTTTAGAGTTTTAAACAATTTGTAGAATTTCTGCAATTATTTTAAATTCGAAAATAAATAGACAAAAGTTATGTATACACATTGTCAGCTAGCCACAGTGGCTTACAGGTGGGGTCAGTGGGCCCTGTTGACCGCCCAGTCAACGTCCAGTCAGCAGTCAAATAGTTTGACTGTTGACTTGGTCAAACTGGCAGGAGGGACCCGCATGTCATGGACTGCTAGCTTAAATCAATTTAGTTATTTACTTAACTAATTGGGGGGGGGGGGGTCCACATGTCATTGGCACACAAGCCAAAGTATTTTAACTGACTTAATTTGTAGTGGAGGGGGTTAGCACAAACGATGGTTAGCCCCAAAGCAAAACAAGGGCCGGCTCACACATGGTTGTGGCCAAGCCGGCCACACACACACATCACACATAGCACGCAACACACACACGGCCGCTCGGCCATAGCCAGCGGTAGCAGCGCCGCCGACGAGCAGCGGCGGACAAGCAGCAGCATCAGCAAGCCGTGGCAGCACACAACGGCAGCAGCAGTTAAGAGCAGCAGGAACGGCAACAGCGCAGGCAAGCAGCGACACGACCAGCATAGGCAAGAGCAGCAGCATGCGAGAGCGTGCGCGGGCGGCTGCAGGCGTACAAGCGCGTACAGGGGAAGCAGCAACAGCAGGTGCGGCGTGGGCTCGGTGGTGCACACGCGCGACGGTGCAGGGGCGCGAACATGGCGAAGGCGTGCACGGGCAAGTGCAGACAGGGGACGCGCGGGGCGTGTGGCCGGTACGGTGGGGCGCAGGCAGAGGTGGCGGGGCATGCACGAGGCAGGAAGAGGGCGCGGGCGAGTAGGCAACAGCGTAGCAGGTAGCAGACAAGCAGGACAACATCATCCTTTGTACAGCGCGAGCACACACAGGAGCAAAGCCTCTGTCTATGGCGGCCTCGGGTGAGCACGGGTCTACGGCGACGGATCGAAAGTGGGGCCAGGGGGAGATGAAGGAGGAGCTCACAGCGAGCCTGTAGAGGCGCTAAGTGGGCTCGGGGAGGGCTCGGGGACGCCGGAATCATAGACGAACACCGGCGATGGTCCGAGGTAAACGAAGCTCGATCCCGATGATGTAGGGGGTCCCGGCTTGAGCTCGTAGTCGAGGAGGACGTAGCGGTCGCCGGCAGAGCTTCTGGACACCTCGGCGGGGCGCTAGGACGACAGAGAGCGCGTGGGCATGAAGGCTACGGAGACGGCCGCCTGGGTCGTCGCGGGGGAGAAAGAGGCGGCGCGAGGAGGGAGAAGTGAGGGGCTAGGGTTTGTCGACGGGGTAGGGGACGAACTTATCCTCCTTGGGGATGCACTGGATGCTCGACACGGCGACAACGGCGGCCCTGGAGTCGTGGATCTCCGCCACGATCCCCTGCTCCCACTGTAGCAAGAGCTAGCAGGAGAGGTGGAGGTGGGCTGGGCCTCCACTTTGCACTAAGGTCCAGCTGCACTATGTCCTTTTCCTTTTATACTTTCTAACTTCTGTTTTACTTTTTATTCGATATTTTGCATTTAAATTTCATACCAAATAAAATTAGTTGACTATGAAAATTGTCACATAAATATTAGTTATTATTTTGAAGAGGCCCGCAACGTTTCAAGTCAATTAGAACTACATAAACATTTGTTTATTTCGAAACGTTTATTTTTGTTGCTGTCAGACCACTTTATATTTTATTAGGGATTAACTGGTGAGTCAAATGATGTTGCCTAGATCACAACAATGATTAGGGGAATTTATAGAATAGTGTGAACATTTTAGTTTTACTGTTTTATAAAATTATAATTTGACTTGGCCATAGAATTTGGATTTGAGTTCCGATTGAAGCAAAGTGAGGATTATCAAAATAATTATGACGACATAGCATCATAAGCCATGAGATTACTGTAGCATGACATCGGGGGTGTTACACATACACACCAGGGTAGTGTGCCTCATTTTCCTTGATATAGGTCCAGTCGACCCACCTCATATCACACACTATTGGTTTCTTGTCCAGCAACACTGTCTCATAGAAGTCTTGTTGTTCCTTTGTGTGGAACCTGTAATCAACAGCAGTCCTTCTTCTTGTAGCATATGGATCTGTTTCTCTCCATTTCCTCAGCCCTGAATCTCTCCTGATCTTCATGTTCTCAGCCACAGGATGAGCATCGTTGTGGTCTAGAATCTTGGGTTTGAGCTTCCTCAGAACTTGTCCTTCATCATCTTCCTCAGCAGCAACATCAGGCACTGGGGCCTTGTTCTTCTCAGCAACTGGTATACTCCTGGTGTTCCTCTTAGGTGCACTCTTTGGCTTGGAGGCAGCTTTGGGTGCTTCTTTGGGCTTTAATGATGTAGCCCCTGACTTTATAGCATCACCCATCAGCTTCTGTGCCTTGGGTGCTGGTGCAGCAACCTCTTCTTCCTCATAATCTCTCCTCATGGAGGGTTTGCCAAGAACTCTGGCAGTAGTGGTTCTGACTCTCTTTTTCTTTTTGTTTTGGCCAACAGCTTCCTCTTCTAACTCCATGGTAAACTTCATGGTTTATCCAGTGGCAACCTTCCTAGGTTTAGAAGTGGGAACTCTCCTTGCAGGTGCCTTCTTCTGCATACCTGGCTTTGTGGCTGCAGCTGAGCCATATTCCTTTTTGAGCACTTTCTTCTTTGAAGTGGCTTCCTCTTCTTCTGCAACATAATCTTCATCTTTAGACTCTGAAGTCCTTTTCTTGCTTGCTCTAGTGGCAGCCTTTGGCAAGTTGCTTGGGGTGCTTCTGCTACCCTCATCTGAGCTGCTAGAGGGACTAGTGCCCTCACTCAAGTGAACCTGCTCCTCAGACTTGTTCTGGCTGTCACTTTGGTCAGACATGTTGCAAACACTGACTGCAGACCCTGTGAATAGATTGTAGATGAGATAGAGTGGATGAGCATCACAAAATGCAGAGATTTTTGCAAAAGAATGAGTCAAAAACTTAGTTTTAGTTTTCCACAGAAAGCATTTCGGATCAACCGATTTGCAAACTCGGTGATACCGAAGCAGCTGTTGGAACCAAAACTAGTGAACTCGGTCAGACCAAGTCACGGTTCGGTGGCACCGAGACTTCTAGGGTTTCACAAAGTCCTGAACTCGGTCACACCGATTTGCAATTCTCGGTCAGACCGAGAACCACATGTGCAATGGCCTTGGCCGAATAGGTGGAACCGAGTTCCGCAACACGGTGGGTCCGAGATGGTTTCGGCGGAAACCTAACCCTAAATTTTCGATTCAATTCTAATCTACGGAGTGTTTTGACTGGATAGAAGCGTTTCAATCATGGCAAGATTCATAATGAACACAATGTGCTAGGAATTGGACGGGGATAGCACTGTGATCGAGTCCATACCCTAGTTCGGCGATGAACTCGCTACGGCGGCAACGACGGAGACGAAATCCGTTGACGGCGGCGGAGACCAGCGACAGGAGGTGGCTGGCGACGAGGATGACGATCCGGAGAGCCAGGAGGCAGGGCGAGCTACGTGCGGGCGAAGGGATTTCGGAGAAATTTCCAAAATTTTGCCCATGAGTATATATAGCCCGACCCTGTCGGTGTGACCGAGTGGAACAACTCGGTGGCACCGAGATGCATAACTGTTGAAAGTTACAGCAACTCGGTGTGACCGAAGAGTTCAAATCGGTTGCACCGAGATGAAAGCCTAGATCGACTTAGTGATCTCGGTATGACCGAAATGGAGGAACCGGTCAGACCGAAACACACAAAGAAGTTTTAGAAGTTTAAGTCTATGACAAATCGGGGACTCTGAGTGCTCCTCACACAGAGTGGTTCGAATCTGACTTGATCAAATTTTGTGATGTAGCATGAATAGAGTTTGAGATGAGAAAAGCATAGATAGCTAGAGAGGGTTCTTAGGCATTCTCGTCCATCCACTTGGCAAAACAAAAGAAAACCAATCAATCAAACAACAAGTGGATGTCCTCGAATGGGTAAAATATGCAATCAACATGCTCACACAATAAAATGGCAAATGAAATATGTGTCAAAGCATGCACAACCAATTCTAGCATCTATCAAGCAATTGGCGATGACTAGGTCATCTATATATGAGTATATTGACTTAGGAGTCAAATGAGAACATTTGATCATAGGTCATACTCATCGTTTAAGCACAAGTGGGGTTACCACTTTTACATAAAGCATTGTTGTGCTCACACCATTTGAGTTGCTTTAGCTCAATTCTTAGAGTAAAGCTCCCCCTAGATGTGAGATCCCCCCTAGGAGGGATGAACTAACCTTGGGTTTTGTCGATGATGACTTCATGTAGATGTTGAAGATGTGGATGCTCAATGTTGATGTAGATCATTTGGAGCTATCCATTGGAGTGAGTTGCACTTTCAATACCTACATGGGTTAGTCCCACAAGGAACAAACAAGGATATCCATAGACATAGAGTGATGCACACACAAGATGATGTCTATGAAAGCTTTTAGGTTACCTTGTCCCTTGTCTTACCAACAAGAGGGTTTGTGACTCCTTGAATTAGTGCAAGATGTGGAAGTTGATTGCACTTGTTCTTGCCAAGATGATAAGAGTGAAATATGTTGGCGGAGTCACCCTCAAGAACTCTCTAGTTCTTCTTCTTCTGGATCCACACCATATTCATGGGAATCCTCGGAGTTGTAGTTGTACTTGATGAAGTGGAACTTGAAGTAGTCTTGGGAACCCATTTGACCAAGGCCTTAGGAGCTTCTTCAAATGCATCAATTTCCTCTTGAAGCTTGTCCTTGCCCTTTTTGCTTGTGGTCTTGTGGTGGAAGATCATCTTGAGTTTGTGTCCCTTTGAAAGAAGTAGGATCATACTTATTTTGTGAGGAACAAACTTCGTCTTGGGGTATTGATCTTCTTCCCCCTCAACTCCATTGTCATTGAACTTTCGTTCAAAACCAACACCTTGATTCTTCCGGTGACTTCCTTGCTTGCGTACAATTTCCTCAAATTTCTTACTTCCGGCAAGGCTCTTGTAAACACCTTTCTCTATAATTCCCTTCAATAAGCTATTTTCTTGCTCAAGTGTAACTTGGCTAAGAGAATCATTAGCGGAATCAAGAGAACTACTAGAAGCAACAATATTGGATTTAGCACGATCATTGTTACTACTGGAGGAAGAATCTTTCTTGTTCTTGTTACTATACTTGACTTGAGGCATGTAAGTGGATAAGAGTAAATGCTTGGCAATGTAAGAAGAACTTTTCTTACGAAGATCATCATTGATTGCTTTTAAGAACTCATGTCTTGCTCAAGGTTGAGCTTTTCGAATCGTAATTTCTCATGAGTCCTTAAAAGTTCTCGATGATCTCCTAAGATAGTTTCATGAGCTAACTTGAGAGTGTTTAGTTCTTTAGTTAGAGACTCAATCTTCTCCTTATCATTGTCATTCGTTTTATCTTGATTAGCATGATTAATTGACGTTTCATCATAGTATTCATCACTAGAGTTGTCAACAAGTAAATCATCATCACCTAACAAGTCATCTTCATCACTATTGAAATCAACATACTCGGGGTGTGATACCTTTGGGCCTTTAGCCATGAAGCAAGTTCCAACTCCTTCATTTGGTGAGTCAAATATGTCGTTGGAGTTGGTTGTCACAAGAGCTAGACCGGCAACACCTTCATCTTGAGTATATTCGGAATCGGAGTGATAGCTACTCTCGGAGTGGTTGTCGGAGTCGGGGCCGGATACCCATTCACCAACATGAGCTTGATGTCTTCGTTTTGTGTAGCTCTTTGATGACTTGTCCTTTCTTTCCGAATCCTTGCTTCTCCGTGAGGGTCTTCGTTCATAACGATCATCTCTACTCCTTCTTTCTCTAGATGGTGATTCTTCTCTTCTACTTCTTCTCTTGGGAGAATATTCTCTTCTCTTGTAGGGGGTTGTACACTCATTGGAATAGTGTCCGGGACTTCCACAATTGTAGCAGTTTCGCTCCCGACTAGAAGATCTTTTGTCATTGTAGGACCTTGACTTGGAGCTTCTATCTTTGCTTCTACTCTTGTAGAACTTGTTGAAGTTCTTCACCATTAAGCTCAATTCTTCATTGAAGGTTTGTTTCTCACTTGATGATGTGGGGGCTTCACATGAGGCTTTGTAAGCACCACTTGTTTTGTTGTGAAGTTCCTCTTTATCCTTGAGTGACATCTCATGAGCCACAATTCTTCCGATGACTTCCGTTGGCTTGAGATCTTTTAATTGGGCATCATTTGGATCAATGTGCACACGGTACCATATTTTCCATCCAAGGCTCTTAGGATCTTCTTGATGATGAATCTATCGGTCATCTCTTCACTCCCTAAGCCGGCAATCTCATTTGTGATAAGAGCAAGCCTAGAATACATTTCAGCGACACCTTCACCATCCTTCATTTTGAACTTGTCAAGTTGACTTTGAAGCACATCCAATTTGGATTCCTTGACGGAGTCGGTACCTTCGTGCATATCAATCAAAGTATCCCAAATTTCCTTTGCATTCTCAAGACGGCTGATTTTGTTGAATTCTTCGGGGCACAATCCGTTGAAGAGAATATCACAAGCTTGAGCGTTGTATTGCAGCATCTTCAACTCTTCCGCGGTAGCTTCATGGTTCGGTTCTTTCCCATCAAAGAATTCACCTTGCAAACCAATACACACAATAGCCCAAACGGCGGGGTTATGTCCAAGAATATGCATTTTCATCTTATGCTTCCAACTAGCAAAATTAGTACCATCCAAGTAAGGACCTCTACGGTGATAATTTCCCTCGCTAGACGCCATACTCGCCTAGGTTGTGAAACCAAGGCTATGACCACCAAAAGCTATGGAAATCAAAGCAAATGGAGACCAAAGCTCTGATACCACTTGTAGGATCGGAAGTATGGCTAGAGGGGGGGGGGGTGATTAGACTACTTGACCTAATAAAAAATTAGCCTTTTCCCAATTTTAGTTCTTGGCAGATTTTAGCTATATTAGCACAAGTCAAGCAATCTCCACACAATTCAAGCAAGCATGCAAAAGAGTATATGAGCAGCGGAAAGTAAAGCATGTAACTTGTAAGAATGTAAAGGGAAGGGTTTGGAGGATTCAAACGCAATTGGAGACACGGATGTTTTTGTCGTCGTTCCGATAGGTGGTGCTATGGTACATCCACGTTGATGGAGACTTCAACCCACGGAGGGTAACGGTTGCGCGAGTCCATGGAGGGCTCCACCCACGAAGTGTCCACGAAGAAGCAACCTTGTCTATTCCATCACGGCCGTCGCCCACGAAGGACTTGCCTCACTAGCAGTAGATCTTCACGAAGTAGGCAATCTCCTTGCCCTTACAAACTCCTTGGTTCAACTCCACAATCTTGTCGGAGGATCCCAAGTGACACCTAGCCAATCTAGGAGACACCACTCTCCAAGAAGTAACAAATGGTGTGTTGATGATGAACTCCTTGCTCTTGTGCTTCAAATGATAGTCTCCCCAACACTCAACTCTCTCTCACAGGATTTGGATTTGGTGGAAAGAAGATTTGAGTGGAAAGAAACTTGAGGAAAGCTAGAGATCAAGATTCATATGGTTGGAATGGAATATCTTGAGCTCAACACAAGTGTAGGTGGTTCTCTCTTAGAAAATGTGTATTGGAAGTGTAGATGTGTTCTGGTAGCTTTCTCCATGAATGAAGAGTGGGTGGAGGGGTATATATAGCCTCCACACAAAATCTAACCGTTACACACAATTTGCCAAACTCGGTGGGACCGAATGGTTAAACTCGGTCGGACCGATTCAGCAAACCTAGTGACCGTTAGGATTTTCTGTGGGGCTGAGATACAACTCGGTAGGACCGATATGGTTAAGGTTCGGGCATAACGTAATCTCGGTGTGACCGATTACACAAACTCGGTGGGACCAATTTTGGTAATAAGCTAACCAGAGAGTTGGTCAGGTAAACTTGGCGGGACCGGTTCGCTCATTTCGGTGAGACCGAAATGTTACGAAAGGGAAACAGAGAGTTTACATTGCAATCTCGGTGGGACCGATCGCTCACTTTGGTTAGACCGAAACATTACGAAGGGAAACAGAGAGATTACAATCCCATCTCGGTGAGACCGAGATCCCTATCGGTGAGACCGATTTGGCTAGGGTTTGTGGCGGTGGCTATGACATATGAAACTCGGTGGCGCCGGATAGAAAGAATCGGTGGGGCCGAGCTTGACTTTTGGTTTAGGTCAAATGTGGATGTGGGAAGGTAGTTGAGGGTTTTGGAGCATATCACTAAGCACTTTGAGCAAGAAAGCCATTAAGCAACACGTCATCCCTCCTTGATAGTATTGGCTTTTCCTATAGACTCAATGTGATCCTGGATCACTAAAATATAAAATGTAGAGTCTTGAGCTTTAAGCTTGAGCCAAACTTTTCGTCCTTAGAATTTTGAGGGATCCACTTTCCTCATCCATGCCATGCCATTCATTGAGCTTTTCCTGAAATAGTAATCTTGGAATAATGTTATCTCAATGAGCTATATGTTGTTAGGAATTACCAAAACCACCCAGGGATGGTTGCACTTTTAGCGGGAGCGATTTCGGCCGCGCGCATGTGTGCTTAGGCGCCATTGTGTATGAATGTTTTTCGGATGCGGTTGCGTGGCGTCTAGATGAAGCTACAAACATACGCCGGTTTAGACCTTTGGACGTCGGGCCGGTAGGTTTCACGGGTCGGAGTTATTAGAAAAGTAATTTCCTTGTACTACCAAACATTGGTCTCACGCGGTTTCGGGTGAGTAGAGGCTCTTTTGGCGCTTCGTTCGAAATTTTGAAACACAAGCATTCACGTTTAGAGTACTCTTGAACCATGAGGATTGACCTAAATATACAACGTTATATTTGACCTTGTATGTTTGAAAACCTCATTAAATTATTCGCTTCTTTTTTAAATTTTGACACTTGAAAATCCTATAACTACGATTATTTTGGAATGGAGGAGCTAAATTTGAATCTATTTTGTACACGACTACATATGCTATTATGTACAAAATCAGAGCAAAGATTGGTGCCCCCATAATTTAGGTATGGTTTACAAATGCCATGATATCAAATTCAAATAATTGAATGGACTTCATGTTGAATTCGATTTTTTTAAACCACCTTAAGTTGAATTCAAATGTATGCTAGTTCATTGGTAGTAGCTATTTATAATGTCCATTGTGTAACTTTCATATGTATAATGTGCTTTACACACACAACATGAACTATACTCATGTTTATATTCGATTGCTAAAGTGATGCATTGTCTGGAGTTCAAAATACTAACTATGTGGATCAATTGTGTCGAATAATAATATAGACATGCTCAAATTCGATAGAATCTAGATGTCTGATGGATCAATGACCGCTCCTTACGCGAATTGCAAATATGATGATCCCATCCTAATATTTGGATACAATTTATATCTTTAATCAATGTGTAGAGAAGTCTTTTACGTGTAGTTTCACTCTCCATCGGTGGTCTCTCACACATGCTCACACACTCTCTCCCGGGGTGTCTTTCTCGCACACATGCTCTAGATATAACCCTCCCTCTCTCTCGTAACCATTTAAAACTGTTTTCACTAACCTTTATCACAAACACTCTTCCTCTCGCAAACATACAAACGCACAATCCTCATCGACCCTTTCTATATACATGGACTTGCCTACGTGTCTCATGTACGCATATTATCTTTACGCCTATCTCTCACGCATTGTCTCACACCTCTCTTCCTAATCGACGAGTATGATTCTAGCAGAGCATTCTGTAGGATGCCCCTTAAAGTTAGGTTGGATGAATAGTAATATCAGAGATAAAGGGGTTACCTTAGTCCGAGAACCTAGGGTTACAAATCCTAGCCGGCTTTGTCAGTGGACACAGAGTCCTTCACAATTCTGCTATCTTTGTCTTGTACGACTAGTCATCCATGGGTCTTCCTAAATGTGTCACGGGCCGACCAATGTGGCGCAGGACGGAACAGAACGAAGGGCCTCACCTTGACCCACCGGACCTCACGCGGTGACACACCCTCTGCCCCCACGTCTCATTATCTTCTCACACCCACACATACCAACACAAACACCACACACAAAAAAAATTTCTCCTGGTGCCTCTATTCCCTCCCCCCTTGCATATACACACTCAAGGGAATGGAATCTCTTGTCGTGAGGTCATATTCGTCTCTCTCTCACTCTAGGCCACTCTCATTTCTCGTGCTATCCCTCCCACGCCCCCGTTGGCCCCTCTATCCATGCCTCTCTCGAATACGTAATACACACACATACCTCTCTAGGCCCTGCCAAATGCATCAACTACACATTCACACATGTTACATCATGTACCCCATTGATCTAAAAAGCCCTCTCTTCACGTTTATTTCGCATACAAGATTCCTTTTGAATAAAGTGTGGCCAAAAAAATATTTTAGAGTTTCTACATATATACAACATTACAAAGTTATATGGAGGAGTACGAACGCTAATTTGCATTGCATGGTGCCCACAATGATATTTATTCCGCACTGTGAATTTGTATATTTTTATACTATATACAAAGTTAGTCATAATAAAGAGAAACGAAGAGCATCTCTCTCTCCATCGCATACCCCCCTATACGCCCTTTCACGTATGCACACAAAACTATCTCCAGGTCCTCTAAAAGTAAGCCCCCCAGAAAATTCAGGCATGTTTCATCTTTCTCTCGCGATATATGCAATGACGATCATTGTATTTGAAGCAAAAGCACAATACGTACATTGGAATTCAGAATCCACTCATTACGGTCACCATTTATGTTTAGTGGTTATTATGCAGTCACGGGCTCACCGTACAACTCTGTATTTGCTCATGACATGACTAGTTGACAAGTTAAACGCTCCACGTGGCACCTCTAGTGTTGCATCACATTATCTCACTACCATCATGCCCACATGTTGACTTGTATCTACTCTACATCTACACTCTTATAAAATACATAAAATACACTCTTATAAAAAACAGAGTTGGTGATGATGGTGTGCCTGCCATCCTGCAATATAGGCTGACCGATTTATATCTGACGGATAGGAAAGAAACTATGGCAATTTTGCAAAAAGGTACCCACACACCTCTCCACATTTGCAAATAAGGCCTTCCCTCGTTCATCCTTCTCTCTCACAAGATAAACAAGTCACACAAATGCATCTTGATGTTACGTGCAACGCACGGGCATCTTGCTAGTAAGAATGAAAACAAACGATAAAAAAATATTTGGACAGTGGTTCGAAGTCATGACCGCGGGCACAGTGGACAAGGTGGCCTTGTATTGGTATGCTGAGCCGCCTATTTTAACACACATGAGCTGGTGTGGTGATTATACACACACGCACGCATGCACACGAACTGCATCCACGCAACAGTAACACAAACACATGCACCCACGCACGCACGCAACACTCACACGTACACACGCAGCCACGCACGCACGCAACACTCACACGCACGCACGCACGCATGCACACACCAGTACACCACACGACCAACACACACTCTCACGCTCAAGTGCTCAACCTACACGTGCATGCGCACACATCAGGCCCTGACAGACACATACACAACCAGGTGATTCCCGCGCACGGGTTGGAGCCTTGTCGCGCCTGTGTAAATTTGTGTTTATCTGACCTTTTGCCTATGCGAACTGACAGATGGGACCCACAACGAACGTGGTCAATTTAACTAGTCAACATGGCGCCACACAGACTATTTGGCCGGTCAACAGAGTGCAATCCGATGCTGAGTTGTGAGCAAGTGACCGTATAATCACCGCAAAACGTATATAGTGACCGTAATCAGCTTATTCTGAAGTTCGGTGACCGTATTACGCTTTTCTCTCTGTAGGCCCTCCAAAACTACATCTCTACACGTTCTCGCATGTTACATCTAACAACTATGCAATACAGCACTACTACTACACTCTAACACAATAAATCATATGGGTTTTTAGTTTTACTAGATATCATATTGTTACTTATAATTATTCAGTTTGCATACATTAAAATTGCCTTTGAAATGTATGGCCAGTATCATCTACCGCGCGGGAAAAATCCCGCCCTTTCCTGTTTAATCGGGTTTGTATCGATGGATCGTGTGAAACAGCAAAACTATACTAGTGTACTATACAGTACAAGTGACAGTTCACTGGGCCATCGTGTCGTCTACTCCTTCGTCTTAAGAGTGGAGCGCTCTCTTTCATAAATCTTCTAGTCCCTTTCGCCGACATGTGGGACATCAAGCTACTGGGTCGACGTGCCATACCGGAATACAGTGCAGAGCAGCCGGGGTGAAGCACCCCAGTCATGGCGCCGGCGTAGTAATGAGCAATGAGGCGTCAAATCACAAAGCCGCACCTTTCCCGCAGTTAAGTTGGAGGGACGAAGCAACCATCATTTCACTCGCTGCTGAATCCGCTTCTCCCTCATCTTCTTCAACGTAACCACGTGCTGCTTCTGTCGTTGTTCTGCCTCATGTGGGACGTAGATCAGCTTGGTAAAGCACTGACACGTGGGACCGCATGTTAGCAAACCGCCAGGACAACGTCCTCCGAAAATAAGAAGCCTAATCCTAGACTTACAAAGGGCTACGTAGTTGCTCAAATAAGAAACCTCCCCCACCATCCGCACGGCAGAATCACCTCCTTTTTACTAATCTCGATTCTATAATTTTTTAGATCAATATAATTGAGATTTGTATAGATAGCACACAGGAGCAAAACCAAGTGGTACGGTTAAGGGCATCCACAATGTGTAGCCAAATGTGAAAATAGCTTTGGCATCGTGGGAACCATTGTGGACGGTGTTGCCAAAGCCAAAAAGATGGAACCGAAGCTCCGTGATTGTTTGATTGAAGGAATAGAAAAATGCAACGTCTCTCCTCTTTCTCCCATGCTTGGACGCATGTAGTACTAAGTATAGATCACATAGTCTACTCCCCTGTCCCTTCTATCACAAATCACAAAGCAGTGAGGCATCAAATCACAAAAGCACGGACGAAGCAACCATCATTTCACTCTTCGCTGACTCGGCTTCTCCATCGTCTTCTTCGAGAAGCCATCTCACCGCATTAGTTACTCCTAGTAGTACTAGTAAAGGACTTCCTGGATGCAAATAAGGCGGTTGTCTCGGCTTGCAGGCAGCACTTGCGAACGACTTACCGTGGTCTCCCTCAATGGTGTTCTCCGTCGAACGCACTTCGCCAAACCACCACAAAAAAAAATATCATCGACGTCCACGTCACCGCAATGGGGAAGGAAGTCAAATATAGTTACTACCTCCATTTTTTTTGTACACAAGGCCAGTATATCAAAATTACAATTTGGAAAGGGCCACTAACACTAATCGAGGCAAAATTGATGGGGTTAGCAACCAAGGACATTAATATCCCCTGCATGCATGTGGAAGTGAGAAGGTTGGTTTGCATGGCGCTGCATTAATCAAATGAGGAGTGAGATGGTTAGCTCTTTGGTCTTTGGAGAAGAAAATACGCATTAATTGACACGTGAAATGAGGATTTGTATCGATTAAATCCCGCAAAGGAAAACCCAGCCTTTCTTTTTTAACACTAGTACTCCTAGTACGTACGTACTTATCCTCTTTGGGTCTAGGCCTTGCATTGCCAAACTTCGCCACACATTTTTGCCAAGCTTGCCTAAAGTTTTCAAAATGAGAAGGAGGTACACTTGCGCATGGCTATCGCGGTCGCACCGCACCCTCACACGGTCACTCCTACACGCCGCGGTCGCACCGCACCCTCACACAGTCGCTCCTGCACGCTGCAAACCCAACCAAGGGGACGCGCCCTCACTGACACGTGTTGTCGCATGTGAACGCACCAAACTCAGCCATCCTATCGCTGACACATAATTTTCATCCATAGAGTATGTTTATCCAACCGCATGTTGGGGAGTATCCGTACGGCCCGTGCGATGGTCTGTTGGGGAAGAAGAAGAGGTGAGGAAGAAGGAAAGAAGGGTTAGGAGACATAGGATATTCATCCAACCGCCTGAAATGGTAGACTGACCCAGGTCAGGCGACTTGCATAACAAATATATGTTTTTACATAGCAAAAGATCCATGAAAATAGCAACATAAATAAAAACTATCACTGCTCGCGGAAAGAGATGGCCTCGTCGTCTTTGGCTACCGGCGTGAACCAGCCGTCGCTGCCGACGTGTGTCTCCACACCGTGGTTGTCCTAGGCCTCCGGCTACTTGTTCAAGCGGAGCGTGCGGGTGCTCTGCACGGACGAGAGCACAGCCCGGTTCAAGTCGAGGACGTCCGGTTCCGCCTGCAGGAGGGCCTCGATGGCAGCGGCATCCGCGCGCTCCGCATAGAGTCGAGCCTCCGCCGCCCGGTTCAAGTCCAGGACGTCCGGTTCTGCCTGCAGGAGGGCGTCGATGAGAGCCTCTGCGTTTAGTCGAGCCTCAGCCACCCGGTTCAAGTCCAGGACGTCCGGTTCCACCTGTAGGAGGGCCTTGATGGCAGCGACATCCGCGCGCTCCGCTTCAAGTTGAGCCTCCGCCGCCCGGTTCACATCCACGACATCCGGTTCCACCTACAGGAGAGCCTCGATGGCAGCGGCATGCGCGCGCTCCGCGTCGAGTTGAGCCTCTGCCTCCCGGTCCTCCTTTAGTATTGCCATGTTGAACCGCTGGTCCGCCTGCACCATGCGGGACTCGGACGCCGGCACGAAGTCGACGTCCATTGTCTCATACCCATCGGGGGCCTTCTGCGCCGCGGCCTCCGCCATGAACATTGGATCGGCTTCCTCCTCCTCGTAGCTTGGCTCCAGAGAACTCGGGGATTGGCCCGCCACAAAGCGAGCTTGGGAACGGAGGTCTGTGGCGCCGACCGCCACCGTGATTTCTGCGCGGCGCTTCGGCGTCAGTATCTTGTAGTAAGTGATCTTGCGGCGCACCATGGCTTTCCGGCGAACTAGGGGACGCTTGATGCGGGCTAGGGGATCGAAAGGTGGGGGATGGGCTGGAGATTTGGTGTGGTTTTAGGGCAGTGGCTGGCGTAGGCCGAGCAACGAAGGTTCTGGTGTGAATAGTGGTTCCGGTGACGACCGGTCAATCAGTTTTGACTGTACATCGCTCTTGTCGCGTTTGCGTTGCAGCCTGGCACGCTGGACCCTCCACGTCGCTCACCGAATGGAACGCGCTTCGTCTTGCGTTTTCGCTCGCTTGTGGGACCGCAGTTGAGAGCAAACCGACGTCCCTCCCCCTCCCCCGCCTGCGTCATTTATTATACCACCACTCCCTCCGTTTTATGCGGAGTAAAAAATAGAGGGAGTATTACTGCGGATGAGGATCCCCTGACGTGGCCGAACCCATTGAGTAACTGACATGCAGGGCCTAGCAAGCATGGGGTCTGCCAGTAAGTGACCGAAAGGGAGGGTAAGGCAGGGATACCTACGTCAGAGGATCCACTTCCACTATACTACTTTGACTAAATGTTAGAGTAATAATATATGACATGCAACTTACACAAATGTTAGAGTAATAATATATGACATGCAACTTACACAAAGCATACAGGGTCTAATGCGTTTTTCGAGGCTAACTTTGACCAAATGTTAGAGTAATAATATAAGACATGCAACTTACACAAAGTATACGGTCAAATTCATATGTGAAAGGAGTTTCCAATGATATAATTTTCACAATATACATCTCATGTACTATTAATCTTGTCAATAGTCAAATTGGAAACCATCTCGAGTACAAATCTAGGAGTACGTACGAATCTAACAATATTGATTGGGCGTTGTTGAATGTTGATACCTTTTTTTATCAAAGTAGATATACTTTGACTACACATAAAACTTATATGTAAACTACTCTTTATATATGATTTGCGGAGTAGAAAGGATAGGACGGAGTATATTGTACGTTCAAAAACGAAACGAACATTGAATACCCTTTATATATGATTTGCGGATGCTATGATCACCGGTTCAAAATTTTGAATCCGCCTTAGGTATCACGTGCCCCCACTCGTTCCCTCTCAATTTCATCTCGGGGTCCGGAGATCTATTGAAAGAGGACTAGGGTGGGTACATGTGAATGATACTCGGTGGAATGTTCAAATGAGGCATGCGGGTGGATGGACTCGACTGGAGGGCGACATGATCGATGGAGAAGAGGGTTGGAGAGGAATGAGAAATAAGCAAACGCCACATGATTATACTTGAACAGCTCAAATAAACAATAAGTTGTCTCGCTTGGCCTACATAGTGAAAGGCCTAATGCGCAACGCGGAGCACTGACGCTCGAATATGGCTGGGAAAACAGGGAAACAGACATGTGGGGCACACCCGTCGGGATGACGTAGCGCAGACTAGTCCAATGGAGGAGCTGGCCCACGACCTCCTCGCCACCGACAACCGTTCATGTGGGTCGTTGGGGCCAACAACGGGGCGCAGCTCCAGCACCGCCTCTGGACACGGCGACCGCGGTGAGCGACACGCTCATATCGTCGCTAGACACGGTCGGTTTCAGTTTGCCGAGGGTAGCGTTAGTGCTGTGGCACGACCAATGGTATTTTTGGTTTGTGCCCAAGGTTGCCCCATCAAAGCATTGGGTAGCCAAAATTTTAGTTGAGGTATTAGTTTCCCATGATTTGGCCGACATTGACAAGAAAAATGAACTTGAGTTGGCTAGAGTTCATTGGCATGCCAAAGAAATGGCAACCATCCAAACAAAGACCAATCTTTGGGTCATGACCAAAATTTTGGTTGAGGTATTGGTTGCCCATGATTTGGCCGACATTGGCAAGAAAAATGAACTAGAGTTGGCTAGAGTTCATTGGCATGCCAAAAAAATGGCAACCATCCAAACAAAGACCAATCTTTTGGTCATGACCAAAATTTTGGCAAGGTGCACTTTGGCCATAATCCAAACACACCCCAACACCCGGCTCGTCGAGGATGCACGGGGCGCCGCCACGCGTCCGCGGAGTGTGTCGGGGTACTAAAGTAGGGGTACCTTAGTACCCCGAACTTGTGCACGGGCAGTCGTAGCACCCCGCGACAAGGCTTGCCAGGTGATCGCCAAAACTCTCCATGGTCCCTTTTTGGGCCATCCAAGAACAAAGTATTTGAGCCAAGGCCCCGGCAGGAGGAGCTTGCCGGGAAGGCCACCCGATGAGAGCAAGGCCCCGGCAAGAGGAGCTTGCCGGGACGGCCGCTCGAAGCACAAGGCCCCGGCAAGAGGAGCTTGCCGGGAAGGACGACCAGGGCACGACAAGAGACTTGCTGCGACGCGCCACGCATCCCGGCAAGGACCGATGAGCAACAAGCTCCCGGGCGCGACAAGGCGTCAACCGCGGCAAGGCGCTTGCCGCGGCAGGTCACCACCCCGTGCCTGCGTTCCAGCTCATCCACCAACGTGTCGCTCTGGGGCCATTCCAGGCGTACGTGGCGAAAGGCTGCGCAGCCAGGGGCATGCGGTGGCGAAGCAACGCTGACAGGATAGTCATCGTGGAAAATGGTGGCGCCCCTGACGGCCCCTTTTCTGCACTGTTTGGGCGACCTAGACGTGCATTTAATGCCCTTGTCCCCTGCCGTCAGAGTTAGGTATGATAGCACTGTGCAAACAGCTGTACCCAACACAGCGTTTTCCAGTTTTACCCCCGCCTACGTTGCCACCTGTGGGTAACCCCTTGCGCATATAAAAGGAGGCCCCATGCGCAACGTAAAGAGGGAGGGAAAAAGGAGAAAAAGGGGAGAGGAAGAAGGAGGCCACTCACGCTCGGTCTGATTAGTTGCCTGAGTGTACTTTAGCACTCAGCGCTCCCGAACAAGAACACAATACAAACCACAAAGCAGCAGTAGGGTTTTACACATCCGTGCGGCCCGAAGCTGGGTAAACCCCTTGTGTGCATCGTCTCGATCCGCTCTTCGCGCGACCTCCGCCCCCCGCTGAACCAGAAAGGGGCTTGGTCCCCATAGGTGTTCGTGGAGGCAAATTTCCCCCGACATCTTTGGCGCGCCAGGTAGGGGGCGTCGAGGTTGTGTGAACCTGATCCGGCATCTGCACAGGCTAGACCTCCATCGTCTTCATCAACATGCCACCGAAGAAGAAGGCTCCGGAGGTGGCTGGTCCGTCCGCGTCGAACCCACCACCCCTGGAGCAAACGGGTGGTGAGGACGGCGCCGGCGGCGGAATGGACGTCGTCGAGCCAGCTCATGGTGCCACAGTGTCCGAACATACGCCGACACCTCTCGGCGCAGGTAAGCCCTGGTATGACCAGGCAACCTTTCGCTCTATTCCATGGAGCGGGGGCAGTTAGCCCCACGGATCTCGCATACGGGCCACCTCGAGTGTTCGCTCACGCTGAGCTCGAGCAAGAGCAGCTGCGACGAGATGACGTGCTGCTCCTCGAGGAGGACCGTCTTCAGGCCGCTGTGCGAGCTGCTCGCTACCAGCAAGCTTTGCGCTGCTTTTATAGCCGCAAAGTTAGTGCCAGAAGTTTCGAGGAAGTGGGAAGGCCCTTACCGGGTGAAACAAGTCGCTAGGCCTGGCGCTGTCCGCCTTGAGACCGAAGATACCACTCCGGTGAGCAACTCCTGGAACGTTGGGCATCTTCGTAAGTTTCGCCCGTAAGGCGCGGTTGTCGGACCCCGTCCGGCAACCACCCTTTTTACAAGTCTTGCCGCTGTTGTATGTGATCCTTTGTACAGAGCCAGGCGCAGACCCTGTGCACAGATTAAGTTCATGTGTTCCGCGGATCTTGTCGATCTCATGCTTTTTATTTTTTGCATGCATTATCTGACACTCTGTGCAGCACTGACCCCCGGTAAGCGATGACGGGCCATGGGGCTCTGAACCTTTATTTTCTCTTCTTCCTTTACTTCTCAAGAAAAGGAAGGTTCCCTTGCCCACAAGTTTGCCAGGGAGGGAAGGGGGAAGATAATGGTGAGGACCAGGCGACGTTCGATGAAGTTTCGCCTTGCCAGAAAGCGACCTTGCCGGGCAGCGAGCCACGGAAAAGCTAAGTTGCCAAAGTTTGAGCAATCAAGTTTTTAAATTCTAAGGTTATCTTCCTCGAACGACCGTACTTTGTATGGAAAACCTGTGCGCGGAGGAACCAGCTCGTGGCTAGTCGCGCCCTTACTTCGTTTCGAGTCCGCTCAACGATTTAAGTATGCTGCGACCAGACTCGCGCCCTTACTTTGTTTCGAGCTTGCTCAGCGACTTGAGTGTGCTGCAACTGCAGTTGTGCCCTTATTTCGCTTCGAGCCTGCTCAACAACTTAAGTGAACCGCGGCTAGTCACGACAAGGTTTCTTGCCGGCAACGGCACCGCCAGCGGGCTGCTGATGTCCCGCACTCAGCAAGTGTGCCTACGCCGGCGAGTTCCCTAAAAGCGTAGGGCAATAACATACAATGGAGGGAATCAAATAGAGGAAGTAACAGTGCATTCACTACCTAAGATGAAGTTATATTACAAGATAGCTTGTCGCAGCCCAAATGAATTGTTTTCATAACTCGGCCAGCGGCGACAAGAAAAGAAAAGGGCGGGCGGCCTAATCCACATGGCCGCCCTCGATCCTCTTGATCCCGGCCACCCTTTCCACAATGGGCGTGACGAGGGCCCTGATCTCCTCTAGGTCAGCGTCTGGTGGCAGGGATCTGAGGACGTTGGTGAGCTTGAGGCCTGGGTTGCGGAAGACGATCTTCACCAACACCTTCTCAAGGGCTCCAGCGCAGGCATCGCGCGTCTCGTCGGCCAGCCGCTCTGGGATCGCATCCCGGAGTTCCTGAAGGGCCATCGCCACGCCTTTGAAGAACAAAGTGAGCTTGGCGCTGGGTGGGAGGTTCGTGCCGGAGGGATACTCGTGACCCTCCATCCCCAGCAGCGACAGCTCCTTGTCGATGGAGGCGGCGATGTCCACCAGACCCTCCGTCCACTGCTCCACCGTCGCCCTGAAGTTGTTCTGGGTAACTGCGGCGCTCTTCAACAGCGCCTCGTTGTTGGTGATCTCCTTCCGCAAGGCCGTCTCTCGCTCCTTGGCGCTGTCCAGCGTCTTGGACAAGGTGGCCAGCTTCATCTCGAGATCAGCATTGGAGTCCTTGGCAGCGTCAAGCTCCTTGATCTTATCGGCGAAACGTCCTTGCAGCTCACCGAGGGTATAAGCACCCTTCTCGCGCTCTTGTTTGAGTGCGGCGAGCTCCTCACCGCTCGCCTTAAGATCAGTGTCGAGCTGCGCCACCCTCGTCTCCAGCTCCTTCTTGGCGGCCTCAGCGGCCGCGGCAGCATCTTGCGCTTCCTTGAGGGCTCCGCCAAGCGCTTGCTCGCGCGCGGCGACCTCCTCCTCGTGGCTGGCGAGGCTGGCTTTCTGCTGCACCAGCTCGCCCTCCCGCGCGGACATCCCCTCGGCGGCAAGCCTCTGCTGCTCTTCGGATTTGGCCTTCTCGAGGATGAAGGCCGTCCGCGCCTTGTTGAGTTGCCTCCGCTCCTCCGCCAAGGATCGGAGGGCCTCCTGGTTGAGCTCCCGGAGCTCCTCGGCACGCTTCTCCATGTCCACTCCCGCCTTCGCGACAAGCGCCTCCCGGCGTTCCACCTTGGCTTGTCGGGCGCGGTAGAGTGACACCAGCTTCCGGAGCAGCCACTCCACCTCAGGCTCACCGCCGCTGCTGCTTGGCGCATCAACCAGCGTCAGCCCGGCGGAGGCGAGCACCTCTCCATCCAAGGTCTCCCCCTCGACTGGCGCCCTGGAAGTAGACTCCCAGGGGAGCTTGATGAAGATATCATCGCCGGTCTTCAGGTAGACGCCTGGCTGGGGTTCCTCGGGGTCCGACGCTGCGGCGGAAGCAGGATCGGCGGTCGGCGCAGCGCCTAGCGCTCCTGCGGCCCCAGGGCCGTCAGTACGATCGCCAGCCCCCTCGCGAGCGGCTGCTGCGGCAGCCTTGGCGGCCTCTTCGCCGGCCAGATCTTCAGCACCGTCCGCCTCTCCGGTGGCAGCCACGTCGTCGGTATGGCCGTGCACATCCTCCTCGACGGCGACCTCGGTCTCCATCGGGTCCGTGGCGGGCGGGTCTGAAGGCCGAAAGAGGGAGAGAAGTCAAGCAACTATCCAAAGAAGGAGATCCAAAAAAAAGAGAGAAGAACCCCAGGGGAGTTTCGAGGCAAGAAGGTTACCTGCGCAAGGGTCTGCGGTCACGGTCTCCGTCGCCAAGGGGTCGCCGGTGCTGTCCCTTGCCGGAGACTGCTCCCTTGCCGGGGATTCCTCCCTTGCCGGGGAACTCCCCCATGGCGGCGTAGTTGTAGCAGGTGGCGCATCGGGGGCGGTCTCCGGACGCTCCTGGTGGGGCTGCTCTGCTCCTACGCAAATCAACAGTCAGATATCAAAAAACAAAGAGTACCCAGGCGTGCCCAACGGCAGGAAGCAAATCATATGCTTACGCTGGGGGCTGCGATGGGGGCTGCTCTAAGGATTATTTGGTGGGTCCGACAAGGTCATCTCAGGCGCACCCCCTGCTGTCACGGTGGTCTCGTCGTCAAGGATGACCATCAGGACCTTGGCTCTCTTTGCCGCCCTCTGAGCCAGAGTCCTGAAAAGGAGTAAATTCAGAGGAAAGCAAATGAGATGCGAGACACAACTGCAAGAATTGAAGAAATACAAGTACAACGAGGATCTTACTCCTCTCCCTCTTCCTCGTCGGAGCTAAGCGCGGAGAAGTCGAAGACTGGCCCGCTTCTGGCGCGAGGGGGCGGAGGAGTAGGCTCCCTCGGCCGCTTGGCGGAGGCAGTGGTGGCGCTAGCCTGAGACGGCCTTGCCCCGGCTGCCGCCATGGCGCGAGGGGCGGCAGGAGCAGAAGCGGCGGCCTGCGAAGACCCCACTCCTGCTGCCACAGCGGAGCGTGTCACGCGGCGCTGCGGCTGTTGGCTCGTCTGCCGCCCCACCACGTCTCCAGCCTTGCGGAGACGCCTCCGTGGTTGAGCCGGGGGCTCCGCTTGCGACGAGCTGCCCAAAGGTTGGGAGGAAGAGGCGTCCGTCTCCGGCAAGCCGCTTGTGTCCTCGGTGGGCTTGTCCGCCTCGACGCCGTGCCCGGCAGGCTCTTCCTCGCTGACAAACTCCGCTCGATCGACAAGTCTTGCCGCCTCCGCTGCGTCCGCCTCCTCCACTGTGAATCCAAATTCGCCCGCGGCCGCGGCTGCCGCCGCCTCTTCCATCCTGGAGGCGATGCGCGCCAACTCCTCGTCGGTGGTGTCCCGGGTGAGGCCCTTCTGCTCGGCGGGGTCGACTGGCACCTCCACCAAGTCATCGAAGAACGTCCGCACGACGTCGCCAGCAGGCTCCTGCCAAGTGGAGTCGATCCCGTGCGAGTCGCACAGCGGCATCATTGCAAGGATGCGGCTGAGCGACGAATTGTTGCACAACGGGACGACGCCTTGCGGCAGCCTGAACCATTCGGGGTGATCGGGGTCGTGCTTGAACAACTCCCTGAGCGTCCCGTCAAGTTCCAAGACAGTGAAATTGAAGTTGAGGCCAGGGCGCAGCCTCATGATGTCCGCCGCATTCTGGAACTCCCAAGCGGGTCTCCCTTTCTCCTGCAGGGGAGCGATGCGGCGGCGGAGGAAATCTGCGCCAACGGCGCCAACTGTGAGCCCGGCAAGCCTGAGCCGCAGGATCCGGGTAACGGCAATCTGCAGCTTGTCGTCGTCCGGAGCCACGTCGCTCCAATCCCTGCCGCGCACCACAGGAGTTCAGCGCACGACAGTGAATGGCTGCGGGTTCTCCTCGACGATCAGGCACCAGTCTGCTCTCCACTCCTCCCATTTGCTGCGGAGCTCTCCCTCCAGATAAGCATCCTTCTTGCCGGGCTTCGAGATCCAGGCGATTCCGCCGGAGAGAGGCTCTCCTCTCTCTACTCGAGGCGTGAAGAAGTGGCGGAAGAGGGCTACGTTTGGATAGACTCCGACAAAGTTTTCGCAAAGATGTGCGAAAATTGCCATGGTCAGGACAGCATTGGGGGTGAAATCAAGGAGATGGAACCCGTAGGTGTTCATGATGTCGTAGAAAAATTCAGAGAAGGGCGGGCAGAGCCCGCAATAGAAGAACAGAGGAAAGAAGGGATACCCAATCGGATACTCCTTCTGGGCGGCGGCGGGAAGAACCCTCGTGCGCGGATGCGCTCGCGTCCCCGTCGACCAGAAGAGGTAGAATTCCTCCCTCAGGTCCAACACGTCGAGCTGAGGGGGGAAGGTTGCCCGCTCCTTTCGCAGCGCCTCAAGCCGTTGCGCCTCGGCCGACTTCGCAGCCTTCCCTTTCCCCTTGTCGCCCTTCGGGGCCATGGCGGAAGCAGGGAGGGAGGTCGACGGCGTTGGTAGCACTGGTGGCGACGGAAGGGGCGGAACGCTGCTCCCCTTGGGAAGTGGCAGAGATTTTCGAGGAATCGCAACTGGCGGGTGGGCGGACTGCCCCTGTTTCCCCTGCTTATAAGGGGGAGGGGGCGTTTCGCTTTTCCGAATAAACAAATCACCTGCGACGTGACGCATGCCTGCGGGGCTCAGCCCCGCGCACGCTGCCCACGTCACGCACGCCTCTCCCCACGATGCCGCGTTCGACGCATGCCGTTCGGGGAGGACGTGGCGGATGCAGAATAAGATGCAGCGTGACCCAGGCCGTGCGTGCCCGTGCACTGTTTTGGGCCTGGCCCAACAGCGCTCGGCACCGTGTATGGCCCAGGCCCGGGGGCTCCTGTCGGTGCACTAAAGTAGGGGTATCTTAGTACCCCGAACTTGTGCACGGGCAGTCGTAGCACCCCGCGGCAAGGCTTGCCAGGTGATCGCCAAAACTCTCCATGGTCCCTTTTTGGGCCATCCAAGAACAAAGTATTTGAGCCAAGGCCCCGGCAGGAGGAGCTTGCCGGGAAGGCCACCCGAAGAGAGCAAGGCCCCGGCAAGAGGAGCTTGCCGGGACGGCCGCTCGAAGCACAAGGCCCCGGCAAGAGGAGCTTGCCGGGAAGGCTGACCAGGGCACGACAAGAGACTTGCTGCGACGCGCCACGCGTCCCGGCAAGGACCGATGAGCAACAAGCTCCCGGGCGCGACAAGGCGTCAACCGTGGCAAGGCGCTTGCCGCGGCAGGTCACCACCCCGCGCCTGCGTTCCAGCTCATCCACCAACGTGTCGCTCTGGGGCCATTCCAGGCGTACGTGGCGAAAGGCTGCGCAGCCAGGGGCATGCGGTGGCGAAGCAACGCTGACAGGATAGCCGTCGTGGCAAACGGTGGCGCCCCTGACGGCCCCTTTTCTGCACTGTTTGGACGACCTAGACAGGCATTTAATGCCCTTCTCCCCTGCCGTCAGAGTTAGGTATGATAGCACTGTGCAAACAGCTGTACCCAACACAGCGTTTTCCAGTTTTACCCCCGCCTACGTTGCCACTTGTGGGTAACCCCTTGCACATATAAAAGGAGGCCCCATGCGCAACGTAAAGGGGGAGGGAAAAAGGAGAAAAAGGGGAGAGGAAGAAGGAGGCCACTCACGCTCGGTCTGATTAGTTGCCTGAGTGTACTGTAGCACTCAGCGCTCCCGAACAAGAACACAATACAAACCACAAAGCAGCAGTAGGGTTTTACGCATCCGTGCGGCCCGAAGCTGGGTAAACCCCTTGTGTGCATCGTCTCGATCCGCTCTTCGCGCGACCTCCGCCCCCCCGCCGAACCAGAAAGGGGCTCGGTCCCCATAGGTGTTCGTGGAGGCAGATTTCCCCTGACAGAGTGGTGTAGCGTGGCCAACTGCATCCTCTGGACCTGAGACCATGCTGGGTCATCTTGCTTTTTCAATGACATGCGGGGATCACATGTGAGCAAAGGGCATCTCCAACGTTGCCACGACCGCAGCTGACTACCCTGGCACACCAAAACCCTCGTCCCTCGCGCCGTCGCGCGGTGCCTTCCCAGCCGGCGCCAGCTGCCCGCATTCATGCCGTCCGTTCGTATGTCGTCATTAAGAGGCTCGGTGCCCGAGGAACAACTCTGGTGACTTAATGACGCACCCGGACGCTTGGCCTCACCGGAATGCGCTACTTAAAGCGGCAACGCCCAGCTAACCTCCACACCATAGCGCATCGTCCTCCTACCTGGAACCACATCCGCCATGACCGCAAGCGCGAACGCTCTGCGGGAGAGCTTGTCTTCGGGGATGGAGCTCGAGGTCACCGCCCTCGCTGAAGTCGCCGCACAAGCGATGGTCATGCTGGCGGCCTACGACGGGAGCACCGTCAGCCATGCGTCCTACTTGCCGCCGTCCAACGTCCGGCACCGCCGAGGTCGGGGACTCCTCCGAGGATGAGTAGGGCATGGGAGGCGGCAGGGCATGGTGTGCCAACTGGCCGGTCCATCTCCCGTGTTCTACTTTTCCTCGCCGGAGACTGCACCTTCACTTCATAGGTCTTGAACCCCGCCTCCGTACATGGAGATCACAGATGGAGGACGTCGGTAGCCGCCATAGAATTGGTTTAGGGTCGGGTTTCTTTTATTTTTTTGTCCTTTGAAAGTTCGAAATGTAATGAAAATCTGCCGTGTTTGCATTAATCTCGGCCGGTGTATATGAACTTTCACAATAATATACATATTGTAGGAGTACTAGCAAGATGCCCGTGCGTTGCACGGAAGATCAAGATCTTGTGGGAGAAAAGGATGAATGAGGGAAAGCCTTATCTGCAAATGTGGAGAGGAGTGCGGGTAAATTGTCAACCTCCCAGCATATCACACGGGAAAAGACCCGGCCGCGCCGTTTTAGTCGGGATTACCGGATTACTAGTAGTAGTATCGATGGATCGCGTGAAGCAACAGATTTTTTTTGTGGGGGCGAAGCACCTAGTTTAAAAGGAAAATATGTGGTACACTCACAACACTCCTGTCGCGGTCGCATTGCACCCCACACACGTTCGGTCCTGCACATGGCTCACGCAAACGGAACGCGCTTCGGCTTGCCTCTTCACTGACACGTGGGACTGCACTTGGAGAAACCGACCATGCGCCAAACTCCCCCCGCCCACCGCGCGAAAATCCTTCCCCCCCACACCCAAAAAATCCCCCCAAATCCGATTCAACCGCCCTTCGGCCAACTAGCCAATAATATTCCCCAAACCCCCTCCCCCCTTTCCCCCTCCACTCCATTCGCCCCACCAAAGCCGCCCTCCCCGCCGCGCCGATACGTCGGTGCCGCGGTTCGACGATCCTCTCGCTCCCACAATACGCTCTGGTTTACTGCCGTCCTCTAGCCGCGCCGCCACCTCTGGCTACGTTCTTGTGGAGGCGCACGGCGGTCAGCGCCGCCACCGCTAGCGACGGTCGTGTGGAGACGCATGGCGGTCAGCTTCTCCCACGGTACGCGCATTCTAGACTGAGGCCCCTTTCATGTCGGTGTAGCGCTGAATGTTAGCTGATAGACGTTGTTAATCTCATTGTTTGGCGAAGTAGTTTACTGTCAATATGCTCTGCTTAAGAAGCTTCCTTGCCCTGTTCTGCACTCAATCTGCTTAGCTGAGATGGCATGCCAAGGCTGATTAGTTGCTAAAATAACCTGCCATATATTTATTGTGACGTAGATTGCCATGGTCTAGTAGCCAATCTGTTAGGTGAAATAGCTCTACACCATTTTATACTCGATCTTTGTTGCTGCGATGGCCTTCGATAGTTCGATGTCTGTGTGCTCGGCCTCATTGACTGCTGAAACAGCCTGCCATAATTTGGCACTCAAATCTGTTTGCTGAATTAGCTTTACATATATTTCGTTACTTAGATCTGCTCGTCCAAATATCTTGCCATAGCTTTAGACGTCGACCTAGGTATTTTTTTTTCTGGACTTCATAAAAAAGCATATATGTTTTTCCTGTAATATCTAGTAGAAGAACTAATTTGTATGTCTAACAGATGGATAGGACTTGGATAACTTCTGCTCGAAGATTCTCCACTGCATATGTCAAGGGGGTTTAAAACTTCATGAACTTTATCAGAGCTGAGTACGGTGGTCCAAAATTAGATGTGCTCTGCCCATGTAGCAGTTGTATGAATTCAGTTACAAGACCCCAGTCAACTATGCAAAATCATCTACACTTGTATGGGATGTCGGTCACATATACTAGGTGGGTTCATCATGGTGAAGTTGTGAATGTCAATGTTATTGACTACGTGGAAGCAGCAGATCACCATCTTGATCTGCCTGATGCTCAGGTGGAAGAGGAGGAGGAGGTGGTGGTGGTGGAGCCAGTGAGTTTGACCAACATTGAAACAATGCTACGAAATGCTCGTGCATTCCGTGAACTTTCACCTACAGAAGAAAAACGGTCGGCCCGCATGTTGGAACAATGCAACGTTGCTGTCACCCCAGGAAATAAGCTGTCAGTATTCTCAGCTATGGTCACCTTTCTTCAGGTGAAGACATCTGAGCGGATGACCAACAAATCATTCGATGCGATGTTGGCTGCTTTCCGCGAATCTTTCCTAGATGCGTCTGAGCTGCCACACACCTACAGTAAAATGAAGAATTTCCTTCGTGTAGTTGGAATTGGATATGATATGATCCATGTTTGTAAGAATAATTGTGTTCTGTTCCGGAAGGATTATGCCAACTTAAGTGAATGCCCGAAATGCAAATCATCAAGATGGAAAGATGGCGATGCTGTGAAGAGGATTCCTCATAATGTTCTGAGACATTTTCCAATTACATCAAGATTGCAGAGGTTGTTTCATGATGCTGAAACAAGAGAGGATGTACTGTGGCATTCTAGGAACCAGGAGTATAGAGATCAGAATATAATGAGCCATCCATCTCATGGTAGTGAGTGGAAAAACTTCAATGATAAACACAAAGAGTTTGCTGCTGACCCGAGAAACATTAGACTTGGCTTAGCTTCAGATGGATTTAACCCATTTGGCCACCAGAGCGCCACATATAGCATGTGGCCAGTGCTTGTTATCCCTTACAACATGCCTCCAAATGTCTGCACCAAAGAATCAAACTACATGATGGCCTTGCTCATCCCATGTCCAAAAAGTCCTGGAAAGGATTTTGATTTGTTCATGGAGCCTCTTGTGGAGGAACTTCAACAGCTATGGAAGGGTGTTCTCACTCGAGACCTATATAGCAGCCCACCAGCTGATTTCTTTCTGCGTGCTGTTATAATTTGGTGCATCCATGATTATCCAGCTTTGGGCACTATGTCAGGGCGAACGACACATGGTTACAATGCACGTGTTCGCTGTGACAGGAATCCGCTGTCATACGCAATACTTAGCAAGATCTGTTACATTGGACACCGTCGTTTCCTTGCCAAGGACAAGCCGCTTCCTAGAAAATACTAAAGATATGTGTTCAATGCAAAGCATGAAAACCGTGATGCGCCAAAGAGGCTCACCGCTGATGAGTTGCAAGTGGAATTAGAGAAGGTCAGGCATATTACACCAGGAAACCATCCTGATAATGGTAGCGGGAAAAGGAAGCGTGGCAGGGCAGAAGAGAGATTATTGTTTACCCGCAGGTCCACTTTGTGGGACTTGGAGTATTGGAAAGATTTGGATCTGCGGCATAATCTTGATGTGATGCACATCGAGAAAAATATATGTGACAGCATTATCGGCACACTTCTTAATATTGAAGGCAAGACGAAAGATACCTTAAAATCTAGGATTGATTTGACACACTTGGGTATCAGACAGGATTTGCAGGTGTAAGATGAAGGTAAACCATGGGATATGGCACCAGCTGTGTACGTCTTGGACAAGGTAAAAAGAAAATAATTCTGCGAGGTCTTGTCACGTGTGAGATTGCCACATGGATTTGCTTCCAACCCTGAAAGGAGAGTCAGTGCAGATGGAAACAAGGTACAAGGGTTGAAAACTCATGACTGCCACGTCCTACTTCAAAGGGTTTTACCTGTTATCCTTAGAGGATTGGGCCGCCCTGACTTATACAGAGCAGTTGCAGAGTTGGGACAATTCTTCAGGGAACTTTGCAGTAGGAATATTAGGATAGATGCTTTGGAGCGTCTTAGAGACAAGATACCAACTATCCTATGCGACCTTGAGAAGATATATCCTCCAGCCTTCTTTGATGTGATGGTGCATTTGGCTGTTCATCTACCTAATGAGGCACTACTTAGAGGTCCAGTACAGTATGGCTGGATGTACCCTATTGAAAGGCGGCTAGGCACTTTCAAGGGCTATGTTAGGAACAGAGCTAGACCCAAGGGTTCCATTGCAGAGGCCTACATTGCTACAGAAGAAGTGACATTCTGCTCAAAATACATTGAAACAACTGATCAGCTTAGCAAAGAGGTGGGTGAAAACAATCCCGGGCTCAATGTTTTCGATTATTCTGTTCGAGTTACAGGGAAGAGTCGACAAGAGGACAAACCTAAAGATTTGGACAAAATGGTTTGGTATGTGTTGAATAACTTTCCTGAGATACTACCTTATATCAAGTAAGTGCAGTACTGCAGCTTATACATCATAATCTACTAAACTTGCAGCACGTTCTTATATATTTAGATGTTTGACGCGATCACTATGTTGTGCAGCATCTACAAAGAGGAGTTACCGCCGCAAAATCCAAGAAACATTGACAAACTGGTTATGGCAGGATTTGCGAAATGGTTCAAGAACCATGTAAGCTTTTGAAGTGCACTGTCAGTTTTTTTAATATATTGAGTACATAAGATGACCAGCTTGTCTATTTTCTAACCCTAGGTTAAGAAGATGCGTGAGGATGGGAAGGCAGTTGATGATGCCCTTTACTCACTAGCAATGGGTCCTGATACTCGGGTAAGACATTATGAATCTTGCATTGTTGGAGATGTGCGCTACAACACCCTTGCACGAGACGAAGGCAGGAAGACACAAAACAGTGCCATCATGAGCACGGATACGTATGACAAAGAGACAACTGAAATGTATGCTAACATAATAGACATTGTTCAGTTGCAGTATATCTCCAGTTTCGAGGATCATCGGTGTGTGGTTCTGTTGTGCTGTCGTTGGTATAACCTGTTTTCCAGGATCACAAAACCCAGAGCTGATGATTATTTCAAATCCATCAATGTCAAGGCGGCGTACCAGACCAACGAGCTTTTTATTTTGGCAAATCAAGCAACACAGATATTTTTCTTGGAAGACACATTTGCACGTAGCGATGACTGGAGAGTATTGCAAAGGTTTGAGCAGAGGAATTCGTTTAATGAAGTTGCACAACAAGATGATGCTTACACTGCTCCTGATGTACAAGATAACACAGATGTTCCTAATATCTTTGAGAACAATCACGTCAATGACGCTGGCGAAAAGATTGCCTGTCGTGCTGTGGACATACAAGAGTTGATCAAGAAGAAGCCAACGTTCGAGGACGTTGAGGACGAAGAAGAAGATGACACCGTGGGGAATTACGATTCAGACTGATACACATGGCGAAGATGTTGACGCTGCTGCTGCGGATGATGATTACATTGCTTTTGTCGTATTTGCTTGTCAGAAGACGTTTTTTTATCTACTATGTGAAATTGTGTTTGCTATGACAACTGAAACCTGATGAACATGTTGTTTAGTATTTTGCTGTGAGAACATCACTTGTTATGTATGTTGATTTGTGTTTGGTGATTCTATGACAACTGAAACATGATGACATTGTTGTTTAGTTGTACTCATATTTGGCTATGAAAAACTTGAATTTGATGACACAGTTTGTTGTTGGACTGCAATTTGCTCGACGTCTTCAAATGTGAACAAAGCTGACCCAACAGGGCCTCTGCTATTTATTTATTTATATGAGCAAAAGGGGATACCCCCTGATTTCCGTTAATAGAAATCATTAGATGTTCAAAACACTATGCCCAGCCTACTACACAGGTTTCATTCATTACTAGTTTCAGCAAAGTGCTCATGTCGTAGCCACTGAATACATCACGAGTGCTACATACACTGCAAATAAAGAGACAATCATCCTACAGAGCACATCAATTTTTCTCATTATCTTCACAAGCTCTTTCATCTCCTCATTGCTGTCAAGGCCGTTCAGCAGCTGTTGCTTGGCCATGATCAGAGGAACTGCATCTTTAACCTTCTGCTCTCCATCTTCCTCTTCTGTCGTTCCTTCAGTTACTTGTCCAACACCCCAACCTGCTGGTATTGGGATTCCTCGGCTAACCAAATAATCAGTGTAGTTGCATTCCCCCACATCAGCAACTTCCCAGAAATACAAATCACACGAATCTTCCCTTTTCTGCACGAATCAAATTGGTAGATCATCAACCAAACTATAAAAAAAATCAGCAACTGAAAGCAGCAGAACAACACTTGAACATATTATTACCCCATGATTCGGGCATCTGTAGAAGACTCGGCCAGGGTTGCGGATTGTGGTTGAGACGCGACGGTTGACTTTGCGTGATTTGCAGCAGGGGCACCACACCAACGGCAGCGGGCTGCGATGAGCAATCGGCTGCGGTGTGCATGCCGGTGAGGGTGTGATGAGACCCACAGGCGATGGTACGGGTTGCGACTTGGTGCATATCTGGTTGTTGCCTGCTAAAGAGCAGGTGGACGAGCAGCCAACGGACATGGTTGCTGCGGCCAGAGCTTCTGATGCTAGGCAGAGTAAGTAGAGAAGAGGATAAGCGAACGTTGGATATGTCAGTTTTATTACTTGCAGAGTAGCATAGCACCATATATAGTCATAGTCTAGGTTTGGATTCGAACCAGCTACAGGAGCATGTTTTTCTTTTTTCTAAAACTCGGCAATATCTCTTTACTGGTACACTAGCTTGTTCTGTATGCCTTCCCAAGTCTTTGATTTTCTTTCCCTTTTTTTCGAGGACCTGACAGCTGGGACCCACCGGAAGGGCCTCTATATTTTGCGAAAAAAATGTTCCCCCCGCTGACATGTCGGACCCACCAGCTATATCTTCGCACGCAAGGAAGTGCCTCCTTATTACACAAAAAAAATGAATACCCCCTGCTAGCTGGGACCCACCATAGTGGGAGGATGACTTGTGGGCCAACAAAGTTGACGGGGACGGAGGGCTTTGTCAACTTAGTCAATATGAACGATTCTAGCTCCAGTGACCGTACGATGTCCATCCAATGGGCGTAGTGCTTCTTCAACCTCTGGTCTTCTTGCTCCAGCCGCCCAAAGCAGCGCTGGTCGTGTCGCATGCTCCTGCCTCCCGTGGCCGGCTGTGCTGCCGCGGAGGCCTCACCGCCCCCTGCTATTCTCACCGCTGGCCATGCCCTGCGGCGACGGCAGCCTCACACCGCAGCCGAACCAGTGAACCCTCATACTCCTCTCCGCGCGGGCTTCCACTGCCGCGTCTTCCCCGGCTCCGCGTCATCCCCTTCCTAGGCCTCGCCATCGTCCACCGCCGTGGTGCTCTCCGCGCGGCGTGGTCAACGTGGTCAAGGAGCGACTTCCATCAGAAGAGTATTGTACGTGGAGAGGCTGACAGCTGGGTCCACGGCCACAGCCCAGTTTTTTTGTGATTTGCCAAGTAAGTCGCTTTGTCAGGCCTGTTGGGCTGCAAATCTTTCAAGACGAGGAGAGCTTTCATTCGACTGGCCGAGAAAATGGCCCATCGGTAATGAGAAATGGGCTGTACATTTTTAAAACACATCAAACTGGCAATTAGTTTCAAATATCTTTTTTTCATTTCAAGATTTTAAATTACATTAATTTTTATGCATGGAGAATTTGTTGGATTTTATATTGATATACATTTATTATTAAAATCAGTTTGAATGTGAGTCGAAATTTCAGGATTAAATACAGTTCGGACCGCACCGAAATATGCAAAATTTCGTATAATTTTTTAACTGTGGCCACAGTTTAGGCTGTAATACTAACAAAAAGAATATGGGCTCCAAAAAAACCCTTAAGAATTAGCAAATGAGCTGAAAATTGTTAGAAATAATGGCAGATGGGCCGTATGCTATTTTCCACAGATTTGAGGCTTTCCTAAAAGAAAGGTTGACGCACAAGCAGTGACTATTGGATGTCCATCCAACGGCCATCATGCTTCTTCAATCTCTGCTCTTCCTGCTCCATCCGCTCAAACAGGCGCCGACGGGACTGCCTGCTCCCTCCTCTACGCGGCTGGCTCTGCTGTCGCGCAGGCCTCACCGCCCCACCATACTCCCATCGCTGGCCTAGCCATCCCTCTACTCACCCACACCTGCTGTTATTCTCTGGCGACAGCAGATGAACCAGTAAACCCTCGTACAGTCGTACTCCCCTCCGCATGGGAAACAACTGCCGAGTCTTCCCTGCCTCCGTGTCGTTCCCTTCCTAGGCCTCGTCATCGTCCACCGCCCTGGTGCTCTCGGCGCGGCCTGGTCAACGGGGTCAACGACCGACATGCATCTGAAGTGGACTGTACGTGGAGAGGCTGACAGCTGGGTCCACGGCCGCACGCAAGGAAATGCCTCCTTATTATGTGCAAAATAATGATTCCTCCACCTGACATCAGGGACCCACCGAAAGGGCCTCTGTATTTCATGAAAAAAACGTTACCGCAGCTGACAGCTCGGACCCACCAGCTATATCTTCGCACGCAAGGAAGTGCCTCCTTATTACGCACAAAAAAAATGAATACTCCCCCTGTTAGCTGGGACCCAGTATAGTGGCAGGCTGACTTGTGGGCCTACTAAGTTGATGGGGATGGAGGGCTTTGTCACATTAGTCAATAATGCACGATTCTAGCTCCAGTGACCGTACGATGTCCATCCAACAGCCGTAGTGCTTCTTCAACCTCTGGTCTTCTTGCTCCAGCCGCCCAAACCAGCGCCGGTCGTGCCTCGTGCTCCTGCCTCCCGTGTTGGCTGTGATGCGGCAGAGGCCTCACCGCCCCCTATTACTCCCACCGTTGGCCAGGCCATCCCTCTACTCACCCACACCCCCTGTTACTCTGCGGTGATGGCAGCCTCACACCGCAGCGAACCAGTGCCCTCGTACACCTCTACGTGTGGGCATCCACTGTCGCGTCTTCCCCGGCTCCGCGTCATCCCCTTCCTAGGCCTCATCGTCGTCCACCGCCCTGGTGCGCTCGGTGCGGCATGGTCAACGTGCTCAAGGAACGGCTTCCATCGGACGTGGACTGTACGTGGAGAGGCTGACAGCTGGGTCCACAACCGCAGCAAGGAAGTGCCTCCTTATTACGTGCAAAATAATTATTCCTCCACCTGACAGCAGGGACCCACCGGACGGGCCACCAGTATTTTGTGAAAAAATCGTTTCCCCCTGACTGTTGGGACCCACCGTGGTGGGAGGCTGACTTGTGGGCCTACTAAGTTAACAGGGACGAAGGGCTTTGCCAACTTAGTCAATATGAACGATTCTAGCTCCAGTGACCGTACGATGTCCATCCAACGGCCGTAGTGCTTCTTCAACCTCTGGTCTTCTTGCTCCAGCCGCCCAAACCAGTGCCGGTCGTGCCTCGTGCTCCTGCCTCCCGTGGCCGGCTGCGATGCGGCGGAGGCCTCACCGCCCCCTACTACTCCCACTGCTAGCCAGGCCATCCCTCTACTCACCCACACCCCTTGTTACTCTACGGCTACGGCAGCCTCACACCGCAGCGAACCAGTGCCCTCGTACTCCTCTACGCGTGGGCATCCACTACCGCGTCTTCCCCGGCTCCGCGTCGTCCCCTTCCTAGGCCTCGCCGTCGTCCACCGCCCTGGTGCTCTCGGCGCGGCGTGGTCAATGTGGTCATGGAACGGCTTCCATCGGACGTGGACTGTACGTGGAGAGGCTGACAGCTGGGTCCACGGCCGCAGCAAGGAAGTGCCTCCTTATTACATGCAAAATAATTATTCCTCCACCTAACAGCGGGGACCCACTGGACGGGCCACCGTATTTCGCCCCCTGACTGCTGGGACCCACCAGCTACATCTTCGCAGGCAAGTAAGTGCCTGACAGTCGGGACCCACCTGGTCGAAGCATACGTAGCATTGTCATTCTCGTCGCGAATGTGTACGTACATATATACTGGTGGATGTAGAGGTGCGCATGTGTCATAGTAGAGGCGGCCAGGGTGCAAGAAAGAGAATACGGCCACGTATGTGTACATACGGGTGGGGTCTCGAACGCCTACTCGCGCATACGTACGACGAGGGCTCGTGTACATGGCTGGGTCGGAACGGAGAAACAACGTCGTCGTCGTGTTCATGGGGAGGCAACGGATTGCGTCGTGTTCATCGAGAGGCAACGCGGCTGGGTCGGAACGGAATGTGTGGTCGTGTTCATCGGGAGGGCTTGGACGGAAGAGGCGGTGGAAACGAGGCCTGGCGTACCGCACAACGGAGGAAATGGACCTCCTACGGTTGAAACGGGGGTCCTGTTGATCGGGAGGGGTGTGGCGTACCGCAAAACGGAGGAAATGGACCTCCTACGGTCGAAACGGGGGTCCTGTTGATCGGGAGGGGTGTGGCGTACCACAAAATGGAGGAAACGGACTTGCGTTGGAGCGCTACGGTCAAAACGGGGGTCCTGTTCATCGGGAGGGGTGTGGCGTACCGCAAAACGGTACTCCATGGGATACTGTTCATCTCCACCGTCGACCCCCTCCAGCCTCCACGAGCTACTGTTCATCCACCGTCGACCTCCTCCAGCCTCCACGAGCTCCTGTTCATCCAGCCTCCACCGCGCGCTACTCCACCGGCTACTGTTCAAGCACCCCTCCACCGTCTACTGTTCATCCATCCCTCCACACCACGGGGTCCTGTTCAATCACCCCTCCACGGGCACCCCTCCACTGTCTACTGTTCATCCTGCCCTCCACACCACGGGGTCCTGTTCATCCACCCCTCCAGGGGCACCCCTCCACCGTCTACTATTCATCCATCCATCCACCACACCACGGGGTCCTGTTCATCTAGAGGCAACGCCACCGCTCACTGTTCATCCCCCAACGCTCACTATTCATCCCATCGATCGGCTTCAGTTAGCAGCAGTAGGCAAGGAATCGCTCGATTGGGTTCAGTTAACAGCCATCGATCGATCGCTCGGGTTCAGTAACACGTAGCTTGCAGTGCAATCGCTCGGGTTCATTAGAGCCCAACGCCTTGCTCGGGTTTAGTTAGAGCCAACGCCTCGCACACACGCGCGTACGTGTACGAGAGAAACGCGCATCGCTCGGCCCCCGACCTCCCACCGTAACCGGGAACTCCCCGAAATTTTCCTCCCCCTCGCTTCTACCACGGTTTTTTCCGTCATGGATGGCCCAAAGAATGTCATGCAGCTGCGTCTCCGACCCGCCCAGGAAGAAAAGCCCATTTTCTGTCATGATTTTTTTGTCATAGAAGTAGGAGCCCACCACATCTATGATGATACCGGGTTTTGTCACAATTATCATCGTCATATGTATGACAGAAAAAAATTTCGTTCGGCCCAAAATGTCACAGATGTGTCTTTTTTTGTAGTGATGCCTTTGATAATGGCATGCCTTTTTGTTTTTGATACATACTACATATGTCTATTAACCATGTTCGTACATCAAACTAATGCTCCTTTGTATCCCTCATCAATCACTTATGATGAGACAGTCACCCAGTGGGATACTGCGAGACCCACTACTCGTTTAAAGAGTGCGGTGTCATCCTCCCCACATGATTCCCAAGAAACAGCAAGGCTAAATGAAGATAGTCAACACAGCTCTCTAGTTGATGACCGCGGCTCCCCTACACCACCATCACAGGTGCTTGCTCTTACTTGGCAGTGTGATATGTGGTTCCATGTTGCATATGGTGTCTACCTTGTAATGCGCCTAATTAGGGTAAATTGCATATGCTTAGTGCTACCTCTTGAGCACTGCATTGGATTTACTTGAAGAGGAAAGGGTGATGCAGCAGAGTAGAGTAAGTATTTCCCTCAGTTTTTGAGAACCAAGGTATCAATCCAGTAGGAGGCTACACGCCACTCCCTCATACCTACACAAAACAAATAGCTCAACGCAACCAACGCAATTAGGGGTTGTCAAGCCCTTCACGGTCACTTACGAGAGTGAGATTTGATAGAGATGATAGATAATATTTTTGGTATTTTTGGTATAGAGATGCAAAGTAAAAATAAAAAGGCAGAGTAAAAAAGCAAAGCAATAATAAAGGGATAGAAGATTGATATGATGAGAATAGACCCGGGGGCCATAGATTTCACTAGTGGCTTCTCTCAAGAGCATAAGTATTCTACGGTGGGTGAACAAATTACTGTTGAGCAATTGACAGAATTGAGCATAGTTATGAGAATATCTAGGTATGATCATGTATATAGGCATCACGTCCGAGACAAGTAGACCGACTCCTGCCTGCATCTACTACTATTACTCCACTCATCGACCACTATACCAGCATGCATCTAGAGTATTAGGTTCAAGAAAACAGAGTAACGCTTTAAGCAAGATGACATGATGTAGAGGAATAAATTCATGCAATATGATAAATGCCCCATCTTGTTATCCTCGATGGCAACAATACAATACGTGCCTTGCTGCCCCTACTGTCACTGGGAAAGGACACCGCAAGATTGAACCCAAAGCTAAGCTTTTCTCCCATTGCAAGAAAAACCAATCTAGTAGGCCAAACCAAACTGATAATTCGAAGATACTTGCAAAGATAACCAATCATACATAAAAGAATTCAGAGAAGATTCAAATATTGTTCATAGATAATCTTGATCATAAACCCACAATTCATCGGTCTCAACAAACGCACCGCAAAAAGAAGATTACATCGAATAGATCTCCACGAGAGAGGGGGAGAACATTGTATTGAGATCCAAAAAGAGAGAAGAAGCCATATAGCTACTAACTATGGACCCGAAGGTCTGAGGTAAACTACTCACACTTCATCGGAGGGGCTATGGTGATGATGTAGAAGCCCTCCGTGGTGGATTCCCCTTCCGGCGGAGCTCCGTAACAGGCCCCAAGATGGTATCTCGTGGGTACAGAAGGTTGCGGTGGTGGAATTAGGTTTTTGGCTCCGTATCTGATCATTTGGGGGTACGTAGGTATATATAGGAGGAAGGAGTACGTCGATGGAGCTTCGGGGGGGCACGAGGCAGGGGCGCGCCCTAGGGGGCGCCCTTCACCCTCGTGACCGCCTCCCTCCTTTCTTGACGGAGGGTCCAAGTCTCCTGGATCATATCTGTTGAGAAAATCACGTTCCCGAAGGTTTCATTCCGTTTGGACTCCGTTTGATATTCCGTTTCTTCGAAACACTAAAATAGGCAAAAAACAGCAATTCTGGGCTGGGCCTCCGGTTAATAGGTTAGTCCCAAAAGTAATATAAAAGTGGAAAATAAAGCCCAATATGGTCCAAAATAGTAGATAATATAGCATGGAGCAATCAAAAATTATAGATACGTTGGAGACATATCAGGCATCCCCAAGCTTAATTCCTGCTCGTCCTCGAGTAGGTAAATGATAAAAAGAGATTTTTTGATGCGGAGTGCTACTTGGCATAATTTCAATGTAATTCTTCTTAATTGTGGTATGAATATTCAGATCCGAAAGATTCAAGACAAAAGTTCATGTTGACATAAAAATAATAATACTTCAAGCATACTAACAAAGCAATTATGTCTTCTCAAAATAACATGGCCAAAGAAAGTTATCCCTACAAAATCATATAGTCTGTCTATGCTTTATCTTCACCACACAAAGTATTTAAATCATGCACAACCCCGATGACAAGCCAAGCAGTTGTTTCATACTTTTGACATTTTCAAAACTTTTTCAATCTTCACGCAATACATGAGCGTGAGCCATGGATATAGCACTATATGTGGAATATATTGGTGGTTGTGGAGAAGACAAAAAGAGGGGAAGATAGTCTCACATCAACTAGGCATGTCAACGGGCTATGGAGATGCCCATCAATAGATATCAATGTGAGTGAGTAGGGATTGCCATGCAACAGATGCACTAGAGCTATAAGTATATGAAAGCTCAACAAAAGAAACTAAGTGGGTGTGCATCCAACTCGCTTGCTCACGAAGACCTAGGGCATTTTGAGGAAGCCCATCATTGGAATATATAAGCCAAGTTTTATAATGAAAATATCCCACTAGTATATGAAAGTGACAAAATGAGAGACTCTCTATCATTAAGATCATGGTGCTACTTTGAAGCACAAGTGTGGTAAAAGGATAGTAACATTGTCCCTTCTCTCTTTTTCTCTCATTTTTTTATTTGGGCCTTTCCTCTTTTTTATGGCCTCTTTTTTTTCTTTTTTTATTTTCCGTCCAGAGTCTCATCCCGACTTGTGGGGGAATCATAGTCTCCATCATCCTTTCCTCACTTGGGAGAATGCTCTAAAAATGATGATCATCACACTTTTATTTTTCTTACAACTCAACAATTACAACTCGATACTTAGAACAAAATATGACTCTATGTGAGTACTTCCGGCGGTGTACCGGGATATGCAATGAATCAAGAGTGACATGTATGAAAGAATTATGAATGATGGCTTTGCCACAAATACGATGTCAACTACATGATCATGCTAGCAATATGACAATGATAGAGCGTGTCATAATAAACGGAACGGTGGAAAGTTGCATGGCAATATATCTCGGAATGGCTATGGAAATGCCATGATAGGTAGGTATGGTGGCTGTTTTGAGGAAGGTATATGGTGGGTGTTTGATACCGGCGAAAAGTGTGCGACATTAGAGAGGCTAGCAATGGTGGAAGGATGGGAAAAGTGCGTATAATCCATGGACTCAACATTAGTCATGAAGAACTCATATACTTATTGCAAAAATCTAGAAGTTATCAAAGCAAAGTATTATGCGCATGCTCCTAGGGGGATAGATTGGTAGGAAAAGACCATCTCTCATCCCCGACCGCCACTCATAAGGAAGACAATCAATAAATAAATCATGCTCCGACTTCATCACATAACGGTTCACCATACGTGCATGCTACGTGAATCACAAACTTTAAAACAAGTATTTCTCAACTTCACAACTACTCAACTATCATGACTCTAATATCACCATCTTCATATCTCAAAACAATTATTAAGCATCAAACTTTTCTTAGTATTCAACACACTCAAAAGAAAGTTTTACAAATCTTGAATACCAAGCATATTATTATTTTTAAGCAAATTACCATGCTATTTAAGACTCTCAAAATTATCTAAGTGAAGCATGACAGATCAATAGTTTCTATAAAACAAATACACCACCGTGCTCTAAAAGATATAAGTGAAGCACTAGAGCAAAACTATAAAGCTCAAAAGATATAAGTGAAGCACATAGAGTATTCTATCAAATTCCATTCATGTATGGCTCTCTCAAAAGGTGTGTACAGAAAGTATGATTGTGCTAAACTAAGAAGCAAAGACTCAAATCATACAAGACGCTCCAAGCAAAACACATATCATGTGGTGAATAAAAATATAGCTCCAAGTAAAGTTACCGATGGAAGTAGACGAAAGAGGGTATGCCTTACGGGGCATCCCCAATCTTTGACTTTTTGGTGTCCTTGTATTATCTTGGGGGTGCCATGGGCATCCCCAAGCTTATGCTCTTGCCACTCCTTGTTCCATAATCCATCAAAAAATTTCACCCAAAACTTGAAAACATCAGAACACAAAACTCAACAGAAATCTCGTGAGCTCCATTAGCAAAAGAAAACAAAAGACCACTTCAAGGTACTGTAATGAACTCATTCTTTATTTATATTGGTGTTAAACCTACTGTATTCCAACTTCTATATGGTTTATAAAGTATTTTACTAGCCATAGATACATCAAAATAAGTAAACAACACACGAAAAACAGAATCTGTCAAAAACAGAATAGTCTGTAGTAATCTGTAACTAACGCAAACTTCTGAACTCCAAAAAATCATCCAAAAATAGGAAGACCCAGGAACTTTGTTTATTTATCAGCAGCAATTGGAGTCAGTATTTTATCATGCTCTGGTGATTTTTAACAATTATTTTCGTGAATAGAAAGTTTCTAGAAATTACAGCAAGATCAAATAACTATCATCCAAGATGATCCTATCGGTTAACTTGGCACAAACACTAATTAAAAGATAAAACCACATCTAAACAGAAGGTAGATGGATTATTTATTACTAAGCAGCAAGGAAAAATATTGGTTTGTCTCCCAACAAGCGCTTTTCTTTAAAGCCTTTTCAGCTAGGCATTGAGATTTCAATGATGCTCACAAGAAAGGCAAGAATTGAGGCACAAAGAGAGCATTATAAAACATGTGACAAACACACTTAAGTCTAACATACTTCCTATACACAGGCATATTATAGGCAAACAAATTATCGTAGCAAGCAAAAACTAAAATATGCAAGGAAGCGGAAAGGAACAACAACAATCTCAACATAACGAGAGGTAATTTAGTAACATGAAAATTTCTATAACCATATTTTCCTCTCTCATAATAATTACATGTAGGATCATAAGAAAATTCAACAATATAACTATCACATAACATATTCTCAACACGATCCACATGCATGCGAAGTTGACACTCTTCCAAAATAGTGGGATTATCATTAACTAAAGTCATGATTTCTCCAAGCCCATTTTTATCAAAAATTTCATAAGATTGAATGTTATCCAAATATGTGGGATCTAAAGTTGACACTATTCCAAACCCACTTTCAATATTATTGCAAACACTATTATCAATCCTATATTCGTCATGGGGCTTAAATAAATTTTCAAGATCATAAGAAGAATCCCCCCAATCATGACTATTGGACATAGCAAAACTAGCATCCCCGAGCTTAGGGTTTTGCATATTATTAGCATAATTTACATAAATAGAATTTATAATAAAATCATTGCAATCATGCTTTTTATTCAAAGATCTATCGTGAAGCACTTCATCACAATTTTCAGATTTACGGATTTCAGGCAAAAGCTTATAAAGATAATCTAGTGCATCCAAATCACTAGGAATTGGTTCATCATAATTGGATCTCTTAAAAAGATTGGCAAGCAGATGAGGATCCATAGATATTAGCTTCTCTATTTAGGAATAAATACTCAACTATTTCAACCAAATGAGCAAACGAGCCAAGTAAGACATCAAGGCAAACGAAAACACGAACGGAAAAGAGAGGGCGAATAAAACGGCAAGGGTGAAGTGGGGGACAGGAAAATGAGAGGCAAATGGCAAATAATGTAATGCGAGAGATAAGGGATTGTGATGGGTACTTGGTATGTTGACATTTGCATAGACTCCCCGGCAACGGCGCCAGAAATCTTCCTGCTACCTCTTGAGCACTGCGTTGGATTTCCTTGAAGAGGAAAGGGTGATGCAGCAGAGTAGAGTAAGTATTTCCCTCAGTTTTATAGAACCAAGGTATCAATCCAGTAGGAGGCTACGCGCGAGTCCCTCGTACCTACACAAAACAAATAGCTCAATGCAACCAACACGATTAGGGGTTGTCAAGCCCTTCACGGTCACTTACGAGAGTGAGATCTGATAGAGATGATAGATAATATTTTTGGTATTTTTGGTATAGAGTTGCAAAGTAAGAAATAAAAAGGCAAAGTAAAAGGCAAAGCAATAATAAAATGATAGAAGATTGATATGATGAGAATAGACCTGGGGGCCATAGATTTCACTAATGGCTTCTCTCAAGAGCATAAGTATTCTACGGTGGGTGAACAAATTACTGTTGAGCAATTGACAGAATTGAGCATAGTTATGAGAATATCTAGGTATAATCATGTATATAGGCATCATGTCCGAGACAAGTAGACCGACTCCTGCCTGCATCTACTACTATTACTCCACTCATCGACCGCTATCCAACATGCATCTAGAGTATTAAGTTCAAGAAAACAGAGTAACACTTTAAGCAAGATGACATGATGTAGAGGAATAAATTCATGCAATATGATAAATACCCCATCTTGTTATCCTCGATGACAACAATACAATACGTGCCTTTCTGCCCCTACTGTCACTGGGAAAGGACACCGCAAGATTGAACCCAAAGCTAAGCACTTCTCCCATTGCAAGAAAAACTAATCTAGTAGGCCAAACCAAACTGATAATTCAAAGAGACTTGCAAAGATAACCAATCATACATAAAAGAATTCAGAGAAGATTCAAATATTGTTCATAGATAATCTTGATCATAAACCCACAATTCATCGGTCTCAACAAACACACCGCAAAAAGAAGATTACATCAAATAGATCTCCACGAGAGAGGGGGAGAACATTGTATTGAGATCCAAAAAGAGAGAAGAAGCCATCTAGCTACTAACTATGGACCCGAAGGTCTGAGGTAAACTACTCACACTTCATCGGAGGGGCTATGGTGATGATGTCGAAGCCCTCCATGGTGGATTCCCCTTCGGGCGGAGCTCCGGAACAGGCCCCAAGATGGGATCTTGTGGGTACAGAAGGTTGTGGCGGTGGAATTAGGTTTTTGGCTCCGTATCTGATCATTGGGGGGGTACGTAGGTATATATGGGAGGAAGGAGTACGTCGGTGGAGCTTCGGGGGGCCCACGAGGCAGGGGGGCGCGCCCTCCACCCTTGTGACCGCCTCCCTCCTTTCTTGACGGAGGGTCCAAGTCTCCTGGATCATATCTGTTGAGAAAATCACGTTCCCGAAGGTTTCATTCCGTTTGGACTCCGTTTGATATTCCGTTTCTTCGAAACACTGAAATAGGCAAAAAAACAACAATTCTGGGCTGGGCCTCCGGTTAATAGGTTAGTCCAAAAGTAATATAAAACTGGAAAATATAGCCCAATATGGTCCAAAGCAGTAGATAATATAGCATGGCTCTATCAAAAATTATAGATACGTTGGAGATGTATCACTTAGTTAACACATTATACGTGTAATTATGACGTGCATTCCTTGTTTTGGTACATACTACGTCTTTCTACTAACCATGTTCTTACTTCAAACTACTTTTCTTGTGTATCCCTCATCAATCACTTCTGACGAGACACCTTCAAGTTGACAGTGTAATATTGGTTGCATCTTGCATATCATTTCAAACATGTATTGCCTTTAATTTGTTGAAGTGCCACTTATAATGAGACACATCTAACTTGGTAGAGTGATTTTGGTTGTATCTTTCATATGGTGTCTAGATTGCATTGCTTCCAATTTGTTGAAATGTCTTCTTCTTAGCATTTTTCATACATATTCCCTCCTCCTACAATGTGGTTGCCATACATAAAAGATGTCTTCGTCAGTATCATGCATCACCGAATTTGGAAGTGCGAATTTCATTCCTTTTTCTTGTGTGTTTACTTGACAAGGCAAAATCTAAAAGGACGAAGGCATGGAATGATGGGGGTCCTCTGGAGCAACTGAAACAGATGATCTCTGCAGATTCTCCTACTACTCCTACTGCAGCGCAAGTTCCAAATCTCTTCTCCCCTACTCCACAACCCCAGGTGCTTGCTCTAACATGGCAGTGTGATATCTGGTTGCATGTTGCATATGGTGCCTAGCCTGTATTGCTCCTAATTTTTTAAATTGCATCTCCTTAGCTTACACATTATACATGTGAATATGACACGCCTTCCTGTTTTTGGTACATACTACATCTGCCAATCACACCATGTTCTTACATCAAACTTGTGACACCCCTGATTCAATCATACACTAATCATACACGCAAATGTGTACGATCAAGATCAGGGAATCACAGGAAGATATCACAACACAACTCTAAAAATCAAATAAGTCATACAAGCATCATAATACAAGGGCCTCGAGGGCTCGAATACAAGTGCTCGATCATAGATGGGTCAGCGGAAGCAACAATATCTGAGTACAGACATAAGTTAAACAAGTTGCCATAAGATGGCTAGCACAAGCTGGGATACAGATCGAAAGAGACACAGGCCTCCTGCCTGGGATCCTCCTAAACTACTCCTGATCGTCATCAGCGGCCTGCACGTAGTAGTAGGCACCTCCGGTGTAGTACGAGTCATCGTCGACGGTGGCGTCTGGCTCCTGGGCTCCAGCATCTGGTTGCGAGAACCAGAAAGAAAGGAAAGGGGGAACAGGGGGAGCAAAGAAACCGTGAGTACTCATCCAAAGTACTCGCAAGCAAGGATCTACACTACATATGCATGGGTATCTATGTAAAGGGGCAATATCGGTGGAATGAATTGCAGAATGCCAGAATAAGAGGGGGATAGCTAGTCCTGTCGAAGACTATGCTTCTCGCAGCCTCCATCTTGCAACATGTAGAAGAGAGTAGATGGTAAGTTCACCAAGTATCATCGCATAGCATAATCCTACCCGGCGATCCTCTACTCGTCGCCCTATGAGAGAGCGATCACCGGGTTGTATCTGGCACTTGAAAGTGTGTGTTTTATTAAGTATCTGGTTCTAGTTGTCATAAGGTCAAGGTACAACTCCAGGTCGTCCTGTTACCGAAGATCACAGCTATTATAATAGATTAAATTCCCTGCAGGGGTGCACGACATTACCCGGCACCCTCGATCCCTCTGACCGGGCACACTTTCCTGGGTCATGCCCGGCCTCGGGAGATCAACACGTCGCAGCCCCACCTAGGCTCAACAGAGAGGTCAGCACGCCGGTCTAAATCCTATGCGCGGAGGGGTCTGGGCCCATCGCACACCTGCATGTTGCGTACGCGGCCTGAAGCAGACCTAGCCCCCATAATACAAGCGCGAGATTGCGGTCCAATGCGGCGCGCGTCGCTCAGTCGCTGACGTCAAAAAGAGCTTCGACTGATACCACGACGCCGGTTTCCCATATCTTGTCCCACGTGGTGGTTAGTGCGTATAAGGTCAACGACCCAACTCAGATCAAATACCAAGATCTCTTTAACCGTGTTATTATGAAGTAACCACGGACGCTGACCAGGGCCAGGCCCACCTCTCACCTAGGTGGTCTCAACCTGCCCTGTCGCTCCGCCACAAAGTAGGGGTCGGGGGCCGTCGGGAACTCAGGCCCACCACTAACTGGATGGAGCCACCTGTCCTTTCAGCCCCCACATTGGAATCACATGCGGGTACTCAACGAGCCGACCCGACTTTAGTCACCACCTGTATAGTATGTATGTATATATGTATATATACCCATGATCACCTCCCGAGTGATCACGGCCCGATAGTATAGCATGGCAGACGGACAAGAATGTAGGGCCACTGATGGATACTAGCATCCTATTCTAAGCATTTAGGATTGCAGGTAAGGGTAACAACTGTAGCAACAATGACAGGCTATGCAGCAGAATAGGATTAACCAAAAGCAGTAACATGCTGCACTACTCTAATGCAAGCAGTAGAGACAAGGAATAGGAAATATCTGGTGATCAAGGGGGTGCTTTCCTGGAAGCTCAGCCAAGAAGGAGGGGTCGTCAACACCGTAGTCGTACTGGGTAGCAGCGGCTTCGGTCTCGGTGTCTAGTAAGAGAAGTGGGGGAAGAAACAATAAATATAATGCAAACACATGCATGATGATGCATGACATGACAATGAGCGTTGCTAGGTGTGCCCTAATGCGGTAGTAGGTGATACCGGCGAAGGGGGGGCATCCGGGAAAGTATTCCCGATGTTCCGCGTTTTCGAACAAATGAACCGGAGGGGGAAAGTTGCGTGTTTTCTATGCTAGGTATGTGTGGCGGATGAACGGGCTGCGTATCCGGGTTCGCCTCGTCGTTCTGAGCAACTTTCATGTACAAAATTTTTCCATCCGAGCTACGATTTATTTTATATTAATTTTAAAAGATTTAATCATTTTTAGAACTTACTTAATTATTTTAAATCCACATTATCCAGAATAGTGTATGCTGATGTCATCATGACGTCAGCAGTCAACAGGGCGTTGACTGGGTCAAACTGACGTGTGGGTCCCGCATGTCATACTCTGTTTAAGTTAATCAGGATTTAGCAAATCTAATTACTGTTTAATTAAACTAACTAGTTAATTAGATTAATTAAATATGATTAATAACTTAATTAATTCACTAATTAGTTAATTAATTGATTATTAATTTTATTAATTCATTTATTATTTTATTTTATTTTATAAAAAAACATTCTAGGGCGGGGCCCGTTTGCCATAGGCCCACAGGGGCCATAGCGGGTGCCGGCGTTCGGGTGCGGGCGCGAGCCCGTGGCTACCAGAGGAGCGGACTCCGGCCAGGGGGGAAAGGGCACGGCCCCGGGCGGGGATGGCGGCCACGGCGGGGCACGGCGTCGGCCAGGGATAGGCGCGGCCATGGCGGATACGTGCAGTGGGCAGCGGCGCGTGCGGCGGCCGAAGTGGTGGCGCGGTCGGGCCCGTGCGGTCAAGCAGCGGAACGACGGCGGGTGAAAGCAGCAGGGAGCAGGGGAGCAATGACAGTCGCCTCGGCGCGCGGTGGCGCCGGCAGCAGGCAGCAAGCGGCAGCGCAGCAGCGGGGATTGCACAAGGGCGGCCTCGGGTAGGCGAGCTGCCGCAGCGCGCGAGGCCGCAGGGAAGCGGCGGCAAGAGCAGGAGCAGGGAAGGAGGCCACGGTGAGCGCACACGAGGCGGGGCGCGTGCGAGGCGCGGCCATGGTGGGCGCGCGCTGGGCAGTGTGCGCGTCATGGGATGCAGCAGAGGAAAGGCAGTGGGGCGTGGCGATGGGGCAGTGGCTGGAGCGGGCGGGCAGCATGCACATGCGTAGGAGGGCGCGGTGGCCGCGAGCGCTGGGCGTGAACGAGGAGCCGATGCGGGCGGCAGAGCACGGCGATGGGTGTGCATCGCGTGCGGTGAGCACGATGAGAGTGAGGCGCAGACGGGCACGGAGTAGGGGGAGAGGAGGAGAGGTCGGTCCTCACTTGCGGTGCAGGGGAACGGGGTGGCGAGGCTCGATGACGCGAGTCGGGGAGGAGGATGAGGAAGGCATGCGGTCTGACGGGGGGAGGTCCGGCGAGGTCCAGGCAGCGGCGCGCGTTCCGGGTGGCGTCGGCGAGGCGACGAGGCGATGGGGTCGGGGCATCGTTTTCCCTGATCCTGATCGGAGGGCAGAGGAGGTCGTGGGAGGGGGAGTGGACCGATAGGGGGGAGTGGGGAAGGGCTCGATCTAGGGTTTAGGATGTGCGAGGGTATACAGCCGCGATGGGCCAGCTGGGACGCATGGGTGGTCAGCTGGGCATGTTGGCCCAGTTGGCCGGGGGCGTCCTCTTTGTTTTTTTGTAGTGTTTTCCCTTTATTAATTTTCTTTTACTTCTAATCTGTTTTATTTTAGTACCAATAAAAATACAAAAGTGGCACCTAAAATAGTGTTACAATTTATGCCACTGCCACAAACAATTTAGCACTAAAATAAAATAGTTTTGAAATTGTTTATTATTTTTAAAAGCATTTGAATAATTGTTTTACCACAGTTTATTTATTATAGTGCAATTTAACACTTCATAAAAGTGTGTTTTCTCCATCGATATTACATATGGTTTATTTGTCATATTCAGAACATTTTAGTTTTGACATTTGAAAACTTTTAATGTTTGCTTGATTTCGAATCTTGAATTTGAAACGATTTCGAACTAACGCGAGATTAGCAACAGAAATCGAAGTGACGTGGCATCCTTAACAGAGGGTTACTGTAGCTTAATTATCCGGGTGTCACAATTTTCCTCCACTACAAGAAATCTCATCCCGTGATTTAAGAGGTGGAGCAAGGGGAAAAGATCTGGTTACGAAATTCTAACGTGTCTTCTCAGTCTTGGTTACTCTTCTCGAAGAGGTCAATCCATTAAGTTGATGCCTTCATTCCTCTTCTCCAGGTCATCATGATGAAGTCGGCATCCTTTCTTCGGGAACTCCATCGTAGTTACAAAAGAATAAAGGGTGGTTATACCGGAAGAACAGACCTCTGCAAGGTTGACTACCTGGTAGCTAACATTGAGTAAGGTGGCGGAATGTAACTCCCGAGTTGAAACGGAAGAGATTATCGAGAGCAAAGTAAGAAAGTACCATGAGAAGTTTCAAGCGGGTAGGCAATCGTTCAAAGCCCAAGACAAAGTGTAAGGGGGGTCCAGATCAATGGGAATAAGTTTTGTGTTTGATACTAGAATAGATCACTAGGCAGGTGGCCCGTGAATTACATACGAAGTCAAGTATGAGGAATAACTTTGACAACAGGGGTGTACAGGAGAGTCAGGTTTCAATCCTGTGGAACTGTGGGTTATGGGCCCACCATGTGGGTTAAAAATAGGGAGGGTGATGTCATCTTGCATGGTCATGATAGAAGGCATTTCAGGAAATAGTCTGTCAGTTATGTCGCCAACAATGTCGGTACCAAGGGCGAGGGATGAAGAGAACCATATTCCTGCTCGTTGAACAAGGCGGACCAATAGGCAAAGTTCTCGTCCATCGGTGGCTACCGGAATGTTATCAACATAGTAACAGGGTCTTGCTGACAGAATTGTACACCGAGGCATTTACATAAGCAGGAGAATATTACTGCTTAGATCATATAGATCACAAGAAACGTTAAACCAACCAATGGAAAGGAAAATATGGTTATCAGATTAAACAGAGAAATGGAAAGGAAAATGTGTTTAAACACATATTTCAAGGGTATATCCTTCCCAAGGACAAGGAGAGCATGATATCCATGATAGGATATAACGTAGAAAACTCTCTAGGTAAGGGGAGTGAAATTTCAAGACAGCGGTGTTTGGATAATTGAGCAGGAAACATTTAGCATTGGGCTTCAATGTTCTTGTTGAAAATTGGAGTACCATAGACATGCTTCAAGATAGCATTGACATGGTCATCAGGTGAAGATCAGACTTTGGAAACACAAAGGATCCATCAGGAATAACTTGTAGAATAAGTCTTACAATTTCCTCATGGAAGAATGGATAACCTTGTTGAAAAAAGGAAGAACTATAACAATGGGTCATCCAGCCAGGTGTGCTAGGCATGACATCACCTTACCAGGCCATATAAAGACCAACATTTATAACTCTTGGAGTTATGTTCCAACCATCATATCTGACCGAGATTCAGATCTGATTGGTGTCAGGATACCTCAGACTCAGGATGCCTGAGAAGAAAAAGGTGAGACACAAATTGACGAGATGACATTGTAGATTCTCAGGAAATGAACTATGGAAGCAAGTTCCGAAACAAGACTCCATCATTAAAACCAAGTAGAGGATGAGGAGGTGGTTGATGGACTCAGTGACAATTCATTGAGATTTCCAAAAATATGGATGCCCACAATTATGTGAACAAGGAGATAACATTTGTGAGATCAAATGATACAATGATGTATGCTCGAGGAAAACATACACAATTTCAACAATGGTTGAGCGGTGCACCTGAATTATGGGCTTAGTTAGCAAGATCAATCATAGAAGGGTGATTCGATATCCAATACACAAAGAATGTAACTATCATTCATTAACTTACTAGAAATAGGGTTGCTAGAAGTTTTGCATTTTTCACATCACAGTCCATTTGTCGGTATTACAGCTGGAACACGGGGGCCATGAAGAGGATGGTGATGGTGAGAAGCATCACTTGCATCAATAATTCATAAGAGATGGTGAAATTCTCACGACATACTTGACATGAAAGATGGCAATATTCCAATGTAAAGAAGAACAAATGCTGGATAGCAAGGAACTCAAGGCATAACACAAAACACGAACAAGTTTTGTGTTGAACGGAAGGCAATAAAGTGGTCCATGATAACACTAATCATTGAGGGCAAGGATGGTATTCCTAAACATGAATTCAACTGATATCCTGGAAGAGCTCAGAATGCTGATGATGATCATGACAAATTTTGTCGAAAGGCTCCATGAAGAAGCAATCGAACAACGACTGCATCAAGCAAAAGGACTGATGCAGCGAAAGATTATTGGAGCCACGAATACGACACCAATTCGGAATCAAGCTTGTTATTCGGGGTAGGAGGATAAGACGAGGGAATCGACATAAGTTTAGCTCATCGCCAAAGGCTGTGCTCCGGGAATAAGGACCAAGTAGCACAGTTAAAATTTAGCACATTAATGATATAGCCGATCAGGCTAGGAATGACTTGAAGGATTAATAAACTCATAAGCAACGGAGATTACTTAGAGTTATTGAATCGGAGTGCGAAATTGATTCACTTATCAGTGTCCTTGAGTGGCTAACAACTCAGAACCCTGGAAAAATTGGAATCGGTGAGAAATAATACTTGACGAACTCATAAGAAGTAATATGGTTATGTGCTATTATTGAGATACCACGGGGTAATACTCAAAGGTAGATCATAATAGAGGTTGGACGGGTGCATTGGTCTACAGAGGACAAGTGGTTTAACTTGTCCGAGAAAAGGATCAAAGATGATCAATCATGGTCAGAACCACGACTGCAAAGGACCAACATAGATACAAGATGAACTTATAACAAGGGGACCATTGTTATACAAGAAGCTTCCATGATAGATTCCACATCGGGTCCATGGGCATGAACACAAAGTTCAAGGTCGACTCCCACTTCTCCAAAGCAGAACCTTACATTCACTTCTCGCATTTCGAAAATGACATTAGTTGTTGAAAGTTTTACCTGGTGCAATACCAGATAAGTATAACCCATGAAATCTTTCGGGTTCACTCAGATTAGGGAAGGCGTTGGTTCAACCCATTGGGGCATCTTAGGAGCATGTACCACAAATTTCAAGAATAAATATCACAAGCTCGAAAGCAAAGCATGGTTGGCCAATTCAAGGAATAGGATTTACCAATGGCATTATGTATCAGGGAAAGAACTTCCAAAGTGATTGAATATGAAGGACGTTGTCGGATAAAATACAACAAAGGATCTGATGGCCCACAAGGGATTTGATGTGAGCATCGGTACCCATCCAGAGGGAGAAAGAATGCAAGGAGATCAGATTATAGAAACAACTGGCTAACTCAAAGTTCAAATGGAAAGGAATTATGAATTCCAAGACAAGGGATCAGAAGAAACGCTCTGATTAGGGATAGATAAGTTGAATAGACATAGATCGACAGTCAATCAAGGTTTGATTTGTCGAACACCAGCTGATGTCCAGGGTGACGTGTGAGCCGAAAGCAAGCAAGAATTCTAATTTGTGATTTATGATTGCGAGCATTCACAACATATCGAATCAAATCAAAATTATGATGTCAAAGGATGCTAATGAACATTGCTAAACATAAGGTAGTAACCATAATGTAAGCAGGTAAGGAGGAACAAGAGTAATAGGCTACTGAGGATTTTTCGGATGATCGAATAACATTCCAAGGATGTTTGTGAAACACATGAACAACTTTGGATGAACGGATACTCGGCAAGCGCGAGTAATTAACCGTAGGGGTATTCATGGGGCAAGGAACTGCAGGGCAGTAAGCATAAAGAATTCTCGGAATATTGGAGAGTAGACCTCTTGTAATAACAAGAGCAACTAGGGATGACAATATGAATGACAGGTGTAAGTAGTTATCCAGAGGGAATTATCGATGGAAGTGAATTGCAAAAGCGATGGCACATAGTCTCGAGAGAACATCGTAGAGTATCTTCAGAATCTTCTGGTGCAGCAGGCGATCATTGGTAACACGGGGCTCTCCTGGTGGAAGTGATCATGAGATCCTAATGTTAGAGTTAGCAAAATTCATTTAACCCGAATAGAAGAGAGATCAGAGTCCCAGAGTAGAGACAAGGAGTAAAAGATCCTAATACCACCCAATGGTGACGTGGGCCTGTAAGCCGCACAGCCATGTTAGTAAAAGTTTTTCAATGACTAGACTCGACTTCGGCCAAGGAGTTGGAAAGGGGGATTCCTACAGGCAGTCGGCTCTGATACCAACTTGTGACGCCCCCAATTCAATCGTACACTAATCATACACGCAAACGTGTTCGATCAAGATCAGGGACTCACGGGAAGATATCACAACACAACTCTAAAAATAAATTAAGTCATACAAGCATCATAATACAAGCCAGGGGCCTCGAGGGCTCGAATACAAGTGCTCGATCATAGACGAGTCAGCAAAAGCAACAATATCTGAGTGCAGACATAAGTTAAACAAGTTTCCATAAGATGGCTAGCACAAACTGGGATACAGATCGAAAGAGGCATAGGCCTCCTGCCTGGGATCCTCCTGAACTACTCCTGGTCGTCGTCAGCGGCCTGCACGTAGTAGTAGGCACCTCCGGTGTAGTAGGAATCATCGTCAACGGTGGCGTCTGGCTCCTGGGCTCCAGCATCTGGTTGCGACAACCAGAAAGAAAGGAAAGGGGGAAAAGGGGGAGCAAAGCAACCGTGAGTACTCATCCAAAGTACTCGCAAGCAAGGATCTACACTACATATGCATGGGAATATGTGTAAAGGGGTAATATCGGTGGACTGAACTGCAGAATGCCAGAATAAGAGGGGGATAGCTAGTCCTATCAAAGACTACGCTTCTGGCAGCCTCCATCTTGCAGCATGTAGAAGAGAGTAGATGGTAAGTTCACCAAGTATCATCGCATAGCATAATCCTACCTGGCGATCCTCTACTTGTCGCCCTGTGAGAGAGCGATCACCGGGTTGTATCTGGCACTTGAAAGGGTGTGTTTTATTAAGTATCTGGTTCTAGTTGTCATAAGGTCAAGGTACAACTCCGGGTCGTCCTGTTACCGAAGATCACGGCTATTCGAATAGATTAACTTCCCTGCAGGGGTGTGATGTCTACTACGCAACCTTCTCCTTGTAGACGTTGTTGGGCCTCCAAGTGCAGAGGTTTGTAGGACAGTAGCAAATTTCCCTCAAGTGGATGACCTAAGGTTTATCAATCCGTGGGAGGCCTAGGATGAAGATGGTCTCTCTCAAACAACCCTGCAACCAAATAACAAAGTGTCTCTTGTGTCCCCAACACACCCAATACAATGGTAAATTGTATAGGTGCACTAGTTCGGCGAAGAGATGGTGATACAAGTGCAATATGGATGGTAGATATAGGTTTTTGTAATCTGAAAATATAAAAATAGCAAGGTAGCAAGTGATAAAAGTGAGCGTAAACGGTATTGCAATGCTAGGAAACAAGGCCTATGGTTCATACTTTCACTAGTGCAAGTTCTCTCAACAATAATAACATAATTGGATCATATAAATATCCCTCAACATGCAACAAAGAGTCACTCCAAAGTCACTAATAGCGGAGAACAAACGAAGATATTATGGTGGGGTACAAAACCACCTCAAATTTATTCTTTCCAATCAATCCGTTGGGCTATTCCTATAAGTGTCACAAATAGCCCTAGAGTTCGTACTAGAATAACACCTTAAGACACAAATCAACCAAAAGCCTAATGTCACCTAGATACTCCAATGTCACCTCAAGTATCCATGGGTATGATTATACGATATGCATCACACAATCTCAGATTCGTCTATTCAACCAACACATAGAACCTCAAAGAGTGCCCCAAAGTTTCTACCGGAGAATCAAGACGAAAATGTGTGCCAACCCCTATGCATAGGTTCATGGGCGGAACCCGCAAGTTGATCACCAAAACATACATCAAGTGAATCACGTGATATCCCATTGTCACCACAGACACGCACGGCAACACATACATCAAGTGTTCTCAAATCATTAAAGGCTCTATCCGATAAGATAACTTCAAAGGGAAAACTCAATCCATTACAAGAGAGTAGAAGGGGAGAAGAAACACAAGATCCAACAATAATAGCAAAGCTCGCGATACATCAAGATTGTGCCAAATCAAGAACATGAGAGAGAGAGATCAAACACATAGCTACTAGTACATACCCTCAGCCCCGAGGGTGAACTACTCCCTCCTCGTCATGGAGAGCGCCGGGATGATGAAGATGGCCTCCGGTGAGGGTTCCCCCCTCCGGCAGAGTGCCGAAACAGGGTCCCGATTGGTTTTTGGTGGCTACAGAGGCTTGCGGCGGCGGAACTCCCTATCTATTCTATTCCCCGATGGTTTTTAGGGTATATTGGTATATATAGGCGGAAGAAATATGTCAGGGGAGCTACGAGGGGCCCACGAGGGTGGAGGGCGCGCCCAGGGGGTGGGTGCGCCCCCTGCCTCGTGCCTTCCTCGTTACTTCCTTGACGTGGACTCCAAGTCCCCGGGATTGCTTTCTTTCCAAAAATAACTTCTCCAGAAGGTTTCATTCCGTTTGGACTCCGTTTGATATTCCTTTTTTGCGAAACTCTGAAACAAGGGGAAAACAAAAACTGGCATTGGGCTCTGGGTTAATAGGTTAGTCCCAAAAGTAATATAAAAGTGCATAGTAAAGCCCATAAAACATCCAAGATGGATAATATAATAGCATGAATACTTCATAAATTATAGATACGTTGGAGACGTATCAGCATCCCCAAGCTTAATTCCTGCTCGTCCTCGAGTAGGTAAATGATAAAAGAAAGAATTTATGAAGTGTGAATGCTAGCAGGTGCATAAGTTTGATCAATGATAATTTCAATCACCTTTTCTAGCATCATTATATGTCATAACAGTAGCTCAACTCATAGAACTTTTCATGATCAGGTAACAAACTATTCACATGTTAAAGTATAGACAATAAACTTTCTTGAAAACTAACAAACTATGTTCTTAGTCATCAAACAATTGCAATTCATTTTATTTTCAGGAAGAGTCTATGTCAGAGCTTTGATTCAGCAAACTTCACATACTCAACTATCATTTAGTCTTCCATGATTGCTACCACTCAAAGCATATTTTTAGAACAAATAGTATTCATCGAACACAGAGAAAGATAGGAGCTTAATGTTTCGCCTCCCAACCTTTTACCTCAAGGGTAATGTCAACAGTAATAATTCATGCTCAAATATATTTGAATGGCCATATATGCCTAAATCTTTCCATCACATGATGCTTGCCAACTAAAGAGTAGGTTGGAATGAGAAGGAATACTACTGACTCTTGCATAAAAGTAAAATATAGTCCCTTCGCAGAGGGAAGCAGGGATTTGCAAAGGTGCCAGAGCTCGAAGCAAAAACAGACATGAAAATAATTTTGAGAGGTATGCTTTCTTTGTCAACATAATGACCCAGATTTCTCAATATCTTCCAAACTACATACATTATAGGCGGTTCCCAAACAGAAAGGTAAAGATTTTTACTCCCCCTCCACCAACAATCATCAATCCATGGCTTGCCCGAAACAATGGGTGCCTCCAACTAACATCAAACCTGGGGGAGTTTTGTTTGCAATTATTTTTTATTTGATTTCGATCTTTTTGATCATGGGACATGGCATCCCAGTTACCAGCCATTTTCTCGTGAATGATGAGCGGAGTCCACTCATCGTGAGAATAACCCACCTAGCATGGAAGATACTGCTAGCCCCTAGTCGCTACATGAGCGATTCGGGCATATAAAATAGATTATTATTTGAAGGTTTAGAGTTTGGCACATGCAAATTTACTTGGAACGACAGGTAAATACCGCATGTAGGTAGAAATGGTGGACACTCATGGAAGAAACTTGGTTCAAGGAATTTGGATGCACAAGCAGTATTCCCGCTTAGTACAAATATTTTGGCTAGCAAAGGATTCTAAATAGTAAGCACCACATGTTAGAGGATCCATAACAATATAACTTATATACAAATATACCCAAGCATAACTCATTATGTTGTCTTCCTTGTCCAACTTCAACTAATTTGCTCAGTGATACGTCTCCATCGTATCTACTTTTCCAAACACTTTTGCCCTTGTTTTTTACTCTAACTTGCATGATTTGAATAGAACTAACTCGGACTGACGCTGTTTTCAGCAGAATTGCCATGGTGTTATTTATGTGCAGAAACAAAAGTTCTCGGAATGACCTGAAACTCCAAGGAACGTCTATTTGGAAATAATAAAAAATCATTGCAAAAGATGAAGACCAGGGGGCCCACACCCTGTCTACGAGGGTGGGGGCACGCCCTCCCCCTAGGGCGCGCCCCTACCTCGTGGGCCCTGTCGGTGTCAAAATCGGTGGATCTCGGGTAGGGGGTCCCGAACTGTGCGTCTAGGCGGATGGTAACATGAGACAAGGGACACGATGTTTTTATCCAGGTTCGGGCCCTCTTGATGGAGGTAAAACCCTAATCCTGCTTGATTAATATTGATGATATGGGTAGTACAAAAGTAGATCTACCACGAGATTAGAGAGGCTAAACCCTAGAAGCTAGCCTATGGTATGATTAGGAGTCCGGCCAAAGGTCATAGTCTGGCTATCCGAACACCCCCTAATCCAGGACTCACTCAGTAGCCCCTAAACCAGGCTTCAATGACGACGAGTCCGGCGCGCAAATTGTCTTCGGCATTGCAAGGCGGGTTCCTCCTCCGAATACTTCATAGAAGATTGCGAACACAACGATATTGTCCGGCTCTGTAAAATAAGTTCCACATAATGCCATAGAGAGAATAACATTTACAAAATCTAATCTGCTGACGTACCCCGCAGTGTGACATCACACCACGGCCAAGTCTTTATTCGAATCGTTTTGTTGTCCCACCTCAGCGTGTTTAGCGAAGCGGTTTCCTTGGCACGTCTTGTCGAAGCAGAGATCATGTCCCCTTATTCCGGGATTCTCATCAATACGGGCGTGGGTAACCCAACCGTGCCATTGATTACGGTACTTGGGAGATAAGCGAGTTTTACTAGGCGGGTGGGGGCACGCAGTTTGTGTCCACCCATATAAGGGGATAAGGATCCACCTTTTTACCTACGCCTTCTTCCTCCTTTGCCTATCCATTTCCGCGCACTCGAGCTCCAGCGCCCAAGTCCGCACACCTCACCTCAACCTTCTCCAGCCATGTCTGGAGCGGGAGGCAAGTGGATGGTCTCCTCCGTCATGGAGGGACACATCAAAAAGCTGAGGAAGGCCGGATACTTGTCTAACGACATCGCGCACCGGCTTCCAGAAGAGGGGCAGCTCATCCCCACCCCAAGGCCCCATGAGAGGGTGGTGTTCCTCACCCACTTCCTCCGTGGACTGGGTTTTCCTCTCCACCCATTTGTCCGGGGGCTCATGTTGTACTACGGCCTGGATTTCCACGATCTGGCCCCGAACTTCGTCCTCAACATCTCGGCGTTTATCGTCGTGTGCGAGGCCTTCCTCTGCATCTCGTCCCACTTCGGTTTATGGCTGAAGACCTTTAACGTCAAGCCGAAGGTAGTGCGCGGCTGCCAGACGGAGTGCGGAGGGGCCATGGTGGGCAAGATGCCCAACGTCCTTTGGCTCGAGGGCTCTTTTGTGGAGACCCTAAAGGGGTGGAAATCGGGGTGGTTCTACATCACCGAGCCGCGTGACCCTAAATGGGTCGCAGCCCTCGAGTTCCGATGCGGAGCCCCTACGCGGCTCACCTCCTGGAAGGAGACGGGCCTGTCATGGGGCAAGAAAGGAGAGCTGACCGGATTCCAGACATGCGTCCAAAACCTGGTGAGCAAGAAGCTCAAACTCGTCAACATAGTCCAGGTCATGCTCATCCGCCGGATCCTCCCGTGCCAACAACGGGCTTTCAGCTTGTGGGAGTTCAATCTCGCACAGCACCGAACCTTGAGCAGGCTCTTCGACACTATGTACGAAGATGCGGTAAGCTGCTTTTACCTTTTACAAGTTTTTTGTCTTTCATAGTTTGACTCTTATGCGGGATCTGAGCTCCCTTACCTTTGACAGGATTGGCAGGAGACGTCCGGACAGATCAGCTGTCCGGCTCCTTTGCCCGAAGACCCAGCGGACGCCCGTTTGACAGGGCTGCTAGTTCTGGCACCCTACGTGGTTTCGGAGAAGAAGGCCACGGGGACTCGAAAGAGTGCCCGGCGTTTGGTGGTGTCAGATTCATCGTCAGATGACTCCGAGACGCACTCCTCCCGCGAAGACGACGAGGAGGAAGAAGAGGCCTCTCCCCCTCCAGCGGGGGGAGGAAAGAAAACGAAGGTCGCCCCAACTAGGGAGGCCGGAGGGTCCAAGAAGGGGAAAACCCTTCTTCCGGACTACTCGACCAACGTCGACGACGGTGAAGAGGAGTGGCCGCACAGGGCCAAGCCCCTGGCGAAATCGTAAGTGTTCGGATACCAGATTGACTCATGGCGTTCCTTTATTCCATAGCTTTTCTAACGCCGAATACATTTATGCAGTCCGCCCAAAGACGGGCTCGACACGTTGTCGAGTGGTTCCCTGGATTCGTCGGATGTGAACAGTACTTCACTTCAGACCGCCTCCTCCCCTCACCCTATGGATAACGCCGACGTGTTGTCCCAGGAGGTTCAAGGCCAGGAGGAGGTGGTTCCGGAGGCGCCGCAAGGCGACCTCTCGGACTCCAGGCGCCCAGGGGACAAAACCCCCAAGGGCTCCGAGTCCGGCCCTAGGCCGGACACCGCTTCGGAACCTTCAAAGGTTCCGGAGTCCGGCAGACGTCCCCCTAAGAAGAAGGGCAAGCCTACGACGCCGGTGACCTCCGCCCAACCGTAGGCACCAGATAACTTGCTGGAGGTGCTTAACGGCGCCTCCATCGACGAGGAGCACCGCACTATTATGAGTGCGGTGATTCAGAAGGTTCAGTCCGCTAAGGGCGGGCTGACCGAAGCCTGTGCCAGCCTGTTGACAGGCTTTGAGGTATGTAAAAATATGTAAAAATATTACCGCATAGACAGTAGCCCCTGATGCTCTGTTTGGCGTTCGGAAAGAAAAGCCGAATAGAGGATCTAATAACATTCGCAGGAGTCTAACAAAAGTAAGTCAATATGCGCGTGTAGGCTTCACTGCTGGTGTCCGCCGCACTGACTGCTGAGGTGGACACGCTGAAGCAGAACCTCGAGCGGTCCGAGCAAGAGCTCGGCCTTGCCAAGAAGCAGCTCGAGGACAAAGAAGGTAAGAGATACCTTTTAAAAAAAATATAAAAGGTGCAATTGCAAGAAAATGACATGATTAATGTGGCTATTGTAGGGGCCACAACTGAGGTGGCAACCCTTAAGCAGGCGTTGTCCGAGGCCGAAAAGAAGGCGGCCACGGAGCACACCGAGCGGGAGAAGCATGAGGCGCAGGTTGGCGAGGTGCGGCAAGAGCTCCAGGCTCTCATGAAAAAACATGAGAGTTTGGAGCTTGACTCGAAGACGCGAGAGTCCGAGCTTGCGGCGGCCATTGAAAGTGCCAAATCTGCCAAGGCCGAAGCCCAGAAGGCCCTCCAAGAGGTGGAGGCGATGAAGAAGATAGCGGCGGGTAAGGAATTCTTTATTCAAAGCAAGCACGTGAAAGTGAGTTACTTGTTACTTACCCGAATCCGGAGCTCTCTAGGAGCATTCGCAGATTTGCCCCGCAGCATGTCAGATGCCGCCGCCTTCTACCAAGCCGAGGAGGTAAGCTCGTGGAGAAGGTGTTCTGGTCTCAGTATGCTGAGGCCGGACACCCTGTGCCCTTGAGTGACCAACTGAAGCAACTGGTCGAGCTCCACAAGGTGGCCGAACAGGCCATAAAGGGCCTCATAGTTCGGCTGTGGCCTGGAGAGGATCTGCCTGGGAGCTACTTCGGGCTGGTGAGGCGGCTGGTGGAGGCCTGTCCAAGGCTCGAAGTCATCAAGCGCTCCGTCTGCATCGAAGGTGCCCGTAGGGCGCTTGCCCGTGCTAAGGTGCACTGGGGCAAGCTGGATGCGGAGAAGCTTGTGAAGGACGGGCCGCCGCCGGGCAAGGAGCATCACCACCCCGACATGTATTATGAGGGCGTCTTGAAGGGCGCCCGCCTTATGGCGGACGAATGTTCGAAAGATGTAATTTTTTAGTGAAACTTTCTCGTTTTATCCTGTGCGCTAAAAACTTGTTCATATGTGCTATGAAACGCTTGTTTAATTTAAAATATTACCTTCTATGCGGTCGTTTATCTAATTTGAGAGATGGCGAGTCGTCGGCTTCTGTCCCCATGCCACGAGTGCTGGGGTGTTCGGGATAAACCTGAGCACTCTTTTTCCCATTCTTAGGTCCTTCGAGGGAGGCGCTCAGCACAACGAACAAGGCAATCGGACTATAATGCGTTATCACTCTCACTTAGCCATAGAATTCTATAATTTTAAATTTTGGCGAAGCCCCTAGTATTCGGAAGACCGAGTTCGGGGCGCGATACACGCCTAGGCCGGACAAAGCCAGCTCCTCGCTCTAAGCGGCATAAGTCTTTAAGGAATCGAAACCTTCCCGAACAACGACCAGCTCTCCCCCTATCATGACAGTCAGTTTTAGCTTTCTCTACTGAGGTGCTTAGGCCCAGCTCAACTGGGGCACAATCGCAGTAGTTCTCCCAGCGCTACCTTAGCCGATATAGCGGAACGTAAGGTACCAAAACATGGGAGCCGGGCAAACCCAACTATTGACCAAAGACATGAGTCGGAGCTGATGCATATAATGTTATAAGATCAGAGGGCCGCACTTGTGAAAGTGTTCGGACTTTTCACGCTGTGTTATGGGGTTCTTGAGCCCCTGGCGTATTGGCCGTACCAAAGTGTACGGGTGCTAAATGTCATAACTGAACATATATATTTAAAAAAGAAATGAATAGAGAATGCAGTAATAAGCTGAAGCTAAGCATTGTTTATTTTAAAATGCTGCTGTAAAAGCAGAACGATACAAATAGTGCGATAAGCGAGAGATGGGACTATTTGACATGTCCCCCTCCAGGGGCGAGCTGCGAGGTGATATGTAAGACAGGTATTTTGCTCATTATAGAAACCACCTGGGACTTCGACGTAGCTTTCTGCCTCCCTGGCTGTTGCATCGTGTGTTCGGCGATTGTGCTACCGGACAGGCCTTCTGGAGAGTGGAGTCCTGAAAGTAAAAAAAAATGACAAGATCGGGAGCCCCTGGTGTGGTCGAGCCACTTTGTGGGCATGCCGTGGTCGTGCCCCTCCCCTATGCCCATGGTATTTCCAGAGCGTAATTATGTACGCGTAGTACTGGTTTCGCGAGTTCGCGAGGGCTGGGGTTGGGGCCACATTGCTACGCTTGCTTGGAACGTGCCAGACGGTCTTGCTGTAGGTTACTCCGGGCGCGCTTGACGGTGTCCGGACCTTTGTTAGCCGGATTGGAGAATTGCCTTGAGAGGCTACTTTGTACCTCCGCCGCGAGGGCCGCCGTATGCTCTTCCGTTCGGAGAGAGCGATCAGTGTTTCCGTTGACCGTAATTACTCCTCGAGGGCCTGGCATCTTGAGCTTGAGGTATGCGTAGTGCGTCACCGCATTGAATTTTGCAAATGCGGTTCGTCCGAGCAGTGCGTGATAGCCACTTCGGAACGGGACTATGTCGAACATTAACTCCTCGCTTCAGAAATTATCCGGGGATCTGAAGACCACTTCGAGTGTAACGGAGCCGGTACAGTTGGCATCTACACCTGGTATGACGCCTTTAAAGGTCGTTTTTGTGGGTTTAATCCTTGAGGGATCTATGCCCATTGTCCGCACTGTATCCTGATAAAGCAGGTTCAGGCTGCTGCCGCCGTCCATAAGGACTCTGGTGAGGTGAAATCGGTCAATGATTCGGTCAAGAACCAATGCGACGAATCCGCCATGACGGATGCTAGTGGGGTGGTCCCTTCGATCAAAAGTGATCGGGCAGGAGGACCATGGGTTGAACTTTGGGGCGATTGGCTCTAACGCATATACGTCCCTGAGTGCACGCTTCCGCTCCCGCTTGGGAATGTGGGTTGCGTATATCATGTTCACCGTCCGCACTTGTGGGGGGAAACCCTTCTGTCCACTATTGTTCAGCGGCCGGGGCTCCTCCTCGTCATCTCTATGCAGCCCCTTGTCTCTGTTTTCGACATGTAGCTTGCCTGCCTGCTTGAACACCCAACAAACCATGTTGGTGTGATTGGCTGGCTTTTCGGGGGTGCCATGTATCTGGCACGAGCGATCGAGTATTCGGTCCAAACTGGATGGGCTCGGAGTATTTCTCTTGAATGGCTTTTTCCGCTGACCGAGTTTAGAGCCTCTGAATCCGGTGTTAACTGTCGTATCCTCAGCACTGTCGCCGTTAATGCGACGCTTGTGCTTGTTGCGACGTGACCTGCCATTGCTGTCCTTGGTATCCGAATTACCAGGGCTCTTGGTCATGTTATTACTACGAGCTAGCCAGCTATCTTCTCCCGCGCAAAAGCGGGTCATGAGTGTCGTGAGGGCGGCCATGGATTTCGGATTTTCTTGTCCTAGGTGCCGCGCAAGCCATTTGTCACGGATGTTATGTTTGAAGGCTGCTAGGGCCTCTGCATCCGGACATTCGACGATCTGATTTTTCTTGGTCAGGAACCGTGTCCAGAATTGTCTCGCCGATTCCTCTGGCTGCTGAATTATGTGGCTTAGGTCATCGGCGTCTGGTGGTCGCACATAGCTGCCCTGGAAATTGTCGAGGAATGCGGCTTCCAGGTCCTCCAAACAACCAATTGATTCTGCTGGCAAGCTGTTAAGCCAATGCCGAGCTAGTCCTTTAAGCTTGAGTGGGAGGTATTTGATGGCGTGTAGATCATCGCCACGGGCCATGTGGATATGAAGGAGATAATCTTCGATCCATACCGCGGGATCTGTTGTGCCATCTTATGATTCGATGTGTACAGGTTTGAAACCCTCTGGGATTTGATGATCCATTACTTCATCTGTGAAGCATAGTGGCTGTGCGACGCCTCTGTATTGGGCTATATCGCGACGTAGCTCAAATGAGCTTTGTCTGCTGTGTTCGGCCCGGCCGGATTTGCTATATCCGGCGTGACGGTTATCGTCTCAAGTCGTGGGGCGCCCACGCGATCCATAGATCGATCTTGTTTGCCTTGCCTTGTCCTCCAACATATCGCGCAGGTCTAGCGCGTTTCCCCGTGCCTTGGTGTTTTTTGAGCGACGCCGGGGTGCGGCTTGAACGGAGGGCCGTGAGGCCTCCCTGTCACGGCCACGAGGTGGCCGATCGGCCGCATCATGCACTGGTGATGTAGGTTTAGGTGCTTCCTCCTCTAATCGGGGTAGCAACCTACGCTTTGGGTAGCTCTTGGAGGGGCGTTCGAGTTCATACTCTTCGGCTGCCAGGACTTTAGTTCATCTGTCGGCTAGCAAGTCCTGATCAGCTCTAAGTTGTTGCTGTTTTTTCTTAAGGCTGATCGCCATGGCCATAAGCCTGTGTTTGAAACGCTCTTGTTCGACGGGATCCTCTGGCATGACAAATTCGTCGTTGTCGAGGCTTGCCTCGTCTTCGGAGGGAGGCATGTAATTATCGCCTCCGTCTCTTTGTCTGCCGCTCTCTCATGAGGGATGGCTTCTCCGTCCTCCTGTGCAGAATCCTGCTGGAGGGGGTTGTCTTCGGCACTATCTTCGGTGTTATTATCTCCCGTGACGGAATCACCGTTTTTGCTTTGGTGGGATTTAGAGCGGCGCCGCTGACGCCGGCGTTTAGGCTGCTTCTTAGAGGGGTCATCCTCCGCTGTTCCATCGCCATTGCCTTCTTTTGGGGTGTCCACCATGTGTATGTCATATGACGAGGTGGCTTTCCAGTGCCCTATAGGCACTGGTTCCTGTTCGTCTCCTACATCGTCGTCCGTACCGTCGATGTCTTCGGAGTCAAAGTCTAGCATGTCAGTTAAATCATCGACAGTGGCTACGAAGTGGGTGGTGGGTGGAAATCGAATTTCTTCGTCGTCCGCATCCCAATCCTGTTGGCCATAATCCGGCCAGGACTCTCCTAATAAAGAGAGAGACCTTAGAGAATTTAGAATATCGCCAAAGGGCGAGTGTTGAAAGATATCTGCGGCGGTGAATTCCATGACCGGCGCCCAATCGGATTCAATTGGCAAGGGCGCGAGGGGCTCGGAGTCCGCAGAGGAGTCCGGCACCTTGGAGTCACGGGCTTCGCAGAGGGTAAGGCTGGTGTTCGGCTCGATCGCCGTAGAGGTTGCAGCCCCCGAGGCGGTGTCCAGCCACCCATCCTCGATCGGCGCAGTTGACTCCAAGCTAAGGGTCGAAGCGGACATGGGTGCGTCCTCCAAAGCACTGTCCGGTGGTAGAGCTAGATCATGCCCTTCGCGACAGTGTGGCGCGCCCAGCTGTGGCTCGAATCCGTCGAAGATCAAGTCTCCGCGGATATCAGCCATGTAGTTCAAGCTTCCAAATCTGACCTGATGGCCAGGGGCGTAGCTTTCAATCTGCTCCAGATGGCCAACCGAATTGGCCCGCAGTGCAAAGCCGCCGAATATGAAGATATGTCGGAGGAGAAAAGTCTCACCCTGGACCGCATCACCGTTGATGATCGGAGGAGCCATCGGGCCTAAATGTGACGACACAGAGGAACTCTCAATGAAAGCACCAATGTCGGTGTCAAAACTGGCGGATCTCGGGTAGGGGGTCCCGAACTGTGCGTCTAGGCGGATGGTAACAGGAGACAAGGGACACGATGTTTTTACCCAGGTCGGGCCCTCTCGATGGAGCTAAAACCCTACTCTTGCTTGATTAATATTGATGATATGGGTAGTACAATAGTAGATCTACCACGAGATCAGAGAGGCTAAACCCTAGAAACTAGCCTATGGTATGATTGTTCTTCGTCCTACGGACTAAAACCCTCCGGTTTATATAGACACCGGAGAGGGTTAGGGTTACACAGAGTCGGTTACAACAGAAGGATATCTACATATCCGTATCGCCAAGCTTGCCTTCCATGCCAAGGAAAGTCCTATCCGTACACGGGACGAAGTCTTCAATCTTGTATCTTCATAGTCCAGGAGTCCCGCCAAAGGTCATAGTCCGGCTATCCGAACACCCCCTAATCTAGGACTCCCTCAGGCCCCTTGAAGCTCCTCCGACGCCAACTCCAACTCTATATATTTGCTTTCAGGGAGAAAAAATCAAGGAGAAGAAATCATCGCGTTTTACGATACGGAGCCGCCGCCAAGCCCTAAAACCTCTCAGGAGGGCTGATCTGGAGTTCGTTCAGGGCTCTGGAGAGGGGGATTCGTCGCCGTCGTCATCATCAACCATCCTCCATCACCAATTTCATGATGCTCACCGCCGTGCGTGAGTAATTCCATCATAGGATTGCTGGACGGTGATGGGTTGGATGAGATCTATCATGTAAACGAGTTAGTTTTGTTAGGTTTTGATCCCTAGCATCCACTATGTTCTGAGATTTATGTTGCTATGACTTTGCTATGCTTGATGCTTGTCACTAGGGCCCGAGTGCCATGATTTCAGATCTGAACCTATTATGTTTTCATGAATATATGTGTGTTCTTGATCCTATCTTGCAAGTCTATAGTCACCTACTATGTGTTATGATCCGGCAACCAAAAGTGACAATAGTCGGGACCACTCCCAGTGATGACCATAGTTTGAGGAGTTCACGTATTCACTATGTGCTAATGCTTTGTTCCGGTTCTCTATTAAAAGGAGGCCTTAATATCCCTTCGTTTCCATTAGGACCCCGCTGCCACGGGAGGGTAGGACAAAATATGTCATGCAAGTTCTTTTCCATAAGCACGTATGACTATATTCGGAATACATGCCTACATTACATTGATGAATTGGAGCTAGTTCTGTGTCACCCTATGTTATGATTGTTACATGATGAACCGCATCCGGCATAATTCTCCATCACCGATCCAATGCCTATGAGCTTTTCTTCTATTGGTTCTCGCTTATTTACTTTTCCGTTGCTGCTGTTACAATCACTACAAAACACCAAAAATATTACTTTTGCTTCCGTTACTTTTGGTACCATTACCACTACTATCATATTACTTTGCTACTAAATACTTTGCTGCAGATATTAAGTTATCCAGGTGTGGCTGAATTGACAACTCAATTGCTAATACTTGAGAATATTCTTTGGCTCTCCTTGTGTCAAATCAATAAATTTGGGTTGAATACTCTACCCTCAAAAACTATTACGAGCCCCTATACGTGTGGGTTATCAAGACTATTTTTTGGCGCCGTTGCCGGGGAACATAGCACTATTCTTTGAGTCACTTGGGATTTATATCTGCTGGTCACTATGAAGAACTTGAAAGACGCTAGGACAACAATTTATCCCTCAACTACGAGGGGAGGTAAGGAACTGCCATCTAGCTCTGCACTTGATTCACCTTCTGTTTTGAGTAACCTTGTGACACCTAAACATGCTTCTGCTATTCGTTCTGATATGTCGCATGTTATTGATGATGCCACTTCTGCTATGCGTGATACTTATGATGAAACTACGTCTATTCTTGATGCTACTATGCCCCTTAGTGAATTTATTGATGAACAAATTGCTAGGGCTAGAGAGAAAAAAATTATTGAAACTGGGTATATTGATGGAATTGATGATGAAGATATGCCTGTTATTCCTGAGTGTTATATTTTTGATAAAGAAGCTTCTGCAGCTATTCTAGCTTGCAAAGATAATCATGAACTCAAGAGGTTATTAGCTAAATGGAATAAGCAATCTCTTAATGATAGAATGAAACCTGACCCTGCTTTTGCAACTTCACCTATCTGTGTTGCTGATAAGGATTATGAATTTTCTGTTGATCCTGATATAATTACTTTGGTTAAATCTGATCCTTTTCATGGCTATGAATCTGAAACTGTTGTGACACATCTTACTAAATTAAATGATATAGCCACCCTATTCACTAATGATGAGAGATCTCGCTACTTTTATATCCTAAAAATATTTCCGTTCTCATTAAAGGGTGATGCTAAGATATGGTTCAATTCTCTTGATCCTGGTTGTGTGCGTAGTCCCCAGGATATGATTTATTACTTCTCTGCTACATTTTCCCCTTCTCATAAGAAACAAGCTACTTTGAGGGAAATATACAACTTTGTGCACATTGAAGAAGAGAGTCTCCCACAAGCTTGGGGGAGGCTTCTCAAGTTACTTAATGCTTTGCCTGATCATCCTCTTAAGAAAAATGAAATACTTGATATCTTTTATAATGGACTAACCGATGCTTCCAGAGATTACCTGGATAGTTGTGTTAGTTCTCTTTTCAGGGAAAGAACACCGGATGAAGCTGAAATTCTATTGAATAATATGTCGACAAATGAAAATAATTGGGCACCTCCTGAGCCAGCCCCTGAGCCAGCTCCTACTCCAATTACTGAGCCTGTTCTTAAACCAACTCCGAAGAAGAGAGGTGTTCTATTTCTCAGTCCCGAAGATATGCAAGAGGCAAAGAAATCTATGAAAGAAAAAGGTATTAAAGCTGAAGATGTTAAGAATTTACCTCCTATTGAAGAAATACATGGTCTTAATATACCGCCTATCGAAGAAACATATGATCTTAATCCATTACCTATTGAAGAACATCATTGTCTTGATAACCCGACACAGGTAGTAAAGGTAAATTCTCTCCGTAGATTTGATGAAGGTGATATTCCTCACTATAAGTCTGCTAGACAATGCTTAGAAGAGTTTGATAATTTTATTGTTAAACAAGAAAACTTCAATGCTTATTTTGGTAGACAGTTGAAATACAATTCCGATGTGCTTAAACACTTGAGTAATTACATGGCTGATGTTAGAGGTGAACTCAAACTCGTTACTAAACATGCTTCTATGGTTACCACTCAAGTAGAACAAGTACTTAAGGCTCAAAATGATTTCCTCAACAAAATGAATAGTAAGAAAAATGATTATGTTGTTAGAGTGGCTACTAGAACTGGTTGAATGACTCAGGAACCTTTGTATCCTGAAGGTCAGAATTGAACAAGATTCTCAGAGAAATAATATTGATGCACCTAGTTCTTCTAAAAAGAAGAAAAAGAAAAATGATAGGACTTTGCATGCTTCTAATGAACCTATTGTTGAACCACCTGATAACCCAAATGATATCTCTATTTCTGATGCTGAAACACTATGTGGTAATGAACATGAAACTAGTTAAAATGTTAATGATGATGTTCATGATGATGCTCAATCTAGTAATGATAATGATGTACAAATTGAACCTGCTGTTGATCTTGATAACCCACAATCAAAGAATCAACATTATGATAAGAGAGACTTTGTTGCTAGGAAACATGGTAAAGAAAGGGAACCTTGGGTTCAGAAACCCATGCCTTTTCCTCCCAAACCATCCAAGAAAAAGGATGATGAGGATTTTGAGTGCTTTGCTGAAATGATTAGACCTATCTTTTTGCGTATGCGATTAACTGATATGCTAAAAATGAATCCTTATGCTAAGTATATGAAGGATATCGTTACAAATAAAAGAAAGATACCGGAAGCTGAGATTTCCACCATGCTTGCTAATTATAGTTTTAAGGGTGGAATACCAAAGAAACTTGGAGATCCAGGAGTACCTACTATACCATGCTCCATTAAAAGAAATTATGTTAAAACTGCTTTATGTGATCTTGGAGCCGGTGTTAGCGTTATGCCTCTCTCTTTATATCGTAGACTTGACTTGAATAAGTTGACACCTACATATGGTACACTTTCCGAGGAAACAACCTCAAGTTCATAGTATCAACTCTATTGGAAAAATTCCATCGATTATATTTGGAGGTTTTGAATTTCCTCTTCCTACTGTCAAGAAAAAAATATGATATTCTTATTATTGGGGATGTGCATATCCCCGTTGAGGTAACATAGTGTTATTCAAAATTTCTCCGGTTCCATGTTATTCGGAATGAGTTTGTTAACAAGACTTGATCAAGCTTGTTAGTGGATTCCTTTTGATGAGCATGAGATGGAAGAAACTAGAAGGCACAACCTTCTGTACCCTCTCTCTACTTTCTGTTATTTAGTTGAAATAAAGTAAAAATAGTATTTTTTCTGTCTGTTTTCTGATTTATCCGTGCAATATAAAAATACCACGAAAATAAAAGTTCTCCAAATGCCCTGAAAATGGAATATGATTTTTCTAGAATATTTGAGAATTTCTGGAACTAAGAACACAACAGGGGGGTCAACCACCTGGCCACGAGGGTGGAGGGCGCGCCCCCTACCTCGTGGCCCCACGATGGCCCTCCTCCACTTATTCCTGCACCCACACACTCCTTCCTCCCACAAACACCAATATCCAGTTCAAGCACGAGTTCTAGCTCATTTTGCTGCGATTTTTGATCTCCTTGCTCAAATCACCTCTCACAAAACTGCTTGGGGAGATTGTTCCTTGGTATGTGACTCCTCCATTGGTCCAATTAGTTTTTGCTCTAGTGCTTTATTCATTGCAAATTTGTGCTGCCTAGGTGACCATGTTCTTGAGCTTGCATGTCAAGTTTATATGGTTCCAAGTAGTTCTAATGCTTGATATAGGCTCTAGGCACTTGTAGGAGTTGTTGCTATCAATTTTGTTGAGGTTGGTTCACTTTTGTTTGAAGTTACTAAAAATTTCAGAAAATTTTCAGAGGAAGAAATATGTTTAGGAAAATGTTCCAAGCTGGTTATTCAAGGAAGCTAGGACCCAGGCTTGCAATGCGTCATGCTAATGATGTGCCACCAAGGGACGCTCCAGTGCGGCCCTGTGAATGGCCTTCAGAATTTTTTTTGGATCGAGCGGGAATCAAGGAAGAACTTAACGCATATTTGCGTAACGCTGATCTTGTGAGCTTTGAGGCAGACAAATGCCCCCAGTACCCTCATCTCACTAGTTCATTTGTGAGGAGGTTTGAATTTTCATCTTCACGTAATTCTCCAACTGTCATGTTTGATCTTTATGAAAAATCTTATACCATGGACTTAGAGGATTTTACTTCTGCTTGCAAACTTCCACAATGGGGTAGTGTTAGTGATCCCCGTTAATCTGAATTTAGAGACTTTCTTGCCTGTATAACTGTAGGGGAATCTAGAGATATAGCACAAGCTACCATAGGGAGCATTCACTTTCCTGCTATACATTATTTTGCTCTCTTCATAGGTAGGTGCATAAATGGTAAGGATGAAGCATGTCATATGTGTGTGCCTGACCTCAATATTCGTAGGAGTGTTGTGTTAGGAGACCAATCTTATAATTTGGGAGCCATTGTTGCATGTAGGTTGCATCATAATAGATTTAATGGAGATTTCTTTGGAGGAATTTATGCAACCCGCTTAGCTGATTTTCTTGATGTGGACGTTCGTGAGGATGATATGGAGTTGCCTCCTACTTATTTAGATTATAATTCTATGGTCTATCACCAGTTTGTCGAGAGGAATGAATCACCTCTCCAGTATCGACTAACCTTTGACAAACGGCGTATTGTCCATATTACTCTCCCTGCTCCTGCCTTCTTTGATTATCAGGCAAAAGGAAGATATGTTATTACCAAAGAGGAGGCAGATGAGTACAAGAGGAGGGCGGAGGCAGCTCGCCGCCACGCTGCAGCTCAGGAGGCGATAACCACTACATCTCAGTACGACCCCAGCTACACCTACGGGTATCCGCCAGGCCATCCCTGGGCAATGAACCAACTTAGGCCAAAATCCCAAGCTTGGGGGAGTACGTATTTCTCACCGACATTACATTTATGTTCACACACTCATTGCTAGATGTCGGTGCTCACACTCTTTCACTGTAATATCCATGCTAGTTTATTTTCTTTTTCCTGCTTTCTTCTTGTGTGTTTAATAAACTTGAAGAAAAAACAAAAAAATAGTAGTAGTTTTTAGTTAGTTTACTTTTCTTACTGTAGTAGTAATAATTAAAAAGAAAACCCAAAGATATTTCGCGTTCTTCTTTTGCTTGTTGGGAGCTTTCCCGTGTAAATAATTTCTTTTCTTTGCTTTTCTTTGGGGGTCGATAGGATAAGACCATGATTAAATTGTTGAAGTGGCTCTTATATGCATTATTTTTTATTTAACCAAGAGCCCATATTGCCTTGTGTTCTCCTATTTATTGAATGCTCGCAGATTCCAACTTAGTCCAATGCACGTGCGCTCTTATTATTATCCACATCATTCAGTCGTGCAAGTGAAAGGCAATTATGATGATAGATGATGGATTGACTGAGATGAGAAAAGCTGGTACAAACTCGACCTCTCTTGTTTTTGTAAATATGATGAGTTCATTGTTCCTTATTCAGCCTATTATGAATAAACATGTTTGCAATGACAATTAGAGATCATAGTTGCTTGTGCCATGCTTGATTAGCTATGAGTTATAATGGTTTACCTTGCGTTCCAACATGCTATTAAAATGGTTGTGATGTGGTATGATGGGGTGGTATCCTCCTTTGAATGATTTAAGTGACTTGACTTGGCACATGTTCACACATGTAGTTGAAACAAATCAACATAGCCTTCACGATATTTATGTTCATGGTGGATTATATCCTACTCATGCTTGCATTCAATGTTTATTAATTTTAATGCATGTTCATGACTGTTGTCGCTCTCTAGTTGGTCGCTTCCCAGTCTTTTGCTAGCCTTCACTAGTACTAAGCGGGAGTACTGCTTGTGCATCCAATCCCTTAAACCCTAAAGTTATTCCATATGAGTCCACTATACCTTCCTATATGCGGTATCTGCCTGCCATTCCAAGTAAATTTGTATGTGCCAAACTCTAAACCTTCAAATAAACATTCTGTTTTGTATGCTCGAATAGCTCATGTATCAACTAGGGCTGCCCTTATCTTGCATGTTAGGCGGGTTATTCTCAAGAGGAGTGGACTCCGCTCCTCACTCACGAGAAAATGGCTGGTCACTTGGATGCCCAGTCCCATGCTTTATGCAAACTAAATCAAAATAATTGCAAACAAAACTCCCCCTCGGACTGTTGCTAGTTGGAGACACTCGTTGTTTCGAGCAAGTCATGGATTGATGCTTGTTGGTGGAGGGGGAGTATAAACTTTACCATTCTGTTTGGGAACTGCCTATAATGTGTGTAGCATGGAAGATATCACCATCTCTTAGTTGTTATGTTGACAATGAAAGTATGCCGGTCAAAATTTTATTTATCTCTATTTCAAAACCGAGCTCTGGCACCTCTAAAAATCTCTGCTTCCCTCTGCGAAGGGCCTATCTGTTTACTTTTATGTTGAGTCATCACCCTCTTATTAAAAAGCACTAGCTGGAGAGCGCAGCTGTCATTTGCATTCATTACTATTAATTTATATTGGGTATGACTATGATTGGATCTCTTTTACCATGAATTACAATGTCTAGTCAGTCCTTGATCTTTAAAGGTGCTCTACATTTATGTTTATGTTTTGCGGTCTCAGAAAGGGCTAGCGAGATACCATCTTGTTATATCATATCATGATTGTTTTGAGAAAGTGTTGACATCCGAGATTTATTATTATCGCTCGCTAGTTGATTATGCCATTAATATGAGTAAACATGAGACCTGAGAGTTATTGCAAATGTGGTTAGTCATAATCTTTGCTGAAAAATTGAATGCTGGCTTTACATATTTACAACAACAAGAGCAAACAGAGTTTGTAAAAGTTTTTCTTTATCACTTTCAGTTTATCAACTGAATTGCTTAAGGACAAGCAAAGGTTTAAGCTTGGGGGAGTTGATACGTCTCCGTCGTATCTACTTTTCCAAACACTTTTGCCCTTGTTTTGGACTATAACTTGCATGATTTGAATAGAACTAACCCGGACTGACGCTGTTTTCAGCAGAATTGCCATGGTGTTATTTATGTGCAGAAACAAAAGTTCTCGGAATGACCTGAAACTCCACGGAACGTCTATTTGGAAATAATAAAAAATTGTTGCAAAAGATGAAGACCAGGGGGACCACACCCTGTCCACGAGGGTGGGGGGCGCGCCCTCCCCCCTAGGGCGCGCCCCCCTACCTCGTGGGCCCCTTGGAGCTCCTCCGATGCCAACTCCAACTCTATATATTTGCTTTCAGGGAGAAAAAAATAAAGGAGAAGAAATCATCACGTTTTACGATACGGAGCTGCCGCCAAGCCCTAAAACCTCTCGGGAGGACTGATCTGGAGTCCGTTCGGGGCTCCGGAGAGGGGGATTTGTCGTCGTCATCATCATCAACCATCCTCCATCACCAATTCCATGACGCTCACCGCCGTGCGTGAGTAATTCCATCGTAGGCTTGCTGGACGGTGATGGGTTGGATGAGATCTATCATGTAATCGAGTTAGTTTTGTTAGGGTTTGATCCCTAGTATCTATTATGTTCTGAGATTGATGTTGCTATGACTTTGCTATGCTTAATGCTTGTCACTAGGGCTTGAGTGCCATGATTTCAGATCTGAACCTATTATGTTTTCATGAATATATGTGTGTTCTTGATCCTATCTTGCAAGTCTATATTCACCTATTATGTGTTATGATCCGGCAACCCCGAAGTGACAATAGTCGGGACCACTCCCGGTGATGACCATAGTTTGAGGAGTTCATGTATTCACTATGTGCTAATGCTTTGTTCCGGTTCTCTATTAAAAGGAGGCCTTAATATCCCTTAGTTTCCATTAGGACCCCGCTGCCACGGGAGGGTAGGACAAAAGATGTCATGCAAGTTCTTTTCCATTAGCACGTATGACTATATTCGGAATACATGCCTACATTACATTGATGAATTGGAGCTAGTTCTGTGTCACCCTCTGTTATGATTGTTACATGATGAACCGCATTCGGCATAATTCTCCATCACTGATCCAATACCTATGAGCTTTTCCTATATTGGTTCTCGCTTATTTATTTTTTCGTTGTTGCTGTTACAATCACTACAAAACACCAAAAATATTACTTTTGCTTCTGTTACTTTTGTTACCATTACCACTACTATCATATTACATTGCTACTAAATACTTTCCTGCAGATACTAAGTTATTCAGGTGTGGCTGAATTGACAACTCAGTTGCTAATACTTGAGAATATTCTTTGGCTCCCCTTGTGTCGAATCAATAAATTTGGGTTGAATACTCACCCTCGAAAACTGTTGCGATCCCCTATACTTGTGGGTTATCACCCAGGTTTGAAAATAATTAATGGGGCTCACAATCATAGAAGATGTCCAAGATAGTATATTTATATGTGAAATCTCTCTTCCTTCAATATTCTTTCATGAATTATTCAAGTGACCAATACAATGTTTGCTAACCTTCTATAAATTTACCACCTCTACATCTTATATGTGAAGGCATTACTCCCCATGGGAAAGGCATATGAAACATATATAATTTCAGATTTATGACATTCAAATCTGTCGGCATTCTGGGAATGGGGGTCCCCAGACTTGCCTGCGTGCGGCCTGCGACGTGGCTCAAATGGGGGCCCAGCACGGCCCATCTTCATCAACACAAGACTCAAGACCCTCGCGAGGGGCCAAGCCTCGCGGGGCGGACGACACAGCGCTTCCTCAGGTGCGGCCTCCTCAGGCTGGCTCACGAGGAGGCGGAGAGATCAAGGCAGGGTACCTCGCGAGGTGCCCATGACGCAAGCCATGACGACCAAGGGTGCCAGGCGGGCGCCAGACCGCGCAGTGTCCTCCCTTTCCTCTTTGGTGCAAAGGGGAAAGCGCAGGCGAGAGGATCAAGCAAAGGCATCCATTTCGGTGCAACGAGACCAAGACCAGTCCAACGGTGGGAAGGAGCTCATCGTGGAGCCCAGAACGGCGTCACCACAGGGCCTTTGGCAGGCGAGGACCAACTTTAGTCAGGATAAGTGTACCAGATGTTCCCCTTCAAATTGGCCAATTGTTGGCGCCCTTCCCGCTCAATATTTGGGAAGAAGCAAAGGGCCTTTGCCTATAAATAGGACTAGCCACCCCTAGGGTAGAGGCAACTGGCAGGTAGCCATTCAGAGCAATCGTAGAGCAAGTAGAGAGAGAGAGAGAGAGAGAGAGAGAGAGAGAGAAGGGCGGCTGAACTCCTCCTAGCAGTTCATCGTCCTAGCCAAGAACAGGCCCTCGCGAGGCCGTTCTCCCTTGTATTGTTCATCATCGTCATCAGCCCAACAGGCAATCCACCCACCACACTGGAGTAGGGTATTACACCACATCGGTGGCCCGAACCAGTATAAACCATGTGTTCTTTGTGTTGTTCTTTCTGTAGTTTAGATCTTTGCGAGACGGAGGGGTAGAGGGCATAATCTCCACGCGCACCCCAGAGTTCGAACCTTAAGGGTCTGCCGGAACCCGTGATCCGAAAAAATCATTCAACCATTTACTCATAGGATATAAGTGAAGCACACGAGTAATTGACAAACTACTTCAAAGAGATATAAGTGAAGATCAATGAGTAGTCGAATAATTATGCAACTATGTGAAGACTCTCCCATTTAAGAATTTCAGATCTTGATATTTCATTCAAACAGCAAGCAAAACAAAATAAAACGACGTTTCAAGGATAGCACTCATCATGTGAAGAAGCAAAAACTTAGGCTCAACCGATACTAACCGATAATTGTTGAAGAAAAAAGGTTGGATGCCTACCGGGGCATCCCCAAGCTTAGATGCTTGAGACTTCTTGAAATATTATCTTGGGGTGCCTTGGGCATCCCCAAGCTTGAGATTTCATGTCTCCTTAATTCCACTCATATCACGGTTTCCTTAATTCTTAAAAACTTCATCCACACAAAACTCAACAAGAACTCGTGAGAAAGGTTAGTATAAACCAATGCAAAACCTTATCATTTTCTACTGTAACAAACCACTAAAATTATTATTCAACATTGCATACTAAATGCCTCTGCATATTTAATACTCCTATCCTCAAATAGAATCAATAAATAAGCAAACATATGCTAACAATGCAAACATAACAGCAATCTGCCAAAAAAGTACAGTTTGTAAAGAATGGAAGATTCATCATACTTCCCTAACTCCAAAAATTATTAAAGAAAATTCCCACTGTAGTAAATTTATCAGATCTTATTATGCAAAATGTTTCAACATTTTATCAAATTCTGACTTTTCTAGGGAATTTTTGCAACAGCAGTAAACTTTCTGTTTTTCAAACAGCAAAATAAGCATGGTAAAGACTATCCTTGACATTTTTTATTGAAAATAGAAATGCAAAACATTATTCTAAATAAAATCAAGCAAATACTAACAAAATAAAATTATGCTCCAAGAAAAACACATATCATGTGGTGAATAAAAATATAGCTCCAAGTAAAGTTACCGATGAACGAAGACGAAAGAGGGGATGCCTTCCGGGGCATCCCCAAGCTTAGGCTCTTGGTTATACTTGAATATTACCTTGGGGTGCCTTGGGAATCCCCAAGCTTAGTCTCTTGCCACTCCTTATTCCATAGTCCATCGAATTTTTACCCAAAACTTGAAAACTTCACAACACAAAACTTAACAGAAAATCTCGTGAGCTCCGTTAGCGAAAGAAAATAAAACACCACTTCATGGTACTGTAATGAACTCATTATTTATTTATATTGGTGTTAAACCTACTTTATTCCAACTTCTCTATGGTTTATAAACTATTTTACTAGCCATAGATTCATCAAAATAAGCAAGCAACACAATGAAAATAGAATCTGTCAAAAACAGAACAATCTGTAGTAATCTGTATCAAACGTATACTTATGGAACTCCAAAAAATCTCAATGTCAGTGTACAAAAAGAGGGGTACACTTTTTGTACCCCTATGACTGTGCACGGGCAGTCTGAGCCACGGGCGCCGCCGCACCGAGCTCGGCAAGGGAGGTAGAACCAAGGTAAGGCCAAAGCCAAAGAGGAGCAGAACGACGCCAAGACCAAGACCACAAAGAGCAAAGGGGACGAAGCGGGCCCCTCGGCAAGATCCTTGCCGGGAGGCGGTTTTTGCAAACCCGGCAAGACCCTTGCCGTGGCAGCTCGCCCCACACTTACGGAGCGGGTCACCCTTGAGTCCACTGCCCCCATGGGGCAAGGATTCGGGAGGCATCCCCGTGGTGGTATGCAGATCTTTGTGAAGACATTCAAGATCAGATGCACACTTTAGAATATGATGGTCCTTGGCGGGATCCCAGCCAAGGAAAACCACAAGGCCCCCGGCAAGAGCCTTGTCGGGGATGGCAGCAGGCGCCACGGCAAGACCCTTGTCGGGACCCCAACAAGACCCTTGCCGGGGCCGCGGCAAGGCCCTTGCCAAGTACACCCGCGGGGCCACCATCGGACCCGCACCAGTCACGCCTCCACCACCGTTCGCATGCAGCTGCCGACCCAACCAGTTGGGCAGGCACCTGCGTGGCGGCATGCAGATCCTCGTGGAGACCCACCGCTGCGCCACCTCAGCTGCCTGCCCGCCTACATGGCATCGCAGGCACCGCTGGCCAGGGCGCGTGTCGACGCGGGAGAGAGTGGCGACGGACGGGACAGGGCTCTCCCCCACCCCCGATAAAGCAAGGACACCTAAGCAAGGCGCATTAAATGCACCTTGTCATGTAATGCGAGGGATAACCTCGCATCATTGTACCCTTTCCACCTCCTGTGCGCCACTGTGGCAGCCCCTTTCCCTATAAAAGGAGGCCCCAGGCGACCAAGAAGAGGATTCAACTTTTTGGAGCTCCTCACGCCCCGTAGCTAGCTCAAGAACACAAACATACAATCCACCAAAGCAGGAGTAGGGTTTTACGCATCTTCGCAGCCCGAACCTGGGTAAAGGAATCGTGTACTACCTGCTCGATCCGCTCTTCTCACGGCCCCCGCGCCCCGCAACCGCAGAAAGGGATTCTCGTGATCCCATAGGTGTCGTTTCCCACCGACATCATTGGCGCGCCAGGCAGGGGCTGCGCAGTTGTGAGAATCGGATTTAGCAGTTAGTTCGATGCTTCTTTATCGTCATGGCGCCCAAGAAGAAGACGACGGTGGCGGTTGGCCCGTCGGACGCCGGGCATCCCGTCCCGACACGGGCGAGCAGCGGACCGGTCGCCGAAAGGACCCGGGGCGCTGTTCGCGGACGCCAACACCGTCCCAGCAGCCGGAGTTTGGGAGGCGGCGATGTTCGTGCGCCCGGTAACGGGCCGCACGCCGCCAAATCCAAAGACGGAGCCGGGCCCTCCGCAGGTGACACAGGACCTTCCGAGGTCGCTGCTGCCCCGCCCACTGGCGGCGCGAGGGCCTCCAGGACTCCCACTCTGGCGCCGACGGTGCGTTCCTCTCAAGCGGCGTGTGACGAGTGGCGTGATCGCCCCGAAGACCCGGGCGTCGCCGCGGGAAAAGCCCCGAGCGCCACTCCCGGGATGTAGAAGGCCTGCCCGCTCGCCGAGGCGCTGGTGAAGACGGCGTGCGACCGCGCGGTCGTGATAGAGCTCCTTCTGACATGGTCAGAAGTCGAAGCGCGTCGCGATCCATGCAGGTTTCGCTGCCACCGACGCCAGCAGAAGCCCTGGCGCGCGTGCAGTTGCTCCTCGACTTTCCTCCCACTACGGGGAAACTCGACGAATGGAGGGCCACCATCCGAAGCCTTGTTGCGGTGGCCAACAAAGATGAGCCGACCCCGACGGAGCCCCTGGGTCGACGTTCCGACGGAGTCCCGTGTACCAGTGGCAGGAAGGCTGGCGGCGCCACGACCACGGTGCACTCGCCTCCTCCTCGCCCGGTGCCATGGACACCGGCCCGTCGCGACTTTGCGGGCATGGAAATCTCCATAGCGTTGTCTGACCCGCAGACCCACCAGGACCAACGCCAGGTCCTTCGGGCTCGGGAAGATGAAGACACTCGGACCACCATCGAGCGCCGGCGCGGAGCGCGCCACCAGTCAGATAGGCGAGCGGTGCCTGCTGTGGACCACCCGGCACTGGAGAGCCCTGGGGGCCTGCCTTACGAGGTAGGCTGCCCGGCTTTTACCCGTGAGCTGTGGCAGTTCCAGTGGCCCACTCACCGCACTTTCAAACCTGACGTGGGCGAGAAGTACGACGACAAGACCCACCCATCCGAGTTCCTCAGCATCTACACCATCGCAATGCAGGCTGCCGGAGCTCGTGACGATAAGGTGCTTGCAAATTACTTCCCATTGGCTCTTAAACCCAACGCCATGTCATGGTTGATGCACTTGCCGGTAGACTCCATTTCCAACTGGTCGGATTTGTGCCATGAGTTCGTGGGCGCCTTCACTAGCGGTCACCAAGCTCATGGCCAAGCGAGTGATCTCCACGTCATTCCCCAGAAGGGAGGCGAGAGTCTCCGCAAGTACATGCAGAGGTTCAGCCGGGTACAGTACAATATCCCAGATGTTCACCCCGCCGCCATCATCAGCGCGTTCCATCAGAACGTTCGGAACCGCAAGATACGCGAAGAGCTGGCGATGAACAAGGTGAAAGATGTCGCGAAGCTCTATGTTCTCGCGGACAAATGTGCCCGGGCTGAAGAGGGGAGGAAGTACCCCGGTGAAGATGCCGGTGTGGAAACCGACTCCTCTGAAGAGGACACCGCCGCCCCAGCGAAGAAAGGCCGGCACCGCAATAGGAAGCGCAAAGGGAAAGTTGTGCTTGCCGTCGAGGGGTTTGACGACACCGGCTCCGCCAACAAGACCAAGGCAGGTGACCCCGGCAAGGAAATTGCCGGATGTGTCGCCTGCCAGGCCTTGGCGGTTGCCGAGAAGCCAGGCAACTCCGACAAGCGATACTACAAGATCCATCGCACCAAAGGCCATGCTCTCCAAGACTGCCGGCAGGTTGAGCTCCTCGCTGAGAAGCAGAGGGCTGAATACGAGAGGCGGGAGAAGGAGAAGGGCCAAGACGGTGCTGAGGGATCCGGCAAGAAACGCGACGGCCAGGCGGGCCGTCGCGGCAAGGATAAGCAACAAGAGAGGCCCGCTCGGGGTCATGACAGAAAGCCAGAAGATGACGATCACGAAGAGGACGACGAGTCCGGCGACCAAGAGTTTCAGAAAGCTACAGAGGCCATGTGCGTTGACGGCGGCGCTTCGCTGCATGCCTCTCGGCGCCGGCTTAAACAGTGGGCGCGAGAAATTACAGCAGCAGAGCCGTCGTTTGATGCCCAGAGGCCGCTGAAGTGGTCTAGCACACCTATCATTTTTGACTCTGAGGATCACCCTAATCGCACTACTGCGGTCGGGTGCTTGCCGTTGTTGGTTTCACCAACAATACGCAACCTCAAGGTGACAAAAATGTTAGTAGATGGTGGGGCCGGTCTGAACTTGATCTCGCCTGCCGTGATCGAGAAGCTGCAGATCCCTGATGGAGACCTCGAAGAAACGGGCACGTTTCAAGTGGTCAGCCCGGGGAGAAGCCAACCCAAGGGAAAGGTCACGTTGCCCGTAACTTTCGGGAGCGACCTGAACTTCAGGACGGAGAGGATTGTGTTTGATGTTGCCAAGATCCCCTTGCCCTACAACGGGATCCTTGGCCGCTTAGCGCTGGCCAAGTTCATGGCAGCGTCGCACTACGCCTACAATACCCTAAAGATGCCAGGGCCCGTGACGATCTTCACCATCCCCTCCGACAAGAAGGATGCGCTGATTTGCGCTGATCAAGTGTACCAGCAAGCAGTTGCAGCAGCTGCTGCCGCTGGCGCACTCGCTCCTGCTGCCGGGACCCCGGGGGGAAAGAGAAGAAGAAAGCCGGTGAGACCTCGGACACCCACTCCGGCAAGCGCACCTCTTCGGAGTGTAGCGTTGTCGTCGAGGACATGCCAGGGAGCTCCGCTGGCGGAAGCAAGAAGTCCAGGGCCACGCCGCCGGGAACCAAGAAGGTTTCCGTCAACAAGGTCGGCACGGGAGGAGCCTTCACCATAAGCTCCACCCTTGACGACAAATAGGAAGACGCGCTCGTCACCTTCCTGCGGGCGAATGTCGATGTGTTTGCATGGCAAGCTTCCGACATCCCCGGCGTTCCCAGGGAGGTGATTGAGCACCACCTTGTTGTCTGTCCTCATGCGCGGCCCGTCAAGCAGAAGGTCAGAAAAGCAAGCTTTGGAACGACAAGAGTTTATCACAGAAGAAATCCAGAAACTAGAGGCAGCAGGTTTGGTAAGAGGAGTGCTCCATCCGACGTGGTTGGCCAATCCGGTCGTTGTACGCAAGGCAAATGGGTAGTGGAGGCTGTGTATTGATTACACAGATATCAATAAGGATTGTCCTAAAGACCCCTTCCCGTTGCCGCGCATCGACCAGATTGTTGACTTCACGGCTGGGTGTGATCTGTTGTCATTCCTCGATGCCTACTCCGGCTACCACCAGATCTTCATGACGAAAGAAGATGAAGAGAAAACAACCTTCATCATCCCATGTGGTACGTATTGTTTCATACGGATGCCTTTCAGGTTGAAGAGTGCTGGATCGACGTTTGCGAGGGCGGTCCAGATTGGTTTTGAGCCCCAGCTCCATAGAAATATGGAGGCTTATATGGATGACATAGTGGTCAAAACCAAGGACAGGGCCACCCTCATATCAGATTTGCGGGAGACATTTGCAAATCTGCACAAGATCAACCTCAAGCTGAACCCTGAGAAGTGCGTCTTTGGCATTCCGTCCGGCAAGCTTCTCGGGTACTTTGTGTCGCAGCGGGGGATAGAGGCCAACCCGGACAAGATCACAGCTATAGAGCAGATTGAAGCGCCCAAGCGAATCAAGGATGTGCGCCGGCTTGCAGGTTGCGTCGCTGCCCTGGGCAGGTTCATATCCAAGTCCGCCGTGCGCGCCCTTCCCTTTTTCAAGATCCTGAAAAAGGCGGGCCCAGTGGAGTGGACACCAGAAGCCGAAGCGGCATTGCAAGATTTGAAGAAGTACCTCTCCTCTGCACCAACACTAGTTGCGCCCAGGCCCCAGGAGCCGTTGCTGCTATACTTAGCGGCAATGAACCAGGTGGTCAGCGCTGCACTAGTGGCACAGAGGGAGGTCGACGACGAGGTAATGGCAGCAACAGAGCCCAAGAGAGTGACGCCAAAGAAGAAAGTGACGCAGCGCCTGGTCTACTTCGTTAGCTCCCTCTTGCAGGGGGCTAGGTCGAGGTACTCCGGTGTGCAGAAACTGCTCTTCCGCCTCCTCATGGCCTCGAGGAAGCTGCGTCACTACTTCCAGGCACACGAGATCACTATCGTCACTCGCCTCCCTCTGCAGCGGATATTGCACAATCCAGATGCGTCGGGGAGGATTGTGGAATGGGCACAGGAGCTGTCCAGCTTTGGCCTCAAGTTCGAAAGTACTTCGACGATCCAGAGCTGAGTCCTGGCGGAGTTCATTGCAGAATGGACCGCCACACCTGATGAAGAAGCCCAAGAGACTGCTCTCCCCGGCAAGGGGGCAAGTTGCGATTGGATTATGTACTTTGATGGGGCTTTCTCCCTCCAGGGTGCCGGGGCTGGCGTACTGCTCGTCGCCCCCACCGGAGAGCACCTCAAGTACGTGATCCAGATGCACTTCCCCAGGGAGGCGTCAACAAACAACACGGCGGAATACGAAGGGTTTCTTGCCGGTCTTAGGATCGCGGCGGACCTCAGAATCAAAAAGCTCATCGTCAGGGGCGACTCGCAGCTTGTCGTCAAGCAAGTCAATAAGGATTACCAGAGCCTATTGATGAAGGCCTACGTTGATGAAGTGAGAAAGCTGGAAGAGCCTTTCGACGGTATCCAGGCTGAATACGTTCCCCGGACGGAGAACGATATCGCCGATTACCTGTCGAAGCGCGCTGCCCTCAAGCTACCTGTGGAGCCAGGTACCTTTGTGCTTCAGTTACTCAGCCATCCGTTGATCCATCAACAGAGCAGAACAAGAGTAGGAAATCAGGACCCGGCAAGTACTTTCCCGCCGAGCTCCCCGGAGCCGCCGGCAAGGATGTTGCCGAGGACACTGAACCCGCCACGGGACGGCTAGCTCCGGCAAGATGCCAAGTTCTTGCCGTCGAGACAGCCGCCCCTATAGCGGAGGAAATGCCTTTAGTCCTCGCCGTTGAGCCTCAGGCTCCAGCGTGGGCACAGCGTACCGTCCGATTCCTCCAGACAGGGGAGCTTCCTGAGGAGCAGGAAGAAGCGGAAAAAGTAGCCCGTCGCTCTGCCATGTACCAGTTCGTCGATGACGTCCTGTACAGGAAGAGACCGAACGGTGTGAAATTGAAGTACATCCCTCGAGAGGAAGGACTGTCGCTGTTGGCGGAGATACATGGAGGCATATGTGGATCCCACATTGGGTCGAGAGCCCTTGCCGGCAAGGCGTTCCGGCAAGGTTTCTTCTGGCCCACCGCCCTCCAGGATGCAACGACACTCATCACCAGGTGTGAGGCGAGTCAGTTCCATTCAAGAAAGCTTCATCAACCAGCTCAAGCCCTTCAAACCATTCCTCTCTCCTGGCCCTTCTCGGTCTGGGGGCTCGACATACTGGGCCCTTTCCCCCGCGCTGTCGGGGGCTTTGAGTACTTGTACGTAGCCATCGACAAGTTCACAAAGTGGCCAGAAGTGGAGGCAGTGAGGAAGGTCACAGCTCAGTCAGCCGTCAAGTTCTTCAAGGGGCTAGTGTGCCGTTACGGTGTACCCAACCGGATCATCACCGACAATGGTACATAGTTCACAAGCCGCACCTTCATGCAGTATACTCAGGACCTCGGCAGCAAAGTCTGTTTCGCTTCTGTCGCTCACCCGCGGAGCAACGGGCAAGCTGAGAGGGCAAATGCTGAAGTGTTGCGAGGCTTAAGGACCAAGACCTTTGACAGACTGCACAAGAGCGGAAGGCGCTGGATCGATGAGTTGCCGACGGTTCTTTGGTCAATCAGGACGACACCAAATCGAGCCACCGGCCAGACACCCTTTGCCCTGGTATACGGGGCTAAAGCAGTTATCCCCCCTGAACTCATATATGGGTCACCTTGAGTGCTCGCTTATGATGAGCTTGAGCAAGAGCAACTGCGGCAAGACGACGCACTGCTCCTTGAGGAAGATCGTCTTCGGGCGGCTATGAGAGCAGCACGCTACCAGCAAGCCTTGCGCCGCTACCATAGCCGCAAGGTTCATGCCCGAAGCCTTGAGGAAGGCGGCCTTGTTCTTCGGCACGTTCAATCGGCCAAGAATTCCAACAAGTTGACGCCGAAGTGGGAAGGCCCTTATCGGGTAATACGAGTCACCAGGCCCGGCGCAGTCCGCCTGGAGACCAAAGATGTCGTTCCAGTGAGCAACTCCTGGAACATTGAGCATCTTCGCAAGTTTTACCCATATGGCGCGGCTTGTCGGGCATCCCAGCAAGCCACCTTTTGTACAAGCATTGACGATGTCAGATCACGGGTTCCGGCAGACCCTTAAGGTTCGAACTCTGGGGTGCGCGCGGAGATTATGCCCTCTACCTCTCCGTCTCGCAAGGATCTAAACTACAGGACGAACAGCACAAGAGACATAGGGTTTATACTAGTTCGGGCCACCATTGTGGTGTAATACCCTACTCTAGTTTGTGGTGGATGGATTGCCTCTTGGGCTGATGAGGATGAACAGTACAAGGAAGAACAGCCTCGCAAGGGTCTGTTCTTGGCTAGGGGATGAACTGCTGGGGGAGTTCGATCGCCCTTCTCTTTCTCTAAGTGTGTTGCTAGCTCTGTTTGTGGATGCTACGTTCTAGCTGGTTTCCTCCTCCCTCTACCCTGGGGGTGGCTAGTCCTATTTATAGGCAAAGGCCCTAGGCCTCTTCCCAAATATTTGAGCGGGAAGGGCGCCAACAACTGGCCAATTCGAAGGGGAACATCTAGTACACTTATCCTGACTAAAGTTGGTCTTCGCCTGCCAAAGGCCCTGTGGTGACGCTGCTCTGGGCTCCATAGTGACCTCCTCCCCACCGTTGGACTGGTCTTGGTCTTGTTGCACCGAAATGGGTGCCTTTGCTTGATCCTCTTGCCTGCGCTTGCCCCCTTTGCACCAAAGAGGAAAGGGGAACGCTGCGCGGGCTGGCGCCCGCCTGGCACCCTTGGTCGTCATGGCTTGCGTCATGGGCACCTCGCGAGGTACCCTGCCTCGATCTCTCCGCCTCCTCGTGAGCCATCCTGAGGAGGCCGCGCCTAAGGAAGCACCGTGTCGTTCGCCTCGCGAGGCTTGGCCTCTCGCGAGGGTCTTGGGTCTTGTGTTGGTGAAGATGGGCCGCGCTGGGCCCCCATTCGAGCCACGCCGCAGGCCGCAGGCAGGCAAGTCTGGGGACCCCCGTTCCCAGAACACCGACAGTAGCCCCCGGGCCCAAGGCGCGCATGGACTTGGCCGCACCGAGAGGTGAAAGGGCAAGGGCGAAGCGCCGCGGGCCCTAATAGCCTGCGGCCTTGGGCGCCGCGTGGCGGTTGATTGGACGTGGGCGTCTCCACTTCCTATGATGCCTTGGTGACTGCGCGGATTGGACAAGCCCCTGCATGCAAATCGTGTCATGATTACCTGCGATCGTGGAGGCCGACGGTTGGCCTTCGTCGGCTATATGTACGGCACCGCGCGTGTCCTTCCAGCCCATCTCTTCTTGCTTCCTCCTCTGCCTCAGTTCCTGCTCCGTCTTGGTGTGATGGCTCCAATTCGCCGGTTTTCTGCGGCGGAGAAGGGAAAGGCTCCTCGAGAGGGACCAGACCCTCTCCCGCCGAAGAAGCGACCTGCTCCCTACGGCCACGATGAGGAGGGCCGCAGGTGGCGCCGAGGCCTTGGTATGAGCGGCCTCCGCCGGGGTTCCCGCTTCCTTTGTATGCCCACGCCATGGGCCTTGGAAGAGGAGATGCCGATCCCCTCGGCCAGCACCGTCGCCGGCGCCGGAGGGTCACGAAGGTGAGGGTCGTTCCTCCTGGAGTCCACGCCGAGGGCTCCTCCCGCGAGCTCGTGCTCCACGCCGCCATGCCTCCGCGAACTTGGATTCGCTTTCCTCCCTTCTTCGCCTCCGTCTTCCCGCGGGGAAGACTCCTGGAGCTATGGCTGCAGCACGCCGACTGCAGCACCCCGGCGACCGAGGCAGAAGTCGCGGTCCTTGCCTCGGGTGAGGTCTTTATGACTCGCGGTTGGGGCGAGATCGCTCAGGGTTGCAGAGCAAGGGGCGCCCTCACGATCCACCTGGAGTACGATGGCGCTTCGGTGATGTTCTTCAAGGTCTTCGATGCGAATGGGCGCCGGCTAGAGTGCTGCCCTGGGGGAGGCGGCCAGGACCTCGCCATGGCGGCGGCTGGGCCCGCCGACCGCCCCCTGGACAGCTCAACAAGCGATGGGAGCGCCGGAGGATCTAGTGATCCCAGCGAGGTCTTCGCGACTCCGGAGACAAGCGACGACAGCTATGAACCCGCGAGCCAGCGCCGCTCCCGGAGCAGGGCGGGCTCGCTTGGCTGCCGCCGACCCTGATCTGGATGGGGTTGGCGCCGGCGCTTGACGGCCCACTGTTGATGATGGCGTCTTTTGCAGGGGCGCGTGTAGTCAGCACCCTTTAGGACCCGTTCCCTGCGAGGAATCACATTGCACCCCATAGGGGCTTGTAAGGCGGCTGTGATCCTTGTTGTTAATATGTAACCCTTGCTATGGATCTGTGCGAATGGCAAATTCCGTCATAGTTCGGTCCTCCCTTTCGCACCTCGCGAGGGCTTGGTGCTCTGCGTCGACAGGTCCCAGTCCCAAGGCGGCGTCAGCCGTCGCTGGTATGCCAGGTCGCGATGCCGTGGTCAAGGCCAGGAGGTGAGCGACCCGGGGTCCAGTAAGAGCCCCTGAGTCGTGATGCTCAGGAGGTCCCCTTTGGCGCCCAAGCAGCCGTCTCTTGGTGAGGAAGGGAAGCAACATCGCTAGTACGGAGTTGCTTTAGGTGCGGGGGTAGTGCCACGGTAGCTAATGCTTTGGATGGTGACTTATCTTTGAGAATCGGGGATCGCCCCTAGCGCGTCGTCGGGTCCGGGGGGCAATTTGGATGGAGCTGCTTGACGAGGTCCCCGCGTGCCCCTTGTCCCTCGCCTCTGCTCCCCTTTCTGCTCTACGTCCTCGGGTCCCGGCCCTCGAGCTGGTCTCATCCGTCGCTGGTATGCCAGGTCGCGATGTCGTGGACAAGGCCAGAGGGTGAGGGCTGGAGAGCCAGTAGGAGCCCTGAGTCGCAATGCTCAGGCACCCCCCCTTTAACATGCAAGCGGTTTGCGTGGGCGAGGGTGAAGGAAACGCCGTGAGGGCCTTGGCTAGCGCAGTTTCCCCTAAAGATCCTGCAGATTCATCACAGAAAGAAGATGGGGCTGCCATGGCAGTTGTCAGTCGACCGTTAGTCACTCAAGAGCTCGTTGGTTGGAGTGGGTGAGATGTATCAGGGCACCCGTGAGCCAGCGCGGGACTCACGAGGCCCTGCCTCTTAGGCGGGTTGCGCCTGGCACTGGGCCGTATCTTGAGATGTGTTCCTGCAAAATTAGGTTAGATGCCGGCACTCTACGTCCTCGGGTCCCGGCCCTCGAGCTTGTCTCAGCCGTCGCTGGTATGCCAGGTCGCAATGCCGTGGACAAGGCCAGAGGGTGATGGCTGGAGGGCCAGTAAGAGCCCTGAGTCGCGATGCTCAGCCACCCCCCCTTTAACGTGCAAGTGGTTGACATGGAGAAGAAGAGGTGCCGTGGACGGCATCAAGTAATCAAGCATGATAGGCGAATGCATAATTGGAAATAAACGCAGGGGAGATACACGCCGCTGGGCCTAGCCCGAGCAGCTTGGGGATGATGCAGCCCGAGGGGCGCCCCCAGCAAAGCAAGCTAACGACTGAAGGAAATAAAAAGGGATACATGCCACGGGGACGGACCCGCGTGGCCTGGGAGTGATGCAACCCTGGGGGGCGCTCCCAGCTGGGAATGAAATTTGAAAGATGACACCTGAAGATGTCGTCGGCGAAGTGGCGTTGGTGCTGCAGACGCGGTGGGCTGCGGAAGCCGATCCTCACAAGCCCCCAGGCACCGGGGCCTCAGGAGGCTCCGGAGGCACTGATGGCTCCTCGCGGGCTGCCTCCATCTCTGCCAGAGCCACAGAACGCATGTCTTCCTGAGCCTCCAAGATGCCCCTCATGAGGCGCTGGTACGCCGCAGCCATGCTCGGCAGGCCGTAAGGCATGCGAACATAGCTGTGGGGCCGTCCTCCGCAGCACCCCACTCGGGAGGGCCAGAGGCGCTCCGTCGTGGCGATCTGATTGAGCCCTGGTACGTCGACACAGACGCGCAACCTACCATCCTAGCCTGGATGTGGAGCCACAGCTGGTGGACAACGGCGACCTCTCGTGATCCCTGACTCCTGTAGTTCTTGAATGGCCTTGTTAACAAACTCCTGCTGGTCTGACCTTCCTCGCCTGGCTCCTTCTCGAGGGAATCATGCTTCGAAGCACGACTCCCCATGGTGCGCAAGCGCCTCCCTCGTGACCCTGGCAAGGTCGGTGGCCCTCCAGGCGAGAGCCCCCGAGCCCTGCCTGAGGAGGGCGTCGGGCGCGCTTTCCTATGTGATGGAAGGAGGGTCCCCCTGGGCAGACACGGGCCCTGAAGGGCCTGCCTCCTGAGGGACTGGGCCTGACGACGTCTTCTTCTTCTTGGGGGTGGTCTCACGAAGCCTCCTGCTTCCGCGGTCTGGGTCTTCTAGCGACGCGGCCTGAAAGGCTCGCTCCAGGGAACACACTGCGTCCTTCTCTTCACAGGGCACCGTGATGACACCGCCACTTCCCGGCATCTTGAGGACGTTGTAGCCGTGGTGAGTCACGGCCATGAACTTGGCTAGCGCTGGGTATCCGAGGATGGCGTTGTACGACAGGCGGATGTGGGCGACGTCGAAGTCGATGAGCTCGGTGCGGTAGTTGCTGCGGGCTCCGAAGGTGACAGGGAGGCGGACCTGCTCGATCGGGACTGTGGAACCGTCGGTGACTCCGGAGAAAGGCTTGGTTGGCTGAAGCTGGTCATAGGGCACTTGGAGGTTGTTGAATGTTTCCACAGACAAGACGTTGAGCCCTGCTCCACCATCGATGAGGGTCCTGGTGACCAGAACATTGCTGATGACTGGGGAGCAAAGCATCTGGAGGACTCCGGCTGTGGCCGCGCACTTGAGCTGGTCTACCGAGCTGAACGTGATGGCGCACGCTGACCACCTAAGGGGGCGCGTTGCTTCGAGCCTGGGGAGGACTGCATTCACTTTGCGGGCAAACTGCTTGAAGATACGTTGAGAGGCTGGGGCCTGAGCTCCGCCCAAGATGCAGGCAATTGCGCGCGGCTCTTGGAAGCCCCCAGCCCCCTCGTCTTGGTGGCGGTCTTCGTTCCTCCTTGGCTGAGGCGGCAGCGGCGGCAGGCCCGGGTTGCCGTGAGGGCGATCCTCACGAGGCTGATCCCTCCAGTCCCCCTCGCGAGGCTGGTCCCGCCAGCGGTCCTCGCGAGGTTGGCCGCGCCACCCTTGGCGCGGGCCACGATCTTCCCAGCGTCCTGGGTTTCTTCCTCCTCCTCGGCCGTAGCCCCAGTCAGCACGGTCAGGGCAACGGCCGATTCTTCCTTCTTGCACGGCGCGGAGTTCTTGGCATTCGTTGGTGTTGTGGGTGTGGAGGTCGTGGTACACGCAGTACCGGCTGCCCCTGGAGGATTCGGGAAGATCCTTGCCCCGCTTGGTGTCTGGTTCCGCCGCGAGTACGGCAGCCCCCTTGCGCTTCACGTCCTTGGCCTTGGGCTTCTTCTCTTCTGGGTCTGCGGCAGGCAGCTCGAGGAGGGAGAGGCGTCCTTCCTCAGCCCTGGCGCACTTGGTCGCCAAGTTGAACAGCTCCAGGGAGGTGCAGAGGTCTTCATGCATCGCCAACTCCTCCTTCATCTTGACGTCGCGCACGCCATCGGAGAACGCCGAAATGATGGCCTCCTCAGACACCCTGGGGATCTTGAGGCGCGCGTTGTTGAAGCGCTGGATGTACTTTTGTAGGGTCTCCCCAGGTTGCTGCTTGATGCGGCGCATGTCGCTCGCGGCGGGAGGCCGGTCGCGGGTACCTTGGAAGTTGGCGATGAAGCGAGTACGCATCTGGTCCCAGGAGGAGATCGTGCCTGGGGCCAGGTTCAGGAGCCAAGTGCGAGCACCTTCCTTCAGCGCCATGGGGAACCAGTTCGCCATGACCTTTTCGTCCCTGCTGGCAGCTTCGATTCCCAGCTCGTAGAGCTGGAGGAACTCTGCGGGATCAGTTGTGTCGTTGTAGCGAGGGGGCAGGTCCGGCTTGAACTTGCCGGGCCATGCGACGCTGCGCAGCTCGGTGGTGTAGGCGCGGCAGCCTGAAGTGGCCACGGGAGGCTTCAGTCGAGGGAGAGCTTGGCCTTGAGGGTCCCCTTGCGCTGCTGCCGGGACCAGCGCGGGGTCTTGACGCGCCGGTGCCGGAGCGGGGTCTCGGCGAGCCGGAGCTGGGAGCGCCCGGGCAGCCTCTTGCGGTCGAGGGACTTCTTGGCAGCTCCGTTCCTGCTGGGCTGGCGCCTGACGGAGCGGGTTTCGCCCAGGGGCCGCGCGCCTTGGGGCCATTGCGTCTTCTTGGAGAGGCGGCGGCTGGTACGCCCCCGGAGCTTCATTGCCTGCGCGGGGTGGAGTGCGGCGCAGCGGTGCGGACGGCGCGGAGGAGCTCGGCGACGCGGTCGAGCCACTCCTCGTAGACGTCGTCGACGGGGCGGTAGCGCAGGAGCTCGTTCGCCGCGATGAGCGCAGCTCGAGCCTCCAAGGGTGCGCGGAGCGTGCGGGACGAAGAGCCGGCCGGGGTGAGTGACGGAGTAGCAGTGCGGCCGTCTTTCCGCACGGACGGGTGCTGAGACGATGCTTGCTGCTCGTTCCCCGCCGGGCCGGTGGCGGCGTTGACGGCGGGCGACGGAGAACGACGAGGACGCCCACCGACGGGGGCCATCTGGGCGACGCGGGAAGCGATGGCGGCCCGGCGTTCGGCGCGGGCCCGACGAGCGTCAGACATGGATGCGACGGTCGGAGGAGAGCGGAGCGGTGGAAGGCAGATTCCGGCGCACCCCTACCTGGCGCGCCAAATGTCGGATTACGGGTTCCGGCAGACCCTTAAGGTTCGAACTCTGGGGTGCGCGCGGAGATTATGCCCTCTACCTCTTCGTCTCGCAAGGATCTAAACTACAGGACGAACAGCACAAGAGACATAGGGTTTATACTAATTCGGGCCACCATTGTGGTGTAATACCCTACTCTAGTTTGTGGTGGATGGATTGCCTCTTGGGCTGATGAGGATGAACAGTACAAGGAAGAACAGCCTCGCGAGGGTCTGTTCTTGGCTAGGGGATGAACTGCTGGGGGAGTTCGATCGCCCTTCTCTTTCTCCAAGGGTGTTGCTAGCTCTGTTTGTGGATGCTACGTTCTAGCTGGTTTCCTCCTCCCTCTACCCTGGGGGTGGCTAGTCCTATTTATAGGCAAAGGCCCTGGGCCTCTTCCCAAATATTTGAGCGGGAAGGGCGCCAACAATTGGCCAATTCGAAGGGGAACATCTAGTACACTTATCCTGACTAAAGTTGGTCTTCGTCTGCCAAAGGCCCTGTGGTGATGCCGCTCTGGGCTCCATGGTGACCTCCTCCCCACCGTTGGACTGGTCTTGGTCTTGTTGCACCGAAATGGGTGCCTTTGCTTGATCCTCTCGCCTGCGCTTGCCCCCTTTGCACCAAAGAGGAAAGGGGAACGCTGCGCGGGCTGGCGCCCGCCTGGCACCCTTGGTCGTCATGGCTTGCGTCATGGACACCTCGCGAGGTACCCTGCCTCGATCTCTCCTCCTCCTCGTGAGCCATCCCGAGGAGGCCGCGCCTGAGGAAGCACCGTGTCGTCCGCCTCGCGAGGGTCTTGGGTCTGGTGTTGGTGAAGATGGGCCGCGCTGGGCCCCCATTCGAGCCACGCCGCAGGCCGCAGGCAGGCAAGTCTGGGGACCCCCGTTCCCAGAACGCCGACAACCGATGATGCATGTAACCCTTTGTATAAAGCCAGGCACAGACCCTGAGCATAAATGAAGCGCTGGCGCCCTAAGTTATAGCATGCATGCTAGATCGAGTCTCGTCCTTGGTTAGGGTTGATAGTGCTTAGCGGCGGCTAACCCCTAGCTTAGAGGTCGAGTGTGCGTCTCTTTGCCGTTCTTTTGTCTCCTTTGGTTCGCAGGGCTCGGATATCCTTGTCGGATCACTTGAGGGTGAAAAAAAAGAGAGAAGAAGGATGGACCAACATCTAGACCCCGGCAAGCCAGTGTTGCCGGGGGCTGCAAGTACAAAGATTCCCCCACGGCGAACCAGAGTTGCCGGGGGCTACAGTTTCGGATGAGTTCTTCATCCCTTATCATGCATTCTCTTATGGACTGAGGTATGTGAAACCTCGTTTCTTCCTAAAGCTACCGTGCCCCCCTAACTCTAGGCCCTAGGGCTCGTTCCTGGGGCCAGGTTTGGTCGTAGTCGCGGCAGCGAAGGGACGAAACGAGGAGCCTGAACCCGCCTCATCCCTGCCTCCGCCGAAAGCGTGAGAAAGGTCGAGCGACGTGGGGAGACGGCAGGGCCTGCTGCCGGGCAAGGAAATGTCTATCTTAAAGATATCAAGGATTTACCCCTTGACGTGGGTTCCACCCGCAAGACAGGTGACCCGGCAAGCATCCCTTTTTCATTAAAAACATTCCAGTCAGGTACAGTTCATGGAGAATGAAAAACATGAATGATGGGGTTACAAGCTTTAAATTCAGCTAAGGCCCAAAGGCTTACAAACTAAAATGAGATAAGGTGCCCGTAATTCCTTTCTTGTCCCTCTCTTCAGGAGGCAGGTCAAGGAGGCGAAAAGGGCGCCTAGACAAGCTACAGGTGGCAGAAGACACCAAGAGAACATCTCGGTGGTCGTCCAAAGGCTGGATGGTGATGGCAGCGCCGGAGGCAGAGCTCGAAGACGAGGCGGCAGGACATCAGCACGCGTCGAAGGCGTCGTGCCCACGTACTCCGAGTTGACGGCCTTGCCGCCCGGCCTCTTCCTCTTCCGCAACCTCCCAACGCCAGCCGCCCAAGGAGACGGCCCCGAGAAGTTCAAGGAGCCGGCGATACGGACGATGGGGTCGCCGGTGCCGCACGGAGCGGCGCCCGACACCTAGTCGGACCCGTCATCCTGCCGCCCGCTACCCTCGTCGTCGCTGCCGCTGTCCTCCTCGTCACTCCCGCTCGAGGAGGAGTCTTCGCTATTGGAGGAGCTCTCCACACAACACCTTGCCCGAGTCCCGAAGCACCCGAAGACCTTGACGGAGAGGAGACTGCCCTGCATCAGCTTAAAATGGAGGGTGAGCCCCTCCGTCAGGCGGTGGATACGGGCAAACGTCTTCCACCCTCGACCAATATGCATCACATTAGGGGCTGGGAAGTCGACGCGGACTCGCGTACCGCTGATTCCACAGCCCCTCATGTGCAGCCTCAGTGTCTCAGGCGGGTCCAGCTCTATCTCGCTCGTGAATGGAGTCGGGAGATGAAGACGACGGCGAGGCAGCCGGCGCAGCCTGACGAAGAACTCACAAGGGTCGTCCCCAACGTGGCCCTCCATGGGGAGAGGAACTACTGGCGGAGGCAATGCCGGCGCGCCGCCCCGTCCTCCTCTTCCCCGAGCGCCTCAGCCTCGCCCACGGCCTCGCCCTCTCCCCCTTCCCCTCGCGGCTGGCTCTGCCACCGCAGGTGCAGGAGAAGGAGGGATGCATTGTCGAGCGGCGACCCTCGTCGCCACCGTCGAAGGACCAGGGTTCCCTTTCTCCATGGCGAATGAGAGGGAGGGGAGCAGAAGCTGAAGAAGTGAGATGGAGGAATGCAGGGCACCGACCCCCACCCCCCGCTCTTTATAAAGGAGCAGGGTGGGGGCTCGACCGCCGCGTTCAGGCCAATGAATACGTGAATGGCGCATGAGACCGGGGCTGATCCGCCGCCCCAGCCCGTGACGGCCCGGCTTCCCGCCTCCACCAACTGCCACCCCAGGCGCATAAGCGCCGCGTGGCAAACGTACAGGATCGAAGCGACGGGTGAGGTGACTTCTCCCCGCCCCGTGATTAAAGGGAGTGGGCGCCTTGAAAGACCACACCTCGGCCCCTTCCAGTAAATGGGCCGCGCCTCCACGCCTCCCTTCGTTTATGGGGAAGACGCGAGCCGCCCCCTTTTTACTATGACGTGACGCATGCGTGCAGAGGACAACCTCACGCATGCCGCCCGCATCACGCACACCTCCCCACGACGCGCCATGCGCGGGAAGCGTGGGAGGCGCAGCGCGCGAAGAGACTTACTGCGGTAAAAACCGCCCTCCCTGCCCGCGCACCGTTCTTGGGCCTGGCCAACAACGTGTAGCGCTTATGTGTGGCCCAGGCCCGGGGGCTCCTGTCGGTGTACAAAAAGAGGGTACACTTTTTGTACCCCTATGACTGTGCACAGGCAGTCTGAGCCACGGGCGCCGCCGCACCGAGCTCGGCAAGGGAGGTAGAACCAAGGTAAGGCCAAAGCCAAAGAGGAGCAGAACGACGCCAAGACCAAGACCACAAAGAGCAAAGGGGACGAAGCGGGCCCCTCGGCAAGATCCTTGCCGGGAGGCGGTTTTTGCAAACCCGGCAAGACCCTTGCCGTGGCAGCTCGCGCCACACTTACGGAGCGGGTCACCCTTGAGTCCACTGCCCCCATGGGGCAAGGATTCGGGAGGCATCCCCGTGGTGGTATGCAGATCTTTGTGAAGACATTCAAGATCAGATGCACACTTTAGAATATGATGGTCCTTGGCGGGATCCCAGCCAAGGAAAACCACAAGGCCCCCGGCAAGAGCCTTGTCGGGGATGGCAGCAGGCGCCACGGCAAGACCCTTGTCGGGACCCCAACAAGACCCTTGCCGGGGCCGCGGCAAGGCCCTTGCCAAGTACACCCGCGGGGCCACCATCGGACCCGCACCAGTCACGCCTCCACCACCGTTCGCATGCAGCTGCCGACCCAACCAGTTGGGCAGGCACCTGCGTGGCGGCATGCAGATCCTCGTGGAGACCCACCGCTGCGCCACCTCAGCTGCCTGCCCGCCTACATGGCATCGCAGGCACTGCTGGCCAGGGCGCGTGTCGACACGGGAGAGAGCGGTGACGGACGAGACAGGGCTCTCCCCCGCCCCCGATAAAGCAAGGACACCTAAGCAAGGCGCATTAAATGCACCTTGTTATGAATGCGAGGGATAACCTCGCATCACTGTACCCTTTCCACCTCCTGTGCGCCACTGTGGCAGCCCCTTTCCCTATAAAAGGAGGCCCCAGGCGACCAGGAAGAGGATTCGCCTTTTTGGAGCTCCTCACGCCCCGTAGCTAGCTCAAGAACACAAACATATAATCCACCACAGCAGGAGTAGGGTTTTATGCATCTTCGCGGCCCGAACCTGGGTAAAGGTATCGTGTACTGCCTGCTCGATCCGCTCTTCTCACGGCCCCCGCGCCCCGCAACCGCAGAAAGGGATTCTCGTGATCCCATAGGTGTCGTTTCCCACTGACACTCAAATAAATTGGTGGACCTGAGGAATTTGTCTAGTAATAATATTCAAAAAGAATCAACTAAATAGCACTCTCCAGTAAATCGTTGAAGCTAATCTCATGAGCGCTAAAGTTTCTATTTTTTACAGCATGATCATAAAGACTTCAGCCAAGTCTTCCCAAAGGTTCTACTTAGCACAAACAGTAATTAAAACATAAAACCACATCTAAACAGAAGCTAGAAGGGTTATTTATTACTAAAGAGAACCAAAAAGCAAGAAGCTAAAATAAAATTGGGTTGCCTCCCAACAAGCGCTAACATTTAACGCCCCTAGCTGGGCATGATGATTTTAATGATGCTCACATAAAAGATAAGAATTGAAACACAAAGAGAGCGTCATGAAGAATATGGCTAGCACATTTAAGTCTAACCCACTTCCTATGCATAGGGATTTTGTGAGCAAACAACTTATGGGAACAATAACCAACTAGCATAGGAAGGCAAAACAAGCATAACTTCAAAACCTTAAGCACATAGAGAGGAAACTTGATATTATTGCAATTCCTACAAGCATATATTCCTCCCTCGTAATAATTTTCAGTAGCATCATGAATGAATTCAACAATATAACCAGCACCTAAAGCATTCTTTTCATGACCTACTTGCATAGAAATTTTACTAGTCTCCACATAAGAAAATTTATTCTCATCAATAGTAGTGGGAGCAAACTCAACAAAATAACTAAAATCATGATGAGAATAACTAAAATCTCTCAAACAACCCTGCAACCAAATAACAAAGAGTCTCTTGTGTCCCCAACACACCCAATACAATGGTAAATTGTATAGGTGCACTAGTTCGGTGAAGAGATGGTGATACAAGTGCGATATGGATGGTAGATATAGGTTTTCGTAATCTGAAAATATAAAAACAGGAAGTTAGCAAGCCATAAAAGTGAGCGTAAACAGTATTGCAATGCTAGGAAACAAGGCCTAGGGTTCATACTTTCACTAGTGCAAGTTCTCTCGACAATAATAACATAATTGGATCATATAACTATCCCTCAACATGCAACAAAGAGTCACTCCAAAGTCACTAATAGCGGAGAACAAACGAAGAGATTATGGTAGGGTACGAAACCACCTCAAGTTTATTCTTTCCAATCAATCCGTTGGGCTATTCCTATAAGTGTCACAAACAGCCCTAGAGTTCGTACTAGAATAACACCTTAAGACACAAATCAACCAAAACCCTAATGTCACCTAGATACTCCAATGTCACCTCAAGTATCCGTGGGTATGATTATACGATATGCGTCACACAATCTCAGATTCATCTATTCAACCAACACATAGAACCTCAAAGAGTGCCCCAAAGTTTCTACCGGAGAATCAAGACGAAAACGTGTGCCAACCCCTATGCATAGGTTCATGGGCGGAACCCGCAAGTTGATCAGCAAAACATACATCAAGTGAATCACGTGATATCCCATTGTCACCACAGATACGCACGGCAAGACATACATCAAGTGTTCTGAAATCATTAAAGACTCAATCCGATAAGATAACTTCAAAGCGAAAACTCAATTCATTACAAGAGAGTAGAAGGGGAGAAGAAACATAAGATCCAACTATAATAGCAAAGCTCGCAATACATCAAGATCGTGCCAAATCAAGAACACGAGAGAGAGATCAAACACATAGCTACTGGTACATACCCTCAGCCCCGAGGGTGAACTACTCCCTCCTCGTCATGGAGAGCGCCGGGATGATGAAGATGGCCTCCGGTGAGGGTTCCCCCCTCCGGCAGGGTGCCGGAACAGGGTCCCGATTGGTTTTTGGTGGCTACAAAGGCTTGCGGCGGCGGAACTCCCGATCTATTCTGTTCCCCAATGGTTTTTAGGGTATATAGGCGGAAGAAATACGTCAGGGGAGCTACAAGGGGCCCACGAGGGTGGAGGGCACGCCCAGGGGGTGGGCGCTCCGCCCTGCCTCGTGCCTCCCTCGTTTCTTGCTTGACGTGGACTCCAAGTCCCCCGGATTGCTTTCTTTCCAAAAATAACTTCTCTAGAAGGTTTCATTCCGTTTGGACTCCGTTTGATATTCCTTTTCTGCGAAACACTGAAACAAGGGAAAAACGGAAACTGGCACTGAGCTCTGGGTTAATAGGTTAGTCCCAAAAGTAATATAAAAGTGCATAGTAAAGCCCATAAAACATCCAATATGGATAATATAATAGCATGAATACTTCATAAATTATAGATACGTTGGAGACGTATCAAGGTGCACCACATTACCCGACACACTCGATCCCTCTGGCCGAGCACACTTTCCTGGGTGATGTCCGGCCTCGGGAGATCAACATGTCGTTGCCCCACCTAGGCTCAACAGAGAGGTCAGCACGCCGGTATAAATCCTATGCATGCAGGGGTCTGGGCCCATCGCCCATTGCACACATGCACGTCGTGTACACGGCCGGAAGCAGACCTAGGCCCCTTAATACAAGCGCGAGCTTACGGTCCAATGTGGCGCGCGCCGCTCAGTCGCTGACGTCAAAGAGAGCTTTGACTGATACCACGACGCCGGTTGCCCATATCTTGCCCCACATGGCGGTTAGTGCGTATAAGGTCAACGACCCAACTTAGATCAAGTACCAAGATCTCGTTAAGTGTGTTATTATGAAGTAACCATGGACGACGACCAGGGCCAGGCCCACCTCTCAGCTAGGTGGTCTCAACGTGCCCTGTTGCTCCGCCACAAAATAGCAGTCGGGGGCAGTCGGTGTCGGTGTCAAAACCGGCGGATCTCGGGTAGGGGGTCCCGAACTATGCGTCTAAGGCGGATGGTAACAAGAGGCAGGGGACAGGATCTTTACCTAGGTTCGGGCCCTCTCTATGGAGGTAATACCCTACTTCCTGCTTGATTGATCATGATGATATGAGTAGTACAAGAGTTGATCTACCACGAGATCGTAGAGGCTAAACCCTAGAAGCTAGCCTATGGTATGATTGTTGTTCTCCTGCGGACTAAACCCTCCAGTTTATATAGACACCGGAGGGGGCTAGGGTTACACAGAGTCGGTTACAATGGGAGGAGATCTACATATCCATATCGCCAAGCTTGCGTTCCACGCCAAGGAGAGTCCCATCCAGGCACGAGACGAAGTCTTCAATCTTGTATCTTCATAGTCCAACAGTTCGGCCAAAGGACATAGTCCAGCTGTCCGGATACCAAATGGGTGGGGAGGAGGCGGGTTCCTCCTCCGAATACTCCATAGAAGATCTTGAACACAAAGGTAGTGTCCGGCTCTGCAAAACAAGTTCCACATTCCACCGTAGAGAGAATAATATTTCCACAAATCTGACCTGCTGACGTACTTGATATCATGACAGCATGCCATGCCCCGGTCATTATCGAACCGTGTTTTTCAACCAGCCTTGGAGCATATCGCGAGGCGGTTTCCTTGGCACGTCTTGTCGAAGCAGAGATCATGTCCCCTTATCACGGGATTCTCATCAATACGGGCGTGGGTAACCCAATCGTGCCCGTTGGTATGATTCCTCGATTATAGGCAAGTCCCAAACGGTCTCGAGGAGGACGCTTGGTATTCACTCTCTTTATAAAGAGGCCAAGGCCTATCCCTTTTTTATTCCTCGAACTCAATCGAATCCCTCCCCCGCCTTGAGTTCCAACACCCAAAGCTCAGGTCAGGCGCTTCGGACCTTCAGCCATGTCCGGATCCAACCCTCAAGGTCGGTGGATGCCCTCCTCCGTCACGGAGGAAGATGTCAAAAAGTTAAGAGAGGCCAGGATTTTCACCGGCGAGATCGCGCACCGGCTGCCAGCTCGAGGGCAGGTCATACCTACTCCCAAATCCGGCGAGAGCGTCTTGTTCATATCTCACTTCCTTTGAGGGCTAGACCTCGCTCTGGATCCCTTCGTGAGGGGGCTCATGTTCTATTACGGGCTGGATTTCCATGATTTAGCTCCGGATTCTATTCTCCACATCTTGTCTTTTATCGTCGTGTGCGAAGCTTTCCTCCGCATCACCCCTCACTTCGGCCTGTGGCTCAAGACCTTCCAAGTGGAGCCGAAGATGATCGAGGGGAGGCACGTGGAGTGCGGAGGTGCCGTAATAAGCAAAAATGCCGATGCCCCATGGCCCGAGGGTCTTTCCAGGAGGTGTCCCGCTTATGGCAACAAGAATGGTTTTATGTCACAGCTCCCAGGGGTACCAAATGGGTGGCTCCCCCTGCCTTTCGCTCGGGTCCCCCTCCATGACTAACGTCATGGATCAACAAGGGGCTGGACTGGGGGCCAATAAAGGATGTGCCCATACTGCAGAGCCGCATCCGAGATCTCCTCGAAAGAGATATTGGTCTGGTCACAGTAACGCAAGTAATGTTACTTCGTCGAACCCTGCCCTGCAAATGTCGTCCCCTCCGTCTGTGGGAATTCAATCCGGAGAGACCGCGAGCTATTCAGCACTTCCTCGGCATGACGCTCGAGGAGATGTACAAATTGTACTTCGGAACACAAGTAATGTGTCTGAATTCCACCGAGGACGCGGGTCTGAGCTCTGAGGAAAATAACCAAAACATCTGTCTTGTAGTCCGGATCGTAGCCCTTCTCGGCAGAGTTCGTCTTCGAGGGATCTTCTTCCGGAGATGATGGAGAGCGAAACGCCTCCCCACGCCATCCCGCCTTACGAGGCGGGCGACCCTGAGGTGTCGTCTCGGAGGGCTTCTCCGATCCGGCAAGGCTAGAGGGTGATTCTTTGGCCACCCATAGTCCTCAGTATCCGGCTCTTGAAGAGAGCAACCGGAAGAGTCCGACTCCGCCTGTCATGCGGTCGGGCGCACTGAAGGATCTGCTAGAGCAGGCGGCTATCTCAGAAGCACACTGTGCACTAATGGGCGCGGTGGTTGAGAGGATTTCATCCACCAAAAGCGGGTTGCATGAAGCCTTTATGAGTCTACTGAAAGGTTTTCAGGTACGTGAAATAGTGTGTATTTTTTATAGTACCACACATGTTTTAGATGTGCCCTGTGCAGATAGTAGCCCCTAAGACTCTTGTTGCCATCAGAAACGGCAGCAAACAGAGGATCATAGTCCCAGGTAACAATTTGGTCGTCTTCATATGCAGGTGGCGGGAGGTCCGGTGGCTAGCCGGACTGGTGAGGTTGCCGAGCTAACGTGGCAACTTGACGCGGCAGATGCCGACATCATGCTTGTCAACAAGCGGCTTGACGAGGCGCAGGGTATGTAATTTCTCTGGTGATCAACATATGGTAAGAGGAGTGCAATGCCAGTATCTTGAACATGTTGTGAACTGCAGATGGAACTCCGGCAGTGGAGACCCTTCCGGCGGAACTTGTCCGAGCCAAAAAGCAAGCCAGGAATAGTGATGTGGCTGCTCTGAAGGCGGCCGAAGAGCTGAGGGCCGAACAGGCTACCCATTGCCAAAGTAAGGATAAGATGGCCAAGATGGCCGTTGAGTTAAGTGATGCCATCGACCGATACCGGCTTCTTGAGAAGGAAATCCAAGCGAAGGCTACGGAGATAGAGAAGGCCATGGTAGCAACCAAGGAAGCCCGCTCGAAGATCAGAGCATCGAAGGAGGAGCTGCGTCAAGCTGGAGATATCGTGGCTGGGAAACCCTTCTTGCTGCTGACGAAGTTCGGAGATCCAAAGTATGCCCCTCTTGACTAGTTATGGAGTTTTGCGGACGCGTATGCGGATCTGTCAGCCAGTGCGGCTGATGCAGCCGAGTACTTCAAGGATCAAAAAGATCGTGAAGTGGAAAAGTTGTTCTAGTCGCAGTTCAATGGTCCAGCATGTCCGCTGCTGTTAAATGAGCGCATGACCAAATGGGCCGAGCTCCATAGGTTGTCTGGGCTTGCCATGGGGTCTGTTGTGGATCATCTGTGGCCGAGGGAGCCACGGCCGAACAGCTATTTTGGTTTGGTGCAGCAGTTCCGTGGCACCGTGCCGCACATCAAGGCTATGAAGAGGTCGGCGTGCATCGAGCGTGCGCGGATGGTGCTTGCCCGTGTCAAAACATACTGGGCAGAGATGGAGGCCATCGCAATTGCAACCCTGAGTTCGGCAGTTAGCCGAGTAGCTGCCGAGCACTACTTCGACGAGGTCCTTGAAGGCGCCCGTAATAGAAGCGCAATGCTCGAAGAATATTATGTTGTAATGACATGTATTCCTATTGAAAAACAATGTTTTGCTGAATTATATAAAGGCTATTTTTATACTTTTTCCTGAAAGTGTTATGATGCCTCCTGTGCGGCCGTTTATGTATATATGTATATAACCTGAAAGTTTGCAGTCGTCGGCTTCAGCGCCCACGCATATAATGCGGGGGTGTTCGCAGAAGACGCATGTTCACACTTGATCCAACATCTTGGTCCATTAAGGAGGTGATAGCGCAGCGAACTAGGCAATCGAACTACATTGCTTTAACACTTTCACTTAGCCATAGGAGTTTGACAGTGGGGCTACTATATAGCCCCTGGTGGCTCCGCGCTCATCCAAATACGGGGCGCGGTCATGCCTGACCGAGAAACGGCCCTTCGTTAATGCAGAGGAATCCTGAAGATTCCGATAAGTCATCGAGTGGTTGACCAGTCTCTCGCTTTATCATGACAGTCAGTTTTCGGCTTTCTCTAGTGAGGTGCTCGTCCGGGCTAGCCAGGGCACAATCGCAGTAGTTCTCCTGGTGCCACCTTAGCCGATAGAGCGGAACGTAAGGTAGCAAAACACAGGAGCCGGGCAAACCCAACATTTGACCAAAGACATGATTCGGAGCTGATGCATATAAGGCCAAACTCCCGACGCCGAACACTCCCTAAGGTATCCGGTCTTTGTGGTATATACTGGGCTAAACAATGCCCTTTGTAATGAGCCCCTGGTGTCCAGGTACGTGCAATATTCTGACATGGCCACATGCCAAGAACGCCAGCATCCTTCTCGGTTATATTAAAAATCCGGAGGATGTTAACAATGAAAGACAGTAAAAAAGGTTGACGCAGGGTCTTAATCTAAAGAGAAACCTTTCAACAGATCCCTGTTGCACGTCTGCGCCCGTGTCTCCGTTGTGCCGTATCCTGGACGGGTGTAGTAGGATTGTCATCTGTGAAAGAGAGGAACTTAGTTGAAAGTCATCGTGCAAAAAAATTGGCTATAAATAAACCGTATTAAAATTCGAGGTGGGAAAAGTTGAGCCGTATTATCGCCGGGGAGCCCCTGGTACTGCATGGGAGGGTGTAACCATTAAACCAATATCAACTGTATCCAATGATTGTCCGGACCCGTCGAGCCGTGTCCATGGTCTTAACGACCAGTCATCTGTTCTGGTTGGTGAGGCCATCTAGTGTTCGGCTGTTAAAGCAGCCGTACGTTCTTCTGCGTGAGAGAAGCGCTCAACATTTCCATTTACTGTGATGATGCCACGCAGACCGGGCATTTTAAGCTTGAGTAAAGCATAATGCGGTATTGCATTAAAACGAGCGAAAGCCTCTCGTCCGAGTAGTGCTTGATAGCTACTTTCGGAATGGAGCGATGTCGAAGGTTAACCTTTCGCTTCGGAAGTTGTCGGGCGAGCCGAACACAACCTCTAGTACTAGAGAGCCCGTGCAGCGGGCCTCTGTGCCTGGTATTACTCCCTTGAAGGTAATATTACTGTGGCTGATTTTTGTTGGGTTTATCCCCATTTTGCGGATGGTGTCCTAATATATCAGATTTAGACTACTGCCGCCGTCCATAAGGACTCGAGTGAGATGGTATCCGTTTATTATTGGGTCTAGCACCAGGGCAGCTGGTCCTTTGTGCCAGATACCTATTAGGTGATCCCTGCGATCAAAAGTGACCGGACAGGCCGGCCAGGGGTAGAACTCAGGGGTGACGGGCTCTATGGCTTGTGTATTTCAGAGTGCATATTTGTCTCTCCTCTTTGTCACGTGGATAACATTTACTATTTTGACTTCTGGTGGGAATTTTTCTGTCCCGCAGTGTCTTGCTGGCGAGGCGCATCCGCGTCCTCGCTCAGAGCGTCCTCCCCCTTATGTTCGGCGTTTAGCTTGCCAGCCTGCTTGAAGACCCAGCATTCCCTGTGGGTATGATTTGCAGGTTTGTCGGGGTGCCGTGGATCTGACATAGTTTGTCTGGAATCTTGTTTAGGCCGGTCGGTCCATCTCTGTTGCCTTTAAAGGGCTTTTTCCGCTGACCCGGTCGAGAGCCTCTGAATCTAGCGTTTACCACCGTGTTATCTTGGTTGTCTTCTTTATTCCGGTGCTTGTTTTTACTACGTCGTGGTTTTCCATTGCCGTCCCTGACCTCAGATGTGCTTGGGCCGCTGGTGCTGCTGCGGGCTAACCAGCTGTCCTCGCTCGTGCAAAAGCAGGTCATGAGGCTTGTTAGGGCTGCCATTGTTCTCGGCTTTTCTTGGCCAAGGTGTCTGGCAAGCCATTCGTCTCGAACGCTGTGCTTGAAAGCTGCTAAGGCTTCACCGTCCGAACAGTTGACAATTTGGTTCGTCTTAGTAAGAAACCTATTCCAAAGCTTTTGGGATGACTCTCCGGGCTGTTGAATTATATGACTTAAATCATCAGCGTCCGGAGGTCGGACATAAGTCCCTTGAAAGTTAGACCGAAAAGCGTCCTCAAGCTCCTCCCAACTTCCAATGGAGTTTTCGGGGAGGCTTTTCAGCCAGTGTCGAGCTGATCCTTTGAGCTTGAGGGGCAAGTATTTGATGGCATGGAGATCGTCTCTGCGAGCCATGTGAATATGGAGGATGAAGTCCTCGATCCAGACCCCAGGGTCTGTGGTTTCGTCGTATGCCTCTACGTTAACTGGTTTGAACCCTTCTGAAATTCATGGGCTAATACCTCGTTGGTGAAACATAGGGGGTGTGCGGCACCTCTGTACTTAGTTGTACCATGGCGTTCGGACGGATGTGGTATTTGGTGTTGGCTGAGTGCTGGAGCGCGTTTCCTTGATCCGTAGATGGATCCGGTTGCGCCGGCCCTTTGATGCGAGTCTTCGCGTTGGTCATGTACTGACTTATGTGCGGCCTCGTTAGCCGTTCTATCACGGCCACGAGGTCGTCGATTCGACCGGTCGGCGGTTTTATTTTTTGGCTGCGGAGGCTCTAAGGCCTCATCGTCGAATTCCGGCAGCAGCTTTCGCTTTGGGTAGCTCTTGTGGCGACTGCCACCGTACTTTTCTGCCGTGTCGAGCACTTTATTCCATCTACTATTGAGTGTGTTTTGTGCGGACTTGAGTCTTTGTTTCTGCTTCTTCAGACTTCTTGCAGTGGCAATAAGCCTTTCTTGCTCCAGCTGCCTTTCCGGGATGATGCGTTCGTTGTCATCCGGACTGTTCTCCTCACCGGAGACGGGTTGATTGTCTTGACGCTCGGCGCCGCCGTGTTCGGACAGCGGCTCCATAGTTTGTTCGTCGTCCGCTGGCTCACCCTGCTCTATCGCTGGGTCCATTTGGCTTCTTCTTGTGCTTTTATCGCTGTTTTTGCTGAGGCGGGACTTGGAGCGGCGCCTACGGCGCCGCTTTGATTGCTTGTCGAGGGAGCTATCTTTCACTGCATCCCTCCGCTCCTCGTCATTATTTTCTTTGGGTGTATCCACCATGTATATGTCATGTGATGAAGTGGCAGTCCAGCGCCCTGTTGGCGGTGGTCCCTGTTCATCTCCTGCATCGTTGTCCATACCATCGATGTCTTCGGAGTCGAAGTCGAGCATGTCGGTTAAATCATCGACAGTGGCTACTAATTGGGTGAAGGGTGGGGAGTGAATTTCTTCGTCATCCGCATCCCATCCTAGCCGAACATAGTTTGGCCAAGGTTCTCCTGAGAGGGAGATAGACTTTAACGAGCTCAGTACGTCGCCAAAGGGCAAGTGCTGAAAGATATCTGTGGAGGTGAACTCCATGATCGGCGCCCAATCGGATTCGATAGGTATGGGCGCAGGCGGTTTGGAATCCGTGGCCGGGGACGAGTCTATAGGTCCGGCATCATGGCTCTCATGAGGGGTAAGGTCAGTATTCGGCTCTATCGCCGCTAAGGGCGTAGCCTCCCAGGCGGGGTCTATCCACCCGTCCTCGGATGGCGCAATCTGCTCTGGATGGAAGACCGCAGTGGTTGCTGGCGTGATTTCCTGCACATTGTCCGACGGCAGAGCTACGTCATGCTCTTCGTGATCGTGCGGCACACCAGGCATGGGCTCGAATCCGTTGAAAATCAAATCTCCGTGGATACGAAGATCTGTCCGCAGTGCGAAGCCGCCGAATACGAAGATCTGTCTGGGGAGGAAGACCTCACCCTGGACTGCATCGTTGTCGATGATCGAAGGGGCCATCGAGCCTTTCAGCAACGGCACAGTGGAACTCTCAATGAAAGCACCAATGTCGGTGTCAAAACCGGCGGATCTCGGGTAGGGGGTCCCGAACTGTGCGTCTAAGGCGGATGGTAACAGGAGGCAGGGGACACGATGTTTACCCAGGTTCGGGCCCTCTCTATGGAGGTAATACCCTACTTCCTGCTTGATTGATCTTGATGATATGAGTTGATCTACCACGAGATCGTAGAGGCTAAACCCTAGAAGCTAGCCTATGGTATGATTGTTGTTCTCCTACGGACTAAACCCTCCGGTTTATATAGACACCTGAGGGGGCTAGGGTTACACAGAGTCGGTTACAATGGGAGGATATCTACATATCCGTATCGCCAAGCTTGCCTTCCACGCCAAGGAGAGTCCCATCCGGACACGGGACGAAGTCTTCAATCTTGTATCTTCATAGTCCAACAGTTCGGCCAAAGGACATAGTCCGGCTGTCCGGATACCCCCCAATCTAGGACTCCCACAGTCGGGAACTCAGGCCCACCACTACCTGGATGGAGCCACCTGTCCTTTCAGCCCCCACATCAGAATCACATGCGGGTACTCAACGAGCCGACCTGACTTTAGTCACCACCTATATAGTATGTATGTATATATGTATATATACCCGTGATCACCTCCCGAGTGATCATAGCCCGATAGTATAGCATGGCAGACGGACAAGAATGTAGAGCCACTGATGGATACTAGCATCCTATTCTAAGCATTTAGGATTGCAGGTAAGGGTAACAACTATACCAACAATGACAGGCTATGCAGCACAGTAGGATTAACCGAAAGTAGTAACATGCTGCACTACTCTAATGCAAGCAGTAGAGAGAAGGAATAGGCAATATCTGGTGATCTGGGGGGGATTGCCTGGAAGCTCAGCCAAGAAGGAGGGGTCGTCAACACCGTAGTCGTATTGGGTAGCAGCGGCATCGGTCTTGGTGTCTAGCGAGAGAAGAGGGGGAAGAAACAATAAATATAATGCAAACATATGCATGACGATGCATGACATGACAATGAGCGTTGCTAGGTGTGCCCTAACGCGTTAGTAGGTGATACCGGCGAAGGGGGGGAAACATCCGGGAAAGTATTCCCGGTGTTTCGTGTTCTCGGACAAATGAACCGGAAGGGGAAAGTTGCGTGTTTGCTATGCTAGGGATGTGTGGCGGACGAACGAGCTGCATATCCGGATTCGTCTCGTCGTTCTGAGCAACTTTCATGTAAAAAGTTTTTCCATCCGATCTACGGTTTATTTTATATTAATTTTAAAAGATTTAATCATTTTTAGAATTTACTTAATTAATTTAAATCCACATTATCCAGAATAGTGTATGCTGATGTCATCATGATGTTAGCAGTCAACAAGGCGTTGACTCGGTCAAACTGACGTGTGGGTCCCGCATGTCATACTCTGTTTAGGTTAATCAGGATTTAGCTAATCTAATTACTATTTAATTATACTAACTAGTTAATTAGATTAATTAAACAGGATTAATTAACTTAATTAATTCACTAATTAGTTAATTAATTAATTATTAATTTTATTAATTCATTTTTATTTTATTTTATTTTCTTTTATAAAAAAACATTCTAGGGTGGGGCCCGTTTGCCATAGGCCCACAGGGGCCATACCAGGTTCGGGCGTTTGGGTGCGGGCGTGCGCCTGTGGCTACCACAGGAGCGGACTCCGGCCAGGGGGAAAAGGGCGCGGCCCCGGGCGGGGACGGCGGCCACGGCGGGGCACGGCGCCGGCCAGGGATAGGCGCGACCATGGCGGATATGTGCAGTGGGCAGCGGGGCGCGCGGCGGCCGAAGTGGTGGCGCGGTCGGGCCCGTGCGGTCAAGCAGCGGAACGGCGGCGGGCGAAAGCAGCGGGGAGCAGGGGAGAAACGACAGTCGCCTCGGTGCGCGGTGGCGCCGGCAGCAGGCAGCAGGCGGCAGCACATTAACTGGGAGTGCACAAGGGCGGCCTCGGGTAGGCGAGTTGTCGCAGCGCGCGAGGCCACGGGGAAGCGGCGGCAAGAGCAGCAGCAGGGGAGGAGGCCACGATGAGCGCGCACGATGCGGGGCGCGTGCGAGGCGCGGCCATGGTGGGCGCGCGCTGGGCGGTGTGCGCGTCGTGGGATGCAGCAGAGGAAAGGCAGTGGGGCGTGGCGATGGGGCAGTGGCCAGAGCGGGTCGGCAGCGTGCACGTGCGGAGGAGGGCGCAGTGGCCTCAAGCGCTGGGCGTGAATGAGGAGCCGATGTGAGCGGCGGAGCACGGCGATGGGTGTGCAGCACGTGCGATGAGCGCGGTGAGAGTGAGCGCAGACGGGCACGGAGTAGGGGGAGAGAGGAGGAGAGGCCGGGCCTCGCTTGCGGTGCAAGGAACGGGGCGGCGAGGCTCGATGACGCGACTCGGGGAAGAGGACGAGGAAGGCGTGCGGTCCGACGCGGGGGAGGTCCAGCGAGGTCCAGGCGGCGGCGCGCCTTCTGGGTGGCGTTAGCGAGATGACGAGGCGATGGGGTCGGGGCATCGTTTTCCCCGATCCAGATCGGGGGCAGAGGAGGTCGTGGGAGGGGGAGTGGACCGACAGGGGGAGAGGGGAAGGGGCCGGTCAAGGGTTTCGGCTGTGCGGGGGTTATACAGTCGCGATGGGCTGGCTGGGTCGCGTGGGTGGTCAGCTAGGCCTGTTGGCCCAGTTGGCCAGGGGGGTCCTCTTTGTTTTTGTTTTTTTGTTTTTGTAATGTTTTCCATTTATTAATTTTCTTTTACTTCTAATCTGTTTTATTTTAGTATCAATAAAAATACAAAAGTGGCACCTAAAATAGTGTTACAGTTTATGCCACTGCCACAAACATTTTACCACTGAAATAAAATAGTTTTGAAATTGTTTATTATTTTTAAAAGCATTTGAATAACTGTTTTACCACAGTTTATTTATTATAGTGCATTTTAACACTTCATAAAAGTGTGGTTTCTCCATCGATATTACATATGATTTATTTGTCATATTGAGAACATTTTAGTTTTGACATTTGAAAACTTTTAATGTTTGCTTGATTTCGAATCTTGATTTTGAAACGATCTCGAACTAACGCGAGATTAGCAACAAAAATCGAAGTGACGTGGCATCCTCAACACAGGGTTGCTGTAACTTAATTATCCGGGCGTCACAAAACTACCGTTCTTTTGTATCATGCATCTATCGCTTATGATGAGACAGTCACACCCGTGGGTTAGTATGAGACGCGCTACTCTTACAAAGAGTGCAGTTTCATCCTCTCCACATGATTCTCAAGAAATAGCAAGCCTAAATGAAGACATTGAACGTAGCTCTGTACTTGAAGACTGCATTTCCCCTACACCACCATCACAGGTGCTTGCTCTAACTTCGCAGTGTGATATGTGGTTGCATGTTGCATATAGTGTCTAGCTTGTAATGCTTCTAATTAGGGTAAATTGCATCTGCTTAGTTTACACATTATACCTGTGAACATAACATGCCTTCCTATTTTTGGTACATACTACATCTATTTGTTAACCATGTTCTTACATGAAACTACCTCTCTTATGTATCCTGCATCAATCACTTATAATGAGACACCTTTATTTGTTGCACATTGCATATTATTTCTAGCATGTTGCCATGTATTGCTCCTAATTTGGTCAAATACATTTATGAGGCCACACTTTTCATTTGGCAAAGTGATATTGGTTTCATCTTTCATATAGTGTCTAGCTTGGATTGATTCTAACTAGTTCAAACACCTTGTGCTTAGTTTACACTTTATACATCATACATGTCAATATGTCATGTCGTCCTGTTTTTCATACATATTCCATCCTCCTATCATGTGGTTGCCTTACATGAAAGTAGTGCTCGTCAGTATCATGCATCAATGAGTCTGAAGAGCAAATTTTATTCCTTTTTCTTGTGGGTTTGACTTGACAAGGCAAAATCAATAAATAGGAAGGAAAAGAGTAATGAAGGCGATGATGGTGGTCCTCTGCAGCAACATAAATGGAGCATCTGTATGGATTCTCCTCGTAGTGTTAGTGCATTACAAGTTCTAAGTCTCTGCTCCCCTACTCCACCATCCAAGATGCTTGCTCTAACTTGGCAGTGTGATATCTGGTTGCATGTTGCTTATGGTGTCTAGCTTGTATTGCTTCTAATTAGTGTAAGCTGCATCTGCATAACTTACACATGATACGTGTGAATATGACATGCCTTCTTGTTTTGGGTACATACTATATCTGTCTATCACACCATGTTCTTACATGAAACTACTCTTCTTGTGTATCCTGCATCAGTCACTTATGATGGGACACCTTTAAGTTGGCAGTGTGATATTGGTTTGCGTCTTGAATATGATTTCTAGCATGTACTGCTTCTAGTTTGATGAATGCCACCTATGACGAGACAGTTTTAACTTGGCAGAGTAACATTGATTGCACCTTCCATATGGTGTCTAGCTTGTAGTGCTTCTAATTTGTTGAAGTGCCTTCTACTTAGTTACCACATCATAGGTGTGAATATGGCAAGCCGTCTAGTTTTTCGTACATATTCCATCCTCGTATCATGACTTTGCCTTTCATCAGAGTAGTGTTTGTCAGTATCATGCATGAATGAGTTCTGAAGAGCGAATTTTATTCCTTTTTATTGTCGGTTTGACCTCACAATGCAAAATCAATAAAGTGGAAGGAAATTGGTAAGGCATTGGATGATGGTGGTCCTTCCGAGCAACTGAAACGGAAGGTCTCTACAGATTCTACTCCGCCATCCTCCCAACAAGATTCGCAAGACAACGCAAGACTAGACAGTCAACATAGCTGTGTAGATGATGAGCACATCTCCCCAACTCCACCATCATAGGTGTTTGCTCTAACTTGGCACTATTATATGTGGTTGCATGTTGTATATGATGTCTAGCTTTTATTGCTTCTAACTTTGTTGAATTGCATCTGCTTACTTTACACATAATGCCTGTGAATATGACACGTGTTCCTGTTTCTAGAACATACTATATCTGATCACACCATGTTCTTACATCAGACTACTGTTCTTGCATATCCTGCATCAGTCACTTATGATAAGGCACCTTTAAGTCACCACTGTCATATTGGTTGCGTCTTGCATATGATTCTAGCATGTACTGCTTCTAATTTGTTGAAACCCCACACAATTTGAACTTGACAGAGTGATATTGGTTGCATCTTTCATATGGTGTCTAGCTTGCAGTGCTTCTAATTTGTTGAAATGCCTTCTGATTAGTTACCACATCATAGGTGTGTATATGTCACGCCGTCCTGTTTTTCGCCCATATTCCATCCTCGTATCATGTGTTTACCCTTCATCTGAATAGTGTTCATCAGTATCATGCATGAATGAGTTCTGAAGAGCGAATTTTATTCCTTTTTCTTATCGGTTTGACTTCACGATGCAAAATCAATACAACTGAAGGAAATTAGTAAGGCAGTGGATGATGGTGGTCCTTCGGAGCAACTCAAACAGAGGGTCTACAGATTCTACTCCGCCATCCTCCCAACAAGATTCGCAAGACAACACAAGGTTGGACAGTCAACGTAGCTGTGTAGATGATGAACACATCTCCCCTACTCCACCATCACAGGTGCTTACTCTAACTTGGAACTGTTATATGTGGTTGCGTGTTCCATATGATGTCTAGTTTGTATTGCTTCTAATTTTGTTGAATTGCATCTGCGTAGCTTACAACTTATACCTGCAACAATCACTTACCCATAGGACACATTTAACTTGGGAGTGTGATGTAGGTTGCATCTTGCATTGTCTTCTAGCTTGTACTGCTTAAAATTTCTTGAAATGGCACTTACGACGAGACACTTTTTACCTGATAGTGATATTGGTTGCATGTTCATATGGTGCCTAGCTTTCATTTATTCTAATTTTGTTGAAATGCCTTCTGCTTACTGTTTTTCACGCATATTCCATCCTCCTATCGTACGTGTGAGTATGCAATGTTGTCCTTTTTTGTATATATTCCATCCTCCTATCATGTGCTTGCCTTAGATCAAAGTAGTGTTCGTCTGTATCATGCATCAACTAGTTATGCAGAGCTACTTTTATTCATCTTCTTGTGGTTTTGACTTCATAAGGCAATATCAGAAAAGAGGAAGGAAAAGAGTAAGTTACGGGATGTTGGTTGTCCTCCGGACCTACGCAAACAGAGACACCTTCATCTCCCAAGTCTACATAATGAGTTCATCTCCCGTACTCCACCATCGCAGGTGATTGCTCTAAGTTGACAGTGTGATAATTGGTTTCATGTTGCATATGTTGTCTAGCCTGTATTTCTTCTATCTTGATTAAATTGCACCTGCTGAGTTTATACGTTATACATGTGCATATGACATGCCTTTTTGTGTCTAGAATACACTGCATCTATCTATCATACCATGTTCTTACATCAAAGTACTGCTGTTGTGTATCCCACATCAGTCACTCATGATTGGACGCTTTTAACATGGCAGTTTGATAGTGGTTGCATCTTGCATTGATTTCTATGTTGTACTGCTTCTAATTTTTTGAAATGCCACTTATGACAAGACACTTTTAACTTGGCAGAGTGATATTGGTTGCATCTTTCATACGGTGTGTAGCTTGCATTATTTCTATTTTCTTGAAAATCCTTCTGCTTAGTTTACACATCATAGCTGTGAATATGTCACGCCATCCTGTTTTTCTTACATATTCCATCCTCATATGGTTGTCTTACATCAAAGTATTGCTTGTCTGTATAATGCATCAGTGAGTTCTGAAGAGCGATTTTATTCTTTTGTGTTGTGGGTACGGCTTGACATGGAAAAGTCCAAAAAGAGCAAGGAAAAGAATATAGTAGGGAATGGTGTTACTCGTCGGGTGAAACGGAAAAGGATCTGCCCTCGATATTCTACTGGTACTTATAGTGCAGTAGAAGGTCCAAGTCCACCGGCTAAATCTACAAACACAGTATCACCTGCTCCACCAGCTGCAGCATCCGCTTCAACTATACCAACATCTCAACGAGTTACTCGTTCGTTTGCTCCGGAACTGGCCAGTTCCCAAGCTGCCTTCACACCTAACACTACTTCCAAAGCACTGATGACACACCATGACTTGGCAAGATCAGATGAACCTCATGAGCATCAACACCAAAATGGTACCTGACCGAGTCAAGTTGCATTGCATGCTCCTTTATATGTACTCTCACAGTTTGATGTGCTCTAAAACTTTCCATATTCGTTGTTGAACTAGCACCACGACGCAAGCAGAAACAGACATCGGGGATAATGCTTGATAGGTTAGCAAAATCTAAAGGAGGAAGAATGGAGATCCATTTTGAGGCAGGTTTAAAAAGGCCACTTGATGCTACAGAGTCAACCAAGTTAGTATCAGAGGCAGCCGTTGCCGTTAGGTGTCATGCATGTATCCTCCCAACATGGATCTAGTACAGGAATGAGAAAGACAATACCCAGTTTAACACCTTCCTTGACCATTTATCCATAAGTAATGTTATTCATCGCAATTTGTAATATTGTCTTGCTCTGTCCCATACTTTCTAGATTCCTCCTAATAAGACTCACATTCTTTTTTGAACAGATGAGGTTCAAGTTGGATCCGAAAGATGATGCAACTAAACAAGCATGCACTCATATTTTTCAGTCTGCTCTGCGATAGTATCGGTACCACCTTAGAAAAGCTCACTTTGAAGGCAAGGCTAACAGTGAAATTGCCCAAACATCTCAAGTAGAATATATTACAGACGAAGACTAGACAACCCTTGTTAAACACTGGTCTGATCCAAAGTATCAGGTAGGGTATATGTATTTGATTAGACCACATATTGAACTTATATTTATGTATGTGCCTCACAAGTGTATCTTCTTCTAGGATAACTGTTTGAAGAACAAGACCTGCCGTTCTAAAGTGAAATTTCAACAGACAACGGGATCTCGTAGCTATATTGCACACTGCGAGGCTCTTGTAAATAGCTGGTACTTCCTTCTTTTTTCTGTGCCATATTATCGTATCTATATTGACCTGTTCCAAATATAGAGGAAAGCCCTTGCGGACCAAAAAGAACCTGAACCAAATGAAGTGAAAATCTTCAAGGATTGCCACGCCAGCAAGATGAAGGGCATGATCACACCAGTTCAAGCTGCTGTTGTAAGTCCTTACTCCTCCTGCCTTTGAACTAATTGGTATTGTGATGTGTTGATTTAACTACTTGGTTTGCATCCAATGTCAGTTACTCTGTTCACTTTTATACACAGTTGTCTTAACGTATCATTTCACCTTACATGGATTAAAAGAGATGAAGGATATTCTTTTGGTCTTGATCTGTAATCTAGATGTGATGTTCACGTGCGCACACAATGATACAATAGCCTTTTTGTTTTATATCTGTTTGCCCATGATATGAATGATGTCATACTATGTTCATCCTACTTTAAACCATGTCTTTTTATCCTTAGATGTCAAGGAATGTAAGGAAATAGACAATACAGTAGGCATGCTACATGGATTATATGTTCCGAAAGTGATTTTATTATGTATTTGGCACTAGAATACATGCTAATGTATTACATTAGTTCACCAAAATAAGTTATGTATAAACGTGAAACCTACTTTGTTTGTTTTTGTCTCGTCAGTAACTTATCCGGTACACTAATCTACAAGTTCAAACTTTCAGCAAGCTATGGAACAAATGATTCAACAGCCACAACCACCTGAAGGTGACGAGACTACCACAGGCACAATGTCACCTCTTGATGCAGTGCGTTCGTATCTCTCCACTAACAGTGCAAAAAGCACCTTCCTGTGTAATTCTGGGTTGGTTGTCAAGGTAACTTCGTCAAAATCGCCTACTGAACAAAATCTTCCGACTAGACAGAGTGATATATCTGAGCTCCAGACACAAGTCCAATCCCTAATGGATGTCGTTTCGGAAACTAGAATAGTGGTTGACAAATGTTGTCAAGATATGAATGGTTTTGAAACTAGACTATCAGACATATGCTTCGTTGTTCAAGAGCAATGGCGGAAAAAATGGGAAGATCATGCTGCTCCATCAGATTCCACAGCCTGAAACATTAGCACTCAGGTTAAATGATATGTGCTTCTATACATCTGATGGTGCTTTTATCTACAAGGACTGTAAACTTTATGCCAACAGGCCTTTTGTTGTATGATTGGAATTTATTTTGTTGTGATACAACATTTATGATGCTGCCAAAGGCTGCAGTAATTACGACGCTATTTTTGTATAGTGTAGGTTTATATTAGTAATGTATTTGGCCGAAAGCTTCGTAGAATATTCGTCGGGCCCATTCCAACACTACAGGAATCAGCTACTTTGCCGTCTGCCATGGCGGACGGCAAAGGCATGAACAGCGGACGGCAAAGGCCTTTGCCGTCAGCTGCGGACGGCAAAAGGCTCCGGCAACGTTGGCTACGGTAAACAGATACTTTGCCGTCTGCCACTGATGGCAAAGTCTTTGCCGTCCGCCGCAGACGGCAAAGAGAGCAGGGCTGACGGCAAAGAGAGCGGACGGCAATAATTGCGCTGTCAGTCCGCTAAGTGGCTAACGGCAGCTCTTTGCCGTCTGCCGCTGATGGCAAAGTCTCTTTGCCGTCTGCCACTGATGGCAAAGTCTTTGCCGTCTGCCACTGATGGCAAAGTCTTTGCCGTCTGCCACTGATGGCAAACTGGCCAAATGGGTCAGCCTCCCAGGAAGCACAGCTGCCTGCCACGTGGCCTCTTTGCCGTCCGCTGCTGACGGCAAAGAGCTCTTTGCCGTCTGCCACCGACGGCAAAGAGCTCTTTGCCGTCAGCAGCGGACGGCAAAGAGGCTGCATATTGGGTTTTTTTTCTGTTTTTTATTAAATCCCACAATTTGCACAGAAAATATATATGACATATAGATATATTTCACAGGCATTCATAAGCAAGTTCATGTATTTCACAGGCATTCATAAGCAAGTCCATAAGCAAGTTCCATCCGTACATATTACATAAGCAAGTTCCATCCATCATTTCATACATAAACAAGTTCCATCCATCATTTCATACATAAACAAGTTCCATCCATACATAAACAAGCACTCCATAGCTAAGGTGACTAGAATGAGAAGACAAGAACAAGAAGAGTAGAACAAGCACTCCATCCAGCACATAATGAAATCTGCAAAATGGCAAAATAAGAAAGTTAGAAATGGATCTTTTTTAGCTCACTTAGGTGAAATGGATCGTTTTTGAGGCAACTAAGGTGAAATGGATCGTTTTTTAGCTCACTTAGGTCAAATGGATCGTTTTTGAGCTAACTTAGTTGAAATGGATCGTTTTTGAGCTAACTTAGTTGAAATGGATCGTTTTTTAGCTAACTTTGTTGAAATGGATCATTTTTGAGCTAATTTAGTTGAAATGGATCGTTTTTGAGCTAACTTAGGTGAAATGGATCATTTATGAGCTAATTTAGTTGAAATGGATCTTTTTGAGCTAACTTGGGTGAAATGGATCATTTAAGAGCTAATTTAGGTGAAATGGATCGTTTTTTAGGTAACCTAGGTGAAATGGATCGTTTATGAGCTAAATTAGTTGAAATGGATCGTTTATGAGATAACCTAGGTAAGATTGGTCATTTTGGAGTTAACCTAGTTGAAATGGGTCATTTTAGAGCTAACTTAGGTAAAATGGATCGTCTATGAGCTAACTAAGCTAATTATGCAATTTTTGACATAAGTAAGCTAAGTACAGATCGTTTTAGAGCTAACTTAGGTAAAATGGATGGTTTTGGAGGTCAGTAAGCTTATTAAGTCATTTTGGAGGAGAAGAAGCTAAGTCTAGGTCATTATGGTAAGCATTGGAGGAAATAAAGCTAAGTCTAGGTCTTTATGCATGTGTTAAGCAAAACACTAGATAAACTTACCAAGATCCAGGAGGTGTAGGAGCGTGGTGGCTCGTGTCGGTAGCTGGAGAAGGATCGTGCGATGCTTGTCTGGAGTTACGCTGCACCAAAGATCATTTCCAATGTCTTGTTAGCATGATGACACTCAAATGTTAAAACTAGCAAGTAATGTCCTTTCAAATAAAACTCACCGTGGTCCCAGGAGCAATCACTGGCATCGGCGGAGCGGTCTGACCTGCCTTCTCGCACACAGACTGCACATTTGGTTTTGACGACTCAGTCATACTAGTTAGTAATGAGACAAACACTACATGAATGTTTTGGCTAATCTGCAGAAGAAACTTACCACAAGGAGCTCGTACATGGCCCTTGCCTGCATGTCATTCCGTGCCCTCTCCTCCTCCATCATCTTTGCCGTCCTCTCCTCCAACTCCCGCTGCCTCTCCGCCGCCTCCGCCAGAAGTTTCTCTGTTCTATCTCTCTCACTCTGTATAGCAGCCTGCAACACCACTCACATGACAATTTGTAATCATTGATGGAAGCGCACACAATGTAATGCAGAAAGATAACTGAGTAGGTATCACTAACCTTGATGGCGAGTTGCACTGGCCGTTCACGAGGCCTTATCTCAGGAGCGGAGCTCGACTGACGCGCCTTGATCTCCGGGAGAGTGCTAGGACAACGGATAAGTCCATCTCCAATGGCTATGGAGCCATGGGACCTCCCGCCACCAGATATCATCAACAGCTCTGGATCAATGGGACCCTGGCTCGGGTTAAAGTCCTCCCCTTTCCTCGCCTTCCCCTCATCTCTATATCTCACGAGCTTGTTGTGGGAGGAGATGTTGGTGAAGTTGTTTGCATCATCAAGGTCAGACTGAGAGAAAGCCTTGACTTTCTTGAAAGAGGCAGTGTGGGCCATGGCATACAGGTCGTACACCTCTGGCACCTTATCCACCTTATTGTAGCGTGCCTGAAAGAGAGAAACAATGAAAATTAGTAATTAAAGGGCTCAAGCTAGCGTGATGAATGAATTGCATGAATCATGAAGCAAACCACATACCCAGTTGCGCCCGAACTGATATAAGTTGGAGCTGCCTTGATGGTGTGGCACACCTTCCATTTGGGCACGTTTGTCCTTGGCCTCCTTGTGGAGGGCTAGCCATCGTTGTGAGCACCACTCATCGACCAACACCTCCCAACAATCCATCCGATCCGCACACCATCTCGGAGGCGCCTAAGTTAGCAAATAGAAACTTGAGCGCTACCGCTAACAATTACTAAATGAAGGAACTTAAGTAGAGAAGGCCTTAAGAATTACCTTCATGTACTGCTCCTTACTCAGAAACTTATCGCGGCACGCCGGCTTGGTCTTCTTGATACCACGCAAGGCGTAGTAGTCTCGAACAGCCTGCACCCGAGCCTCGTGCCGTAAGTTCTGGAGTAGGCGCTTGCACACGTTCTCGATAACATGTGCCGCGTCCTCCTCGTATCCCTCCTCACACCTGTAGAATGTCTGCGATCAAATGAGACAATATTGATTAGTACAATTAATAACTAGCTAGTTGAAGATTTTTAAATGTGTAAAGGAGAAATTACCCGCCCAATCTTGCCTCGGTCGGGAGATGCAAAATCAAATGCTGCATTGGATTAAAGAAGCCCGGTGGAAAGATCTTCTCTAACTTGCAGATCAACTCCGGCGCCAACTCTTCCATTTCTTCTAGCACGCCAGGCGATAGTTCTTTCGCACAAAGAACACGGAAGAAATAGCTGAGTTCTGCCAGTACTAGCCATTCATCCTCAGGGATGAAGCCACGCAACATCACCGGCATTACCCGCTCAATCCATATGTGCCAATCATGACTCTTGAGACCAAATATCTTCAGTTTATCAAGATTCGCTCCCCTCTTTAGATTCGCTGCATACCCATCGGGGAACATCAACCGTTGTTGCACCCACAAGAGAATTTCCCTCATAGCTGGCCTTCCAAGATTGAACCATGCCTTTGGCTTTGTCCAGTTCTGCTTTCCTTTCGGTTCTTTCATGTTTTGTAACGGCCTATCACATAGCGCCTCCAGATCGACTCTAGCCTTAGTATTATCCTTTGACTTCCCATCTATGCCGAACAATGTACCAAAAAGTGCCTCAGCGATATTCTTCTCAGTGTGCATCACGTCGATGTTGTGTGGGCAAAGGAGGTCTTTGAAGTAAGGCAGATCCCATAAGCATGTTTTGTGAGTCCACGCGTGCTTAGTATTATACCCCTTGAAGTACCCTGAACGTTGTGGATCTGGCTCGAGAGCGTTTAACTGATCCAGGGTCTGTTGGCCTGTCAATGCAGGTGGTGCAGAGTTTTTGACAACTTTACCCCTGATGAAGTTCTTCTTGTCTTTCCTGAACTTATGGCGAGGATCCAGGAACTGTCTATGCATGTCGAAGCAAGAAAACTTGCGACCGGCCTGAAGCCAACGAAACTCAAGAGCTCCCTTGCATGTGGGGCACGGGAACCTTCCATGCACACACCAGCCAACGAATAGCGCATACGCCGGCAAGTCATGCGTCGAGTACATGTACCAGACACGCATTATGAAGTTCCGTTTGCTAAAGGCGTCGTATGTCTTGAACCCATTATCCCAGGCTTCTTGCAATTCGTCCTTAAGCGGCTGCATGTACACATTCATATTTTTGCCCGGATAGTTGGGTCCTGGAATTATCAACGTCAGGAAAATGTTCTTTCTTTGCATAATCTGTCCGGGGGGGAGATTGAGTGGAAAGACAAATACGGGCCAACAACTGTATTGGGCTGCCGTCATACCAAACACACTGAACCCATCCGTGCTGATGCCGACTCGAGGATGCCTCGGATCTGCCGCTTTGTCAGCATGTAATTCATCAAACTTTTTCCACGCAACACCATCCGATGTGTGTACCATCATCAGATTCCCATCTGCATCTAGTTCGGTTCTTTTGCCTGTTTTGTGCCATGTCATCTGTCTGGCCGTCTCTTCGACCATGAAAAGACGTTGAAGTCTTGGTATGATTGGCATATACCGAAGAACACTAACGGGGATTTTGGTCTGTGTCTTCTCACCCATACCGTTGTCTACCACAATATACCTGGAAGACTTGCAAATGGGACAATAGTTCAAGTCCGCATAGCCAAGCCTAAATAAGGCACATCCTTTCTCACAGGCATGTATCTTCTCATAGGGCATCTTCAGTGCACGGAGGATTTTGTCCGACTGGTACAGGTTTGCAGGCATTACATGGCCTTTGGGTAGAAAGCGTCCAAATACTGTCATAATTGCGTCATAGCATTCTCTGCCCAAGTTGAACTGAGCCTTCAGAGCCATTACTTGTGAGATGGCATCCAACTGACAAAGCTCAGTGTGCTCGTGTAGCGGACGTTTCGAAGACTCCAACATTTCATTGAAGGCCTTTGCAGATTCCTCCATCTCCTCGTCCGAATCCCGAGCATCATCATAGCCTTGCACCATGTTTTCCATCCCGGTACCATGCTCGTCAGTGCGACGACGATCCACCTCAGCTCGGTCACGTTGGGCAGACTCACCATGAAATGTCCACACCGTATAATCGGGCGTAAAACCACTCTTCTGCAGGTGTTTGCCCATTTCAGCCTCTGTCTTCTTTTCCCAATTGCCGCACCGGAAACAGGGGCACCAGGTTTTCTTTTGGCCATTTGCAAATGCGGCTTGCACAAACCCCTTAGTTTTTGTGAACCATTCAGCGCTCCATTTGTTCTGACCAGTGTGACCGGTATACATCCAAGCACGGTCACTCATCTTGACTTTCAGAGCTACTGGACACACAACAATTATATATGTAATTCACCATGTATATATTCATCAGTTGATCTACTTTGTCAATTTTATTACGTCCATGCAACCTACACTCTAATAGGTAATGATAGATCCTAATCCCACCCGTGTATGTGTAGATTGGGTTCATTTTCCCATGCTATGCTCCGGATCCGACGCAAAATTTCGGCAGCACCTCCCCGCTGTTCTCCTGATACACGTCTCTGCAATAAACAGAGAGGATGTGTACCCGGAGAACAACAGGGGAGGCACTGACGAAATTTATGCGTCGGATCCGGAGCAAAGCATATGGGAAAACGAACCCAATCTACACATACTCGAGCTGTCCATGGATAGCGTTGGACAATTCGAAAGAATCAAGGTTATAAATATGCAAATGCATGCATATTTATAACTATGACGCTTTCGAACGGGAGACACATATTGGTTACGCATACTGATGATTCCAGACACATATATAGCTAGCTATCAAGTTTCATCGGAATAGATCAAATAATTAATGGGGGAGGAGGACTTGTCATTTGTGCTCACCCACGAACGAAGGGGCAGAGCTCGTCAAACGCACGGCGAGGTCGTCGAACACCAAACCTCGCAGCGATGAAACAACTGCACATTTAAAACTACACGATCAACACAATTATATATGATGTTTTTCATAACAAAATCGAAAAATATATGACCTAACTAATAATTCACAAATATATGACCCCGTCGGCCTCTGGAAGGCCAAAGAACACCTTAATTTTCGGGAGGTGTCGGTGGTCGGGGTGCCCTGTCGGTGTCGGGGTGCCGTGTCGGGGTCGGGGTCTCGGGGTCGGGGTGTTGGGTCGGGGTGCCGGGTCGGGGTCGGGGTGCCGTGTCGGTGTCGGGGTCGGGGTGTCGGGTCCGACTCGCGGTCGGGGTCGGGGTCTCGGGGTCGGGGTGTCGGGTCGGGGTGCCGTGTCGGGGTCGGGGTGCCGTATCGGTGTCAGGGTCGGGGTGTCGGCTCAGGCTCGGGGTCGGGGTGTCGGGGTCGGGGTCAGGGTCGGGGTGTCGGGGTCGTGGTCGGGGTCGGGGTGTCGGGGTCGGGGTCAGTGTGTCGGGGTCGGGGTCTAGGGGTCGGGGTGTCGTGTCGGGGTCGGGGTGCCGTGTCGGGTCGGGGTTTTCCCCTCTTTTTTCCTTTTCTACTTCTTCCTATTCTTCCTTTTCTTCCTTTTTTTTCCTTCTTCTTCTTCTTCTTCTTCTTCTTCTTCTTCTTCTTCTTCTTCCTCCTTTCCTTTTTCCTCTTCTTCTTCTCCTCCTCTCCTCTTTTTTTCTTCTTCTTCTTCCTCTTCTTCTTTTTTCTTCTCCTCCTCCTCCTCTTCTTCTTCCTTTCCTTTTTCCTCTTCTTCTTCTCCTCCTCTCCTGTTTTTTTTCTTCTTCTTCGTCTTTCCTAAAACTGAACTAAACCTAAAACTAAACCTAAATCTAAAACTAAAAGTAAAACTAAAACTAAATCTAAACTAAACATAAACCTAAAACTAAAAATACAGAAAAAAGGAAAAAACTAAATCTAAACCTAAAACTAAACTAAAACTAAACCTAAACCTAAAACTAAACCTAAACCTAAAACTAAACCTAAAACTAAAACTGAAACTAAAACTAAACTAAACATAAACCTAAAATTAAAAAAACCGAAAAAAAAAGGAAAAACAGAGGAGAGGTAGAGCTCACCTAGGCAGGTGGAGGAGGTGGCCGGTGGAGGAGGGGGGCAGGGCGGCCTAGGGCGGCCTAGGGCGGCGGCGCCGGGCCCGGGGCGGTGTGGCGCCGGGGGGCCGGGGCGCGGCGGCGCCGAGACGGCTGGGCGGCGGGGTCGACGGGGCGGGGGCGGTGGGGCGGTGGGGTCGACGGGGCGGGGGCGGTGGGGTCGACGGGGCGGGGGCGGTGGGGCGACGGCGACGAGCAGCAGTGGCGACGAGGTGGGGGCCGGTGGAGGAGGGGGCGGGGCGGCCTGGGGCGGCGTCGCCGGGCCTGGGGCGGTGGGGCGCGGGGGGCCGGGGCGGGGGGCAGGGCGGCGGGGGCGACGGGGCGGGGGGGCCGGGGCGGTGGGGCAGGGCGGCGGGGGCGACGGGGCGGGGGGGCGGTGGGGCGACGGGGCGGGGGACGGGGGGCGGCGGGGCCGTGGGGCGACCGGGCGGCGGCGAGGGGTGGGGGGCGGCGGCGCGCGTGTGGGAGCAGGCTAGGGAGAGAAACAGAGAAAGAGGGGCGGGGGCGCCGTTAGATACGTTTAATCTTTGCCGTCCGCCCCCTTTGCCGTCCGCTTTTTTGCTCTTTGCCGTCCGCTAGCAGACGGCAAAGAGGGGGGGGGGCGTTAAGTATTTTTTAAGCAGCTCCTCAGTGGGCTCCCTACCTCTTTGCCGTCTGCTAGCGGACGGCAAAGATTGTTTGTCGTCAGCTAGCAGACGGCAAAGAACTGGCTGATGGCAAAGACATTCTTTGCCATCAGCCAGTTCTTTGCCGTCTGCTTTTGGGTAGCTGATGGCAAAGAGCTTCTTTGCCATCTGCTAGCAGACGGCAAAGAGCTAGCAGATGGCAAAGTAGCTGATTCCAGTAGTGCAATTGGGCTAAAAACGATTATGGGTCGTAATTTGCATGTAGCCCAGTAAAAATATCTGGGCCTAAATCAGCATAAGCTTTCATATTTTTTGGTAGGCTTGTGCCCATAGTGGGCCTTTAACAGGCCTAAACATAATTTGGGCCCTCAGTAACAATAGGCCGTTTACACATGTAAATTCTCGAGCCCATAAAAACATGGGCCTTTGTAGGATCGAAAGTATGTCTAGAGGGGGTGATTAGACTACTTAACCAAATAAAAATTTAGCTTTTTCCCAATTTTAAGTCTTGGCGGATTTTAGCAACTTAGCACAAGTCAAGCAATCAACCTACACATGCAAGTCTAAGAGTATAGCAGCGGAATGTAAAAACATTGCACATGAAGGTAAAGGGAGGACTTTGGAGAGAGAAAACGCAATGTAGACGCGGAGATTTTTTCCGTGGTTCCGATAGGTGTTGCTATCGTACATCCACGTTGATGGAGACTTCAACCCATGAAGGGTAACGGCTGCGTGAGTCCATGGAGGTCTCCACCCATGAAGGGTCCACGAAGAAGCAACCTTGTCTATCCCACCATGGCCATCTCCCACGAAGGACTTGCCTCACTAGGGTAGATCTTCATGAAGTAGGCGGTCTCCTTGCCCGTACAAACTCCTTGGTTCAACTCCACAAACTTGACGGATGCTCCCAAGTGACACCTAAGCAATCTAGGAGACACCACTCTCCAAAAGGTAATAGATGGTGTGTTGATGATGAACTCCTTGCTCTTGTGCTTCAAATGATAGTCTCCCCAACACTCAACTCTCTCTCACGGATTTGGATTTGGTGGAAAGATGATTTGAGTGGAAAGCAACTTGGGGAAGGCTAGAGATCAAGATTCTTGTGGTTGGAATGGAATATCTTGGTCTCAACACATGATTAGGTGGTTCTCTCTCAGAAAATGTATGCTGGAAGTGTAGGCACATTCTGATGGCTCTCTCCATGAATGAAGAGTGGGTGAAGGGGTATATATAGCCTCCACACTAAATCTAACCGTTACACCCAATTCACACAACTCGGTGGGACCGAATCATGAAACTCGGTTAGACCAATTTAGTTCAAAATGTGAACGCTAGGCTTTTTGATGGGACCGACATGTCAACTTGGTGGGACCGATTTCATTAGGGTTAGGGCACAACGTAATCTCGGTGAGACCGATCACATAAACTCGGTAGGACCGATTTTTGTAATAGGCAAATAGAGAGTTGGTCAGGCAAACTCGGCGGGACCGAATCGCTCATTTCAGTGAGACCGAAACGTTACGAAAGGGAAACATAGAGTTTGCATTGCGAACTCGGTGGGACCGATCGCTCATTTAAGTTGGACCGAAACATTACAAAGGTAAACAAAGAGTTTGCAATCCCATCTCGGTGAGACCGAGATCCCTATCGGTGAGACCAAACTGACTAGGGTTTCTGGCAATGGCCATGTCAAATGAACTAGGTGGCGCCGGATAGATCATTTTGGTGGGGCCAAGTTTGACTTTTTGTTTGGGACTTATGTGGATATGAGAAAGTGGTTGAGGGATTTTGGAGCATATCACTAAGCATTTTGAGCAAGCAAGCCATTAAGCAACACCTCATCCCCTTTTAATAGTATTGGCTTTTCCTATGGACTCAATGTGATCTTGCATCACTAAAATGAAAATGTAGAGTCTTGAGCTTAAGCCAATGTGTGTCCTTAGCATTTTGAGGGGTCCACATTCCTAGTCCATGCCATGCCAATCATTGAACTTTATAAAATGATCATCTTGAAAGAGCATTAGTTTAGTGAGCTACAGGTTGTTAGGAATTACCAAAACCACCCAGGGATAGTTGCACTTTCAATCTCCCCCTTTTTGGTAATTGATGACAACATATAGATAAAAGCTTTGACAAATGATAATAAGATTGAAATGCATCGTCGCTTTGAGAAGTATGTGATAAGTAAGAGCTCCCCCTAAATTTGTGCATTATTTTAAAATTTGCTTTTGAATGCAAATGCACAATCGATTAGGATCATGGGTTACTCTTCCATGTCACATACATCTTAGTGGAGCGCTCAAAATGATAGAAAGTAAAAACATGCACTCATCACCAAGGCAAAGTGAATGATCATATAGAATAGATAAGAGATAACATCATTCAAGCGCTAGCATTAATGTAGGATATGATCAAACACATGATCATACAAGTATCTCACACACATAGGCATAAAGTATTAAGCAAGCACACAAAAAGTATCAACCAAATAGCAAAATAGACAAAAGAGGCAAAACACTCCCTCTCGAAGCCTATGATCTATACATTTCTCCCCCTTTGGCAACAAGTTACCACAAAGTTTGAAAATGCATAGTGCTATGCGTCTCTCTAGGCTTGATCTTCGGGAGGTGGTGTTGAGAGGACTCCAAGGATGAATGCATCTGTGGAAGTTCATGGAGCTGGTGGAGTTGCAACTGGTGGTGGCACTTATGCTGTGGCTGCAGGTGCTGATGAAGTTACTCTTGTGTCAGCCATGGGCACTGCAGCAGATCTCTGACCTCTTGGCACTCTCTAAAAGGCATCCATGGTAGCCTGCCCTTTCCTCTCCTCAGCTTCTTCCCGGAGCTACTCAACTGTTGTCTACATCTCTGTCACTTTTAGATCAAGATCATAGAACTTAGTCTCAATGATCCTTTCCAGGCTCTCTTGGTTCTGAGTCAGGGTGGCCAAGCCCTTCTCAATCCTCAAGGTTGCTTGAATCAGATATGCAAGTTGATCTTGTTTGGTTTTGAGGAACACTTGAGATGCTTCTTCAACACTTGGCATCTTTGCAGCTTTGTCAGCCTTAGCTTTCTCTCTCTTTTCTTGTGCCTGCACAGATGTGGGATCTTCTTCGTTCATGACAACAATGTTGTCCTCAAAGTCTGGTATTAAGGGTAGATGCTCCTTATCCAACAGGTAGGTGCATGTGCCCATCTTGGAGTTGATGAGAACCTGAATATGTGGAGCATACCCACATGATCTCTTCGATCTGCAGTTGTCCTCTTTATTGTTTCCACAATCAGGCTCATGACTTTGAATTTTTGGGGCACATCAAACAGTTCTAGAAAGTTGATTGAATGGCCTCTGATCATCTTGTGATCTCCAGATTTGGGCAATAAGGTATACCTCAAGATGGTGTTAATTGTGGCCAAACCAGACAACAGATAATGAACAGAGCCTAGCTTATGAGTTTCCAAGGCTTTGTCTGAAATTTCTTTGTACATGTTGGCCATTGAGTTGTGGTCTTTCTTCTTCTTGGCATAGACATCCAAGTCATCTTCATGCTCTTCAGGGGCATTAATCAATTTTGCCCATTCATCAACTGTTGATTGGTACCTTGTACCCTGACACATCCAAAAAATTCTACCTTCAGGATAGAAGTGTGCTATGGAGTAGAATTGCATGATGACTTCATCATTCCACTTGGTCAGCTTCTGACCCACAAACTTGCCCACTCCACATAGCCTAAAGCTCTCATGCACTCCTGGAAAATGATCTTCATTCTCATCAATGTATTTCCAATCTGCCCACTTCATATCACAAACAATGGGCTTCTTGTCAAGCAAGATGATCTCATAGAAATCCTGCTGCTCCTTGGTATGGAACATGTAGTCCACAACAGTCCTTCTCCTCACAGCATATGGATCAGTTTCTCTCCAAAGTCTAAGACATGCATCCTTCCTGATGTTCATGTCTTCTGCCGCTGGATGACTGTCATCATGATCTGGAATCTTAGGTTTGAGCTTCCTAAGCACTTGGGCTTCGGCATCTTCTTCTTCATCAATCTCAGGCACTGGGGCCTTGTTCTTTTCTGCAGTTGGAATGTTCCTTGTGCTCCTCTTGGGCTTTGAAGTCTTTGGAGCTGGAGCACAAGCTTTGGGGGCAGTCTTGGGCTTTGAAGGGGCAGCCCTAGACTTGATGGCATCCCCCATCAGCTTTTGAGACTTTGATGCTGGTGCAGCATCCTCTTCCTCTTCTTCATCTTTAGCTGGATCTCTTATCATAGAGGATCTCCCAATGACTCTGGAAATGGTCTTCTTGACCCTCTCTTTCCTCCTCTTGCCCTCACCAGCCTCCTTTGGTTCAAGTGTGAACTCCATAGTTTCCTGAGTTGAGGATCTGGCCTTTGACATAGGAACTCTCTTGGCAGGTGCCTTCTTGTGCATGCCAAGCTTGGTGGATGCAGCTGAGCCAAACTCCTTCTTAACAACCCTTTTCTTGGAGCTCACTTCTTCCTAAGCAGCCAGATAATCCTCATCCTTTGAGTCTGAGTTTCTCTTCTTCCATGTCCTTGTAGCTGCTTTGGGCAAATTACTTGGGGTACTCCTGCTGCCCTCATCATAGCTGCTAGAGGGCACTACAAAAAAATACACTTCCGTGATGATACGTGTTTGTCATAGTAGGTCGCGTTTTTTGTCATGCATGTACATCCATGACAAATTTATGACAGAATCAAGATAGTCATACATGTGTTGTCGTAGAAGTGTTCCATGACATTACCAAAATTATCATCACGGAAGTGTCCACTTCCATGACGATAAATCGCGCGTCACGGAAGTGCTTTCGTCAAGGGTGACCGACACGTGGCATCCACCGTAACGGAACGCCGTTAAGCTATCGGGTCGGGTTTTGGATCCAATAACCCGTTAACAGCCCCGACCAATGGAGATTTTCCACGTATAAAATCATCATTGGCTAGAGGAGACACGTGTCAGGTCCGCGTTGGCACAGGTGTCACTCATCCAATGGGCGAGACGCGCCTATGATATGTTGACACGTGGACCGGCCCATCAAGTTTAAATGGGCCGGCCCAACTGAAGGCCCACAAGATTTTGCGGACCATAATGGGCCGGCCCAGCTAAAGTCCCACGAGATTTTGTAGACCATAATGGGCTGGCCCAGCTAAAGGCCCACAAGATTTTGTGGGCCATAATGGGCCAGCCCAGGTAAAGGCCCAAAAGATTTTTGTGTGCCATAATGGGCCGGCCCAGGTAAAGGCCCGGAAGATTCTTGCGGTTCATAATGGGCCGGCCCAGCTAAAGGCCCACGAGATTTCGCCGACATTAATGGGTTGGCCCAGCTGTAGGCCCACAAGATTTTGAGAACCCTAGTAGGCTGGCCCATTAACTAGCGGCCATGTTTTGGGCCAAATGCCGGCCCATATTTGATCCGGTCCATTAATGGCCTGCCACGCTCCGGGCCTAATAGTGGCCCGTTAAAAGCCTACCACGTTCTGGGCCAAATTACGGCCCAGATCAGGTCCGACCCTTTAAGAGGCTTTGGGCTCAATTATGGCCCATATCAGATTCGGCCCGTCAATTGGACACTATGCTTTTGGGCCCACTTGCTCAAGGCCCACTTAGTAATTCGGCCTGATATTAGTTTTGGCCTGTTAAGGGCCCATTTAACATTTCAGCCCTATATTAATTTCGGCCTGTTAAAAGCCCGTCATATAGTTGGGCCTAACTACGGCCCGGTTTGCATCTGGCCTGCTCGCTGCCGATATCTGATTGGGCCAAACAAGGACCGAGACAATTTTGGCCTGTTAAAAGCTCGTGATTTGATTCGCATAATCATGGGCCGGGGTTCATTTCGGGCTGCTGCGTAACTAGTAGGAATTAAGAACAAACCTACTCTATACAATAAAGAAATTACAGCATAGTAACTAAGAATAAACCTACACTATACAATAAAGGATTTAAGGTACATTACATCCACTGGGCATCGAAGTTCGCCACCAGTGATCATAAAGCGCAACAAAGAAGCAGATTACAAAAACTGGGCACCATTGCAGTGTAACAAAATAATACTGAACCGAGACCACTTCCAAGACAGTTCAAGAAAGGTTAGCCTTGCGGGGGAACTGCTGCGCAAGCTGCTGAGTAAGGCTGTGAGACCGGCCTAGCATGTCGGTCATAGCTTCCAGGTGTAGCTGTTTAGCGATGAGGTTCTCATTGGTGTTCTCCGCAATCTTTCTTAGAGATAGGACTTCAAGTCGAAGTTGAGTTGCAGAATGCCTTTCTGCTAGAACTTGGGACTAAAGAAGTCGAACTGATTCAGACAATGAATTCTGTGAGCTTGTCTGACTGCTAGTCTCAAGTAACTTGAACACTGCATCAAGACAAGACTTTGGGGTTGTCTCGCTATCTTCAAGATGTTTTGCCTTCTTTGCCGCAATATATGTTGGGTTTGTCTCACAGCCTTCAGCAGACTTGTGCATGCCATCAGGCATATCAACCTGAAACAAAGCAGAGAGATGACAGGTTTTGCACATGTATAAACAAAGATGATAACTATTCTGTCAATTCTATCCAATTTCAAATTATAAAATAAAGAGTATGTTCAAAATATCAATAGCATAATTTGGCATTGTTCATAATGCGGGGAGCTTCACCACACTACTGGATTACCATGTCAACATAACAAGCATAGATGAAGGGCAAAGAAAATTATTTTATCTATTTTGGATAATGTGCATGGCATGTTGTTCATATCATCAGCCACATCAGTAAGATAAAACAGGAGATGACAAGGTGCGAACGTGGGCTGCTTCACCACACACTGGATTATAGATCCACAAAAACAAACATACATATAGGGAGTATTAACTAATGTGCATGGTATGAATAAGGAATTTGGTTTTACAAGTAAAACTTAGAACTTACGGTTCTTACGAACATGCATTTTGGTAGAAACAGCAAACTAAACAGCAGTAAACGATAGGGAGTATGAGCAAATTAAACAGCAGTTGAGGATAAAGGCTTTAGAAGGACTGACTTACATTAACAGTTAACACCGGCTTTATAATGCCCTTCTCCATGTCAAGGGAAGGATAACTCAAGAATTTCAGCACAAAATCTTCTTCATAAGCATTGCCTGTACTCTACATTTTGTAGTGAGTAATTATAAATATGATAATACTGGAAGGGATAGAGGATAATGAAGATAAGATGCAGATTGATGCTACATAATCAACTACCAATCCCTGGAAGTACAAGCGTTACAGGACAAAATGTACTGACAAGAGCAATGGGCTACACTTCTGCACTGGCATTGTCTGTGTATTCTACTTGTTGGTAAGATTAAATATAGATCTGATCTTTTTTAGTAAATGGTGGGCGAGGGAGATAAGATGCAGCATGCTACAAAATGAACCAATCCCTCTTCCCATAATACAATAGTGTTTTGAACACTGGTGTGCTGTACAAAACGTTCTTATATTATGGGACAGAGGGAGTAGCTGTTAATGTAATTACAGTGATAGACCACGTTCAGTCCTTACAAGAGGACTGTAGAGCTAAACCTCTTCAAAAGCATTGGGTTGATTCTAAATTTATGTAAGAGTCCATATGGATCTTATAATGTCCACCAAATGGACGATTACGAGGCTAACATGTGTAGTGATGCTACATAATCAAACAGCTATGAAAGTAAGTATGGTCATACAGGGCAAGAGGTACTCACAAGAGCAATGCAGTGTGCAGTATAGTTGCGAGATTATGTGGTCCCTTGAGAACGAATGTTCTTCTACTAACATTTTTTGTGCAAGTGAGACATTAAGGCAAATGCAGAAATGTAGTTCAAATTGTGATGTGATATCATAGACAGTACCTTACGTTGTAGCCGAGACCAATGTGTAACAAGATTATTCCAGTCACCGTCGGATAAATGTAGTACCAGAGACTTTACAGAAATTTTGTTCAGAGGCTTGCCATCGAAGTGCGCTTGCCTCAGGTAGGAACGATACTTCATCAACGAGTGCTTGAAAAGGGCAACCAACCCTTGCTCGGCATGGCAATCCAGTTTGCTCCTCGCCTATTTAAAAGAAGGAAATCTTGTGTCTTCTGTCAGCAGAAACATATGCAGTAATGACCATGAATAACATTAGTGCATTACTTACGCGTAAGTTGCGGAGGAAGACTGGAAATTGTTTTGTGTCTGCGGTATAATCTTTCCATGAAGGAAAGATGCGCACAAAGTTCCTGACAACAACATAAGCTTCGTCTTCTAAACTGGGAAGAAATGGGACAGGGGTCCTATTTGCTGCAATTGGGGCTCTCTCTGGTTTGAAAAGGGATTTGGCAACTGGATTTGGTGTACTCTTTGCTGGAATGGGGGTTTTGCATTGTACAGCTGGTGCTATGTCAACTGGCATAATCATACTATTTGCTGCAGTTGGGGTCTGCTGAGTTAGGGCATCAGAAATGACTAGTGTAGTAGGGCTAGAGTCTGCTAGAGTTGCGGTATTTTGTGGGTCAGGTGATATTGCAACTACACCTAATGGGCTATTTGATTTATCAGGTGCCACTACCTTTTCCAAATACTTTGCTTGTGCTCCTCCACGATCAGCAATCGCCCTGTTCGTTTTGAACGTCTGATACACAAGAACATCATTTGAATGGATAAATATGGTATGATGACAGGTGGAATATGTACTGAAAATGGATAGGTAGGGCGTATTCACATACATGATGTGTAAACTAAGCTAATGGCAGTTCAACAAAGTAGAAGCAATGCAAAGCATCAGTTGCAAGATATGTGTGAGCAATGTAACCTTGGAAAGTTAGAGCAAGCACCTTGATGGGTGAATAAGATAGGGCATCTTCCTCAGACTCCTCCACTAGGGAGCTACATTGACTTAGGTCTCCCTCTAGCTCAGAATCACTGTTAGGATCATATTCTGAGCATGAACCTGTAGGTGTAGAGCGTTTGCATTGCATTGCATCCAGACTTGATTTCAGTCCCTTAATGCCAAGTTTGACAGCCATGGCATTGTTCTGCTTTATTCTTTTCATGCGCGCAAGCTCATAACCATTATGATGCTGTTCAGAATATGATATTCATGAAAACATAAAAAGTAGTCAGATTATCTATGGAATGCATTGCGGATTGAACTCGGAGAGTGTCTCCCTATAAACCCCTGCATATGCAAAGTTCACCTCCCCAGCCGTGCTGACCAGACCACACATAGAGATACACACCTGAGCGGTGAACATGCATTTTCGAAACTAATTTAGGAACATTTAGCTGACCAATTAAACAACTCTGTTTTAATAATATCATATTCGTATTTGAACAACTAAGCTTGTTTAGCTTGATGGGTGGAGCAGTGTTGTTATGACACGAAGCACGTATTCTGATCGTATAGTCATCATAAAAGGGGGAAACCCTAAGCATATTTTTTTAGCAAAAGAGGGTTTCCCCTCTAATTTCTATTAAATAAACCACCACGGAACCAACATGATCAATTAAACCCTAAGCATGATCAATTGAACCGTATTATGGCTGTGCCATGGCAGATTTGAAGCTGCAAACCGGAGAAATGATATTTAGCATCCATTGTTTGCTTCGAACTAAGAAATAAATTCTAAGAGCTGAAAAGAAAGTAGAGTAACCAAGTTAAGATCTATTTTCTGGTTGAGATCAAAAATTTGAGGAGATATGAAGTACCACCTCTCTTGCGGCGCCGTGTAGGCATCAGGGGTGAGATGGCTGTCGGTGGCGTTGAAGCAGATCTATGACGGTAGACGGGTGCATCGGGGGATAAGTCCCGTTGCGGTTGAAGAGAAGGTCGTGTGAGCAGCCCCGACAAAGAGGACGACGGTGCCGATGAAGCGAGAGGACGCGATGCAAGGCTATTGGTCCATCGCCGTGGATGAGAAACGTCCATCTCTAGCAGTGGACGACACGGTCTTGGTAGGCGCTCCGGCATGGTGGAGGACGGTGGCGATGGATGTGGTGGAGGACGGCGGCGATGGATGGGGTGGCGGACGGAGGCTGGTGTGGGGATGGGGTGTTCTAGCGCGGACGGTGTATGAATGGGAAAATGGAGGGAGGGGTATGGGGAACCATATTTTTGGGACGTGCCTATCTGAAATATGGGAAAATTACGAACTTAGCCCCCATTTAAAAGTTGGACATCTCGTTGGTTGGGGATAGGACCGTAATCTCGCATCTCCCAAATATTTGTCGGTAACTATTTCGGGTGAGGAGAGGGTGTTTTGCCGCCCACGGTTGGCGCCCACGGTGTATGAATGGGGCTGACAGGTAGGGCGGTTGTGTCACGTCTGATGGAAGTTACACATCTGTCCCTATTTAAAATATTAGCCTACATCGATTTCGGACAAGGAGAGTTTATTTTGCCGCCCACCCTGTATGAATGGGGAATGGAGGGAGAAACAGAGGTCTTTTGGACAATCTTGAATCAAATGAGTTTTGTCGCCCATGTTTGACGCCCACCGTGTCGGAATGGGCTCAGAGGCGGTTGTGTCATGTCTAATTGAAGTTACTAACCTACCCCTATTTAGAGCAGTGGAAATCGGGCCGATGGATTGTCCGTGTAATGGGTAGACAGTAATTTCCATCTCCCAAACACTTGGCTTCGGGCAGCCGACGTGGGAGTGGACATTTTGTTGTTTCTTTCGAATTTTGGGACAATAAGCATCCATGTTTACCCTAGCAACTAAATTCGAATCCATTTTGTATTCCTATATGAATCTTTATAAATCATTCTATGTGTTTTTATATATCTTCAAAAGGACGACAAAGATGTATTCCACTGTCATATATGAATATGGTTTACAAATGTCGATACTCAAATTCAGAAACTAGAATCCAATTTAAGGTGAATTCGAATATTTGGAACACTTCATGTCCAACTCAAATGTCACACGCAGCATAATGTGTACTCCCATTTAGACATGTACACAAGCGATGTATCAAGATTCAAATACCGAGTCAATCAACCAAGAATGTACGGAACTAACAGACATATAAACACTTATAGAGTATATGGAACAATAATATCAACTAACATACATAAGCCAGGCCGCTGTACTTTTTTTTGGCTACAACAGCATCCTTTTTTTAGCCAGCATCTTGGCCCTTTCCAATGCGTGCCACTTATGGTCCATCTATACTACTATTGTTGAATGCACATTCAGCCCGATTGGCATATTTGTAGGTCTGGCACAACAATCCAAATGAAATGTCTCCGAGTCTTATCAATTAATACAGACTTGTGCTCAAATAAAATTACAAACCAAAAAACAAAAAAAACAATTATTACATGATCTCCAAAACAAATGGTTTGATTGATTACATGAACAGACAACACAAATGTTATTCAAATATGGAAAGAACATTTCACCTATGATTTACCAAGTAAGAATTTAATTTCCTTTTTTCCTTCAGGACCTTAACAATCTTGTCAGTCTCAGCTTGCTTTGTTTCGAAATCCACCAAATATTTAATGGTTGTCTTGAGTACTGCTTGTGATTGTGTTGTTTGCTTCCTCAACATGTCAACTTCGTCTCTAAGTGCAGAAGCAGAATCTCTTTCTACCACTAGTTTAGCCTCTAGAGCATTAGCAGTTGGCAATTCATAATGCACGATTGGGCCGGTGCCACTGCTGTGGGATGATGCAACGTCCATGGGGACCTCGCTCTTTGATCTTGGGCTAACCTGTTTTGCCATTAAAGTTCCGATTGGATTCAGAAAAGTTGAAGTTAGCAAAACATCTCAACTAGGAGTTATAACAGCAAACCAGTTAAACAAACAAGGAATTAAAGAGTTTCAATTGGATGCTGAAAAGTAGTTATTAACATCATTGTAACCCGCTGTTGCAGCAGCAAAGCAGTTAAACAAACAAGTAGATATTTAAGTTAAGGCAAATAGGTAATTCTTAACAGTAAGTATCAAACACATAGATAGGCGCAGTCTACAATATGATTAACAGGCTGTGCCATTATGTAATCAGTAGCAAACTAAATTAAGCCAAGCAACGTAATTGAACAATTTTGCAACAAGTGGCTAACTAAAATTCCAAGAAGCAGGTAACTGAACTTATGCTAGTTCTTTGTACAGGCACACTGCAACTTCTTTTTCGCTTACAAGGTTGTACGAAGGAGTCCATGGCATCAATTGCTTGGATATGCAGTCCCAATACTTCATTCTTCCCACACCGCATGGGTAAGTCGAATGGTTAATCTGGTAAGATGGTGCGTCCTTGATATGTTATATGAGGACGTGTAGTGAGACTAGTTGTAGCCAAACACATCACACTAGCTTTTACTATATATTTCATGCGATTACTTTTGGCATATCGAGATCTAAGCAATCTACAATAGGATGAAAAGACTGACATCCTTCACATTATTGGCGAACCCAGTTCATAGAAACAAGCAATGCAACCATTCTGTGGGTAAATCAAAAGTGCCACTGGAATATTTTTCACTATCCAATCATACACGCAAAAAGGGGCGACGGAACCATAGGAGCTGGTATGGGCGGCCACCTCAGGTGGCTGGAAAGTGTGCACCTAGTTTGAGTCGTCCAGGTTGGCCCATGCTAGTTTTGTTCGTCCCAACGCACGAGCAGGCAATGTAAAAAATGAAGAAAAAGTTTCAATTTGGATGGGCCAATAACATAAGTGCAAGGCAGGCCCTATAGCAGGCTCGCGGCCCAAACGAGCTCCTCCCATATCGATCGATAGCAGGAAAAATCCCAATTCAGTCGCTCCAGCCTCCAGTCTGGTTCGCTCCTAACCTAGCCGCCGCTGGACAGACCGACACAGCACTTCCTCGCACCCTCGTTGGAGAGCGGTCGCCAGGCTTCAAGCGAACGGAAGGACAAGAAGATGAAGATCCAACCCAGGGTGTAGCCTGCGTGGGAGGCAGCGGCGGCAGCACGGGCATGGCATCGAGCTTGCGCAAACGGACAGTCGCAGCTTGCAAGAGTAGCATGCGCAACGAGCAGGTACATCACATTCATGATTATATCTAATTCAACTCTTCAATTTCTGGCCAATAGTTAAACCTGACAGTGTTGCAAAACTACTTTTATGTAGGGAATCTATGAGAAAATGAAACCAATTTCTACTTATTTTATAACTCCCCCAATCAATACTGAACTGACTGAATCTGATATATCTAATCAAGTTTCCGGTGCAAACATACAAACTCATGTTGTTCTTGAGCCTGAAGTGTCTAATGAACAGACTGCTAATGAAGGATTTGATGCAAACATTTTACATGCTCCTGGTGATGAACATATAGTGTCTAATGAGGGATCTAATGCAAGCATTTTGCAAGCTCATTGAAGGATTTAGTGTCTAATGATGATCTACTATGTTGAGAGAGACAGAGATTTGCAGGCATTGATGACAAGCAAAATATAGTGCATTTTCATAGCTTGAGGAAACGTCGAGGCCATCTACCAGAAAGTCCCCGTATCATGACAACATATCATAAATACTTTTCTAATCTGTTGTTTGAAACTATTGGCCTACTTGTGCAGGATAGATATATTGATATGCAGTTTGCGCACTGGTTATACGTGCAATTACACTTCGATATTTTCAGCCAGAGAATGAATAATTCAAGCAGGTACAGACCATGTTTGTAGTCCTTGTACACCATGTTGCATTTTGTGTTTTTTGGAGCTTGTATCATTTAGTGTTTATAATCTGAACTACTTTGGATCATTAGCTGGTTTTGAAAGTGCATGTAGCTTCACATTTCTCAAGTTATGTTGATTTCCGGAGTGCAAGTGCCTTCGTATTTTTTAAGTTAAATGTTCGCCCCTGGTAACTTGAATTCGTGGAACAGCCACTGCACACAAATCATACACGAATGCCTGTACGAATTAAATGAAATGCAGGGACTTACGCTAGCTCGTTGTACAAGCTCACTGCAGCTCTGCTTGCGCTTGGGATGTTCCATGTACAAGTCCATGTTACCACTTGCTTGGATGTGCAGGCCTTGTGCTCCTTGCATCCCCCTCTGCATTTTTGACATGGCGAATGGTTGATCAAATAAGAGTAATCGACCTTGATGTTGTAACGGAGGACAGATACTTACAAGGTTATACTGGTGTGCAGGATGTGTACCAGATCTCGTAGCGCCGTCATGCTTCGCTAAAATATGGATTTGCTTGTTTCAGATGATATCTCCAGAAGAAATAAGAGTTAAAGTGAGAGTTGCATAGGTGTGTAAGCTAAGAGAGCAGTGAAAGGATATCCAAACATCGTCGGAACAGTGCACAAGGGAGTGATGTGTGGATACCTAGCTCGGGCCGGCGTTTGGGCATGCTCACCTAGCTAGAGTGCGGGTCACTTCAGAGCCACTGAGGGTGATGTGCTGGCATTGGCTGGCCGTGCACGGATGCAGACCTTGAGTGGCAGCGGAGCGCTACGATGCGATGGATGAGACCATTGGTGAAGCCCCAACGGCCTCGGGGGGCGGAGGTGCGACGATGTGCTCGATGAAGTAGCCCCGGTGAGCTGGGAGACGGCGTCGGTGAAGCGCACCTGATGCGATGGAACTCGGTGTCTGTGAGGCACGTCGGTTGCGGCGGCCGACGTTGTCAGTGGACCACCCGGTGCGGTGGACGAGGGCATAGATGAGGTAGCTCCGGTGTAGTTGTGAAGCGCGATCGTCGTCTTCTTCGTCGTCGTCCGGCACAAAGGTGGGGAACGGTGGGGAAAGAGACAAGACAAGGGGTGATTCGTGGGTTGGCGGCGAATTAGGGATTTGAGCAATCTGGGCGCGGAAGGGGACGGTGGAGAAGAGAGATTTTGCAGGGCTAGAATTGGGGCCGCCAGATATTTCAATCCGAAACGTGGAAGCGCGAACTTATATTGTCGTCGTCCTTTTTTGGGGGGGAGGGAGGGTGGGTGGCTGGGTGATACGCGTCCGTCCAACACACGCGACCACCCTGACAGGACTATGCTTCGGTGCCTTAAGGCACCTGCCTTTGTGTCCATGACATGTGGGCCTAATAGGTGGTTGGCCCACATGTCAGTGACCCAAAGGCAGATGCCATTAAGGCACCGAAGCAGCGTCCACCCCGACACGACCCTGGTCTGCCTGGTGCGCCTACATTTGAGAATGCAAACGAATCTTCTTTCATTTGCAAACGAATCTGTATGTATTACCATGCCCGTGTTCATTTTGAAACACGCACAGTATGTTCCTAGAATCCTCTTTTCTATCCGGGAGGGTGGGGTTTTTTGAACATGTTGTGTTCTCATATTATTTTTCCTGCAGTGTATTATTTGCTCTGCCAGAACACATGTACTCAAGATGCTCGGCCTTGCCATAACTAAATACACTAGTTTAATGGTCACAGTGAAGACAAGCCATGGATATAAGTTCCGAGTTGGGTTCATGAACCAAGAACATCGCTGCTTTTTTTATGGCCGAACTTGGATAAACTTTCTCAAGTGTTACGGACTGAAAGTTGGCGCACGAATGTTGATGGAAATAGCAGAACCTGGTCTCATTTTCACTGCGGTCTTCCACCCCGATGTCATTCCAATTGTTCATCCATGTTAGTTTTGTATTTGGTTCTTGCTTGTTGCCTTGATTACTTCTTAATCCACCTATTCTGTCTAACTAATCACAATTTAACTTTAGAAGTAGCAACGAATCTCTCACAAATATGCTACTTCTAACTAATATTTTCTTATAATTGGTGGCACGTGTAGGTTTTTTCAGAGTTAAGCAGTCTGCTTGTTTGTTACTCTGTAATAACTCGGATGTTACTAATGGCACTGAAGTTGACTGGATCAACATCCACAAGTTCCTACACGTTATTGATCGTCTTGAGGTCCTTGTGGGGCGTTTCAATGGTGGAAGGCCACGTGGGATATGTGTGCCACTGCTGCACTCGTTGAACAGGTCCAACTGTGTCGAGAAACTTATGGTACGAGCTGTTTTCTGTTATATATGTTGTTCATAAACTATTGCTTATACACAGTTTTACAGCTGTGATCTTCTTGAAATAGGAACTGTCGAGTTCTATTGTTCCTATACAGATGCCTGACCATGGTCGGGTCAGACTTGCGCTTGGTCACAACATGATGTTTATGTCGACCTACTCAATTCCCCTTGGAGGTGAAAAGATACTTATTCATGGGTGGTCTCAAATAATGAAGGCCCGTCCATCTTGGAGAATAGGACAGAAGATTATGTTCATGCTTTTCCATGGCTCTAAAGCGAATATCCTGTTTATTGACCACATTGCGAGATGAAGCCGCTTTCAGAAGGTTGTGGATGCACGGGGTGGCGCCTGGGCCTTGTCCTGGGGCTTGGCGGCCTCACCCTTGGTTAACTGTAGGCAAAGTAGCACTGTTAGAGGCGTGCTTTGTACGGTTGAACTTGTATAAGTACTCATACTGCTTTCAGCTTTGGTTGTTAAGTGCCCCTGCTGGTTTCAGTTAAGGTTGTTAAGTACTCCTGCTGCTTTTACAGTCTGTCGTGTTTCTTCAGTCTTGTCTTCCTCCAGCCGCCAAAACCAAACCAGCACCGGCGGGGCCGCCTGCTTCCGCCTCAGCGCACGCATCGCCGCCCCACCGTCTCCTAAATCGTTAATGCTGACGTCCTCCGCGCGCTTTGGTGTGCTCGCCGCGGCGCCGCCCTCTCGCGTTGTCAACATGGTCAACAAACAACAGGAATCGGCAGAAGTACGTGGAGAGGATGACAGTAGGGGCCCACCACGTCAGCGTATGGAAAAATAAAATGCTTCCTCCTAGTGTTTTCCTGACATCTGGGACCCGCGACATTGTGAGCGTATATAGTCAATAGACAAGAGAACAACACAAGATCGGCTAACACCTGGGACGTAGCTACTCGAGCAGTATTTTTTTGTTTGGTATTGTTCAGACGGAGCAGGGTTTGAACTGGGATGTGGCCTGTCTAGCCCAGGCTTATATTTTATGTTCACCATGTGACCAGCCCAACTATTTTTTCTTTGTGAAAATGAGCCCATTTTATTTTTTTTGAAGAGTACCCAATCCAGGCCTACTTATTTTTCTACGCCCTGATGGGCTCAACTCTTTCAAGACGCCTGCAAATCTTGAAAGTAATATGAAATGGGTTGTAAATATGAAAACAGATGACAAATTAGCAATTACTTTATAATTTCTGAATTTTTTCACATTTTCAGATTCCTATTTCACTGGGCATTAACCTAATTTGAATATATCTTCAAAGTACTTTAAATCTGGCTCGACATTTTGGTATTAAAAATAGTTTGGAACCCACAGAAATATGTGAAATTGGCCCTGGCCAACCAAAAAACGACTGCAATAAATTGCATAAGAAGTTGCCATGAGCTATATATAAATTATTAAAAAAAGTGGGAGTGGTCTGACTTGTGGGCCTGTTTAGTTAACGCGTATGCAAGATTTTTTTAGTTATTATATACGTCAACAAACGATTCTAGCAGACGTAACCGTTGGATGTCAATCCAACGGCCGTCGTGTTTCTTCAATCTCTGATCTTCTTGCTCCAGCCGTCAATGCAGCGCCGGCGGGACCGCCTACTCCCGCCTCCCGTAGCCGGCTGTGCTGTCGCGAAGGCCTCAGCGCCCCCTACTACTCCCACCGCTGGCCAGGGCATCCCTCTACTCGCCCACACCCCCTGTTATTCTGCGGCGACAACAGCCTCACACCGCAGCCGAACCAGTGAACGCTCGTACTCCTCTCCGCGTGGGCATCCACTGCCGCGTCTTCCCCGGCTCCGCGTTGTCCCCTTCCTAGGCCTCGCCGTCATCCACCATCGTGGTGCTCTCGGCGCGGCGTGGTCAATGTGGTTAATGATCGACTTCCATCGGAAGAGTACTGTACATGGAGAGGCTGACAGCCGGGTCCACGGCAGCCGCAAGGAAGTGCCTCCTTATTACACAGAAAATAATTATTCCTCAACTTGACAGCGGGGACCCACCAGATGGGCCACCAGTATTTTGCGAAAAAAATCGTTTCCCCCTGACTGCTGGGACCCACCGGACGGGCCACCGTATTTCGTGAAAAAAATGTTCCCCCCGCTGTTAGCTCGGACCCACCGGAAGTGCCTCCTTATTTCGCACAAAAAAAATGAATACTCCCCCGGCTAGCTGGGACCCACCTTGGTGGGAGGCTGACTTGTGGGCCTACTAAGTTGACAGGGACAAAGGGCTTTGTCAACTTAGTCAATGTTCCAACCATCATATCTGACCGAGTTTCAGATCTGACTCTTGGAAAATGTTCCAACCATCATATCTGACCGAGTTTCAGATCTGATTGGTGTCAGGATGCCTCAGACTTAGGATGCCCGAGAAGAAAAGATGCAACACAAATTAACGCAAGGACATCTTAAGATTCTCGGGAAATGAACCATGGAAGCAAGTTCCGAAACCAGAGTTCATCATTAAACCAAGGAGAGAATGAGGAAGTGGTTGACGAATTCGGCAATAATACAATGAGGTATCCAAAAAGATGCATCTCCTCAATTATGTGGATAAGGAGATAGCATTTGTCACATCAAATGATATAATGAAGCATGCTCGAGGAAAACATACACAATTAAACATTGGTTGAAAGGTGCGCCCGAAATATGGGTTGGGCTGCATGACCAATGCCAGAATGGTGATTCAATAATCAATAGTCTAAGAATGAGCGGCCGACCATTAACTTCAAAGCAATAGGGTTGCTAGAAGGGTAGAATTCAAACAGCACCGTTCAGTTGTTGGTACACCAGTAGTAATCAACACAAGGACCAAGAAAGAATGGTGATGGTGAGAAGCATCACAATACCAAGAATTCCTTAAGAGGTGGAGCAGTCCTCACAACATCCTTGATATTAAAAGATAGTAATACTCCAAGGTAAAGAAGAACAAATGCTGGATAGCAGGGATCTCAGGGTATAACACAAAACACGAACAAGTTTGTGTTGAACGGAAGGCAATAAAGTGGTCAAAGATAACACAAATCATCGGGGGCAAGGATGGTATTTCTCATCATGAACTCAATTGATATCCTGGAAGAGCTCATATGGTTGATGATGATCACGACACATTTGTCGATAGATTTCATGAAGATGTAATCAATCAGGGACGACATCAAGTCAAAGGAATGACGAAGCGGAAGGTTATTGGAACCATGGGTAGGACATAAACTTGATATCAAGCTTGTTGTTCAAGGAGAACTGATATGACGAGGAAGATTGACGTAAGCTTAGCTCATCATCGAAAGTTGTGCTCCGGGATTACGGACCAGGTAGCACAGTTAAAGTTTAGCATGATAATGATATAGCCGAGCAGGCTAGGACTTACGTGATCAAGTTCAAATTCATAAGTAATTAAGGTTACCAAGAGTTGTTTAATCGCGATGCAATCTCGATTCAGTTATCGGTGTCTTTTAGTGCCTAATAACTCAGAGCCCGTGAAAAAAATGGAATCAGTGAGAATGTAGTACTTGATGAAGAACTCATAAGAAGTTATGCAGTTCCGTGATAATCTCGAGATACCAGGGGGTAATACTCGACGACAGATCAAAGTAGAGGTTGGACCGGGGTATTGCTCTACAGAAGACAAGTGCTTAAACTTGCATGAGAAATGGTATTTAAAGGAGAACATGGTCGGAACCACGATTGCAAAAGGCCAGATCCCAAGTATAAAATGAACTTATACCAAAGGAATAATTAATATAAGAGAAACTTTAATGATAATATCTACATCGTGTCCATGGGCATGAACACAGGTTCAAGGTCGACTCCCACTTCTCCAAATGCGAGACCATTCATTCACTGCTCTAATAAAAAATGATTTCAATGTGAAAACCTACCAGGTGAATTACTACAGGAGTATGACCCTAAAAAGTTTTTGGGTCACACAGATTAAAGAAGGCATAAGGTACCACATGTTCCAAGAGTAAATATCACCAGCTCGAAAGCAGAGCATGGTTGGCCAAATCAGAGAATAAGATTTACTAATGGCATTATGTATCAGGGAAGAATTCACAAGGTGATTAAATATGAAGGGCATTGCCGAATAATAATCCAACCAAGGATTTGACGGTCGATAGCGGAGCTGATGTGAGCATCGGCACACAACCAGTTGAAGAAAGAATGTAAGGGCATCATATTATAGAACATCTGAATGATTTGATGCTTAGATATCAAAGGAATTATGATTTCCAAATTGAAGGATCAGAAGAGGACGCTCTGATCAAGGGTGGATAAGTTCAATAGACCTAAGTGTACAATTGACGGCAAATAGATTGGTCGAGAACAAGCTCATGTTTAAAATGACGTCTGAGCCAAAAAGATAATTTAAAAGGATCAACTGATGATTGCGTGCATTCACACTCATGTTGAGTCAATAGGATCAAAATGACGGTGTCTAAGGATACTAACGAATATTACCAGACATATGGAAAGCATCCATAATGTAAGCAGACAAGTATTGCAGAGCAATAAGCTACTGAGGAATTCTGGAGGATCGAATAGTATTTCGAAGACCATTGTGAAACACATGAACAACTGGGGATGAGTGGATACTCGATAAGGGCGAGAAATTATCCGTCGGGGTATTCGGGTGGAAAGGAACTTCAAGGTAGTAGGCACAAAGTATTGTCGGATCAATAGAGAGAATTTCAGGATATCTTGTAATGACAAGATCAACTGGGAACAAAAGTAAGAACGACATATGTATGGATTTATCCATAGGGATATTTCAGTGGTAGGGAATTGCAAAAGCAACAGACACAAAGTCTCGAGTGAACATCGGAGAGTATCTTCGGAATCCTTTGGTGCAGCACGCGATCATTTGTGCTAAGGGATCTCCGCGAGGAAGTGGTTATGAGAACCTAGAGTTAGAGTTAGTAAATTCACTTTAACCCGAATAGAAGAGAGGTCAGAGTCCCACAGTATAGGTCGAGGAATAAAAGATCCTAATACCACCCAATGGCGACGTGGGCCCGTAAGACACACAGCCATGTTAGTAAAAAGTTTTTGCAATGTCTAGACTCGACTTCGGCCAAGGAGTGTGGAAGGGGGATTCCTACAGGCAGTCGGCTCTGATACCAAATTGTGACACCCCCGATTCTAATCATGCACGCAAACGTGTACGATCAAGATCAGGGACTCACGGGAAGATATCACAACACAACTCTAAAACATAAATAAGTCATACAAGCATCATAATACAAGCCAGGGGCCTCAAGGGCTCGAATACAAGTGCTCGATCATAGACGAGTTAGCGGAAGCAACAGTATCTGAATACAGACATAAGTTAAACAAGTTTGCCTTAAGAAGGCCAGCACAAACTGGGATACAGATCGAAAGAGGCGCAGGCCTCCTGCCTGGGATCCTCCTAAACTACTCCTGGTCATCGGCAGCGGCCTGGACGTAGTAGTAGGCACCTCCAATGTAGTAGGAGTCACTGTCGACGGTGGCGTCTGGCTCCTGGGCTCCGGCATCTGGTTGCGACAACCAGGTAGAAGGGAAAGGGGAAAAGAGGGAGAAAAGCAACCGTGAGTACTCATACAAAGTACTCGCAAGCAAGGAGCTACACAACATATGCATGGGTTTATGTGTAAAGGGACATATCAGTGGACTGAACTGCAGAATGCCAGAATGAGAGGGGGATAGCTAATCCTGTCGAAGACTACACTTCTGGCAGCCTCCGTCTTGCAGCATGTAGAAGAGAGTAGATTGAAGTCCTCCAAGTAGCATCACATAGTATAATCCTACCCGGCGATCTCCTCCTCGTCGCCCTGTTAGAGAGCGACCACCGGGTTGTATCTGGCACTTGGAAGGGTGTGTTTTATTAAGTATCTGGTTCTAGTTGTCATAAGGTCAAGGTACAACTCCAAGCCATCCTGTTACCGAAGATCACGGCTATTCGAATAGATAAACTTCCCTGCAAGGGTGCACCACATAACCCAACACGCTTGATCCCATTTGGCCGGACACACTTTTCTGGGTCATTCCCGGCCGCGTTAGATCAACACGTCGCAGCCCCACCTAGGCACAATAGAGAGGTCAGCACGCCGGTCTAAACCAAAGCGCACAGGGGTCTGGGCCATCGCCCTTAGCACACTTGCACATTGCGAGGGCGGCCGGAAGCAGAACTAGCCCCCTTAGTACAAGAGCAGGCTTACGTTCCAATCCGGTGCGCGCCGCTCAGTCGCTGACGTCACGAAGTGCTTTGGCTGATACCACGACGTCGAGTGTCCATAACTGTTCCCGCGTAGTTGGTTAGTGCGTATAGGCCAGTGGCCAGACTCAGATCAAATACCAAGAACTTGTTAAGAGTGTTATTTTGAAATAACCGCGAACGCCGACCAGGGCCAGGCCCACCTCTCGCCTAGGTGGTCTCAACCTGCCCTGACGCTCCGCCACAAAGATCCACTCATGGGTACTCCTACGAGCCGACCCGACTTTAGTCACCACAGGTATCATGTGTAATATATAAGTATATACCCGTTATCACCTCCCGAGTGATCATGGCCCGATAGTATAGCATGGCAGACGGACAAGAATGTAGGGCCACAGATGGAATACTAGCATCCTATACTAAGCAGGTAGGATTGCAGGTAAAGGTAACAACAGTAGTAGCAAGGACAGGCTATGCATCAGGATAGGATTAATGGAAAGCAGTAACATGTTACACTACTCTAATGCAAGCAGTAGAGAGTGGAGTAGGCGATATCTGGTGATCAAGGGGGGGAGGGCTTGCCTGGAAGCTCAGCCGAGAAGGAGGGGTCGTCAACACCGTAGTCGTACTGGGTTGCAGCGGCGTCGGTCTCGGTGTCTAGCGAGAGAAGAGGGGGAAGAAACAATAAATACAATGCAAACAAATGCATGACGATGCATGACATGACAAAGCGTGATGCTAGGTGTGCCCTAAGGCGGTAGTAGGTGATACCGACGAAGGGGGCAAACATCCGGGAAAGTATTCCCGGTTTTCGCGTTTTCGAACAAATGAACAGGAGGGGGAAAGTTGCGAGTTCGATAGGTTAGGGATGTGTGGTGGACGAACGGGCTGCGTATCCGGATTTGTCTCGCCGTTCTGAGCAACTTTCATGTAGAAAGTGTTTCCATCCGAGTTACGGATTAAAAGATATGACTTTCAAAAGAATTTATTAATTTCTGGAATTTAATCAATTATTTAATTTAATTTGAAATTGGATTTATGACATCAGCATGATGCCATGCTGACGTCAGCAGTCAACAGGGGTTGACTAGTCAACCTGACCAGTGGGTCCCACTGGTCAGTGACACAATTTAATTAAACATATTAATTAACCTAATCAGGATTAATTAGGGGTGGGCATTGACTACTTAATTAACTATTTAACTGATGAGGTTAATTAGGTAACTAATGTGTGATTAGTTTAATTTAATTAATCAAATTTAATTAAGTTAATTATTTCTTTAATTAACTAATTAATTAATTTTACTTTTATTTTTATTTTTCAATACGTTATGGGGCCGGGCCCCACATGTCTGTGGCCTTGGCCCTAGCGGGCCGGGCGCTGGGCGTAGCCAGGCAACGGGCGCCAGCGGTTACGGGCGTAACCCGGTTGGCCCTGGGCGCCGGTCGGGGCGGCCAGGAGGGTGCCGGGCGCGGCCATGGGGAGCAGGGACTGGGCAGCGCACCGGCATGGAGCTCCGGTGGGCTGAGTCCGGGCAAAGCAGGGGGGCCACGGCGAGCAGATGTAGCGGGGCACGGTCGGGCAAGGGATGTGGCGGCGGACACGGGGTGAGTGATGGGCGTGCGATGGGGGCGCGCGGCCGGTGAGGCCGTAGCAGCGGAGCAGGGGCGGCGAGTGGCGGGGTCGGCGAACTGGAGCAGAGCGAGGGCCGGTGCGATGCACGTATGCACGTGCGGCGGTGATGCACGGGGCTGGCGGCTGCAGCGGGGGCGCGACCGCTCGCGTGCGTGCGCGCGCAAGGGCCCGTGCTGGGGCGCGCAGGGCTGACGATGTGGCCGCGCGGTGCGAACAAGCAGAGAGCAGGGCGAGGCATGTGCGACGGCAACGGAGCAACGACTAGAGCAGCAGTCTCGGCAGCAGAGGAGCGACCGTTGCCGGCGCTGTGGAGCGCGGGCGCGGGGGGAGGAAGAGAGGGGAAGGTGCGGTGCTCACGATGGGGTCGTAGGGAACGTGGCAACGGGGGGCGAGGAGGAGGCGGAGACGACGTACGTAGGGGTAGCAGGCCGGTGGGGAGGTCCGGCGAGGTGGAGGAGGCAGTCCGGTGGGGGAGCGCCGGCGGCGGGCGGCGGGGCGGCGTCGGGCGCGCGGGGTCGATCCCGATCCAATCTGGATCGGGAGGGGAAAGGTGGCGACGTGGGAGGGGAGTGGGGGAGTGGTGAGTGGGGCGACTGGGGAGGGGCCGCTAGGGTTTGGTCGCCCCAGGGGTGTTGTAGGCGCCGGTTGGGCCGGCCTGATTGGCACCAAGGCCATCTGGGCCGTGGCCCAGCGGGGGGTCTCCTTTTTTATTGTTGTTAGTTTTTTTATTTTTTCCTTTATCTTATTTCCTTTCTGTTTTAATTCCTTTTAAATATTTAGGCCTTTTATAAAAGCACGGTTCCTTCACCATAATTACCTAGGCATTTATTTGCACACTCCGAACATTTTATTTGCCAAATTTTGAATTTGAATTTTAATCAGTTTCGAACTAACGCGAGATTAGCAATAGTAATCGAAGTGACATGACATCATTAGCAGAGGTTACTGTAGCTTGATTATCCGGGCGTCACTGTTGAGCATTGACGGCCGATTAGCTTCTTGGCAGCGACATGGAGTTTGAGAGGTGTGCTGGAGAATAAGCTTCTGTTCGGCTCACCTGGACACGGGAAATGGGCGTCAGAGATCATAGATTAGGTTAATTAGTTATACCCCCAGCGCACCCCTTTTTAGTTGAAGAATGTATGAAATATAACGAAATCTGACATGTTTATATGAAATACGGCCGTGTATTAACTAATTTAGTTTGATTAGTTTGAATTCCTGTATCACTGGCATTGGATGAACATGCAAGACAATATGTACAAGCATTATTCCCAGGACGCACGGTGATCACCTCATTTGCAACAGTTTCACACGCACAGAAAGTTTGAGCAGCTTTTTAGCGTGCCTGTACATTGTAATCAAACTCATAGGCCTGGCAATTCATAAAGAACATTCAAAACAATCGATGATTATGCATCTCAGTGATTCACATGTCAGAGACAATATTTACTTCACAACTAAAAAATAGAGAAAAATCGATCGAGATGTTGCTGACAGCAAAGGGCGTCCCATTCTTAAATATCAACCGCATGTCTTCTTGCTAACATCAATGAGCAAAATTTGACAAGGTTGTCCCATTCCAAAATATCCAATGTGTGTCTTTGCGTACATCAATACGCAAAACTTGGACAAGGTTTTCCCATTCCAAAATATCAAATGCCTACGATTGTGGAATGGGCGGGGTTTGCCATTAGTTTGGACATTGACATGTCACCTCGTGCTAAATAAACCAGCTTTTCTTTTTGTGCAGTTCAACTAAAATCAACCAACTTCGCGTGTAGCGTGTATGATTTCACCCTTATATGTAGCAAATTTTGTGGCTGGAGGTGGAAATGAATGATTCGAGAACATCTGATGTATTGTGCGTGATGAAGTATAAAGGAGGGCGTGAACCATCAGAACATTTTCTGCAATTCTCATTGAAATCAAGTTGAGCATCCCTGTTTGCATAAATACAAAAAAGTGATTAGTATAAAGCAAACTGTACTATGAATTGACAGTTTAAACAGGCAACCTACATGATCCATGCAGAGCACACATTACACATTTAAAAAAATGTAACTCACCAAAAAGAATCCTAAAATAACATTGTATTGGCCATCACAGCAACGAACATGGAGATCGGTGAGTCCTTGTGAGCTGAAGTTAGTTTGTTCTTGTGGGTAGTAATGTAGCCGTCCTTCAGTTGCTTCCTTCCGTTATGAAGAGGATGATCCTGTTGTGCAAAGACAAGAGAACAACTAAATTCTAGCATCCTTGTTTGCTTGAAAAAAGGAAAGGAAATATTTAAAATAGCACAGATGAAGCACTTCTCCAGGACAATACCACTTTCTCATGACAGTAGCTAAACAGTAGCACAACACCAATAGAGATGACAAAGCTCAATCATATGGATGAAATCCGTGGGCCGGTACCAACCTTTGGTAGGAGGCTTATTGTATAGAGCATACAGATGAAGCACGTCTCGGGAACCATCTGTTGTTATCTAATGTGGTTGCCATGCTTACTATATACTCGAAGGTTAGTTTAATGTTTCCAACATCTTCTTGTGCAGTTCCACTAAAATATATGTTATCTTCAAAGAAGATCCCTGTTTGCACAAGTAGAGATAATTACATATTACATTAAGAGTGGCATCAAATTAGTGTCAAAACAATAGCTCGTTCCACCCATAGAAATAAATTAAGATGCAAAGCTATATCATTAGATGTGTCATCACAGTTCCAGTGCTTCATTACAACACCGGGAGTTGATTTTTGTTTTTCTTCTGCTTGTTCTTCCCCTTCATCACTTGGTTCAATAACAGATAAGCTTCACCTTCAATGTAAGATTTGGCATGTCAATTAGGGAGCACAAGTATAGCACTAAACAACGACATTAATTTTTTGATGACAGTAGCAAAATACGCACCAATAGTTGTGAAATATCATTATCTTACCTCAAAGCGATATTGTCGTGCACATACAGATTGGAAGTCTGGTCTCCATCTGTGAAGTTCACTAAAATCAAGCAACATTACCGTATAAGTGGCACAACATATGAAAGCACACTGCACAATGATACGTCTCCAACGTATCTATAATTTTTTATTGTTCCATGCTGTTATATTATCAATCTTGGATGTTTTATAATCATTTTATATCATTTTTGGTACTAACCTATTGACATAGTGCCAAGTGCCAGTTGCTGTTTTCTACATGTTTTTTACATCGCAGGAAATCAAGATCAGACGGAGTCCAAATGCAACGAAACTTTACGGAGAATTTTTATGGACCAGAAGGAACATAATGGGCCTTGGCAGCACCTAGGGGGTGCCCTGAGGGGGGCACAACCCACCAGGGCACGCCAAGAGGCCCAGGCGCACCCTGGTGGTTGGGCACTCCTCGGGTGTCCCCCCAGACCGCCTCTTTGATCTATAAATACCCCAATATTCCCAAAACCCTAGGGGAGTCGACGATATATTCATCCAGCCGCCGTAGAGTCCTGAACCACCAGATCCAATCTAGACACCATCTCAGATGGGGTTCACCACCTCCATTGGTGCCTCTCCGATGATGCGTGAGTAGTTCTTGTAGACCTTCGGGTTCATAGTTAGTAGCTAGATGGCTTCCTCTCTCTCTCGCTGAATTCTCAATACAATGGTCTCTTGGAGATCCATATGATGTAACTCTTTTTGTGGTGTGTTTGTTGGGATCTGATGAACTTTGAGTTTATGATCAGTTATATCTTTTTATATCCATGAAAGTTATTTGAGTTTCTTTGATCTCTTATATGCATGATTGCTTATAGCCTCGTATTTCTTCTTCGATATTTGGTTTTTGTTTGGCCAACTTGATCTATTTATCTTGCAATGGGAAGAGGTGCTTTGTAGTGGGTTCGATCTTACGGTTCTTGATCCCAGTGACAGAAGGGGAACCGACACGTATGTATTCTTGCTACTAAGGATAAGACGATGGGGTCTATCTCTACATAGATAGATCTTGTCTACATCACGTCATCGTTCTTATTGCATTACTCCATTTTTCCATGAACTTAATACACTAGATGCTTGCTTGATAGCGGTCGATGTGTGGAGTAATAGTAGTAGATGCAGGCAGAAGTCGGTCTACTAATCTTGGACGTGATGCCTATATAATGATCATTGCCTGGATATCGTCATGATTATTCGAAGATCTATCAATTGCCCAACAGTAATTTGTTTACCCACCATTTGCTATTTTTCTCGAGAGAAGCCACTAGTGAAACCTACGACCCCCGGGTCTTCTTTCTCATATTATTTGCCTTTGCGATCTACATTTCTCTTGCATTTATTTTTAGATCTATTAAACCAAAAATACATTGTTGCGTTTTTTATTTATTTTATTTGGCGTTCGATCTTTCAATCTACTACAATTTATATCACATCCTTTTGCCTATCTTGAGGTGTCGTACCCTGGAAGGGATTGACAACCCCTTTAACACGTCAGGTTGCGAGGATTTGTTATCTGTGTGCAGGAGCTGTTTGCGTTGTGTTGGTTGGTTCTCCTACTGGTTCGATAACCTTGGTTTCATATCTGAGGGAAATACCTACCACCGATGTGCTGCATTGTCGGTGTACTAAAGTAGGGGTACCTTAGTACCCCAGACTTGTGCACGGGCAGTCGTAGCACCCTGCGGCAAGGCCCGCCCCTGGAAGCGCCAAGAGAAGACCAAGCATTCAAGACAAGGCCCCCGGCAAGAGGAGCTTGCCGGGCCAAGAAGACGAGGCCCCCGGCAAGAGGAGCTTGCCGGGCCAAGAAGACAAGACCCCGGCAAGAGGAGCTTGCCGGGACGACTGAGCCCATGTAAGGCCATCCAAGAACAAAGTATACGAGACAGAAGATCGAGACCCCGACAAGAGGAGCTTGTCGGGAAGGCCGAACCCAGGCACCACAAGAGAAGCCCGCCGTGGCGCGCCAAGCGCCCCGGCAAGGCCTGATAGCTGGCACGCTATCAGGCATAGGAAGACGACCCCCGCGGCAAGCCACTTGCCGCGGCAAGATCGCCACCTCAAGACTGCGCTCCAGCTCGCCCGCCCACGCGTCGCTCCGGGGCTTCCCCCGAGGGCACGTGGCGAGGCACCGCGCAGCCTGGGGCATGCGGCGGCATGCAGCCGCCATCGTGGCGAATGGTGGCGCACCTAACGGTCCGCCTCGGTGCTGTCCGGGCGACCGTGACGGGCATTTAATGCCCTTGTCCCCTACCGTCAGAAGTAGGTATGATAACACTGTGCCGCACTGTAGCGCCACCGTTCCCGCACTATTACAACTACCACCCCTTTTACACTTTTACCCCTTTCTCTTACGTTGACACCTGTCGGTGACCCCTTTGCGCTATAAAAGGAGGCCCGTGTGCAACGTAGAGGAGGCTCCGGGGTTCGGAGATTCGGCATCCAGACAGCCATACGCTCGGTGCAGCTAGCTCTCCAAGCTCCCGAGCTCCCCAGTTCAATACAACTAAGCAGGAGTAGGGTTTTACGCGTCCATCGCGGCCCGAACCTGGGTAAACCGCCCGTGTGCCCGCCTCGATCTGCTCTCTGTGCTCCCTCCGCCCCCCTCACCGGACAACGAAAGGGGCTCCGGCCCCATAGGTGCTCGCGGGGGGACGCCGTCCGCCCCGACATCTTTGGCGCGCCAGGTAGGGGGGCTGGCTACGCCGGGGGACAGCCCGCTCCTGCGGATCCCAGGATCCGTCCAGTCGAAGCAGGCGTCCCCGGTAAGCCTCGCTCCGGCGAGCAGATCAGCAGTCCGAACGCTGAGGAACAGTCCGCTCCTGCGGATCCGAGGATCTGTCCAGTTGAAGCGGGGGTTCCCGACAAGCTTTGGCATTCTTTCCCACGGGCTCGTGTGCGGCCCTCCTCGAGTATCCACTCGCGCAGAGACTGGGCAAGAAGCAGCTGCTCCTTGAGGAGGACCGCCTTCTGGCCGCTGGGCGAACGATTCGCCTCCAGCGAACTCTGCGCCGCTCCCGTAGCCGCCGGAGTCAGCGCCAGAAGTCACGAGAAAGGCGACCTCGTTCCCCGGCGCGCCTCGTCCGCCGGGGTGCCGAACGAGTTGACGCCGACCGTGGGAGGAGTCTTGCCAGCGCGGTTGCCGGAACCCGTTTCCGCCAACCATCCTCTCTGCCCAAGTCTTGCCGCAGTTGCATGTGATCCTTGGCGCAGAGAGGGGCGCGGATTTCCAAGCATAGCTATGCCTAGCTCCGGAGGGTCGTGAGGCCCTGCGCCTTCACCTACCCCCAGGATGGGCTGGACGCTGCCCAAGGAGGTTTTACCCCACCGGGCGGCAAGCGATAAGAAAAGATAAGTTGCCGGAGCTCGAGCAATTGCTCCATTAATTTTTAAGAGTTATCTCCCTCGAACGACCGAGCCTTGGTTGAGAGGCCTGAGCGCGGAAGGACCGGCACGAGACTGGTTGCGCCCTCGTTTCGTTTCGAGTCCGCTCAACGACTTGAGTGTGCTACACCCCGAGTAGCGTCCTCACCTTGTTTCGAGCTCGCCCGGCACCCTAAGCGTGCTGCGACCGCAGTCGCACCGTTTACTTTGCCTCGAGCCTGCTCAACAATCTGAGTGAGCGGCAACCAGCCGCGGCGAGGTTTCTTGCCGGTGGTAGCCCCGCCAGCGGGTCGCTGACGTCCCGCACTCGGCGCCCGTGGCAAGGCGGAGGCCTACGCTGGCAGGTCCCCGAAAGCGTAGGGCGGAAACAAACAAGGCGCCGGTCAAGTAGAGGGGATAACAGTGCGATGCATAGCCTAAGATGAAAAGTTATATTACAAAATGCCTTACTGCTGCCCTAACCAGCCGTTTCCGTGGCATATTTAACAGCGGCAGGGAAAGGGAGATAAAAGAAAGGGGCAGGCGGCCTAATCTACGCGGTCGCCCTCGATCCTCTTGACCCCGGCCGCCTTCTTGACGATAGGGGCGATGAGGGCCTGGATCCCCGTCAGGTCTGCGTTCTCCGGCAAGGGCCTGAGGACGTTGGTAAGCCTGATGTCGGGATTGCGGAAAACGATCTTCACCAGCACCCTCTCGAGGGCCCCGGAGATGGCCTCCCGCGTCTCGTCGGCCCGCTCCTTCGGGAGCGACGTTCGGAGGTGCTGGAGCGCCTGCACCACCCCCTGGAAGAAGGAAGTGAGCTTGGCGCTGGGCGCGACGTCCTCGTCGGTGAGGGACTGGTGGCCCTCGATCCCCAGCAGCGTCAGCTCCTTGTCGATGGTGGCGGCGATGTCGACGAGGCCCTCGGTCCACCGCTCCACTGTATCCCTGAAGGTGTTCTGGGAAACGGCGGCGCGCCTCAGCAGCTCCTCGTTGCCGTCGACCTCCTTCCGTAAAGCCGCCTCCTGCTCCTTAGCGCTGTCCAGCGCCTTGCCGAGCGCCTCCAATTTCAGTTCCAGAGTGGAGCTGGAGTTCTTGGCGGCGTCAAGCTCCCGGATCTTCTCGGCGAAGCGACCCTGAAGCTCACCAAGGGTGAGCGCACCCTTCTCGCGCTCCTGCCGGAGCGCGGCGAGCTCCTCGCCCTTCGCCTTGAGGTCGGAATCGAGCTGCGCCACCCTCGCCTCCAGCCCCTTCTTGGTGATCTCAGCGGCTGCGGCAGCGTCCCGCGCCTTCTTCAGGTCTCCGCTGAGCGCCCGCTCGCGCGCGGCAGCCTCCTCCTCGTGGTCGGCGAGGCTGGCCGTTTTCAGCACCAGCTCGCCTTCCCGCGCGGATAACTCCGCGGCGGCAAGCCTCTGCTGCTCCTCGGCCTCCCCGTCGCCCACGGGGATATCAACGCCATCCGCCTCCTGAGCGCCGGCAACATCGTCGGCATCGCCACGTGCGCCCTCCTCGACGACGACCTCAGCCTTCATCGGATCCGAGGCGGGCGCTGCGCTCGCCGCGGCCAGGGGATCGTCGACCGCGTCCCCCGTCGGAAGGTCCTCCCTTGCCGGGGATCTCTCCCTAGGCGGGGTAGCAGACTCGGTCGGCACGGCGGAGGCGCCCTCTAGACGCGCCCGCCGGAGCTGCTCCGCTCCTGCCCAAAAGCAACAACTTCGCATCAACAACAAGAAGAGGGAGGGCTCGCGTACGCGCCAAGCAGCAAGAGCGAGTCATGTGCTCACGCTGGGGGCTGCGTTGCGAGCTGCCCTGAGGATCCCCTGCCGGGTCTGGTAAGGGCGCCTCCGACACGACCTCGCTTGCCGGGGGAGATTCGTCATCAAGGATGACCCACGGGATCCTCGATCTCTTCGCTCTCCTCTGAGCCAGGGTCCTGAAAAGGGGACCGGGTCAAGGGAAGGGCGAACGAGCTGTCGAACAGGACGAACCATCAGGGAAAAAGATATGAGCTCCATGGGGAACTTACTCTCCGTCCTCCTCGTCGTCGGAGCTGAGCGCAGAATAGTCGAAAACCGTCTCGGCCCTGACGCGGGGGGGCAGGGGAGTGGGCTCCCGAGGCCGCTTGGCGGGGGCAGTAGATGACTCCGCCCCCGTCGACGCCGCGGCACGGGGCGCAGCGGCAACCGAAGCCCCAGCCCGCGAAGACCCCGCTCCCGCTGCCGACCCGGCCCTGCGGAGGCGCCTCCTCGGCTGGGCCGGGGGCTCCGCCTGCGACGAGCCGCCCGGAGGCTGCGGGAAGGCAACGCCGACCTCCGGCAAGCCACTCGCGTCTTGGGCAGGCTCGTCCCCGCCGCCGTGCCCGGCTGGTTCCCCCTGGTCGACAAGTTCCATCGGGTCGGCGAGGCTCTCCGCCTCCGCCGCCTCCGCCTCGGCCACGGTGAACCCAGCTTCGCCCGCGGCCGCGGCGGCCGCCGCCTCCTCCATCCTGGAGGCAATGTAAGCCAGCTCCGCCGCGGTGGTGGCTCGGATGAGGCCATCCTTTTCGGCGGGATCGACTGGCTCCTCCTCCAGGCCGTCGAAGAAGGCCCGCACGACATCATCCGGCGGCTCCTGCCAGGTCGCGTTGATCCCGTGCGAGTCGCACAATGGCATCATCGCAAGGATATGGCTGAGCGACGAGTTGTTGCACAAGGGAACGACGCCCGGCGGTAGCCGGAACCACTCCGGGTGGTCAGGGTCGTGCTTGAACAACTCCTTCAACATTGCGTCGTGCTCCAGTACGGTGAAGTTGAAATTGAGGCCCGGACGCAGCCTCATGATGTCCGCCGCATTCTGGAACTCCCAGGCCGGCTTCCCCCTCTCTTGCAGGGGGGCGATCCGGCGGCGAAGGAAATCCGCGCCGACGGCGCCGACGGTGAGGCCAGCGAGCCTGAGACGCAGGATCCGGGTGATGGCGATCTTCAATCTGACATCGTCCGGGGACACCTCGCTCCAGCCATCGCCGCGCACCACCGGAGTTCGGCGCACGGCGGTGAACGGCTGCGGATGGTCCTCGACAATCAAGCACCATTCCGCCCTCCACTCCTCCCACCTGCCGCGGAGGTCCCCGCCCAAGTAGGCCCCCTTCTTGCCGGACCGGGAAACCCAGGCGATCCCACCGGACAGCGGCTCTCCTTTCTCCACCCGAGGGACAAAGAAGTGCCGGAAGAGGGCCACATTAGGACGAATTCCGACGAAGTTCTCGCAAAGGTGCGTGAAGACCGCCATTGTGAGGACGGCATTGGGGGTAAAGTCGAGGAGGTGGAGGCCATAGGTGCTCATGATTTCAGAGAAGAACTCCGAGTATGGCGGGCAGAGCCCGCAGTAGAAGAAGACGACGAAGAAAGGATACCCGGTCGGGTACTGCTTCTGGGCTTCGGCGGGGAGCACCCGCGTGCGCGGATGCGCTCGCGTCTTCGTCGACCAGAAAAGGGAGTACTTGTCCCTCGGCTCCACCGCACCGAGCTGGGGGGGGGAACGTCGCCGTCTCCTTCCGAAGCACTTCGAGCCGTAGCGCCTCGGCCGATTTCGCAGCCTTCCCCTTCGCCTTATCGCTCTTCGGGGCCATGGCGGGGGCGGGAGAGGGGGATCGTCGAAGCTGACGACGACGGGCGCTCCAAGGACAGATCGCCGCTGCCTCTGGGAGAAGGAGGTGGCAGAGGTTTTAGAGAGGTGGTAACCGAGGGAAAGGCGAACCGCCCCTACTTTCCTCCGCTATAAGAGGAAGAGGTGGGGGGGGGACGCTTCGCCTCTCCGAATCAAGAGATCGTGCGCGACGTGGCGCGCGCCTGCGCGGTTCAGCCCCGCGCACGCCACCCACGTCACGCTCACCCCGCACGCCCCGCCCCCACGACGCCGCGGTAAGCGCGCGCCGCCTGGGGAAGGCGCGGCGGGTGCGGAGTTAAGGAGCAGCGCGACCAAGGCCATGCATGCCCGTGCACCGTTAGGGCCTGGCCCAACGACGCTCGGCACCGTGTGTGGCCCAGGCCCGGGGGCTCCTGTCGGTGTACTAAAGTAGGGGTACCTTAGTACCCCAGACTTGTGCACGGGCAGTCGTAGCACCCTGCGGCAAGGCCCGCCCCTGGAAGCGCCAAGAGAAGACCAAGCATTCAAGACAAGGCCCCCGGCAAGAGGAGCTTGCCGGGCCAAGAAGACGAGGCCCCCGGCAAGAGGAGCTTGCCGGGCCAAGAAGACAAGACCCCGGCAAGAGGAGCTTGCCGGGACGACTGAGCCCATGTAAGGCCATCCAAGAACAAAGTATACGAGACAGAAGATCGAGACCCCGACAAGAGGAGCTTGTCGGGAAGGCCGAACCCAGGCACCACAAGAGAAGCCCGCCGTGGCGCGCCAAGCGCCCCGGCAAGGCCTGATAGCTGGCACGCTATCAGGCACAGGAAGACGACCCCCGCGGCAAGCCACTTGCCGCGGCAAGATCGCCACCTCAAGACTGCGCTCCAGCTCGCCCGCCCACGCGTCGCTCCGGGGCTTCCCCCGAGGGCACGTGGCGAGGCACCGCGCAGCCTGGGGCATGCGGCGGCATGCAGCCGCCATCGTGGCGAACGGTGGCGCACCTAACGGTCCGCCTCGGTGCTGTCCGGGCGACCGTGACAGGCATTTAATGCCCTTGTCCCCTACCGTCAGAAGTAGGTATGATAACACTGTGCCGCACTGTAGCGCCACCGTTCCCGCACTATTACAACTACCACCCCTTTTACACTTTTACCCCTTTCTCTTACGTTGACACCTGTCGGTGACCCCTTTGCGCTATAAAAGGAGGCCCGTGTGCAACGTAGAGGAGGCTCCGGGGTTCGGAGATTCGGCATCCAGACAGCCATACGCTCGGTGCAGCTAGCTCTCCAAGCTCCCGAGCTCCCCAGTTCAATACAACTAAGAAGGAGTAGGGTTTTACGCGTCCATCGCGGCCCGAACCTGGGTAAACCGCCCGTGTGCCCGCCTCGATCTGCTCTCTGTGCTCCCTCCGCCCCCCTCACCGGACAACGAAAGGGGCTCCGGCCCCATAGGTGCTCGCGGGGGGACGCCGTCCGCCCCGACATGCATCATCCCTTCCTCTTTGGGGAAATATCGATGTAGCTTCAAGCGACATCAAAAAGAATTTCTGCCGCCGTTGCCGGGGAGGATCAAGTCAAGATAGTCTCTCGGCCACGCACCATTTATGGCGTCATTGCCGAGGAGAATCTTCAACATATACCAGGTTCCTAATCACAAATCTCATATCCTTCCAATTTACATTATTTGCCATTTGCCTCTAATTTTCCTCTCCCCCACTTCACAAAAATTTGCCGTTTTATTCGCCTCTGTTTTTCCATTCACTGTTTTCTTGCCGGATCTATTTTTTGAGTGCAATCTTGTTCTGTAGCCATCATGACTCAAGAGAACACCAAGTTATGTGATTTGTCAAATACCAAGAACAATGATTTTATTGGCACTCCGATTGCTCCTCCCGCCACTAGTGCGGAGTCTTGTGATATTAATACTGCTTTGCTGAATCTTGTTATGAAAGATCAATTTTCCGATACTCCTAATGAGGATGTCGCGTCCCGTCTTAATACCTTCATGGAATTATGCGATATGCAAAAGAAAAATGATGTGGACAATGATGTGGTGAAGATGAAATTATTTCCGTTTCCTTTGCATGATTCTGGAAAATTTTAGTTCTCTTCTTTGCCTCGCAATAGTATCGATTCTTGGAATAAGTGCAAAGATGATTTTATCACTAAGTATTTTCCTCCCGCAAAAATTATTTTCCTTAGAACCCAGATCATGAAGCAACCTGAACATGAGCATGTTGCACAATCTTGGGAAAGGATGACAATGATGCTAAGAAATTGCCCAACTCATGGGTTAAATGTTTGGATGATCATACACAAATTTTATACGGGGTTGAATTTTATTTCTCGTAATCTTTTAGATTCCACCGCCGGTGGTACTTTTATGGAAATTACTTTGGGTGAAGCCACCAAATTGCTTGATAATATCATGGAAAATTACTCCAATGGCATACCGAAAGGGCTCCTACTAGTAAAAAGGTTAATTCGGTTGAAGAAATTTCTTCTTTGAGTGAAAAAGGTGATGCTCTTATGAAATTGGTTGCTAGTAAAAGTGCTCCTATTGATTTTAATGATATGCCTTTGTCTACTTTGATTGAGCAAAATAGTGATGCCATAGATGTGAATTTGATTTCTCGAAACAATTTCAATAACAATGCTTATAGAGGTAATTTTAATCCTAGGCCTTTTCCTAGTAATTCCTCTAATAATTATGGTAATTCCTATGGAAATCAATCTTATTATAATAATAGGAACACCTCTGATCTTGAGAATAATATTAAAGAATTTATCAACACGCAAAAAGTTTTCAACACTTCCATAGAAGAAAACTTGAATAAGATTGATGATTTGTCTAGAAGTGTTGATAAAATTGCTCATGATGTGGAAAATCTCAAGATGAACTTTTTTGTCCCTAAGGCTATGAATCAATTAAAGCTCTTTATGTTTCTATGGATGAAAGTAAGAAAAGAACCGCTATTCTTAGAGCTAAAAGAGAATTTTTAGAAAAAGCATTCTCTAGTGATTACTTTCGTAAAAGTGATGAAGATCTTAAAATAATTGGTGTTTCTTCTATTGATTTTTTGTTTAGTAAAGATAAGATTGATGAAAAAGGGACTGGAGAAGAGTCAACTTTAGGTAGAAGGTTTCCCAATATTTTAGAGGGTGAAAATCTTGTTGAGAAAATTGATGAAAGTGGGTTTGGAGAGGTCAAGACTTCAACTAGTGATGTGCCCACTCTTTTGGATTACAAAGACTTTAATTATGATAGTTTCTCTTTGATTGATTGTATTTCTTTGTTGCAATCCATGATAAATTTACCCCATGCTTATGTACAAAATAAAGCTTTTACTAAACATATTGTTGATGCTATGATGAAAGCTTTTGAAGAAAAAATGTAATTAGAAGTTTCAATTCCTAGAAAATTGCATGATGAATGGGAACCAACTATCAAAGTCAAGATTAAAAATTATGAGTGTTTTGCTTTGTGTGAGTTGGGGCTAGTGTTTCCACAATTTCGAAATCTTTATGTGATGTGCTTGGTCATACTAATCTTGAAGAATGTTCTTTGAATTTGCACTTGGCGGATTCTACTATTAAAAAGCCTATGAGAAGAATTAATGATGTTCTTATTCTTGCAAATAGGAATTATGTGCCCATAGATTTTATTGTTCTTGATATTGATTGCAATCCGTCTTGTCCAATTATTATTGGTAGACCATTTTTACGCACTATCGGTGTCGTGATTGATATGAAAGAAGGCAATATTAAGTTCCAATTTCCTTTGAGGAAGGGTATGGAACACTTTCCTAGAACAAGAATTAAGCCACCTTATGAATCAATCCAGAGGGCATCTTATGGATCTCGAACCAAACATGACAAAACTTAGATCCTTGCCTTATGCCTAGCTAAGGGCGTAAATCTATAGCGCTTGTTGGGAGGCAACCCAATGAATAATTTTTTTTCTTTTTTCTTTCTGTTTTTGTGTGTTTGCACAATTATGCTACTGGTATGATTGTGTTTTTTGTGTTTTAATTAGTATTTGTGCCAAGTAAAGCCTATAGGATCTTCTTGGGTGATAGTTGTTTGATCTTGTTGAAAAATAGAAACTTGTGCAGCCACGAAAACAATTGTTAAAAATCACCAGAACATGATAAAATTCCAATTCTTTTTGCAGAAGATTAATATAAAAATTACCCTGGTCGTCCTATTTTTTCAGAATTTTTGGAGTTACAGAAGTATTCGAAATAGTCGCATTTCTACAGACTTTTCTGTTTTGACAGATTCTGTTTTCTTTGTGTTGTGTGCTTATTTTGATGGAGCTATGGTTTTCCTTGATGAGTTTTTGCCACAGAAAAGTTGGAATACAGTAGATATAATACAGAAACAAAATATGAATTGATTTGATACAATACTTATAGTAGTGGTTTGCTTTCTTATACTAACGGATCTCACAAAGGTTTTATTGAGTTTTGTGTGATTGAAGTTTTCAAGTTTTGGGTTATCTTACGATGGATGAAGCAAGGATAGAAGAGCCTAAGCTTGGGTATGCCCCGGCATCCCAAGATATTATCGAAAAAAGAGAAACCAACTAAGCTTGGGGATGCCCCCGAGTGGCATCCCCGCTTTCTTCCAACGACCATCGGTATTTTACTTGAAGCTATATTTTTATTTGTCACATGATATGTGTTTTGCTTGGAGCGTCTTGTATGATATGAGTCTTAGATTTCTTTTTATTTTTTTTTAATTCATCAATCCTTGTTGTACACATCTATTTGAGAGAGCCAAAATTATGTCCTGACTTGTTAGAATTGCTCTCTATGCTTCACTTAAATTTTTGTGAGCTATGGACTTGCTCTAGTGCTTCACTTATATCTTTTTGAGCATGGTGTGCTTAGTATTTTTTTTAAGAAATGCTCTCTTGCCTCACTTAGATTTATTTGAAAGTTAGTAAAATTTTCAAGAAATTCTCTCTTTCTTCACTTAAATTATTTTGAGAGAAAGAAATATTTATGCTCATGATCTTCACTTATATTTGTTTGAGCTTATGAAAAGCAACACATGAAAATTAGTCCCAAAGTGATAGATATCCAAGAAGGATATAATAAAAACTTTCATGAAGATCATTGGACAAAATAAACTTGATTCTTAGTAATAGTTTTGAGATATGATGATGTGATATGTGAGTTGTGTTGATGAGTAATTATGCTTTAGTAAGAATATTGGTGTTAAGGTTTCTGCTTCCCTATGCAAGAACGAAAGTCAATAGTCATGCAATGAAATTATATCCTACTTGTGGTACATTATTCAGTGTTAATTATGCTTAATGCTTGCTTATGAGATTATTCGTTTCTTGGTTGGTCGCTTCTCAATCTTTTGCTAGCCTTCATTTTGCACTAAGTATGATCTCTACTTGTGCATCCAAAATCCTTTAAACCAGTTTTGCCACATGAGTCCACTATATCTACCTATATGCGGTATTCTTTTGCCGTTCTAAGCAAATTTGCATGTGCCATCTCTAATTTTCAAAATAAACTTCTCTTTTGTGTATTTGTTTCGCTCGCTGAGCAGTGAGGGGTGGCTAATATTTTCCATGCTGGATGTGTTATTCTCACGATGAGTGTTTATTCACTTGTCATTGCACGAGAGTAAGGCAAAGGTTTTAGGGATGCCCAGTCCCGAAATGCAAAAATGAATTTACTTTATGTTGTCAAATAGTAAATTCCTTGGAAAGTGTTGGTATGGAGGGCAACCGTGGATACGGTTAGCCATGGAAAGTGAAAGTATGGTGGAAAAAGGAATAAACTTTATTTTCTGTTTGGGAACCGCCTACGATATATCTAGCATGGAAAGTGTTGGGAACTCTAAGTCGTTTTCGTTGGTGGGATGGATACACCTCCCAAAATGTTTTTATCTCTAACTTTTCGCTTTGAGCTCTCGCACCTCTACAAATCCCTACTTCCCTGTGTGAAGGGTCTTTCTTTTACTTTATGCAATTTTTATTTTGAATTTGAGTCTCCATCTTCTCTTATAAAAGCACCAACTAGGAGGCAATATGATCGTACTTAAGTGTTGGGTGTAGCTAATATTCGATTGTGTTTCATGAATGGATCAATGGTTGAGCATGATGGGCTAGGGATAACTTATTTTAGCATTGATATTTTGAAAGACATGGTAACTTGTTGATATGCTTGAGTATCTAAATTATTATGTCAATACTAGACTATTGCTTTGAATCACATAAAAGTCCAATTGTCCATGCTATAAAGAAAAGAATATGACATAACATGTTAGGCAGCATTCCACATCAAAAATTCTATTTTTATCACTTACCTACTCGAGGACGAGTAGGAGTTAAGCTTGGGGATGCTGATACGTCTCCAACGTATCTATAATTTTTTTATTGTTTCATGCTGTTATGTTATCATTCTTGGATGTTTTATAATCATTTTATATCATTTTTTGGTACTAACCTATTAACATAGAGCCAAGTGCCAGTTGTTGTTTTCTACATGTTTTGTACCTCGCATGAAATCAATATCAGACGGAGTCCAAATGCAACGAAACTTTATGGAGATTTTTTATGGACCAGAAGGAACATAATGGGCCCTAGTTGCGCCTCGGGGGTGCCCCAAGGGGGGCACAACCCACCAGGGTGTGCCAGGAGGCCCAGGCGCGCCCTGGTGGGTTGTGCCCTCCTCGGGTGCCCCCGGACCGCCTCTTTGCTCTATAAATACCCCAATTTTCCCAAAACGCTAGGGGAGTCAATGAAATATTCATCCAGTCGCCGCAGAGTCCAGAACCACCAGATCCAATCTATGCACCATCTTGGATGGGGTTCACCACCTCCATTGGTGCCTCTCCGATGATGCGTGAGTAGTTCTTTGTAGACCTTCGGGTCCATAGTTAGTAGCTAGATGCCTTCCTCTCTCTCGCTGAATTCTCAATACAATGGTCTCTTGGAGATCCATATGATGTAACTCTTTTTGCGGTCTGTTTGTTGGGATCTGATGAACTTTGAGTTTATGATCAGTTATATCTTTTTATATCCATGGAAGTTATTTGAGTTTCTTTGATCTCTTATATGCATCATTGCTTATAGCCTCGTATTTCTTCTCCGATATTTGGGTTTTGTTTGGCCAACTGATCTATTTATCTTGCAATGGGAAGAGGTGCTTTGTAGTGGGTTCGATCTTACGGTGCTTGATCCCAGTGACAGAAGGGGAACCGACACGTATGTATCGTTGCTACTAAGGATAAAACGATGGGGTCTATCTCTACATAGATAGATCTTGTCTACATCATGTCATCGTTCTTATTGCATTACTCCGTTTTTCCATGAACTTAATACACGAGATGCATGCTGGATAGCGGTCAATATGTGGAGTAATAGTAGTAGATGCAGGCAGGAGTCGGTCTACTAATCTTGGACGTGATGCCTATATAATGATCATTGCCTGGATATCGTCATGATTATTCAAAGTTTTATCAATTGCCCAACAGTAATTTGTTTACCCACTGTTTGTTATTTTTCTCAAGAGCGGCCCCCGAGTCTTCTTTCTCATATTATTTGCCTTTGCGATCTACTTTTCTCTTGTATTTATTTTCAGATCTATTATACCAAAAATACAAAAATACCTTGCTGTGTTTTATTTCTATTTATTTTATTTGGCGTTCGATCTATCGATCTACTACAACTTATCTCACATCCTTTTGCCTATCTTGAGGTGACGTACCCCGGAAGGGATTGACAACCCATTTAACACGTCGGGTTGCGAGGATTTGTTATCTGTGTGCAGGAGCTGTTTACGTTGTGTTGCTTGGTTCTCCTACTGGTTCTATAACCTTGGTTTCATATCTGAGCGAAATACCTACCGCCGCTGTGCTGCATCATCCCTTCCTCTTTGGGGAAATACCGACGTAGCTTCAAGCAAAATCACACAATCATGTGAAAGAAGGCTAGTACTGACCTCTCATGATGCGGAATTCAAACAACTCACAAGAAGAAGATCTAAAACAAATTTGCCAACACGGATAGGGATTCATATCTCTTCTTGTGCAGTTCCCCTAAGATCAAGCAATCAATCAACATTGTCGGTGTGACATTTTGGTTGAACTGCACAAAACACTTTTAAAACAAAAGTGTTTTGTGCAGTGCAACAAAAGGTCGCAATAGTAACGAGGTGAAGTAGATAACTCTGTTTACACAGAGGTGCAAAGGAAACAACTACTGGTCAATAACGGTGGATGACACAGAAGCCCACAAAAAGAAGCATCTAACTTATCTAAATGGGAAAGAAAGCAAGACAGTAGCATCTCTCAAACAGTGGCATTGATTCATATTAACAGAGAGATTATATTAACAATAAAATTCGTTAAACCTGTAATTTTCTTTTAACTGTGGCATTGCTTCAATTTTCCAGCGGTGTTATTAGATTTACAACAGCTAAAGAGTTGTATGGGATAGTGGACGCACAAGCACCATGTGCATCTACCGATGTATAAAGGGGTGATGCACAGTATGTTGCAACAAACAGCCATGGAGAATATTTGTGTTGATCCCATTTTTTTATCTTTAGACACCTTTCCCTATGTGAGGGCAGCGAATCTAGTCCTGCTCAAACTATACAGCCTTGTCCCCCACCCACAAGAAAGATCAGTTCCTTACAGATGTGTATACTATGTTTGTCATTGTTTACCTTTTCGACCAACATAGGTGTTGGATAGCTAGTCTGTACTACTTTCCGCCTTCCTTTCCTCTTTGAACCATGTCCTAGATTCATGCTATACAACTTTCCCACTACTTTCCTGTTTGATCCAACACCTAGATTCGAGTGCAGAAGCGAAAAGAATTCCACATGTAGCTAGAGCAATGCCTGTGGATTAAGAAAATTATACCTTAAGGTTCTCGGGGTGTGGCTCGATGGGCGGCCGGAGGCCGATCTGCCCACACTATGTATGGCGGCGAGGAAGAAAGGGTCAGAGGCCCTCCCGCGCCGCCGCTGGGTGAAAGAGAACAGCGGCGCTGGCAGTGGATTCCCTCCCTCGCCGACGGCGACAGCGTTAAGCCTCCTTACCTTCCCCAGCGGATGGGATCCTGCCGGCTCTTTGACCAACAATGAGGGGAGAGAGAGAGAGAGAGAGAGAGAGAAAGAGAGAGAGAGAGAGAGAGAGAGAGAGAGAGAGAGAGAGGAGAGGCCAATGCAATCTTGTTTTAGTTGTTTAGATCTGGATAGGGTGAGAGAGTGTGTAGAGAGCAACTACAAGCACTAATGCTCCAGCGTGTATATATATAGTGGAAAGAGAGTGTGAAGGGAGCAAACCCTAGAAAACAAGCGTTGAGGCTGCAGCATACTGATACATCTCCAACGTATCTATAATTTTTTATTGTTCCATGCTATTATATTATCTGTTTTGGATGTTTAATGGGATTTACTAAGCACTTTTATATTATTTTTTGGACTAACCTACTAACCAAAGGCCCAATGCAAATTGCTGTTTTTTTGCCTATTTCAGTGTTCCGCAGAAAAGGAATATCAAGGGAATCCAAATGGAATGATACCTTCAGAGAGTTATTTTTGGAACAAACGTGATCCAAGGGACTTGGAGTGGACGTCAAGAAAGAAGCGAGGAGACCACGAGGCAGGGAGGCGCGCCTGGCCTTCCTGGGTGCGCCCCCACCCTCGTGGGCCCCTCGCAGCTCCACCGACCTACTTCTTCCTCCTATATATATCCACATACCCCGAAAGCATCCGAGAGCACCACGAAACCCTATTTCCACCGCCGCAACCTTCTGTACCCGTGAGATCCCATCTTGGGGCCTTTTCCGGTGCTCCGCCGAAGGGGGAATCGATCACGGAGGGCTTCTACATCAACACCATGGCCTCTCCGATGATGTGTGAGTAGTTTACCACAGACCTTCGGGTCCATAGTTATTAGCTAGATGGCTTCTTCTCTCTCTTTGGATCTCAATACAAAGTTCTCCTCGATCTTCTTGGAGATCTATTCAATGTAATTCTTTTTGCGGTGTGTTTGTCAAGATGCGATGAACTGTGGGTTTATGATCAAGATTATCTATGAACAATATTTGAATCTTCTCTGAATTCTTTTATGTACGATTTGTTATCTTTGCAAGTCTCTTCGAATTATCAGTTTGGTTTGGCCTACTAGATTGATCTTTCTTGCAATGGGAGAAGTGCTTAGCTTTGGGTTCAATCTTGCGTTGCCCGATCCCAGTGACAGTAGGGGAAACGACACGTATTGTATTGTTGCCATCGAGGATAAAAAGATGGGGTTTATATCATATTGCCTTAGTTTATCCCTCTACATCATGTCATCTTGCTTAATGCGTTACTCTGTTCTTATGAACTTAATACTCTAGATGCATGCTCGATAGCGGTCGATGTGTGGAGTAATAGTAGTAGATGCAGAATTGTTTCGGTCCACTTGTCATGGACGTGATGCCTATATACATGATCATGCCTAGATATTCTCATAACTATGCACTTTTCTATCAATTGCTCGACAATAATTTGTTCACCCACCGTAATACTTATGCTATCTTGAGAGAAGCCACTAGTGAAACCTATGGCCCCCGGGTCTATTCTCATCATATCAATCTCCATCACTTTAATCTTCCTTTGCTTTTTTACTTTGCCTTTTACTTTTCACTTTGCATCTCTATATCAAAAATACCAAAAAATATTATCTATCATCTCTATCAGATCTCACTCTCGTAAGTGACCATGAAGGGATTGACAACCCCTAATCGCGTTGGTTGCGAGGAGCTATTGTTTTTGTGTAGGTACAAGGGACTTGCGTGTAGCCTCCTACTGGATTGATACCTTGGTTCTCAAAAACTGAGAGAAATACTTACGCTACTTTGCTGCATCACCCTTTCCTCTTCAAGGGAAAACCAACGCAGTGCTCAAGAGGTAGCAAGAAGGATTTCTGGCGCCGTTGCCAGGGAGGCTTACGCCAAGTCAAGTCAAGATTTGATCTCCTAGCAACTAGCCATTTCTGGCGCAGTTGCCAAGTCAAGTCAAGACATACCAAGTACCCATCACAAACTCTTATCCCTCGCATTACATTATTTTCCATTTGCCTCTCATTTTCCTTTCCCCCACTTCACCCTTGCCGTTTTATTCACCCTTCTTCTGTTCATCTTTTTGTTTGCTTTGATGTCTTACTTGGCTTGTTGGTTGGAATAGTTGTTTATTTATTGCTAAACAGAGAACCTAAGATCTATGGATCCTCATCCACTTGCTAATCTTTTTAAGAGATCTAATTATGATGAACCGCTAGTGAGTTTTGTGCACTAGATTATCTTTATGAAGTTTTGCTTGAAATTCGTGAATCTGAAAATTGTGATGAAGTACTTTATGGAGTGATTCATGATGGATCTTTGAATAAAAAGCATGATTGCAATGATGATAGTATAAATTCTATTAATGTCAATTGTGCTTACAATATGCAAAACCCTAAGCTTGGGGATGCTAGTTTTGCTATGTCTACTACTTGTTGCAATGATCATGATTGGGGTGATTCTTCTTATGATCTTGAAAATTTATTTAAGCCCCATGATGGATATGAGATTGATAATAATGTTTGTAATAATATTGAAAGTGGGTTTGGAAGAGTGCCGACTTTAGATCCCACATATTTGGAGAATGTTCAATCTTGTGAATTTTTTGATAGAAGTGGGTTTGGACAGGTCATGACTTTAGTTCATGATAATCCCACTATTTTCGAAAAGTGTCAACTTCGCATTCTTGTGGATCGTGTTAAGAATATTTTATGTGATAGCTATTTTGTTTAATTTGCCTATGATCCTACATGTAATTATTATGAGAGAGGAAAATATGGTTGTAGAAATTTTTATCTTACTAAATTACCTCTCGGCATGTTGAGATTGCTTTTGTTTCTTTCTCCTTCTTTGCATATGCTAGATCTTGCTCGCCTTGATAATTTGTTTGCTTATCAAATACCTATGCATAGGAAGTATGTTAGACTTAAGTGTGTTTGTCATATGTTTTATGTTGCTCTCTTTGTGCTTCAATTCTTGTCTTTCATGTGAGCATCATTAAAATTATCAATGCCTAGCTAAAAGGCTTTAAAGAAAAGTGCTTGTTTGGAGACAACCCAATATTTTTCCTTGCTGTTATTCAACAAATATTTTATCTAGCCTCTGGTTAGATGTGGTTTTATGTTTTAATTAGTGTTTGTGCCAAGTAAAACCTATAGGATCTTCTTGGATGATAGTTCTTTGGTCTTGCTGAAAAAATCAGAAACTTTCTGCTCACAAAAACAATTGTTAAAAATCACCAGAACGTGATAAAATACTAGATTCCAATTGAAGTAGATCAATAAACAAATTATTTAGGTCGTCCTATTTTGGTAGAATTTTTGAGTTACAAAATTTTTGCGTTTGATACAGATTACTACAGACTGTTCTTTTTTTGACAGATTCTGTTTTTCGTGTGTTGTTTGCTTATTTTGATGAATCTATGGCTAGTATCGGAGGGTATGAACCATAAAGAAGTTGGAATAAAGTAGGTTTAACATCAATATAAATAAAGAATGAGTTCATTACAGTACCTTGAAGTGGTGGTTTGTTTTCTTTCGCTAAATGAGGTCATGAGATTTTCTGTTGAGTTTTGTGTTGTGAAGTTTTCAAGTTTTGGATAAAGATCTGATGGATTATGGAATAAGGAGTGGCAGGAGCCTAAGCTTGGGGATGCCCAAGGCACCCCAAGGTAAAATTCAAGGACAACCAAAATCCTAAGCTTGGGGATGCCCCGGAAGGCATCCCCTCTTTCATCTTCGTCCATCGGTAACTATACTTGAGGCTATATTTTTATTCACCACATGATATGTGTTTTGCTTGGAGCGTCTTGTATGATTTTAGTCTTTGCTTTTTAGTTTACCACAATCATCCTTGATGTACACACCTTTTTGGGAGAGACACACATGAATCGGAATTTATTAGAATACTCTATGTGCCTCACTTATATCTTTTGAGCTAGATAATTTTGCTCTAGTGCTTCACTTATATCTTTTAGAGCCCGGTGGTGGTTTTATTTTATAGAAATAATTGATCTCTCATGCTTCACTTATATTATTTTGAGAGTCTTTTAGAACAGCATGGTAGTTTGCTTTGGCTATAAAATTAGTCCTAATATGATAGGCATCCAAGATTGGTATAATAAAAACTTTCATAAAAAGTGCATTGAATACTATGAGAAGTTTGATACTTGATAATTGTTTTGAGATATGAAGATGGTGATATTAGAGTCATGCTAGTTGAGTAGTTGTGAATTTGAGAAATACTTGTTCTAAAGTTTGTGATTCCCGTAGCATGCACGTATGGTGAACCGTTATGTGATGAAGTCGGAGCATGATCTATTTATTGATTGTCTTCCTTATGAGTGGCGGTCGGGGACGAGGGATGGTCTTTTCCTACCAATCTATCCCCCTAGGAGCATGCGCTTAGTACTTCGTTTTGATAACAAATAGATTTTTGCAATAAGTATGTGAGTTCTTTATGACTAATGTTGAGTCCATGGATTATACGCACGAACACCCTTCCACCATTTCTAGCCTCTCTAATACCACGCACTTTTCGCCGTATCATACACCCACCATATACCTTCCTCAAAACAGCCACCATACCTACCTATTATGGCATTTCCATAGCCATTCCGAGATATATTGCCATGCAACTTACCACTGTTTCGTTTATTATGACACACTTCATCATGGTCATATTGCCTTGCATGATCATGTAGTTGACATCGTATTTGTCACAAAGCCACCATGCATAATTTATCATACATGTCATTCTTGATTCATTGCCCATCCCGGTACACCACCGAAGGCATTCACATAGATCATATTTTGTTCTAAGTATTGAGTTATAATTTTTGAGTTGTAAGTAAATAAAAGTGTGATGATCATCATTATTAGAGCATTGTCCCAAGTGAGGAAAGGATGATGGAGACTATGATTACCCCACAAGTCGGGATGAGACTCCGAATGGAAAGAAAAAAAAGAAAGAAAAAAAGAGGCCATAAAAAAACAGAGAAAAAGGCCCAAAATATGAGAGAAAAAGAGAGAAGGGACAATGTTACTATCCTTTTACCACACTTGTGCTTCAAAGTAGCACCATGATCTTCATGATAGAGAGTCTCTTATGTTGTCACTTTCATATACTGGTGGGAATTTTACATTATAGAACTTGGCTTGCATATTCCAATGATGGGCTTCCTCAAAATGCCCTAGGTCTTCGTGAGCAAGCGAGTTGGATGCACACCCACTTAGTTTCTTTTGTTGAGCTTTCATACACTTATAGCTCTAGTGCATCCATTGCATGGCAATCCCTACTCACTCACATTGATATCCATTGATGGGCATCTCCATAGCCCGTTGATACGCCTAGTTGATGTGAGACTATCTTCTCCTTTTTGTCTTCTCCACAACCACCATTCTATTCCACATATAGTGCTATGTCCATGGCTCACGCTCATGTATTGCATGAAGATTGAAAAAGTTTGAGAACATCAAAAGTATGAAACAATTGCTTGGCTTGTCATCGGGGTTGTGCATGATTAAATACTTTGTGTGATGAAGATAGAGCATAGCCAGACTATATGATTTTGTAGGGATAACTTTCTTTGGCCATGTTATTTTGAGAAGACATAATTGCTTAGTTAGTATGCTTGAAATATTATTATTTTTATGTCAATATTAAACTTTTATCTTGAATCTTTTGGATCTGAACATTCATGCCACAATAAAGGAAATTACATAGAAAATTATGCTAGGTAGCATTCCACATCAAAAATTCTGTTTTATCATTTACCTACTCGAGGACGAGCAGGAATTAAGCTAGGGGATGCTTGATACGTCTCCAACGTATCTATAATTTTTTATTGTTCCATGCTATTACTTTTATATTATTTTTGGGACTAACCTACTAACCAAAGGCCCAATGCAAATTGCTGTTTTTTTGCCTATTTCAATGTTTCGCAGAAAAGGAATATCAAATGGAATCCAAACGGAATGAAACCTTCGGGAGATTTATTTTTGGAACAAACGTGATCCAGGGGACTTGGAGTGGACGTCAAGAAAGAAGCGAGGAGGCCATGAGGCAGGAAGGCACGCCTGGCCCCCCTGGGCGCGCCCCCACCCTCGTGGACCCCTCGTAGCTCCACTGACCTACTTCTTCCTCCTATATATATCCACATACCCCAGAAACATCCGAGAGCACCACGAAACCCTATTTCCACCACCGCAACCTTCAGTACCCGTGAGATCCCATCTTGGGGCCTTTTCCGACGCTCCGCCAGAGGGGGAATCAATCACGGAGGGCTTCTACATCAACACCATGGCCTCTCCGATGTTGTGTGAGTAGTTTACCACCGACCTTCGGGTCCATAGTTATTAGCTAGATGGCTTCTTCTCTCTCTTTGGATCTCAATACAAAGTTCTCCTCGATCTTCTTGGAGATCTATTCGATGTAATTCTTTTTGTGGTGTGTTTGTCGACATCCGATGAATTGTGGGTTTATGATCAAGATTATCTATGAACAATATTTGAATCACCTCTAAATTATTTTATGTATGATTTGTTATCTTTGCAAGTCTCTTCGAATTATCAGTTTGGTTTGTCCTACTAGATTGATCTTTCTTGCAATGGGAGAAGTGCTTAGCTTTGGGTTCAATCTTGTGTTGCTCGATCCCAGTGACAGTAGGGGAAAGGACATGTATTGTATTGTTGCCATCGAGGATAAAAAGATGGGGTTTATATCATATTGCCTGAGTTTATCCCTCTACATCATGTCATCTTGCTTAATGCGTTACTCTGTTCTTATGAACTTAATACTCTAGATGCATGCTCGATAGCGGTCGATGTGTGGAGTAATGGTAGTAGATGCAGAATCGTTTCGGTCTACTTGACGCAGACGTTATGCCTATATACATGATCATGCCTAGATATTCTCATAATTATGCACTTTTCTATTAATTGCTCATCAGTAATTTGTTCACCCACCGTAATACTTATGCTATCTTGAGAGAAGCCACTAGTGAAACCTATGGCCCCGGGTATATTCTGCATCATATAAGTTTCCGCTTTATTTTACTTTACAATTTTTACTTTCCAATCTATATCATAAAAAATACCAACAATATTTATCTTATTATCTCTATCAGATCTCACTTTTGCAAGTGGCCGTGAAGGGATTGACAATCCCTTTATCGCGTTGGTTGCAAGGTTCTTATTTGTTTGTGCAGGCACAAGGCGACTTGCATGTAACCTCCTACTGGATTGATACCTTGGTTCTCAAAAACTGAGGGAAATACTTAAGCTACTTTGATGCATCACCCTTTCCTCTTCAAGGGAAAACAAACACAGTGCTCAAGAGGTAGCACATATTCCCTCCGTTTTTATTTACTCTGCATATTAGAGTTGACTGGAGTCAAACTCTGTAAAGTTTGACCAAATTTACGGAAATGAATATAAATATTTAGCATAACAAATCTATATGATGTGGAAGTACATTCAACAACAAATCAAATAATATTGATTTGTTATTGTATATGTTAATATTTTTTGTCTATAAACTTTATCAACGTTTCTAAAGCTTGGCTTTAACCAAAACTAATATGCAGAGTAAATAAAAACGGAGGGAGTATATAGTTCGAGTGGTTTTCTTTTTCTCTGCATAAAAATCATTTTAAATTGTGCACGAGATGGAACTCTTTATTTAACATACTAATAGTGAAGAAAAGTAGTAGGTCAAAGCTAACATGTGAAGAAAATTTAACGCTTGAAGGAGTCAACTCGAAATTAACGCTCCACGCCTCCCGGTCGTACTTGCTATCGTTCACGTGTGGTACACGACCCTCCGAAGCAACAACTGAACCACACACGGTCAAAATATCGGAAAGGTGGGCTGCACCATCCTCCAATTTTAAATATTTTGGGCACTTCTATTCGACCTAAGTCAGTGTGCCACCGTATGTACTAAGGGTTACAACGGGTGCTAAGAAAATTTTTTCTCGAATATGCACGAGTGTGCATACTTTATATTAAAGAGAGAGAGAGTGGGGGAAGAGCCCCTCCACGTTGGTGTTACAGTTTGCATGAACCCAACTCCATGGCGATAATCGTGAAATTACATTCTCGCACATGCCCGCCCTACCAATTCCCCCAATGGACACCGCGCCTTTGAGGATCCCGGGCGTATTGAGAGTAATTGACATGTTGTTTATTTGTAGGGTCACTTGCAAACTGTGAAACTCAATTCTCCTCTTATTTAGTGGATGAGGCAAATCTTTTGCCTCTGTTTCAACAAAACAAGAAATTCAATTTTAATTATTTAGTATGTACACCTTGCTCTCTTCCAATAATTTTGGGCACTTATATTCAACCTTAGTCAGTGTGCCACTGTATCTCGTACTACTCCCTCCGTCTAGGGAGTAAAGTCTGATTTAAACCTTGAGACTGTAGTGTCGGTCGAAAGCAAACCCTCACCTCTAAATTCCCTGAAGTCCATACCCTGTCCTCTTTAATCCCGATCATTTTTAACCTTGATAATCTTTTAGGAGTGGATTTGATGACGTGGCAAGGAAGACCGGGTTTGTTAACTTTTTTTCATCTAAAAAGATAAGTGTGTGTATGCATGCATGCCATGGTGCGTGGTAGCATTCATAGCGTACCGTGCAGGTCGGTCGTTTTGTTGCGCGGGCGCGGGATCAATTGTAGGCAGTCTACCGTACGCTAGCTAGCTCTACAGAGGTATGTATCACGCGTGCACGTGCCACGCAAAGGAAAAATATACGCGTGTATGCGAACGTGCACACGCACTAAAGCCGGCCTGGCTACAACTTACAACTGCTCCTCGTTGGCGAGGTTGCGGTGCTCGCCGACTTCTGCATCGCCAGGGTTTGCTTCGGCATGCTCGCGAGCTAGGACCAGTTCGTCAATACGCGCTGCCCATAGTAGAACGGTGGCACCATCTACTTTCTCTTTCGCATCATATACGCGGCGCTCGTCGCTGGCTGGGTCTCCATATTGCAGCATGACACGTCTCCAACGTATCTATAATTTATGAAGTATTCATGCCATGTTTACAACAACTTTATATAATTTTGGTATGATTTGATTAGAACTAACCCGGACTGACGTTGTTTTCAGCAAAACTACCATGGTGTCATTTTTTGTGTAGAAATAAAAGTTCTCGGAACATGCTGAAAATTTACGGAGATATTTTTGAAAAATATAAAAAATACTGGAACGAAAAGATATCGGAGAGGAGTCCCGAGGCAACCACAAGGGTGGAGGGCGTGCCCCCTGCCTTGTCGTCGCCTCGTGGGCCCCCTTCGCTTGTCTCCGATGCCAACACCTCCTATAAACCCCAAAACCTCCAAAAATAAACCTAGATCGGGAGTTCCGCCACCGCAAGCCTCTATAGACACGAAAAACCAATCGGGAGCCCATTACGGCATCCTGCCGGAGGGGGAAACCATCACCAGTGGCCATCTTCATCATCCCGGCGGTCTCCATAACGAGGAGGGAGTAGTTACCCTTAGGGCTGAGGGTATGTACCAGTAGTTATGAGTTTGATCTCTCTCTCTCTCTCATGTTCTTGATTTGGCACGATCTTGATGTATCGCGAGCTTTGTTATTATAGTTGGATCATATGGTGTTTCTCCCCCTCTACCTTCTTGTGATTAATTGAACTTTACCTTTGAGGTTTCACTATTATCATATTGAATACTATTATGGATTTGGGAACACTTGATGTATGTCTTGCGTGGGATACCCGTGGTGACAATGGAGTATTCTATTGATTCACTTGATGTATGTTTTGGCACTCAACTCGCGGATTCCCGAGGTGACATTGGGGCAATCTATGCATACGGGTTGATGCACGTTTTCGTCCTTGTTTCTCCAGTAGAAATCTTGGGGCACTCTTTGAAGTTCTTTGTGTTGGATTGAATATTATGAATCTAAAGTTGTTTGATGCATATCGTATAATTAACCCACAGATACTTGTGGTGACATTGGGGTATCTAGGTGACATTAGGGTTGATTGATTTGTGTCATATGGTGTTATTTTACTATGAACTCTAGGGTTGTTTGTGACACTTATAGGTATAGCTCAATGGATTGACCGGAAAGAATAACTTTGAGGTGGTTTCGTACCCTACAAGCAATTTCATCTTATGTTCTCCGTGATAGGAACTTTGGAGTGACTTTTGTCGCATGTTGAGGGATTGCCATATGATCCAATTATGTTATCATTGTTGAGAGAACTTGCACTAGTGAAAGTCTGAACCCTAGGCCTTATTTTCAAGCATTGCAATGCCATTTTCACTCACTTTTGTAACTTGCCACCTTGCTGTTTTTATATTTTCAGATTACAAAAACCTATATCTATCATCCATATTGCACTTGTATCACCATCTCTTCGCCGAACTAGTGCACCTATACAATTTACCATTGTATTGGGTGTGTTTGGGACACAAGAGACTCTTTGTTACTTGGTTGCATGGTTGTTTGAGAGACCATCTTCATCCTACGCCTCCCACAGATTGATAAACCTTAGGTCATCCACTTGAGCGAAATTTGCTACTGTCCTACAAAACTCTACGCTTGGAGGCCCAACACGAGTCTACAAGAAGAAGGTTGCGTAGTAGACATCATAGCACACCCATGCGGCCCTGGCACATGCGTGAGCACGCGAAGCGGCCACAGTGTTGCACCCAGCGGCGCCGCACCAGCCACGTTCTTCCTCCCTCGTTGACCCCCTGGCATAGCTGCTTCGCCCCTCGTCTTCTTCGTACGATGCCTTCTAGCCGTAGCAGCTAGGATATGGTGACCGCGTGCTTGGACCAAACCAAAGTAACCGCGTGGACATGGAAGCCACCTGTTAAGGTCTGTAGACAGTGCCGTGCCATGACGAAAACAAAAAGGTCGACGAGATGCCCGGGGTCACTGCCGCTGCTAGTGCAGCCTCCGTCCCATCTGACAAGTGAACCCCACACGTGGTCATTTAAATCTCCAATGCAAATTGTTTCATGATCGAATCGTGTCCAAAAATTGTGATGACTTGATTTACCTTGCGCATCATAGTGAACTTAGTTTGCTCTGGGATATGAAGAAATGAAACGTTCATATGTCTCCAATGTATCTATACTTTTTGATTGTTCCATGCTATTATATTATCCATCTTGGATGTTTTATATGCACTTATATGCTATTTTATATGATTTTTTGGGGACTAACCTATTAACCTAGAGCCCAATGCCAGTTTCTGTTTTTTCCTTGTTTTTGAGTTTCGCAGAAAAGGAATATCAAATGGAGTCCAAACGAGCTGAAAATTTACGGTGATTTTTTATGGACCAGAAGAAGCCCCCGAAGCCAAAGAGTTGTGCCAGAAGAGTCCCGAGCCAACCACAAGGGTGGAGGGCACGCCCTACCCCCCCCCCCCCCGGAGGGTGCTCCACCCTTGTCGTTGACTCGTGGACCCACGCTGACGTGAAACCGACGCCAAAAATTCCTATAAATACAGAAACCCCCGAAAAGAACCCTAGATCGGGAGTTCCGCCGCCGCAAGCCTCTGTGTCCACGAAAAACCAATCGGGAGCCCATTCCAGCACCCTGCCAGAGGGGGAAACCATCACCGGTGGCCATCTTCATCATCCCGGCGGTCTCCATGACGAGGAGGGAGTAGTTCACTCTCGGGGCTGATGGTATGTACCAGTAGCTATGTGTTTGATCTCTCTCTCTCTCTCTCGTGTTCTTGATTTGGCATGATCCTAATGTACCGCGAGCTTTGCTATTATAGTTGGATCTTATGATGCTTCTCCCCCTCTACCTTCTTGTAATTGATTGAGTTTTCCCTTTGAATTTATCTTATCGGATTGAGTCTTTAAGGATTTGAGAACACTTGATGTATATCTCGCATGTGCTTATCTGTGGTGACAATGGGATATTCACGTGATCCACTTGATGTATGTTTTGGTGATCAACTTGCGGGTTCTGCGACCTTGTGAACTTTGCATAGGGGTTGGCACACGTTTTCCTCTTGACTCTACGGTAGAAACTTTAGGGCACTCTTTGAAGTTCTTTGTGTTGGTTTGAATAGATGAATCTGAGATTGTGTGATGCATATCGTATAATCAAACCCGCGGATACTTGTGGTGACATTGGAGTATCTAGGTGACATTAGGGTTTGTTTATGTGTGTCTTAAGGTGTTATTTTAGTACGAACTCTAGGGTTGTTTGTGACACTTATAGGAATAGCCCAATAGATTGATCAGAAAGAATAACTTTGAGGTGGTTTCGTACCTTACAATAATCTCTTCGTTTGTTCTCCGCTATTAGTGACTTTGGAGTGACTCTTTGTTGCACGTTGAGGGATTGTTATATGATCTAATTATGTTATCATTGTTGAGAGAACTTGCACTAGTGAAAGTACTCCCTTCATTTCTTTTTAGTCCGCATATAAGGTTTGGTCAAAGTCAAGCTTTATAGAGTTTGACTAACTTTATATTAAAAAATATAAACATTCACAATATGAAATCAATATTATCAGATGCACCATGAAAGTATGTTCATACTATATAGTTTTAGTATTGTAGATTTTCATATTTTTTATATAAATTCGGTCAAACTTTGTGCAGTTTGACTTTGACCAAATCTTGTATGCGGAGTAAAAAGAAACGGAGGGAGTATGAACCCTCGGCCTTGTTTCTAAGCATTGCAATACCGTTTTCGTTCATTTTTACCACTTGCTACATTGATGGTTTTATATTTTAGATTACAAAAACCTATATCTACCATCCATATTGCACTTGTATCACCATCTCTTCACCGAACTAGTGCACCTATACAATATACCATTGTATTGGGTGTGTTGGGGACACAAGAGACCTTTGTTATTTGGTTGCAGGATTGCTTGAAAGAGACCATCTTCATCCTACGCCTCCCACGGATTGATAAACATTAGGTCATCCACTTGAGGGAAATTTTCTACTGTCCTACAAAACTCTGCGCTTGGAGGCCCAACACGAGTCTACAAGAATAAGGTTGCGTAGTAGACATCAAGCTCTTTTATGGCGCCGTTGTCGGGGATGCTAGGTAAGCGGCACTCACACCCTGTCAACTAAGCTCTTTTTTGGCACCGTTGCCGGGGAGGTGAGTGCTTGAAGGTATATCTTTAGATCTTGCGATTGAATCTTTTAGTTTCGTGTTTTATCACTAGTTTAATTTATAACAGAAAATTATAAAAAAATGGAATTGAGGTTGCCTCATATGCTTCATCTTTTTAATGTCTTTCGTGAAAATAAGGATTCCGATAATTGTGCCAAAGCGTTAGAAGAAGAAGTTAATAAAATGTTTGGCACTGAATATTTGTGTTATGAGCATGATTGCAATGTTGTTGGTATGAATTCTTTGAATATCCATGATGCTAATGATATGCAAAGCCACAAGCTTGGGGATGCTATGTTTGATGAAGATGATATTTTTTCTCCCCCAAGTTTTGATGAGCAAATTTATTATGATGATAGCATTCCTCCTATTTATGATGATTATATTGATGAAAGTGGGTTTGGAAGAGTGTCAACTTTAGGAAGTAATGATCCCACTATTTTGGAGGGTGTTGAATCTTTTTATTATATTGATAAAAGTGGATTTGGAGAGGTCACGACTTTATTTAGTGATGAATTCACTATTTTGGAAGAGGTTTCAATTGACTATGAGAACAAAGTTGCTATCTATGATGATTATTGTGATGACATGTATGCTATAAAGAATAATGATAACCATAGAACTTGCCATCATGATTTTAATTTTCAATTGGATTATGCCTCACATGATAGTTATTTTGTTGAGTTTGCTCCCACTATTCCGAATGAGAAGAATTTTGCCTATGTGGAGAGTACTAAAATTTGTATGCTTGTGCATCATAAGAATAATGCTTTATGTGATGGTTATATTGTTGAATTCATTCATGATGCCACTGAAAATTATTATGAGGGAGGAATATATGGTAGGAGTTGCAATAATATCAAGTTTCCTCTCTATGTGTTGAACGTTTTGAATTATGCTTGTTTTGTCTTCCTATGCTAGTTGATTCTTGTTCCCATGAATTATGTTCTCATAAAATCCCTATGCATAGGAAGTGGCTTAGACTTAAATGTGCTAGTCATATGCTTCATGATGCTCTCTTTGTGATTCAATTCTTATCTTTTATGTGAGCACCATTGAAATCATCATGCCTAGCTAAAAATGCATTAAAGAAAAGCGCTTGTTGGGAGACAACCAACACCTTTACCTATTGTTTTTGTGTGTTCACATGATTAACCTACTGTAGTAATCACGTTTCATAGCTTTTGTTTCAATAAAGTGCCAAGTAAGACCTTTAGGATGGCTTACAGTGATAGTGATTTGATCTTGCTGAAAAACAGAAACTTTTGCGCTCAGGAAAACAATTCTCATTTTTAAAATAAGCATGATAAAATACTGATTCTTTTTGCAGAATATTAATAAACAAATTTCTCATGTTGTCCTAACTTTCAGAATTTTTGGAGTTACAGAAGTATTCGAGAGTTACAGATTACTACAGACCGTTCTGTTTTTGACAGATTCTGTTTTCTATCTGTTGTTTGCTTTTTTTGATGAATCTATGAGTAATATCGGAGGGTATGAACCATGGAGAAGTTGGAATACAGTAGATACAACACCAATATATAGAATGAGTTCACAATAGTACCTAGGTGGTGATTTGCTTTATTGTACTAACGGAGCTTACGAGTTTTCTGTTGAGTTTTGTGTTGTGAAGTTTTCAAGTTTTGGGTGAAGTTTCGATGGACTATGGAATAAGCAGTGGCAAGAGCCTAAGCTTGGGGATGCCCAAGGCACCCCAAGGTAATACTCAAGGACAACCAAGTATCTAAGCTTGGGGATGCCCCGGATGGCATCCCCTCTTTCGTCCTCGTTCATCGGTAACTTCACTTGAGGCTATATTTTTATTCACCACATGATATGAGTTTTGCTTGGAACGTCATTTTATTTTATTCGGATTTGATTGTTGTTATTTAGGGTAATGTTTTGCATTTTTTTAGTTCAATAAAAAGGTCTAGTATAGCCTTTACCATGCTTATTTTGCAAGTTCATATGTTACTGTTTTAAAAACAGAAAATTGTTGTTATGTTTTGAATATTTGTGTCCAGCTGCCGGAATTCTCCCTCTTTGTGTGTACCTTGTATATTATGAGAGGAAAGGCATTAGAATTACTCCAAAAAGCATTACTATGCATAAAAACATCATAAATAACAGTGATGATGCAAAATGGACGTATCAGCTCACTCGTTGGGGAACCCTCTTTCATCTTGCATTCAGTCAAGGCCTTGGTTAATTCAAAACGTTCGGTCCTTGCCTGCTTCTTGTACATAACTTCCAGTGATCCAATTATAGATTAAGTAGTAGATTGTTCTGTAGTTCAAGATCCATGCAAGTTAACATGAGACACTAGATTGAATCATAGTCATCACTACGAGCAGCGTAAGCAGGAATTTCTTTCGGTGGTGCATCCTTTGCAGGAGCATCACCCAGGGGCTGCTCCGGCACGTACTCCTTCTTAGCACTCCTGAGAACAAATCTCAGATTCTGAATCCAAGCTACATAGTTTCTACCATTAGTAGCCAACTTTTCTTTCTCTAACATAGGGGCTAAGTTGAACATATTGCGAGCCATTGATCTACAAGGATAGACACAGAATTAATTTAGACATTTATTCATAATTAACGTTGCACTAGTGTTTAAAAAAATTTTAATATAAAGTGCACTTCCACTCAAATCAATATGTCTCATAATTCAAAGTGAGTGATTCAATATCCTGATCTCATTCACACCCATGGATGATAGCATCTCATATGATGTGAATTTCAACTAGATTTGCCGATCATATCACATCATGACTCTTGTTCATCTTTCGATGCCTCGCACTACGAGCTCAGAACTTTTCTACTAGAACTTCAAGGCAACCGAGTGTTTATGCTGTGAAGTCCTACCTCACCCGTCTTACAATTCACTTCTAGTTTGTACTCATGGTAGCATGTAGTACTCCAAAAGGCCACATGTTATAGACGGTTGCAACACTAGGAAGAGCACCTTTTTAACTTTATATTTACTATGAGAGATGGCCCTAATAATTAACTAATGCGCGACAAAGGGTGGAAACAACAAAGGGATAAAAATCTCAAGCAATTCATAAAAGCATGATCTCGGATAGCCCTGGATGCCGGGAATCCTTCATGATCATCTTCAATCTTCTATTGAAGCGTCATGCCGGCCAATATTTCGTTGTCATGGCAACCGTTTTAAAAATGTCGTGTGGCGGCAATTTTAGAAAAAGTTGTCGTGGCGACCGTTTCAGAAAACGTTGACGTGGGACCAAATTTAGAAATTCCGTTGTGGCACAAAATTATAGCTCATTGTCCCACGCCTAGTACACCTTCTCCACGTCGGGGTCCTCCATGTACGTTTTCCATCGTCACCTGTAACCTGTAGACTATCTGTACGGTATTTACATTAACGTAGCAATCTCGTGGCTCTAGCTATTATGCCGTGATGCGCAGGTCACTTAACATTACAACATATAACCATCTCATACATAAAGTCGTTATCATACGGAGGCTATACCACATCATATGCATACTCTGCAAAACAAAGTTAGACGTCCTCTAATCAGTTTTAGCAAATTTTAGTTAGTGGTTATACAGTTTTTAAAAAATACTAGCAACCTACATTCACAACATAGGCGATGATTCTTGATGCTAGATTAAGTTTCGGGGTGTGTGATGGAAGAGACTTAATTAAAAATCTCTAGCCCCACACTAAACTTCGTCAAAAAAGTGTGACCCCCTGGAAGATCATCCATCTTCGGCACCCACTTGTGTACGCAACGGTTCACTATTCTTGACTAGGATAAGACCCAAAGAACTGTTAGCAGATCGTCGACAGCCAGAGCCGAGTGATTGTTAGAACTTTGTGCAAAGCCTCAACATGCCGCCAATAAATTGAACCAAAGCAACACTCGAGGGAAGCATAAGCAAGAACATCAAACCCTCACATCCACATTTGATCTAGATCGCAACCTGCACCTACTCATATAACTGCTCTGATATCACAGTTGGGAAACATAGTAGAAAACAAAAAAAAATCGCACCTACGCATACTCAAGATCAATATGAAGATGCATAACGGTTGGGATCACGATCGCTACCGTCACCGATTTGCAGCGGAAGAAGAACATGTCGGTCTATATCGTACTTGGAGTCCCTCGAACCATCGATGAACGATCTCATGAACCGCCCACGAATGTTCCCTTGAACCAAAGACCGAAAGCACAACCTCTCTACTTGGTTGCAAGCGTGCAGCCTTTATGAACCGGCAACGCTTCGCCGTCCAGAGCTAATCGTCGCCGGAGAATTTGAGGGAGGAGATTAGAACCACACCGGGCTTCTAATTATGAGGATTAAAAAAAATAGACCAAGCTCTAATTAGTCAACTAGGAGCAACTAGAACTAGGGCTAGAAAAACTAGTGGAGGCTCCAAAACCTTTATCTAGAAAAGGTCTAACACCTCATGTATATATAGGTTAGAGGGGGAGGAGGGGAGCCACACAAGGGAGAAAAAGCTCCCCCTTGCACAAGCCTAAAGGGGGAGGAGGAGTCCTCCCCCAACCCCAATTCGGCCTCCCCTATAGGAAAGGGCGGAGCCTCCCTTCTTGGGCCATGGTGGCCCAGCTTCCACTCCACCACTAGGCCCGTTACTATTGAATTAAATATAAAAACCCTCTAACAATTACTCATCTCCGGAAACATTTTTCACCTATATATTAATTATCGGTAATACCCGGTATTACCTGATACTCTCTGAAATCCTTCATGTGACCTTGAAACGCTTCCGGATCCTCTCGAAACCATTTCGAATATTTATAAAACAATTTCACAAATATATTCTCATCACTCCCGTCTGATAACACTCTGAAGATCGTTTGCCTTAAGCTTGTGACCCCGTAGGACTGGTCTGACGTTGGACTTGTTTCAGACTATAGATAAGAAGTTTTTCCCTAATAAAATGTTGGGAAGAGGCGGTGAAGTTGCCACACGGGAGGGGACGGGACATGGACGGAAAGTTATAGCCGCCATGAGAAAATGGAAAGGATTTTGTGATTTTTTGCAAAGATCATTTACGGTCTTTATATGAATTTGAACGGCTTGTAAAAAGTTATGATTTGCTTTCAAACTTTTCATATTTATGTGTATACAAATTTATGACCATTTGTACCAATTGATGTGAGTGTTGATGAATTTCCTATAAAATTAGAATGTACCAACGATGTAGAACTTCGCCATAATTGTTTTGTTCATATTTTTCAAGCCTATGCAACATTAAAACTTGATAATTTGCATTCAATGTATAAATCAGTGTTTTACAGTCCATCAACACATAAACAGTCTCTCATGGCATTACCGAATTTTTCACAGTTGCTTCGACCAAACGTCTTTCAGCTTTCCCACAGTTCTTAGCTCACAACTATTTCTTCACAGCTCACTGCTCACTGCTCACATCAGCTTTTTCAGAATCCACCTGAACCAAACAACACCTACACCGATTATGTTTGTGGCATCAGGCTAGTCATAGTGGGAGTAACTTAGCAAGTAACATAGCGTACTTCAAGAAATTTTTGCTTATGTGGCATGTAGTTAATGAGAAGTGGTAACATAATATGTTACTGTAACATAACGCTTTCCAAGACAAGATGAGTCTACAAGCTAATTAATGAAGTCCTCTATGACACTACTACTATGTTACTTTGCACTATGAAGGTAGTAACTTAGACTAGTGTCATATGTATGACACTAGTATAAGTTACTCCCCACTATGACCAGCCTCAGTAGACACATGCTCTGGAAATGTGGCAACAAAGCTGTCCGGTTTACTATTCACAAACTAGACGCACATGTATGCGCTCGCTCATCGACGAGATGAACCGATATTCAGCGTACAAACATAACTTGAGGTCTATCGATCATATGGGCCTGAACTCGATGCCTTCCACGATGAGCCCACGCTTGGGGTACCACCCCAGTATCTCGAAGCTCACCGCCACCTCCTCCCCCGCCACTGCCTTGTCGCGGGTGCGCAACAGCCCCATCTCCACCTCCCACCACCCATCGCCACGCAGCACCGGGCCCCTTACGCGGACGCCGTCCATAACTTTGCCGTCTCTGAACCTTCGCGCATCGGTGGGGTCGGGGCGGAGGCACACGGCATGGCGCGACGGAGCGCTGCCGCCCACGCTCACGGTGGTCTCCTGGTCTGGGAAGCTCAGGCCGCGGTGGGCGTCTTCGGTGGCGAAGACGAGGTACGCCGCGTAGGCGGTGGCCGGCGTGAGCGCGGCGGTGGGGAGCCGGCCGTAGATGTCGAGGCACGTGCAGTCCACCAGCTGGGCCACGTCCGCGAACCTGATACACAGAGGCAAACCATTAAATTAATCTGGACTGGAGAAGCCATTTATTTATAGTAGCATAAGCAAGGTAGCTTATTCTCTCAAAAAGCAAGTCAGCTAGCTAATAGTGATAGCCAATATCAGCACAGAGATACCAGTAGCAGTACTATAATTTACTACTATAATCTGATACTCCCTCCGTTTTTATTTAGTCCGCATATTAGTTTTGGTCAAAGTCAAGCTTTATATACTTTGACTAAGTTTATAAACAAAAATATTAACATAAAATAAAAAATCAACACCACTAGATTCATTATTGAATGTACTTTCACATCAAATAGATTTGTTATGGTAAATATTTATATATTTTTCTATAAACTTGATCAAACTTTGTAAAGTTTGACTTCGGTCAAACCTAATATGCAGACTAAATAAAAACAGAGGGAGTAATAGAAGGGCAAACTTGCGGGCAATCTGCATCGATCATATGCGATGCACAGCCAGGCCAGGCCAGGATACCATTGTTTAATGAGCTGCATGATGCACGCGGATACAGTTGCATGGATGCAAACAGAGCATCGATCAATCCATTCATGGATGCAACCAATTTCGTGGACGGCGACGTGGGCAAGGGTTTCCTTTTTTCCTTTTTGATGTGAGATTGTAGACAAGTTGACGATGACGATGGATCAGGGATGCCGAATTATTGTTGGGGGAGTCGCGTGGCTTTCAGCCGACCGCACCGGGTGGAGTTGACTTGGCTCGTACTCGCAGCCACATGCACGCGCATGCACTTACTTGCCCAATCCTCCTGCCTGCCTGCCTGCCTGCCTCGGAAAAGTGCTTCGGCAGGAGATGTTATTTATGTACTACGTGTGGAAGAAGATCGAGTCTACTACGTATGGGAAGTGGATGCAAATCTTTCAAAAAAGAAGAAGTAGATGGAGGCAACAGTTCGTGGATGTGAATTCCGCAACAAGTCTCACTGTTGGACTAATTGTAATTGGTGTGTGTTGTTCTAGAAGAAAGCGCGCACCATCTTTAATTTGCTTGGCTGCCGTCTCACAAACAAAAACAACTGCCGTGCACTCACTCGCACCTTATTATAATGAAGAGAAAGAAAGAATTGTTCAATACGTAGGCACGCCTACTGGAGGTGGAGGGAGCTCGGTAATGGAAGCACTTGTCGCAACCAACTCTCCAATCGCCTTCCTACTCCACGAAAAGAAGGGGGAAAAACAACTCCAATTGCCTTTCCGTGGCCCGTCCCGTTCCACCCATTCAAATCGTTATCATGTCGACATGAAAGCAGCTAGAATTTCTCAGGGGACTCGACTGATTCACGAAAGGGAAACGCTTCCTAACAGAAATCTGATAGGAGCTAATCTTCAGACTGGTCGAGAGACGTCGATGCAGCTGTAATCTCACGGCCGAAATTGTTTCCAAATCCTGTCGATGTATTTCCAAATCTGGGTGATTCTCTCGCCATGTATACACCCATAATCACACCCGTAATAATCGCACCTGCCCCAAACCCATCCCACGCTTCCCTCGTCCCCTTCTCCATCGACTCACCTCCATCCATGAGCAGACCCTGAATCCATCCGCCATGATTCAGCCATACCCACTTGGACCATGAGATTAATCGGGCTGCGCCTCTTCTACACGACGCGCACAAGGAACGAGCTCACAACCCCCTTGCCGCGCCGAGCATCTACAATACCTTCGTGGCACCATGGCAGAGGGTACTTCCGGTTCACATTGGCAGAGGGTACTTCCGGTTGAGGAACGAAGCCATCACGCGAGTAAGACAACTGGATTCGCCCCCTCCACCCCCATCATCCGCCAGCACTATCCTCATCTAACCTAGGTAGTGAGTCTAAGAAATCTTGATATACCCCTCTCAGATTTATTTGTAGGTTCTAAGCGTTCTCTGTGTGCATATGGTTCTATAGTCCCTTTTGTTGGGCCCCAATTTGAGCACTCCATTGTGCACCGTATGACTCAGTCATCCACTATTATCTCCGAATTTGTTATGTACATGAAGCACATATGCTTCCCAATTTACTGTCACTGTTATCTCCCTTGAAACATGCCATGCTCCCATATTGTTTCCAATATGTTTTTGAATTCTAGTAATTTTGCTTCAATATTTCCATCTTATTCTCTGTTTTTTCATTAATCCAATTTAGTAGATCGGTGCTTACATGTTATTCTTCCTTACATTGCCCTGCTTCAATAATAGTTTTTTACCAGTTTTTTTTCATTTTTATGTTTCACTTCTATTTCTCACATTTGGTTCTATGGTAGTGAAGTTTTGCTTTGAACCACATTACATATGCTTCTATGTGAAATGTTTGCTTCAACTGCTTCACTTTTATTTCTCACAAACGCTTCTATGGTACTAGAACTTTGCTTCTACCGCTTCCTACTTATGGTTCTCACATATACTTCTGTGCTAGTAAAATTTTACTTCAACCACTTCAATTGTATGCTTCTTTCAGTGAATTAATTTGTTTCAACTACTCCTGACTCTACTTAACTATGCCTGATTGATGTTTCTGTTATATATACATTTTTGCAGCATAAAATTGTAGTCTTGCTTCTTTGTTTTGGGCACATGTCAAGCATACTATAATGATGTCTAGAGCATTACCACCGGGATGAAGCGCCACTCTTTATCGGACTGATTCATTGTTGGCGGCAAACTAGTATTACATGTGAGCTTTTCCATGATACGATGCTGCCAAGCAAGAGTGAAAATAATGGTGTATGCGTTCTTGTTTTTTGTTGAAAAAATAATTGTCATTAGCAATTTGTTCTTTGAGTACAACTCTGTAATTCCTTTGAAGCATATGTAATTTTCATAGGGTAACTATTCTTCTCTTTCGATGCAACCAAACAAATTGCTATTTCGTTGGAAGCAATTCTTCAGTCGGTTGGAAGCAATTCTTTAGTGGGTGGAAACAAGAGAATGATGCTTCTGAATTATTGTGTCAAGACGATGAAAAACCTAACTCTACGAAGCAACTTCTATGAAAGCAGTTTCGGAATTGCTTTGAAGCAAATTTTATTTTCTTCAGAAGCAAGTTCTAAATTTTTTTATGCAATGTTTGATACAATTTTTTTTGGAAGCACATCACCAATATACCCGAAATATTCTTTGGTCACTTGAAACATATTTTGTTTGCTCAAACAAAATACACGGACACAACTTCTAACATGAAATAGACTGGAACACTTGTAGTATTGTAGTAAGACCAAAGCAATCTACAGTTTTCGTGCAACCATATGGAAGAAATTTGATCCAAACAATCCTCATACGGCTGAAAACTTCTTACGAAGCAAAGAAAATAGTAGGAAGCAACGATCCTATTTTGTAGGAAGCAAAGAAATTTTTGTGAAGCAACGATCCTGTTTAGGAAGCAATGGTTCTCACGATTGGAAACAAATAAGGAAGCAACGATCCTGATTAGGAAGCAATGGTCCTCACGATTGGATAAAATATCTTTAATTACCATGCCTGGATTTGGGGAAGAAGTTGTTAGGAAATAATATAATGGCAATTAATGCAAAAGCATGCATGCAAACTTATTAGGAAGCAATGGTTCTGACGGGGGAGTTTTGCTAGCAGATCCAACGACGTGTGTGCTTCCAATCGAATGGCCATAGATTAGTCTGATAAGTAGCACAAATCAGTAGTCTGATGCCTAGTGGCTCCCCGACACGAAATGGAACAAATCGGACAAACTATATGCTCCATCGATCGATCTATGTTGGTAATTAATTGAAGTTAAAGCTGGCAATTGAGTTGTTTGATTTGGAGTGAGGAGAAAGGAGAAATTAATAACAAGGACAAAAAAATGGTGGGCGTACCTGGAGAGCGAGTGGGGCGCCCACCTCCAGCTGAACTCGCCGTCCTCCCACGGCAGGCTGAGCCTCCTCGCCGAGATCGCCACGCACTTTGCGCCGCTCTCCTTGGCCAGCCACACCGCCATGCCGCCGCCGTCCACCAGCACGGCCGCGTCGGTGAGCCCGAGATAGGCCTCCTTCTTGGTCGACGCCGTCGCCGAGGCCGTGGAGGCGGAGCGCGAGAGCGGGAAGCGCCGCGCGGGCGCCTGGTGCAGCTGGAGGTAGTCCGGCGGGAGGAAGCGCGCCCAGACGACGTCGGACCCGGCGGCGTCGCGGAAGCAGGGCGAGACGGCGGCGCAGCGGCAGGCGTCCCGCGGGGAGGTGAGCGCGATCACGTGCGCCACGCACGCCTCCGGGAGGTCGCACACCCGCGTCCTCTCCTCCGCCGTCTCCGGGCCCCTCGCGTGGCTGCCCATCGTATCTAGCAGCTGCCTACCTGCCTGAGTATTGGAAATTTGGAGTGGAGAAAGGAGCGGGGCGGGGCAGACATATCAAGCCTATGTATTTTGGCGTTGCGTTGTGGGCAGGACCTGGCTGTACATATCGACCGTACGGCTTATAATGGCGACGCGGGACCGGCTCGGTCAAGAGAGTGACGGCGGCGACGGCGAAAAGGTGGACGGCGTTCTGCTCCGTGCAGTGCACCGAGGAAGACGGGGCGAGCGCTAGCCGACCGAACGCGTACGTCCGTCGGTCTAGGCGTACGTGGACGGCCACCCCGCACCCGCATACATGGAGGGCGACGTACACATGCGAGCGAGCGAGCAAATTGGACAACAAAATCAAATGAAGGAACGGTAAAGTCGTCGAAGACGAACAGGATCCGGACGGTTAGATAGCTAAGCGATTGGTAGTATAGTGCTAGTACCAATCAAACTGTTCATCGCAGTTCTTGGCGCGGAAGCGAGGATGGATGATTGGCCGCGCAGATACTTGGACTTGCACGCAAAAGATTCCCACAAAAGCGCCAACTCTGCGGAGGAGAGGAGATTCATTGGCTCACTTGGTTGGTGGCAACCCCGTCCCCGGGGTTCCTTTCATCTGAGAGCCCAAGTGGAGACGGAATCCAACGGGCCACACCTCGTTCGTCATTCACACCGGAGGCTGGAGCAAGACAAGCCTCGTGCCAAACTCCGTCAAGTCGGAAATGTGTTAATTAGGATCTTTCTAAGCAAACCATTTGACTCTCAAATAAACAGGCCTCCTCTCCTCTCATGAAACACAATAACGTGTTGGTATGATACAAGTTGTTTAGTTGCATGTGAGAGAGCATACAATTTATTCTAAGAAAGATTAGGTGAATGTTGTGTCATTTGGATAACATTTCCATTGAACTCGGGGACCCATAAAATGAAAAGAAGAAACCTGAACTCAATGTATTTTTCCTTTCAAATCGAATGCATGTAATAAAAATAAAACAAATGTGAATAGGGTGGTCCATAGAAAAACCATATGATTTTCACTTCTCAGTCCTACGTATTATTCAAACAAATTATATATATAGGAAAAAGATTTTTGATGTATACAGAAAATGTAAGATGTATATGAAAAATGTAAGATGCTTATGAAAAAGTAGACGTCATACATCTAGGTGATCAATGTAAGATATATATAAGAGCGGTGATATACAAAAGCCATAGGGTTTTTCATCCGACGCTAATCAATCACCCTGGGATCAAATCGCACTTGACAAATGAACGTAGGATTACCCCGTCGTACGAAGATCGGAGATAAAGTGTCCTACGCAAATCATGCAAAAAGATAGAAACAAAATCTTGCAAATCTCTTGAACCAAAGAGGCTCTGCATCATGATATTTCGAAGAAGTCTCTGGCTCCATTTATCGCACTTTGACTTTCTTTAATGTTAGAAATAAAATAAAAAGGTCAAGATCAAGTACAAGACTCCGCGTGGAGAATGGTAGAGGAAAAATCAGGCACACACGTAATGAAGACGGCATCAATCACTCTGACATGGAATTTGGCCGCCAAGACGACGAAAACATCTACTACAGCAACAACGTAAATGATGTAGAGACCAGGGATTTCAACCTCCTTTTCGAAGGAAAAAAAAAACAATGACGACGAACATGAACAATCGTGCTCTCATCAACACTCCACTCTCCACCGCGGGATATCGCATCATAGTTGTGTCACAAATAAAGTGTCCCTTACCATGTAAGTTTTCAGTTGTCGTAAACTACTGAATTTTTCGTTCCATGTTGACATTAATGACATAATAACCAAGTTACTTACACAGTTTTTTGTTTGACTTTTTACACTATGTCATGATCCAAACACCGAATATCAGCACTAAAATGTATACTTGGAATGATGATGTGCCCTTTGTGGAGAGCAAAAGAGTGTCACTCACATTTTTTTTCCCTCGTGCCTTTGATCGTCTCGTGTTGTGTGTAGTATTAGAGTGATCTTCGGCCATATTGGGAACCTTGCTTCTTTTCAGGATTGGTTCGCCATCCTTCGCGGAATGGATGGTCAGCCGCGCCACGGTCTTTTGGATCTTAGGCGCGTGTACGCACTGGTGGCGGTGGCGCCACTTGCCCGTAGCCATGCCTAACTATCTGATGTTGGCCTTGGCGGTGGTGTCCCTGCCTTGTACTTTTGGCTTCTGTACGTTATGGCTAAGCTAATATCCTCATCAGTTATGTAATCTGACTTTGTATAACTTGGCTGTTGGCTTTTTACTATATACTAATCTCAAAGGCGGGCTCGTTTGCGCCTTCTGTCTAAAATATGTGGTCGGAGGTAGCTAACCTTTTCTCTTGCTCACGATGGATTGTGACACACTGCGACTAATGGGGGCACAGCGTGCAACCTCCTAAGAACTGTACTGCAAAATCTGTTTCTGTTCGTGCATATCTGAAGCAATGCCAGGGCAGTGTTTCCCCTACCTCTCGCCGAATCATGCTCAACAACTTCAACTAGGGCTGGAGTACCGAGCATCCATTGATGGGGAAGATATTAATGCGGGGAATCCAACAAAATTGCCCTCTCATGCAGGCATAACCCATCTTTTTTTTCCGAAAAGGAGGCATAACCCATCTTGGCAGAAGGATGTAAATGGCATTGTGTTTAAAGAACTAAGAACACAGAAAAGATCGGTATGCATCACATACACAAGTATTAACCAAGTGTTTAGCCGTACAGTTAATAGCAGGCTCCATCTAAACTGCAAGGTCCTACTAACATCGTACTTGTGAACCACACATGTTTGCAAGATTGTGTGACCAACACGAAACATTACTTGTACTGATCTTCTAGCAAAAGGGGGCACATGAGCAGGAGATGCAAATGACTAGCAAACACTATAGTGTTCAGCGAAAAGGTATTAATACCCAAGCACTTCCACCGCAACATCCGGATAAAGCTCATTTCATGAGTGCACGCATAGCCCTGAGAACCATCCTATCTTCTTCATCAAGGTCATCCTCGTAGACGCCATTAAGGTAGCGGGAAGGATCACAGTAGTCATCATAGTCCTCAGAGTCCAGATCATAGTCAAAACCATACTCCATATCGTCAGCATCAGTGTCATCTTCGCCTTGGGAGTCATTGCGGTAACGTGACCACGTAGGTTCCTGAACCTGAAAATCATAGTCAGCAGTTGAGTCATGTGGAAGCCTCACAGTATTTATCCTGACACACTTTGCTCGCAGGGCGTCGTCCATGTTGACGTTGAAGCAATGACGAATGTCAAGGGACTCCAGGTGCTGGCAGTTATCCAGGATGGCTGTCAGTCCATCGTTGGTGAGGTTGTTGCCAAAGAGCTGCAGAGAGCGTAGCTCACGCATAGTTGCAACCCCCAGGGCTTCATCGTCCTTATTGTAGCCACTGGCTTCAAAATCAAAGAATGAATGCTTGCTCTGTCTGAAGCGCTTCAGCTGCGGGCATGCTTTGCCAACAACCCCAAACACACCACCCTCACCCACATTTGAACACAATGAAAGCTCAAGCTCCTCAAGCAAAGGGAACTTCTCTATCGCAACTGTGAAACCTTCGTTAGAAACATCATAGCAAGAAATGAGTCGAAGACTTTTGAGAGATGGTGCCATGTAAATATAGAACTTGGGTTTCAGTAACCAATAATAGGCCAGGCAAAAGAAGAAGAAAACAGCATTAGCACACAACATAGAACAACCAGAATCCATTATTGTTTCTATAGACTGATGTAGGTAAATCATTGGGGCAGTTTAGACGGTGACTGCATAGCATCACCTGTCCAGAATTTAGAGCGGCATTGTGAGATTTCACTTAATAACTAATAATTGTTAGATTTGACATGAGAAACATTTCAGGGACGATAACCAGCTGGGCGAACTATAATTGCATGTTGCAACATCATAATACATCCTAGTCATTGCATATGAGTTCAACTGAAACAATTCAAACTATCTTCAGTAGCATTATTTTGCCTGTTAATGCTCCATAATCCTAAAAAGTTATTTCGCGTGGTGTTTGTTTGAAACGAGAACACCGACACAATCACCTATGTCTTGGGCAACTAATATGTCACGGACTTGGCTGCTGACTGACAAGTTTTTGTTGAGAAAGCACCGTCCATTCTTTCTGGACGAAGGGTGGCAGCAAAAGGAATATATTCATGTGCATATTTGCAAGGCGCAGCTTATTACTACTTATAGATAAGTACGATCATCAATCACCCAAGCATGTGCCTAAATCATGGTTCAAGGGAAATTAAGCAGAGTAAGACCTTGGGCAATATGAAGGACATCCAGTGACTTAATATATTCAGTGACATACCCATGAGTTCACAACCGACTATTCGCTAAGTGACATTCCATAATAGAATCGCATGGAAGTTCTTAGTGCTCATAGTTGCCATTAGCTACCATATTTTCCCTTGTCAGGAAGGAATGACAAATTGTAAACAGTTGCAGACAAAAGAACAGAACAAATTAACCAATGTAATAGCTGCAATAATCACCCTTATGCACTTTGTTTGTATCGGTAGGTCAGATGAAATTCTTAAATTAGGAGGAATCACCGCTCATCCAAAATTTCGTATAAGTCACAACAAATGTACAGTACAATTAAATGATAAGATGCCAAGGCATCAAATCAGAACTATAATTATGCACCATTTTTAGGAGGATCCGATGAGAGCGTCCTGTGTGTGTGCACCTGTATGTTCACCATGTAAATACTACTGAAGTTACCCTTACTCAGATGTGCTACAAATCTAAGGCCTTCTTTGGTTCATAGGATAGGAATATCATAGGAATAGGAAAACCAGATGACATGCATCTCAATTCCTATAGGGAAAGAGATATCATTTGATGCACAGGATAGGAATTTTTCCATCAAGTCAAGGCTAATTTTTTTTTCCTTTGAAATGTGAAGGTCTGGTTCCTACCCTACATACGAATAGTAATCCATTCCTACAAACCAAAGGTCTCCAAAGTAACATTTTCCTACAAAATTCGTGTCCTTTAATATTCTTCCAAAATTCCTGTAAACCTAAGGAGGCCTAAGACTATGTTGTTTGCTAGTACTTTATACAGCCCTCTCCCAAAAACACAATTTAGAAGCACCAATTTCGAATTTCTACGAAATTGTTACGCAGGCACCAAAGGGAACCCACAATTCAGCACATGTAAGCGAGAAGTAAGCCTAAAATTCAGGATCGTGGGGGACCGAAATCTCACTGGTCGCCGAGGTAGAGGAGGAAGTCGTCGTCGCCGGCGTACTCGCCCCAGAAGGCCTCGCACTGCCCCTTGCTGCGGCGGACGGCGGCCTGCGCCATCCCGTGGAGGTTGAGCTGGTTGAAGAGCTCGGCGTGGAAGCGCATGTCGATGCGGCGCCACAGCTCGGGCTCGTCGCGCGCGACGCGGCGCCAGGAGCGGCACACTTGGCCGGCCCCCATCAGGATCTCGATGTGGTCGAGCTTGTGCAGAATGGCCGAGATCGCGACCAGCGGAAGCTCTGCCCAGGCCCTTGTCGAACTGCGGTGTCGGCGGCGGGGGGCTCGACGGCCGCGGCGGCGGCGAGCAGAGGACGAGGGCATCGCGCGGCCGGGTTGGAAGGGTTAGGGTTTGGGGAAGAAGGCGCGGGAATGGAAGGTTTTCCGACTTTCGTTCTTTCTAAATGGCTAAGCCATGCGTCGCCCACGGAGATTAGGCACCGAATTAAACGTCGAGATGCAGATGTTTTTCTTAACAATGTTGCTATGAATACTACTAGTAGAATGCCCGAGCGTTATCATGAACTTTTTTTTCGAAAACACTAACGCCCATACGTGTGGCAACATTGCAACTTGCCCACACGTCTGGATCATCGTTCAGTTAAGTTTGCACGAATCTTAACATACCGAGACAGTTTTCGCGTGCCACGTAGGACAAGGCCGGTGTGTGGGCGTTGAAGAGGTCTCCCACACGCCCACAACACACGGTTGCCAGTTGCGCTGTGTGGGCGAACTAGTTTCTGCCCACATAGCCAACACCTAGTCCACACGCGTGTGGGCGGACTGCTTTTCGCCCACATGACAGTTGTACGTTGTTGGATGACAACTAGATAAACACCACATGCCAACTATGATTCATTTGCTAGACGGCAACTGCAGTTGCGCGTACATGACAATCAGGTAAACATACATAGCAACTGTGATTAACCACACGTGGCAACTAGGTAATAACACATGGCAACTATTGTTTGACCATATGTGGCAAAGGAGAGGGCGCTGGGGTCGGGTTCCTCACTGGAGGTACGCGATCTTGAAGGCCAACTCAAAGAAATCTATGCCCGGGAGGAGGTGTACTACAAACAACGCTCCCGTGTAGACTGGTTGAGAGCTAGAGACCAGAACACGAAATATTTCCAAGGCAGGGCCTTGCACGGGAAGAGAAAAAACACAGTCCGTGCATTAAGGAAAGAAGATGGCTCGAGGTGCATGGTAGACGAAGAGATGAGGGAGATGGCTGCGGCGTTCTACGAATCACTTTTCACATCAGAAGGCTCGACAGGTGTGAATGAGTTTTTGGACAATATACAACCAGCGGTGACGGATGAGATGAATAGCAAGCTTACATCTAGCGTCTCTGACGAGGAAATTGAGGTTGCGCTCTTTCAAATGGGAGCGACGAAGGCCCCGGGGCCAGATGGCCTGCCTGCACTTTTTTATCATCGGCACTGGCCGTTGGTGAAAGGAAACGCTTGTCGAGCGGTCCAAGACTTCCTAGGAGGTGTTGCGGCCCCGGGCTCGTTCAACATGACTACGATAGTGATGATACCGAAAGTTAACTCACCGGAGTTGCTCTCACAGTTTCGTCCTATCAGCTTGTGTAACGTTCTATACAAGCTTGCTGCCAAGGTGCTTGCGAATAGACTAAAGGCTTTGTAAGTGCATCTAGTGCCCCTTAGTGATTTTGGTGTATTGAAGACTTATAGGTTAAGTATCTAATGCGTTTATGAGTTTACACAGGTCTATAAGTCTATGAGGAGTTTGATATTTACAGAGAAAGTCGACCCCTAAAAATGAAGTTCTTCGACTGAAGACTTTGATATACTGAAGACTTTCTGAAGACTTTGAAAGTGAAGAAATTGGTGTGACCTTGAAGACTTGGTATTCATTCGTGGAACATGAAGCGTGAAGACTTTTGTTTTCGTAGTTTCATTTTCTCTTTCTTGAGTCATAGGAAACACCGTACTATTAAAGTGGGTCGAGGAAATACTAAGGAGAAAATTTCCATGTGATGCTCATCTCAAATTCTAAATCTACCAATCCCTTCGAGTGAAGCCATTGGAAATCTCATACAGTTCAGTCAATTTCTTCAGTGACAGAGACGCGGTTCTTCTGGTCACTGAGGACTTTGCTTTGACTGAGGAGTTAGGAATTCGCCAGTGCGAATTGCCTACACTGTGAGGAACATGATAGCCCTGAGAAATTTGTACCTCAAATTTCCGACCGTTGCTGTGCTATGCGCTAGCTGTCCCAAAATATCTTGTCCACATAACGGTCATATCATTGAAGGACATTTATGTCTCATCATGTCGGGCTGCTCCCTAGGCTATAAATAGCCGCCCCCTACAACCACTAGCTGGTTGGCTGCTCCGAGAGAACTTGACACTTGTCAATTGAGAGCAACCCATCCTCCGAGGACTTTGAGCGAAAATTATCAAGTGAGGAAAATCCAAAATCCAAACCCAAAACACCTACAAACCCAAAGTGATTGAGCATCACTGAAGAGATTGATCCTGCGTGGATCCGACGCTTGTTACCTTTGAAGACTGTGCTTCTTCCAGACGGTTAGGCGTCATGGTCTAGAGCATCCAAGAGGAATTGTGGATTGCCGAGTGACCTAGTCTGTGAAGGTTTGGAAGTCACCTGAAGACTTACCACGAGTGATTGGGCGAGGACTGTGTGTCCTTAGCTCAAGGAGAATACGGTGAGGACCGTGTGTCCGGGACTAGGTGTCCTCGAGTTTAAATACTCAGCCGCTCCAACCAGATGTACAACTGAGACAACAGTTGGAACTGGTCTACCAAATCATTGTCTTCACCAAGCTTATTGGTTCTATTTCCTCAACACTTTCATTTCCTCATTACTGTGTTGTGTGTTTGTTCATATCTGTGTTTGAAGACTTTGACTGAAGACTTTATCAATTTCCTCAGTTCAAATTCTTCAGTCTGTTTGTCTTCATCTTGTGCTATCCTGTGTTTACGCTTTCTGTACTCTGTGTTTGTCTTCATTTCATCATGATGACCATGCATGTATTCTGCTATGTTTACTTCTGAGTACTTATTCCGCTGCTAGTAGTTCTTCACTAGGGAATTTCCTCACGGGCAAATTCCTCAGTGAAGAATTTCATAAAAATCGCCTATTCACCCCCCTCTAGTCGATATAACGCACTTTCAGGCTTTCCTTCCGGTCCTCATCTCAGGGGAACAGAGCACATTTGTACTGGGAAGGATTATTACGCATAATGTGATTGTGGCATATGAGTGTGTGCATGCGATACGAACTCGAAAACGCAAAAGACCTCTATGTGCAGTAAAGTTGGACATGGCAAAGGCTCGTGATAGAGTTGAATGGATGTTTCTGGAGCAAATGCTAGCTAAATATGGTTTTGCAGAGGGGTGGGTTAGGATGGTGATGAGATGTGTGACTTCTGCACGATTCAGTGTGAAGCTTAACGGTGGGCTCTCTCGGGGATTTGTGCCATCGAGGGGGCTCAGGCAGAGGGATCCACTCTCCCCATATGTGACGCCCGGGTATTTAAGCTACAGTAATCACACAATGATAGTGCCATGTCATCACAATTAATTTTGCTAAACCTCGCTTTGATCCAAACCCAATTCAAATTCAAAGATAAAGTCAAATAATTAAACTTTTCAAAAGGTAAAATAAAAATGTAAGTTGGGTTGCAATTATTCACCAACTAATTTTCGTGTAAGAGATAACCTTTTACAAATATACAAGTGCCCCTAAACATTTTTAAAACTAACAAATAAGCTTTTTATTGAAACAATCTAATTTAAATAAATATGCAAAATATTCAAAAATCAGTTGAGACTTGTTGGACTAACCCAAAATATTGTCTCAAATTTAGTTAATACTTTGAACATTTAACTAAAATCATTTAGTACCTAAAATAAAATAAAACAGTAAAAGAAAAGGAACAAAACAGAAAAGAAGAGTATAAGGAAAAGGAAGACCCCCTGCCCCCCGGGCTCTGGCCCAGTTGACCACCGCCACCCGCGTGGGCCGGCCCACCCGCACCCCTTATCCTCCCACTCCCCTGAAACCCTAGCCCCACTACACCCACTCCCCGGATTCACCCACTCTTCCTGGCGCCTCCCCTCTCCCCCGATTTGGACGCGCCGCCACCCAGGGGCTGGACCTCGCTACGCCCGACCCCGCCGACGAACCCCGCGCCGCCCCAACGCCCGCCGTCACCGACTGCGCTGGCGCCGCCTCGCCGTACCACTTCCTCGCCAAATCTCCTCCCCTGCGTCGCTCGTCCCCATCATCCTCCTCGTCGGACGCCTTCGAGCTACGCCGCCACTTCGTCGCCCTCCTCCCCGAGCCCACGGCCACGAACCCTACGCCAGCCCCGTGAGCTACCCTCCCTCCTCTCTCTGTCGTGCCGCGCGGCTGCTCCGCCGTGGCCGCGCCCTTCCCCCTCCCCCCCCGCGCTCCCGCGTCGTCTGCAGCTCCGGCCGCCGCTGCTTGCGGCTGCTCCAGCGCGCGCCCCCGACGCCTCCACCCGTGTCTGCCCTATCCGGCCTCAGGACGCGCCCCGGCCACGCTCACCACGGCCTGCGCTCGCCGTGGCCTAGCCCCGCACCGTTGCCTCACTCCCGCGCCGGTTCCCTCTCCCCTCTGTCCCCGCGCGAGCACCACCGCGCCGACTTACCCATCGTCTTGCCGCTGCATGCGCCAACTGCGTCGGCCGCACCCTGACCGCGCACGCCGCGAGCGCTCCCGTCGCGTCCTGCTAGCCCTGCCGCCACGCCAACCCCGCTCTGCCCTGGCCGCAAACCCATCCCGCGTCGGCCGCACCCCCCGGGCTCCCTTGCCGCACGTTCAGCGCCTCCCCGCAATGTGCGCATTCGACCCACCGCCGCTGTCGCGTCCACTCCGGCCTCCCGTGGCCCCCCTTGCTGCGGGCCTCGCCTCTTGCGCCGGCTCGCTTGTGCCGCTGCCGTCCCCCGCCCGGCCTCATCCGCCGCGGCGCCCCTGGGTCACCACACCGGCGCTCGCGCGCTCACGGGGCTCTGCCCTGGCACCCCATGCCCGTTAGCCCGCGCGCCGTGCCCGTTAAGGCCCCCAGGGGACTATGACAGTGGGGCCCCGCGCCTAGAACGTTTTAAAAAAAAGAGAAAAAAAGAAATTAAAATAAATAAATAATAAGTAACTAAAAATGTTAATTAATTAATCTTGTTTAATTAAACTAATTAAACATTAGGTACCTAATTAACTAATTAAACTGATTAATAGGTTAATTAGGTTATTGTACCTATGACATGCGGGACCCACCTGTCAGGTTGACCAGGTCAACTGCTGATGCCATGCTGACGTCATGCTGACGTCAGCAAGCACTATTCTGGATAATGTTAATTTAATTAATAATTAATAAATTAGAAAATGATTTAAAACTTTAAAAATTAATATAAATTAAACCGTAGCTCAGATGAAAATACATTCTACATGAAAGTTGCTCATAACGACGAGACGAACCCGGATACGCAGCCCGTTTGTCAGCCACATGTCCCTAGCATATCAAACCTGCAACTTTTCCCCTCCGGCCTGTCTACCAGAAAACGCGGAACACTGGGAATACTTTCCCGGATGTTTGCCCCCCTTCACCAGTATCACTTACTACCACGTTAGGTCACTTCTAGCACAACGTGTTGCCGCTTCTTGCTTTGTGTTACATTTGGTTGCTCTGTTATTTATTGTGTTCCCCCTCCGTTACTTCTTTCCGGTAGACCCTGAGACCGATGCCGGTACCCCTGTGATCGACTACATCGACGACCCCTCCTTCTTGTCTGAGCAACCAGGCAAGCCCCCCCCCTTGATCACCAGATATCGCCTATTCTTCTCTACTACTTGCATTAGAGTAGTGTAGCATGTTACTGCTTTCAGGTAATCCTATACTGCTGCATAGCCTGTCCTTGCTACTACTGTTGTTACCTTTACCTGCTATCCTACTGCTTAGTATAGGATGCTAGTGTTCCATCAGTGGCCCTACACTCTTGTCCGTCTGCCATGCTATACTACTGGGCCGTGATCACTTCGGGAAGTGATCGCGGGCATATACTATATACTTTACACTGTTACATTACATGTGATACTGTTCGGAGATGGGGGCTGAAGGGGCAGGTGGTTCCACCCATGTAGTGGTGGGCCTGGGTTCCCGACGGCCCCCGACTGTTACTTTGTGGCGGAGCGACAGGGCAGGTTCAGACCACCTAGGAGAGAGGTGGGCCTGGCCCTGTCGGCGTTCGCGGATACTTAACACGCTTAACGAGATCTGGGTATTTGATCTGAGTCTGGCTACTGGCCTATACGCACTAACCAACTACGCGGGAAAGATATGTGCACTCGGCGTCGTGGTGTCAGCCGAAGCCTTCGTGACGTCAGCGACTGAGTGGCGCGCGCCGCATTGGATCGTAAGCTCGCTCTTGTATTAAGGGGGCTAGATCTGCTTCCGGCCGCGTAAGCAACGTGCAGGTGTGCTCAGGGCGATGGGCCCAGACCCCTGCGCGCATAGGTTTAGACCGGCGTGCTGACCGCTCTGTTGTGCCTAGGTGGGGCTGCGACGTGTTGATCTTCCGAGGCCGGGCATGACCCAGGAAAGTGTGTCCGGCCAAATGGGATCAAGCGTGTTGGGTTATGTGGTGCACCCCTGCAGGGAAGTTAATCTATTCGAATAGCCATGATCTTCGCTAACAGGACGGCTTGGAGTTGTACCTTGACCTTATGACAACTAGAACCGGATACTTAATAAAACACACCCTTCCAAGTACCAGATACAACCCGGTGATTGCTCTCCGACAGGGCATCGAGGAGGGGATTGCCGGGTAGGATTATGCTTTGCGATGCTACTTGGAGGACTTCATTCTACTCTCTTCTATATGCTGCAAGACGGAGGCTGCCAGAAGCGTAGTCTTCGACAGGATTAGATATCCCCCTCTTATTCTGGCATTCTGCAGTTCAGTCCACCGATATGGCCCTTTACACATATACCCATGCATATGTAGTGTAGTTCCTTGCTTGCGAGTACTTTGGATGAGTACTCACGGTTGCTTTTCTCCCTCTTTTCCCCCTTTTCCCTTCTACCTGGTTGTCGCAACCAGATGCCGGAGTCCAGGAGCCAGACGCCACCGTCGATGACGACTACTACCCCGGAGGTGCCTACTGCTACGTGCTGCCTGCCGACGACGACCAGGAGTAGTTAGGAGGATCCCAGGCAGGAGGCCTGCGCCTCGTTCGATCTGTATCCCAGTTTGTGCTAGCCTTCTTAAGGCAAGCTTGTTTAACTTATGTCTGTACTCAGATATTTTTGCTTCCGCTGACTCGTCTATGATCGAGCACTTGTATTCGAGCCCTCGAGGCCCCTGGCTTGTATTATGAGGCTTGTATGACTTATTTTTATTTGTAGAGTTGTGTTGTGATATCTTCCCGTGAGTCCCTGATCTTGATCGTACACATTTGCGTGCATGATTAGTGTATGATTGAATCGGGGGCGTCACACCATACCTATTTTTATTCTTTGTCGAAGGCTTTTCAGCGATGTTGAGGAAGGCACAAGCAGAGGGTAGCATTAAAGGTGTCGGTTTTGGGAGCACTGGCCCCCAAGTCACGCACCTCTTATTTGCAGATGACAGCATTGTGTTCTTGCAGGGTACTCCGGAAAATGTCCTTGTGCTAAAGAACATCTTAGTTAGATATGAAGCAGCATCCGGGCAAAAAATCAATCTTCAAAAGTCGTCCATTTTCTTTGGGAAAGGATGTGGACAGCAACAAAAAGATGTTCTAAAGCAAGATCTTGGTATTGAACAAGAAGCACTCAACGAGAGATACTTGGGCCTGCCAACGGTGGTGGGGAGATCCAAGGATGGCACTTTTAAGTACGTGACAGAATGTTCAAAAGGAAAAGTAACGGGATGGAAGGGACAAGGGCTATCAAAGAAGGCCCGGGAAGTGCTTGTGAAATCTGTTTTGCAGGCGACACCTACTCTCACAATGAGTTGTTTTCACCTCTCGAATAAGATGTGCTGGAACCTGTCTTCAATCTCTTCAAAATCTGGTGGAGTGCAATGAATGGTGAGAGGAAAGTGGATTGGATTGCCTGGGATAAGATGTGCCAATCAAAACGGACGGGCGGCATGGGTTTTTGTGATCCGGAGGATTTCAACCAAGCCCTACTAGCAAAACAGGCATGGAGGATCTTGCAGACGCCGATGTCCTTATGTGCCAGAGTTCTTCGAGCAAGGTATTTCAGCGGTAGTTCAATCATGAGTGCCACATGCCCATCGGGTGGATCATACACTTTCAGGAGTATTTTGCATGGGAGAGACTTGCTTCGGGAGGGCGTAATATGGCGCATTGGAGATGGCTCGACGGTGAACATACACCATGACCCTTGGATCCCGCGACAAGGGAGTTTGCTGCCACTGGGCGCAGACTTCATACCAGGTATACAGAAGGTGTCTGACTTGTTGAACCACACGGGTGAAACGTGGGACGATACAAAACTCCAAGCTATGTTCTCCGTAGATGACGCCAATCACATTAAGCAGATAGCTGTAGGAGGGCCGGGAGCTCAGGATTATATTGCATGGAATCATACAAAAAAGGTATCTTCACTATGAGGTCAGCCTACCACCTGAGGATGTCCATGAATGTTGCAAAACGGGGGCAGCCGGGACCCTCTTCGGCTGCGCTTACACATCGTGGCTGGCTGTCATGGGATACATCGGCCCCAGGGAAAGCAAAAATACATATGTGGCGGCTGATGAAGAACGGCCTGGCGACGGGAGCTGAACTACTACGGCGCCACATCAGGGGGGGGGGTATTTTGTGCTGCTTGTGGACGCGAAGAAACCGGTTTTCACCGGTTCTGGGGGTGCTCGCATTCAGCGTTCTTCTGAGAACATCTTTGCTCGGAGTTGGGAATCTCGGTGTCAACACCTGTAGGTAATATTCCCTAGAGGCAATAATAAAGTTATTATTTATTTCCTTATATCATGATAAATGTTTATTATTCATGCTAGAATTGTATTAACCGGAAACATAATACATGTGTGAGTACATAGACAAACAGAGTGTCACTAGTATGCCTCTACTTGACTAGCTCGTTGATCAAACATGGTTATGTTTCCTAGCCATAGGAATGAGTTGTCATTTGATTAACGGGGTCACATCATTAGGAGAATGATGTGATTGACTTGACCCATTCCGTTAGCTTAGCACACGATCGTTGAGTATTCTGCTATTGCTTTCTTCATGACTTATACATGTTCCTATGACTATGAGATTATGCAACTCCCGTTTACCGGAGGAACACTTTGTGTGCTACCAGACGTCACAACATATCTGGGTGATTATAAAGGTGCTCTACAGGTGTCTCCAAAGGTACTTGTTGGGTTGGCGTATTTCGAGATTAGGATTTGTCACTCCAATTGTCAGAGAGGTATCTCTGGGCCCACTCGGTAATGCACATCACTTAAGCCTTGCAAGCATTGCAACTAATGAGTTAGTTGCGGGATGATGTATTACGGAACGAGTAAAGAGACTTGCCGGTAACGAGATTGAACTAGGTATTTGAAAGTGCAACTATCCCTAGGTGGTTTTGGTAATTCATAACAACATATAGCTCATTGAGCTAATGCTATTCCAAGATGATTATTTCAGGAAAGCTCAATGATTGGCATGGCATGGATGGTGAAAGTGGAACCCTCAAAATGCTAAGGACAAAGGATTGGCTCAAGCTCAAAAGCTCAAAACTCTTCATTTTACATTTTAGTGATCCAAGATCACATTGAGTCCATAGGAAAAGCCAATACTATCAAGGAGGGATGAGGTGTTGCTTAATGAGCCCTTTGCTTCATGTGCTTAATAATATGCTCCAAAATCCTCAGCTACTTTCTCATATCCACTCTTGACCTAAACCCAAAGCCGAACTCGGTCCTACCGATTCTTCCTATCCGGCGCCACCGAGTTTCACATGTCATAAGCCACTGCCAAACCCTAGCAAATCGGTTCTACCGATAGGGATCTCGGTCTCACCGAGATGGGATTGCAATTTCTCTGTTTACTTTTCGTAACTTTTCGGTCTCACCGAAAGAGCGGATCGGTCCCACCGAGATTGCAATGCAAACTCTCTGTTTCCTTTTTGTCACTTTTCGGTCTCACCGAAAGAACAAATCGGTCCCACCGAGTTTGTCTGACCAACTCTCTGGTTAGCTTATTACCAAATCGGTCTCACCGAGTTTGTGTAATCGGTCTCACCGAGATTACGTTATGCCCTAACCCTAACCACATCGGTCCTACCGAGTTGCATATCAGTCCCACCGAAAATCTCTAACGGTCACTAGGTTTACTATTTCGGTCCGACCGAGTTTGTTGATTCGGTCCCACCGAGATTGGTAAATTGTGTGTAACGGTTGGATTTTGTGTGGAGGCTATATATACCCCTCCACCTCCTCTTCACTCGTGTAGAGAGCCATTAGAACACATCTACACTTCCAACTCATATGTTCTGAGAGAGAACCACCTACCCTTGTGTTGAGGCCAAGATATTCCATTCCTACCATATGAATCTTGATCTCTAGCCTTCCCCAAGTTGCTTTCCACTCAAATCTTCTTTCCACCAAATCCAAATCCTGTGAGAGAGTGTTGAGTGTTGGGGAGACTATTATTTGAAGCACAAGAGCAAGGAGTTCATCATCAACACACCATTTGTTACTTCTTGGAGAGTGGTGTCTCCTAGATTGGCTAGGTGTCACTTGGGAGCCTCCGACAAGATTGTGGAGTTGAACCAAGGAGTTTGTAAGGGAAAGGAGATCGCCTACTTCGTGAAGATCTACCGCTAGTGAGGCAAGTCCTTCGTGGGCGATGGCCATGATGGGATAGACAAGGTTGCTTCTTCGTGGACCCTTCGTGGGTGGAGCCCTCCGTGGGCTCGCGCAACCGTTACCCTCCGTGGGTTGAAGTCCCCATCAACATGGATGTAGATAACACCACCTATCCGAACCACGACAAAAACATCCTTGTCTCCAATTGCGTTTGAATTCTCCAAACCCTTCCCTTTACATTCTTGCAAGTTGCATGCTTTACTTTCTGCTGCCTATATACTCTTTGCATGCTTGCTTGAATTGTGTGATGATTGCTTGACTTTTTCTAAAGTAGCTAAAATCCGCCAAGAACTAAATTTGGGAGAATGATAAGGAGAAAATTGAGGCTCTAACTAAAGAACTAAACACTCTTAAGTTAGCTCATGAAACTATCTTCGAAGATCATCGAGAACTTTTAAGAGCTCATGAGAAGTTATGCTTTGAAAAGCTCAATCTTGAGCAAGAGCATGAGTTTTTAAAGGCAATCAATGATGATCTCCGCAAGAAAAGTTCTTCTTACATTGCCAAGCGTTTACTCTTATCCACTTATATGCCTCAAGTCAAGCCTAGTAACAAGAACAAGAAAGATTCTTCCTCTAGTAGTAACAATGATCATGTTAAATCCAATATTGTTGCTTCTAGTAGTTCTCTTGATGCCACTAATGATTCTCTTAGCCAAGTTACACTTGAGCAAGAAAATAGCTTATTGAAGGGAATTATAGAGAAAGGAGTGTACAAAAGTCTTGCCGGGAGTAAGCAATTCGAGGAAATTGTACGCAAGCAAGGAAGGCACCGGAAGAATCAAGGTGTTGGTTTTGAACGAAAGTTCAATGCCAATGGAGTTGAGTGGGAATAAGATCAATACCCCAAGAGAAAGTTTGTTCCACAACAAGAGAAGTATGATCCTACTTCTTTCAAGGGGACACAAACTCAAGATGATCTTCCACCACAAGACTACAAGCAAAAAGGCAAGGACAAGCTTCAAGAGGAAATTGATGCATTTGAAGAAGCTCCTAAGACCTTAGTCAAGTGGATTCCCAAGACTACTTCAAGTTCCACTTCATCAAGTTCCCATTAAGATGGTGTGAATCCAAAAGAAGAAGAACTAGAAAGTTCTTGAGGGTGACTCCGCCAACATACTTCACTCTTGTCATTTTGGCAAGAACAAGTGCAATCAACTTCCACATCTTGCACTAGTTCAAGGAGTCACAAACCCTCTTGTTGGTAAGTCAAGGGAAAGGTAACCTAAAAGCTTTCATAGACATCATCTTGTGTGTGCATCATTCTATGTCTATGGATATCCTTGTTTGTTCCTTGTGGGACTAACCCATGTAGGTATTGAAAGTGCAATTCACTCAAATGGATACCTCCAAGTGATCTACATCAACATTGAGCATCCACATCTTCAACATCTACATGAAGTCATCATCGACAAAACCCAAGGTTAGTTCATCCCTCTTAAGGGGGGATATCACATCTAGGGGAGCTTTACTCTAAGACTTGAGCTAAAGCAACTCTAATGATGTGAACACAACAATGCTTTATGTAAAAGTGGTAACCCCACTTGAGCTTAAACGATGAGTATGACCTATGATCAAGTGTTCTCATTTGACTCCTAAGTCAATATACTCATATATAGATGACCTAGTCATCGCAAATTGCTTGATAGATGCTAGAATTGGTTGTGCATGCGTTGTCACATATTTAAATTGCCATTTTATTGTGTGAGCATGTTGGTTGCATATTTTACTCATTCGAGGACATCCACTTTTTGTTTTGATTGTTTGGTTTTGTTTTCTTTTGCCAAGTGGATGGACAAGAATGCTTAAGAACCTTCTCTAGCTATCTATGCTTTTCTTGTCTCAAACTCTATTCATGCTACATCACAAAATTTGATCAAGTCAGATTCGAACCACTCTGTGTGAGGAGCACTCGGAGTCCCCGATTCGTCATAGACTTAAACTTCCAAAACTTCTTTGTGATTCTCGGTCTGACCGATACCTCCCTTTCGGTCCTACCGAGATCATCAAGTCGATCTATGTTTTCGATCTCGGTGCAACCGATTTGAACCATTCGGTCACACCGAGTTGTTCCACTCGGTCACACCGACAGGGTCGGGCTATATATAGACACGGGCAAAAATTTGGAAATTTCTCCGAACCCTTTCGCCCGCGCGATAGCTCGCTCTGCCAACATGGTCTCCGGATCGTCTCCTCGCCGCCAGCCGCCTCCAGTCGTTGGTCTCCATCGCCGTCAACGGAATTCAACCCCGCCGCTGCCGCCGCCGCGAGTCTCCGCCAAACTAGGGTATGGACTCGATCTTTGTGCTATTCCCCAATCTGATTCCTAGCACACTGTGATTGTATTTATTCTAGCCACGTTTGAAACACTCCTATCCAATCAATGCATTCATAGAATAAGTTTGATTCGAAAATTTTAGGGTTAGGTTTCCGCAGAAACCATCTCGGACCCACCGAGTTGAAAAACTCGGTCCCACCGATTTGGCTCATGCCATTGCACAAGTGAGACTCGGTCTGACCGAGAATTACTAATCGGTGTGACCAATTTTGGAACTTTGTGAAACCCTAGCAGTCTCGGTGCCACCGAACTGTGACTCCGTCCGACCGAGTTCACTAGTTTAGGTTCCAAAAACTGCTTCGGTATCACCGAGTTTAAAAATCGGTAGATCCGAAATGATTTTTGTGGGAAACTAAAACTAAGATTTTGAATCATTCTTTTGCAAAAATCTCTGCATTTTGTGATGCTCATCCACTCTACCTCATCTATAAACTATTCACAGGGTCAGCAGTCAGCTTGTTCATCATGTCAGATCAAAGTGACAGCCAGAATGTGTCAGAACAGCAAGTGCACATGAGTGAGGGCACTAGTCCCTCCAGTTCTTCAGATGAAGGCAGCAGGAGCACCCCAAGTAACTTGCCAAAAGCTGCCACCAGACAAAAGAAGAAAAGAACCTCAGAATCAGAGGATGAGGACTATGTGGCAGAAGAGGAAGCCACTTCCAAGAGAGTTGTGCTTAAGAAGGAGTATGGCTCATCTGCAACCATCAAGCCAGGATTGCACAAAAAGGCACCTGCTAGGAGAGTTCCTACCTCCAAGCCTAGGAAGGATGCACCTGAAGGAACTATAAAGTTCACCATGGAATCTGAAGAACATATTGGCCAGGACAAGAAAAAGAAAAGAGTCAGAACTACCACTGCCAGAGTTGTTGGCAAGCCTTCTATGAGGAAAGATCCTTCTGAAGAAGAGGAAGAAGAGGTTGCTGCACCAGCACCTAAGATGCCAAAGCTGATGGGTGATGCTATCAAATCAGGGGCTACTGCATCCAAGCCCAAGGAAGCACCCAAGGCTGCATCAAAGGCCAAGACACTCCAAAGAGAAACACAAGGAGCATACCAGCTGCTGAGAAGAATAAGGCCCCAGTGCCTGACACTGCTGAAGAAGAGGAAGGACAAGTACTCAGAAAGTTGAAGCCCAAGATCCCAGACCACAATGATGCTCATCCTGTGGCTGAGGACATGAAGGTCAGAAGAGACTCAGGGCTGAGAAAGTGGAGAGCAGAAGACCCATATGCTACCAGAAGAAGAACTGTTGTTGACTACAGGTTCCACACTAAGGAACAACAGGACTTCTATGAGACTGTGTTGCTTGATATGAAGCCCATTTTTTATGACATGAGATGGGTTGACTGGGAATACATCAAGGACAATGAAGAGCACTTTCCTGGAGTGCAAGACAGCTTCAAGGCTTGTGGAGTAGCTAACTTTGTTGGGCAGAAGCTCACAAAGTGGAATGAAGAGCTGATCATGCAGTTCTACTCCACAGCACACTTCTATCCAGATGGAAGGATTGTGTGGATGTCAGAAGGTACGAGGTACCAATCAACAGTTGTTGAGTGGGCACAGCTCATCAATGCCCCAAAGGAGCATGAGGATGACCTAGATATGTATGCCAAGAAGAAGATGGACCACAACTCTATGTCCAACATGTACAAGGAGATCCCAAACAAGGAACTTGATACTTTCAAGTTTGGATCAGTACATTATCTTCTGTCAGGGTTGCCAACCATCAATTGGATTCTGAGGCACACTCTGTTGCCCAAGTCAGGTGATCACAAGATGATCAGAGGCCATGCAATCAACTTGCTTCATATCTTTGATGTGCCACAAAAGTTCAAGGTCATGAGCCTCATGGTAGAAACAATCAAGAGAACTGCAGCAGATCAGAAGAGGAGCTGTGGATATGCCCCTCAGATCCAAGAGTTGATAAACTCCAAGATGGGCACAGGCATATACTTATTGGACAAGGAACATTTGCCTCTTCATCCAGACTTTGAGGACAATCAAGTTGTGATGAACAGGGATGAACCATCTTCAGCTCATGCACAAGCTAAGAAGGAGAAGGCAAGGAAGGAGAAAGCTGCCAAGATGCCAACTCAAGAGGAGGCATCTGAGTATTTCTTGAAAACCAAGCAAGAGCAGCTTAGTTACTTGATTGCATCCGCACCGAGGATTGAGAAAGGACTGGCCACCCTCACTCAGAATCAGGAGAGCTTAGAGAGAATCGTAGAACAAAAGTTCTATGACTTGGATGTCAAAGTAATAGAGATTCAGTCTGCAGTGGAGAAACTTCAAGATGACATGCAGGAGAGGAAAGGGAAGACTACAACTAATGCATTTGCCAGAGTGCCACGAGCTCAGAGGTCAACTGCAGTGCCAGTTCCTGACACCAGAGCCACCACCTCAGCTCCAGCCACAGCACCAGCCCAACCAGCTCCAGCATCTACTTCAGCTCCAGCTCCAACCACCTCTACAGAAGCCTTCGTCCATGGAGTGATCCAGACTCCACCACCACCAGAAGATCAAGCCTGAGAGTCGATTTAGCACTATGCATTTTCTAGGAACTTTTTGGTAACTTGTCGCCAAAGGGGGAGAAAAATGTATAGATCATAGGCTTCGAGAGAGAGTGTTGCTTTTATTCTCTCTTGTTTTATTTGGTGTCTTTTCAAACTTTGTTTGCTTTTGGTTGAGATACTATGATATGCTTGTGAGACATTGATGATCATGTGTTTGATCATAAGCTACACTTATGCATGTTTGATATATCTTATCTATCTTATGTGATCATTCACTTTTCTTGGTGATGAGTGCATGTATTTAATTCCTATCATTTTGAGCGCTCCACCAAGATGTATGTGACATGGAAGAGTAACCCATGATTCTAACTCTTTGTGCATTTGCAGTCCAAAGCAAATTTTAAATATGCACAAATTTAGGGGGAGCTCTTACTTACCACAAAATTCTCAAAGCGACGATATATTTCATTCTTATTATCATTTGTCGAAGCTTTGATCTATATGTTGTCATCAGTTACCAAAAAGGGGGAGATTGAAAGTGCAACTATCCCTAGGTGGTTTTGGTAATTCATAACAACATATAGCTCATTAAGCTAATGCTATTCCAAGATGATTATTTCAGGAAAGCTCAATGATTGGCATGGCATGGATGGTGAAAGTGGAACCCTCAAAATGCTAAGGACAAAGGATTGGCTCAAGCTCAAAAGCTCAAGACTCTTCATTTTACATTTTAGTGATCCAAGATCACATTGAGTCCATAGGAAAAGCCAATACTATCAAGGAGGGATGAGGTGTTGGTTAATGAGCCCTTTGCTTCATGTGCTTAATGATATGCTCTGAAATCCTCAGCTACTTTCTCATATCCACTCTTAACCTAAACCCAAAGCCGAACTCGGTCCTACCGATTCTTCCTATCCGGCGCCACCGAGTTTCACATGTCATAAGCCACTGCCAAACCCTAGCAAATCGGTTCTACCGATAGGGATCTCGGTCTCACCGAGATGGGATTGCAATTTCTCTGTTTACTTTTCATAACTTTTCGGTCTCATCGAAAGAGCGGATCGGTCCCACCGAGATTGCAATGCAAACTCTCTGTTTCCTTTTTGTAACTTTTCGGTCTCACCGAAAGAGCAAATCGGTCCCACCGAGTTTGTCTGACCAACTCTCTGGTTAGCTTATTACCAAATCGGTCTCACCGAGTTTGTGTAATCGGTCTCACCGAGATTACGTTATGCCCTAACCCTAACCATATCGGTCCTACCGAGTTGCATATCAGTCCCACCAAAAATCTCTAACGGTCACTAGGTTTACTATTTCGGTCCGACCGAGTTTGTTGATTCGGTCCCACCGAGATTGGTAAATTGTGTGTAACGGTTGGATTTTGTGTGGAGGCTATATATACCCCTCCACCTCCTCTTCACTCGTGGAGAGAGCCATCATAACACATCTACACTTCCAACTCATATGTTCTGAGAGAGAACCATCTACCCTTGTGTTGAGGCCAAGATATTCCATTCCTACCATATGAATCTTGATCTCTAGCCTTCCCCAAGTTGCTTTCCACTCAAATCTTCTTTCCACCAAATCCAAATCCTGTGAGAGAGAGTTGAGTGTTGGGGATACTATCATTTGAAGTACAAGAGCAAGGAGTTCATCATCAACACACCATTTGTTACTTCTTGGAGAGTGGTATCTCCTAGATTGGCTAGGTGTCACTTGGGAGCCTCCGACAAGATTGTGGAGTTGAACCAAGGAGTTTGTAAGGGCAAGGAGATCGCCTACTTCGTGAAGATCTACCGCTAGTGAGGAAAGTCCTTCGTGGGCGATGGCCATGATGGGATAGACAAGGTTGCTTCTTCGTGGACCCTTCGTGGGTGGAGCCCTCCGTGGACTCGCGCAACTGTTACCCTCCGTGGGTTGAAGTCTCCATCAACGTGGATGAAGGATAGCACCACCTATTCGAACCATGACAAAAACATCCTTGTCTCCAATTGCGTTTGAATTCTCCAAACCCTTCCCTTTACATTCTTGCAAGTTGCATGCTTTACTTTCCGCTGCCTATATACTCTTTGCATGCTTGGTTGAATTGTGTGATGATTGCTTGACTTGTCCTAAAGTAGCTAAAATCTGCCAAGAACTAATTTTGGGAAAAGGTTAAGTTTTTAATTGGTCAAGTAGTCTAATCACCCCCCTCTAGACGTACTTCCGATCCTACAGTATTGAGATACCGATGATCGAATCTCGGGCAAGTAACATACCGATGACAAAGGGAACAACGTATGTTGTTATGCGGTTTGACCGATAAAGATCTTCGTAGAATATGTGGGAGCTAATACGAGCATCCAGGTTCCGCTATTGGTTATTAATCGGAGATGTGTCTCGGTCATGTCTACATAGTTCTCGAACCCGTAGGGTCCGCACGCTTAAAGATCGATGACGGTTGTATTATGAGTTTATGTGTTTTGATGTACCGAAGGTAGTTCGGAGTTCCGGATGAGATCGGGGACATGACGAGGAGTCTCAAAATGATCAAGACACAAAGATCGATATATTGGACGACTATATTCGGACATCGGAAAGGTTCCAAGTGATTCGGGTATTTTTCAGAGTACCGGGGAGTTACGGGAATACTGGAAAGAAGTATTGGGCCTGAATGGGCCTTAGTGGGAAGGAGAGGCAGCAACCAGGAGGTGGCGCGCGCCCCTCCCAAGCCCAGTCCAAATTAGACAAGGGGTTTGGGGTGCGGCCCCCCTCTCCCCTCCTTCTCCTCTTTCCCCCTTTCCCCCTTCTCCTAGTTGGACTAGGAAAGGAGGAAACCTACTCCAACTAGGAGTAGGAATCCTACTCCCTTGGCGTGCCCTGATACGCCCATTTTGCATCATGCTTTTATATCGATATTTATTGCATTATGGGCTGTTATTTCACTTTATGTCACAATACTTATGGTTATTCTCTCTTATTTTACAAGGTTTATATAAGAAGGGAGAATGCCGACAACTGGAATTCTGGGCTAGAAAAGGAGCAAATATTAGAGACCTATTCTGCGCAACTCCAAAAGTCCTGAAACTCCACGGAACATCTTAAAATAAAAAAAGAAAAATCCTCGCCAAAGATGAAGGCTAGGCGGCCCACACCCTGCTCACGAGGGTGGGGGGCGCCCCCCTAGGGCGCGCCCCCTACCTCGTGCGCCCCCCTGGTGGCTCTCCGACGCCCATCTTCTCCTATATGAAGTCTTTCGATGAGAAAAAATAAGGAGGAACTTTTCGGGACGAGACTCCGCCGCCACGAGGCGGAACCTTGGCGGAACCAATCTAGAGCTCTGGCAGAGCTGTTCCGTCGGGGATACTTCCCTCCGGGAGGGGGAAATCATCACCATTGTCATCACCAACGCTCCTCTCATCGGGATAGGGCAATCTCCATCAACATCTTCACCAGCACCATCTCATCTCCAAACCCTAGTTTATCTCTTGTATCCAATTCTTGTCTCAAAGTCCGGGATTGGTGCTAGTAGGTTGCTAGTAGTGTTGATTATTCCTTGTAGTTGATGCTAGTTGGTTTATTTGGTGGAAGATCATATGTTCAGATCCTATATGCACATTATTACCCCTCTGATTATGAACATGAATATGCTTTGTGAGTAATTACGTTTGTTCCTGAGGACAAGGGAGAAGTCTTGCTATTAGTAGTCATGTGAATTTGGTATTCGTTCGATATTTTGATAAGATGTATGTTGTCTAGCCTCTAGTGGTGTTATGTGAACGTCGACTACATAACACTTCACCATTATCTGGGCCTAGAGGAAGGCATTGGGAAGTAATAAGTAGATGATGGGTTGCTAGAGTGACAGAAGCTTAAACCCTAGTTTATGCGTTGCTTCGTTAGGGGCTGATTTGGATCCATATGTTTCATGCTATGGTTAGGTTTACCTTAATACTTTTGTTGTAGTTGCGGATGCTTGCAATAGAGGATAATCATAAGTGGGATGCTTGTTCAAGTAAGAACATCACCCAAGCACCGGTCCACCCACATATCAAATTATCAAAGTACTGAATGCGAATCACATCAACGTGATGAAAACTAGCTTGACGATATTCCCATGTGTCCTCGGGAGCGCTTTTCCTATTATAAGAGTTTGTTCCGGCTTGTCCTTTGCTAAAAAAAGGATTGGTCCACCTTGCTGCACCTTATTTACTTTCGTTACTTGTTGCTCGTTACAATTTACCTTATCACCAAACTATCTGTTACCACTTATTTCAGTACTTGCAGAGAATACCTTGCTGAAAACCGCTTATCATTTCCTTCTGCTCCTCGTTGCGTTCAACACTCTTACTTATCGAAAGGACTACGATAGATCCCCTATAGTTGTGGGTCATCAAGACTCTTTTCTGGCGTCGTTGCCGGGGAGTGTAGCGCCTTTGATAGGTGGAATTTGGTAAGAAAAAATTTATATAGTGCGCTGAAATTTACTGTCACTTGTTACTATGGAAAGTAATTCTCTGAGGGGCTTGTTCGGGGTATCTTCACCCCGTCCAGTAGAGCAAATAGTTGCTCCTCAACCTACTGAACCTATTGAAAATGAAACTCCTTTTGAATTTCCTTCGGGTATGATGGAAAAACTGCTAGCTAACCCTTTTACAGGAGATGGAACAAAGCATCCTGATGAGCAGTTAATATATGTGGATGAAGTTTGTGGATTATTTAAGCTTGCAGGTGTACCCGATGATGTTGCTAAGAAGAAGGTCTTCCCTTTATCTTTGAAGGAAGACACATTGACATGGTATAGTGTTGGGGATCGTAGCAGAAATTAAAATTTTCCTACGCATCACCAAGATCTATCCATGGAGTATTCTAGCAACGAGGGGATAGGAGAGCATCTACATACCACTTGTAGATCGCAACGGAAGCGTTCAAGAAGAACGTGGATGATGGAGTCGTACTCGCCGTGATCCGAATCGCCGATGACCTAGTGCCGAACGGACAGCAGCTCCGCGTTCAACACACGTACGGTCGGGATAACGTCTCCTCCTTCTTGATCCAGCAAGGGGGAAGGAGAGGTTGATGAAGATCCAGCAGCACGACGGCGTGGTGGTGGATGCAGCAGAGTTCCAGCAGGGCTTCGCCAAGCAACTACGGAGAGAGGGAGAGGTGTAACGGGGAGAGGGAGGCGCCAAGGCTGCAAGGTGCGGCTGCCCTCCCTCCCCCCTTTATATAGGCCCCCTAGGGGGGGCCGGCCCTGGAGATCCATCTCCAGGGGGGCGGCGGCCAGGGGAGGAGGCTTGCCCCCCAAGCCATGTGGGGCGCCCCCTGCCCTAGGGTTTCCAACCCTAGGCGCAGGGGGGAGGCCCATGGGGGGGGCGCACCAGCCCACTATGGGCTGGTTCCCTCCCCACTTCAGCCCACGGGGCCCTCCGGGATGGGTGGCCCCACCCGGTGAACCCCCGAGACCTATCTGGTGGTCCCGGTATAATCCGGTGACCCCCAGATCATTCCCGATGGCCGAAACGACACTTCCTATATATAATTCTTTACCTCCGGACCACTCTGGAACCTCTCGTGACGTCCGGGATCTCATCCAGGACTCCGAACAACCTTCGGTTTGCTGCATACTAATATCTTTAACAACCCTAGCGTCACCGAACCTTAAGTGTGTAGACCCTATGGGTTCGGGAGACATGCAGACATGACTGAGACGATCTCCTGTCAATAACCAACAGCGGGATACTTGCCCGTACTCAATTCCCTTTGTCTATCGATACGATACTTGCCCGAGATTCCATCGTCGGTATACCGATACCTTGTTCAATCTCGTTACCGGCAAGTCTCTTTACTCATTCCCGTAACACATCATCCCGTGAACAACACCTTGATCACATTGAGCTCATTATGACGATGTCTTACCGAGTGGGCCCAGAGATACCTCTCCGTCACACGGAGTGACAAATCCCAGTCTCGATTCATGCCAACCCAACAAATACTTTCGGAGATACCTTTAGTGCACCTTTATAGTCACCCAGTTACGTTGTGACGTTTGATACACCCAAAGCACTCCTACGGTATCCGGGAGTTGCATAATCTCATGGTCTAAGGAATGATACTTGACATTCAGAAAATCTCTAGCAAACGAACTACACGATCTTTTGTGCTATGCTTAGGTTTGGGTCTTGTCCATCACATCATTCTCCTAATGATGTGATCCCGTTATCAATGACATCCCCATGTCCATAGTCAGGAAACCATGACTATCTATTGATCAACGAGCTAGTTAACTAGAGGCTTACTAGGGACACATTGTGGTCTATGTATTCACACATGTATTATGATTTCTGGACAATACAATTATAGCATGAATAATAGACAATTATCATGAACAAGGAAATATAATAATCCTTTTATTATTGCCTCTAGGGCATATTTCCAACAGTCTCCCACTTGCACTAGAGACAATAGTCTAGTTACATTGTGATGAATCGCACACCCATGGAATTTTGGTGTTGATCATGTTTTGCTCTAGGGAGAGGTTTAGTCAACGGATCTGCCACATTCAGGTCCGTATGTACTTTACAAATCTCTATGTCTCCATTTTGAACACTTTCACGAATGGAGTTGAAGCGACGCTTGATATGCCTGGTCTTCCTGTGAAACCTGGGCTTCTTCGCAAGGGCAATTGCTCCAGTGTTGTCACAGAAGAGAGTCATCGGGTCCGACGCATTGGGTATGACTCCTAGGTCGGTAATGAACTCCTTCACCCAGACTGCTTCTTGTTCTGCCTCCGAGGCTGCCATATACTCTGCTTCACATGTAGATCCCGCCACGACGCTTTGCTTGCAACTGCACCAGCTTACTGCCCCTCCATTCAAAATATACACGTATCCGGTTTGTGACTTGGAGTCATCCAGATCTGTGTCGAAGCTGGCGTCGACGTAACCCTTTACGACGAGCTCTTCGGCACCTCCATAAAAGAGAAACATATCCTTAGTCCTTTTCAGGTACTTCAGGATGTTTTTGACCGCTGTCCAGTGTTCCTTGCCGGGATTACTTTGGTACCTACCTACCAAACTTACGTCAAGGTTTACATCGGGTCTGGTACACAGCATGGCATACATAATAGACCCTATGGCTGAGGCATAGGGGATGACACTCATCTCTTCTATATCTTTTGCCGTGGTCGGGCATTGAGCCGTGCTCAATCGCACACCTTGCAATACAGGCAAGAACCCCTTCTTGGACTGATCCATTTTGAACTTCTTCAAAATCTTGTCAAGGTACGTACTTTGTGAAAGACCGATGAGGCGTCTCGATCTATCTCTATAGATCTTGATGCCTAATATATAAGCAGCTTCTCCAAGGTCCTTCATTGAAAAACATTTGTTCAAATAGGCCTTTATGCTTTCCAAGAATTCTATATCATTTCCCATCAATAGTATGTCATCCACATATAATATGAGAAATGCTACGGAGCTCCCACTCACTTTCTTGTAAACGCAGGCTTCTCCATAAGTCCGCATAAACCCAAACGCTTTGATCATCTCATCAAAGCTAATGTTCCAACTCCGAGATGCTTGCACCAGCCCATAGATAGAGCGTTGGAGCTTGCATACTTTGTTAGCATTCTTAGGATTGACAAAACCTTCCGGCTGCATCATATACAATTCTTCCTTAAGAAAGCCGTTAAGGAATGCCGTTTTGACGTCCATTTGCCATATCTCATAATCATAGTATGCGGCAATTGCTAACATGATTCGGACGGACTTCAGCTTTGCTACGGGAGAGAAAGTCTCATCGTTGTCAACCCCTTGAACTTGCCGATAACCCTTAGCGACAAGTCGAGCTTTATAGATGGTCACATTACCATCCGCGTCTGTCTTCTTCTTAAAGATCCATTTATTTTCTATGGCTCGCCAATCATCGGGCAAGTCATTCAAATTCCATACTTTGTTTTCATACATGGATTCTATCTCGGATTGCATGGCTTCTAGCCATTTGTCAGAATCTGGGCCCGCCATCGCTTCTTCATAGTTCGAAGGTTCACCGTTGTCCAACAACATGATTTCCAGGACAGGGTTGCCGTACCACTCTGGTGCGGAACGCGTCCTTGTGGACCTACGAAGTTCAGTAGGAGCTTGATCAGAAGTATCTTGATCATCATCATTAACCTCCTCTCTAATCGGTGCAGGCACCACAGGAACATTTTCCTGAGCTGCGCTACTCTGATTTTCAAGAGGTAGTACTTCATCAAGCTCTACTTTCCTCCCACTTACTTCTTTCGCGAGAAACTCTTTCTCTAGAAAGGACCCGTTCTTGGCAACAAAGATCTTGCCTTCGGATCTGAGGTAGAAGGTATACCCAACTGTTTCCTTGGGATATCCTATGAAGACGCATTTTTTCGATTTGGGTTCGAGTTTTTCAGGTTGAAGTTTCTTGACATAAACATCGCAACCCCAAACTTTCAGAAACGACAACTTAGGTTTCTTCCCAAACCATAATTCATACGGTGTCGTCTCAACGGATTTAGACGGTGCCCTATTTAAAGTGAATGCGGCTGTCTCTAGAGCGTATCCCCAAAATGATAGCGGTAGATCTGTAAGAGACATCATAGACCGCACCATATCCAATAGAGTGCGATTACGACGTCCGGACACACCGTTACGCTGAGAAGTTCCAGGCGGCGTGAGTTGTGAAACGATTCCACATTTTCTTAAGTGTGTGCCAAATTCGTGACTTAAATATTCTCCCCCACGATCTGATCGTAAGAACTTTATTTTTCTGTCACGTTGATTCTCAACCTCACTCTGAAACTCCTTGAACTTTTCAAAGGTCTCAGACTTGTGTTTCATCAAGTAGACATACCCATATCTACTCAAATCATCAGTGAGAGTGAGAACATAACGATAGCCTCCGCGAGCCTCAACGCTCATTGGACCACACACATCTGTATGTATGATTTCCAACAAGTTGGTTGCTCGCTCCATTGTCCCTGAGAATGGAGTCTTGGTCATTTTGCCCATGAGGCATGGTTCGCACGTGTCAAATGATTCATAATCGAGAGACTCTAAAAGTCCATCAGCATGGAGCTTCTTCATGCGCTTGACACCAATGTGACCAAGGCGGCAGTGCCACAAGTATGTGGGACTATCGTTATCAACTTTACACCTTTTGGTATTCACACTATGAATATGTGTATTATCACGCACGAGATTCATTAAGAATAAACCATTGACCATCGGAGCATGACCATAAAACATATCACTCATATAAATAGAACAACCACTATTCTTGGATTTAAATGAGTAGCCATCTCGCATTAAACGAGATCCAGATACAATGTTCATGCTCAAACTTGGTACTAAATAACAATTATTGAGGTTCAAAACTAATCCCGTAGGTAAATGTAGAGGTAGCGTGCCGACGGCGATCACATCGACCCTGGAACCATTCCCGACGCGCATCGTCACCTCATCCTTCGCTAGTCTCCGTTTATTCCGCAGCTTCTGTTTTGAGTTACAAATATGAGCAACGGCACCGGTATCAAATACCCAGGAGCTACTACGAGCACTGGTAAGGTACACATCAATTACATGTATATCACATATACCTTTAGTGTTGCCGGCCTTCTTATCCGCTAAGTACTTGGGGCAATTCCGCTTCCAGTGACCAGTTCCCTTGCAATAAAAGCACTCAGTTTCAGGTTTGGGTCCATTCTTTGACTTCTTCCTGGCAACTGATTTACCAGGCGCGGCAACCTCCTTGCCGTCCTTCTTGAAGTTCTTCTTACCCTTGCCTTTCTTGAACTTAGTGGTTTTATTCACCATCAACACTTGATGTTCCTTTTTGATCTCCACCTCCGCAGATTTCAGCATTGAATACAACTCGGGAATGGTCTTTTCCATCCCCTGCATATTGTAGTTCATCACGAAGCTCTTGTAGCTAGGTGGGAGCGACAGAAGGATTCTGTCAATGACCGCCTCATCCGGGAGATTAACTTCCAGCTGAGTCAAGCGGTTGTGCAACCCAGACATCTTGAGTATGTGTTCACTGACAGAGCTATTTTCCTCCATCTTGCAGCTAAAGAACTTGTCAGAGACATCATATCTCTCGACCCAGGCATGAGCTTGGAAAATTAATTTCAGCTCCTCGAACATCTCATATGCTCCGTGTTGCTCAAAACGCTTTTGGAGCCCCGGTTCTAAGCTGTAAAGCATGCCGCACTGAACGAGGGAGTAATCATCAGTATGTGACTGATGGGCGTTCATAACGTCCTGGTTTTCTGGGAATGTGTAACGACCCAACCTCGAAGGATTTGAGTCTCTGTGCTTACCGTGCTAGTCCCTGGATCGAACACGCTAGCACACACAGTATAGATGAATGCCAGAATAGCAAGTGCATCATTTATTACAACATATGATCCATAGTATATAAAATAAAACAATCTGCATAGCACTTGGCTAGCTTTATTCAATCAAACAGCGGAAAGTAGCAGAAAATAACGATGAGTCCCATCATAGCCCACTGGCGATGCTGAGTGCAGACTCGCGACCCTAACGATACCTTACTCTTCGTCTGAATATCCTGCAACATGAGACGTTGCAGCCATATAGGTCAATACTTTGAATGTATTGGCAAGTTACACAGGAGTAATAATGTAGCAGACCTACATGTATATGCATAGTATATCAAAAGGAAGGCTTGAGGGTTTATTTTTGCGGAAAGCTGATTTTGTCCACATAACTACCTAATAGTCAAATTCTCATTTAGTTCTTTTATTACTACAATTATATACAGAAGGTTGAGTTGGCAAAATCAACTCCAACCTACCCTTTATTAAGTTGCCCACAAATATTATTAAGTGTCACAATCTGTCAAGATCATCCAACAACTGTAATGGCATAGTGGCTCAAAGTTACCCATAACCGGGGGCACGGCTAATCATGATTAGTTTTAATACTCTGCAGAGTTTTGTACGCTTTACCCACTGGACCCAATCCGAAGATTGAGACATAGTCTTTCAGAAGAGGTTCCCTTAACCACCTAACGGCCACATCCCACCTACATATGCTACATCTGTCGACACAGTCTGGGCAAGGGTTCCAACAACTGATCAACTAAGCCAGAGCCCATATAGCCAGTGGCCGCACATGGAAGCTACTAGTCACTAAGTCTGTCTGATCTTTTTGAACCTGGGCGGCATTCCACTTAGGGTGCACTCTCATGAGCACATGGCCTTAGAAAAGGTGCAAGACCCCATGATGCCTTCCCTCAACACCAAGCAATAACACTTCCGCCCAGAGGTGAGTTAAATCCTGAGTTACTACTCAATTTGTTAAAATATATAATCCTCACATAAACTCAATGAATACACGAACCACCCCCGTCTACAAAGCATAGCAAACTACAACTACCACGATTTGCAAAAACGGGAAGATAGGTCAACAGCATAGCAAAATAATATAGTATTCCTATACATGCATATATTCATAGTGTGATATAACTACATGCATAGAAAACAATAGGTAAAGGATGATCAACATGTAACTTGCCTTGGTTCTGGTTCAGAAAGTCACACTCCTGACAATAGCTCGCGCCGCACTCCGGACAATCTACACGTTTCACACAATTCAACAAATCAATCACCGGAACACGAAAAGAACCAAAATAGAACCAACAGCAAGAAAACCATTTTAAAAACTCAACATCAGAAGCTTAACAGCACCTAAAATGCACTACGGTCACAACGCAAAAAGAATCAATTGATTCCGATGAACGGTTTGAGAGTTATGGCCTCCGGAAGATTTAATTTGAATTTGAACGAATTCAAATCTAAACAGTGCAAACATGAGAAATTTTGGTACTGTCATAATGTACTGATTTTTGTGAGTGCATAGGAAAAAGAATGAACAAATTTGGATTTACGGATTAGGAGTTATAGCTAATTGAAGTTTAGGTGAAAAACTGAAAATAAAACAAAAGGGAAAACAGAAAACTCCTGCACAGTTCACGTGGTACTGTAGCAACTCCTGTGCGTTTCCTGTAGCGAGTGCCACGTGGCAGCTGCCGATTGGCTGGGCGCGTGTGGTGTGCGCGTGTGCTCACCAGAACAGGGGAAAACGGCGGCGGCTTTGGGCGTCGGCGGCGGCGCGTCTCCAGCGGGTCTCCGGCGAAGGCGAGGTGACGGACGGGTGCGGTGTTGAGCGGCGGAGGCGTAGGTAAGGTCGGGTGGCGACGGGGAGTCCTCTGCGGGCAGCAACGGCGACGGGAACGGTGGTGTGCTCCGGCGGCGGCGGACGTCGGTGGCGGCAACGTTCCGGTGCTCTGCAGGGTACTTTGAGGTGTCAAAAGAGTTCGTCGTCGAGTAGGGGTTCGAGGGGTGCAGGCAGCGCGGCTCTGCGGTCTCTTACGACGACGGAATCGACCAAAGAACGGCGGCGGATGGCGGAGCTCCGGGCGAGATGCGTTTCGCCCTAGCTCGTGCGTGCGGCAACAGGGAGGATCGAGGAGGGGATGCGGGGGTTCGTTGGGGTCTTGGGCTCGCGTTCGGTGTCCCTGGAGCACACGGAATCAACCAGGGCGCCAGAACGATCCGGGTCGGCCTCGGCGTGCGCGCGCTGTGCGTGCGTCCGACCGGAGGAAGGAGATAGGTGCGGGGCCCGCTGGTCATAGAGAGGGGCGGCGGGTCGGGTTACGAGCGCGGGTCGGGTGCAGCGGCGCGTACCGCTTCGCGAGGGAGGTGGGCTACGTCATGAGCGGGGGCTGCTGGGCCGTGTGGGCGGCGCTGCAGCGCTGGGGTTAGGTGGGCCGTGGCTGGCTGGCTGTCTGGCTAGCTGGGCCGCTGGCTAGCTGGCTGGCCGGCCGGTGTTTTTTTTAAACAAAAACTACTACAGCAGAACAAAATAAATAAAATAAAATACACAGTATAAAAACTAAATAAAAATACATAGACAAACACTAAAAATAGCTCTACAGCTATAAACTACAGGAACACTAGTTCCAACTCTAATGCAATTTTGTAAAATAATTTTGATGCAATAGGCCACTCAAACAGCAATAAAACAATCAAATAAAATACTTTGAAAATTGCAAAAATTACCAGAACACATCAGATCAACTGGAAATAATATTCTGAACATTATGAACATTTTTAAACAGGGGATAAGTCATATTATCTCCGCTCCAATAAATTGCCTTTTGTTGCATAATGATTTGAATATTCTGAAAAAGCAAATAATGCAATAAAAATATGATATGCATATGAATGATCTATTAACATCCTAATTTAGGAAAATTGGGATGTTACAAACCTACCCCCCTTAAGATGAATCTCGCCCTCGAGATTCGGGCTGGCTTGCAAATAGGTGTGGGTGATCCTGTCTGAGATCTTCCTCTCGTTCCCAGGTAGCTTCATCCTCTGTATGATGATCCCACTGAACCTTGCATAACTTAATTGTCTTGGTGCGAGTAACTCTCTCTGCTGTCTCCAGAGTCTTAACAGGTTTCTCCTCATATGTCAAATCACTCTCCAACTGAATTGCCTCAAGTGGCACCGTGTCCCTCAATGGAACATCCATCATCTCTGCATGGCACTTCTTCAACTGAGATACATGAAAAACATTATGAACTCCTGACAAGGATTCCGGCAATTCCAGCTGATAAGCTACCTCTCCTCTACGCTCCAAGATCTTGTAAGGCCCCACAAAACGTGGTGCTAACTTACCTTTGACTCCAAACCTCTTAATCCCACGAAGGGGTGAAACTCGAAGGTATGCACGGTCTCCTACCTCATATGTCACCTCCTTACGTTTTGCATCAGCATAACTCTTCTGCCTGGACTGTGCTATCTTCAGCCTGTCACGAATCAACTTGACCTTCTCCTCAGCATCTCTGATCAAGTCTGGTCCAAAGAACTGACATTCTCCAACCTCATCCCACATCAACGGTGTCCTGCACTTTCTGCCATACAATACCTCAAACGGTGCCATCTTCAGACTAGCCTGATAACTGTTATTATATGAGAACTCTGCATAAGGTAAATTATCATCCCAACTGGACCCATAGTCCAAAGCACAAGCTCTCAACATATCCTCCAAAATCTGATTTACCCTCTCTGTCTGCCCATCTGTCTGTGGATGGAAAGCTGTACTGAACTCCAGCCTGGTGCCCAAGGATTCATGCAACTGACGCCAAAATTTAGATGTGAACTGAGTACCTCTATCAGACACTACCTTCCTTGGAACTCCATGCAGACAAACAATTTTAGACATATAAATTTTTGCTAGCTGAGCACTGGTATAAGTAGTCTTTACTGGGATGAAGTGAGCAACCTTAGTCAAACGATCAACAACTACCCAAATAGAATCATAACCTGACCGAGTACTGGGTAAACCTGTAATGAAATCCATACCAATCTCATCCCACTTCCAATCAGGTATAGGCAATGGCTATAACAAACCTGCTGGTCACTGATGTTCTGCTTTAACTCTCTGGCACACATCACATGTTGCAATATATCCAGCAATTTCCCTCTTCAGGCTAGGCCACCAAAATCTTTCCCTCAAATCCAAATACATCTTAGTATTACCTGGGTGAATAGAATAAGGTGAATCATGCGCCTCCTGAAGAATCAACTTCCTGATATCTGCATCTTGAGGTACACAAATACGCTTCTCAAACCATATGGCTCCATGTTCATCCTCACGGAAACCTTCTGCCTTACCTTTAGCCATATTCTCTTTTATCTCAGCAATATCCTTATCATTCTTTTGAGCTTCTCTGATCCTGTCAAGCAAAGTAGGCTTTACCTCAAGTGTTGCCAAATATCCCTTAGGAACCATCTCCAACCTGAGATTCCTGAACTGTTCACATAACTCGGGTGGCATATTATCAACATTAATTACATTAGCATGGCTCCTACGACTCAATGCATCAGCAACAACATTAGCCTTACCAGGATGATACTGCACATTCAAATCATAATCCTTAATAAGCTCCAACCATCTCCTCTGCCTGAGGTTCAAATCCTTCTGGGTAAAAATATACTTCAAGCTCTTATGATCAGTAAATATATCACAATGATTACCGATAAGATATGGCCTCCAAGTTTTCAATGCATGCACAACTGAGGCTAACTCCAAATCATGTGTAGGATAATTATGCTCATGATTCTTAAGTTGACGTGAAGCATATGAAACAACTTTACCTTCCTGCATCAAAACACTCCCAAGTCCTTGACGAGAAGCATCACAATATACCTGGAAGTCCTTATGTATGTCTGGCAGAGTTAAAACTGGTGCCGTAACCAAACGCTGCTTCAACTCCTGAAAGCTGGCTTCACATTCATCAGTCCAAACAAACTTCTTCTCCTTCTTCAACAATTCAGTCATAGGCTTTGCAATTTTGGAAAAGTTCTCAATAAACCTCCTGTAATAACCTCCAAGGCCCAAAAAGCTGCGAATCTCTCCAACTGTCGTGGGTGTCTCCCACTCTGTAACTGCAGCAACCTTAGATGGATCAACTGCAACTCCATTACCTGACACAACATGTCCAAGGAATGCAACCTCATCCAGCCAAAACTCACATTTGCTGAACTTGGCATACAACTGATGTTCCCTCAATTTCTCCAATACCAAACGCAAATGCACCTCATGCTCTTGCTTATTCTTGGAGAACACCAATATATCATCAATGAAAACAACCACAAATTTATCCAAGAACTCCATAAACACCTTGTTCATCATATTCATGAAGTATGCAGGGGCGTTAGTCAATCCAAATGACATAACAGTATATTCATACAACCCATACCTCGTAGTAAAAGCAGTCTTTGGAATATCTTGCTCACAAATCTTTAATTGATGATAACCAGAACGAAGATCAATCTTAGAAAACACAGTAGCTCCCTCCAACTGGTCAAATAGATCATTTATCATAGGCAAACGATACTTATTCTTAATGGTTACCTCATTCAGAGAACGATAATCAACACACATCCTCAAGGTCCCATCCTTCTTCTCCACAAACAAAACTGGAGCTCCCCAAGGTGATGAACTTGGGTGAATAAATCCTTGTGCCTGCAATTCTCTTATCTGCTTCTTCAATTCCTCCAACTCTTGAGGAGGCATTCTATACGGTCTCTTTGCAATAGGTCCAGTGCCTGGTATTAAATCAATAAGAAACTCAATATCTCTATCTGGTGGCATACCTGGCAACTCCTCTGGAAACACATCTGGATAATATCTCACAACTGGCACCTCTTCCAGGCTACCCCCCTTAAGAGAGTTCACCTGCACCTGATTACGCTTATACTTACATACATATTTGATCCTCTTCCCTCCTGGTGCACTGAGAGTAATAGATCGACTGGCACAATCAATACGACCTTTATATAACTGCAACCAATCCATACCCAAAATAATATCGAGACCTTGTGACTTCAATATAATCAAATCCGTAGGAAACTCATGCTTCCCAATAGACAAAGTCAACTGATGACAACCAACACCTGCTATCATCTCAGCTCCTGGTGAACTCACTCTAATAGGCATACTAAGTGTTTTGGTTGGCAATCCATGTTTATCAACAAATACCCTCAAAATAAATGAATGCGATGCACCGGTATCAAAAAGAACAACTGTAGGTACTGAGTTAATCAAGAACTTACCAATCACTGCATCAGGTTCATTATAGACCTCCTCAACATTAACATGGTTGACATGACCCTTTTGGAAGGGGTTTGGCTTGTTGACTCCTGAATTCTTCGCCCCGGGGCATTCTGTGGCATAGTGCCCCATAGCCTTACACCTGAAGCACTGCACCTGACTCAAATCCCTTGGCGCACGTGTAACCTGGTGGTTCTGGTTATTTTTCCCTCCATTGCCATTGCCATTACCATTACCATTACCATTACCTCTGCCATTGCCATTGTTACTCTTGTGCCCATTATGATGATGGTGGCCATTATGGTTGTGGCCATTCCCTCCATGATGATTATGTTCATTACCTCCATGATGATTATGTCCATTACCTCCATGATGATTATGTCCATTACCTCCATTACCATGATATGAAGTGCGTGGCTTCTGCTGTGGTCCTGAATTATACCTGTTATTGTTGTTGTACTTCCTCTTGCGATTCTCTATGGCCTGTTGCTTTCCCTCCAGCACAATAGCCTTATCAATCAGATCCTGGCAATTCCTAAAAGTGGCCACTGTCAACTGAAGGCTCAAGTCATCATTTAGGCCCTCCAAGAATTTCTCCTGCCTAGCGGCATCAGTGTTAACATCATTAGGAGCATAACATGCACGATTATTAAATTCCTCCACATAAGCATTAACTGTGCGACCTCCCTGGCGCAAACTGCGAAACTCCTTCTTTTTCAGACTCATAGCACCAGCAGACACATGTGCAGCACGAAAAGCATCCTGAAACTGAGGCCATGTGATGGTAGCAATGGGATAAGTGACCAAGTAGTTGTCCCACCAAGCTGCAGCAGGACCCTCCAACAAATGTGAGGCAAACCTCACCCTCTCTGCATCAGTGCATCCAACCGTCTCCAGGTTCCTATTGACTGCACGGAGCCAATCATCAGCCACAATAGGTTCAGGGGAACTGGAGAACCTCTGAGGATTCAACCTCAAGAACCTGGTAAGCATATCCACGGGTGGAGGTGGCGGTGGATTGTTGTTGTTGTTGTTGTTGTTGTTGTTGTTGTTGTTGTTGCTGTTGTTGTTGTTGTTGCTGTTGTTGTTGTTGTTGTTGTTGTTGTTGTTGTTGTTGTTGTTGTTGTTGTTGTTGTTGTTGTTGTTGTTGTTGTTGTTGTTGTTGTTGTTGTTGTTGTTGTTGTTGTTGTTGTTGTTGTTGTTGTTGTTGTTGTTGTTGTTGTTGTTGTTGTTGTTGTTGTTGTTGTTGTTGTTGTTGTTGTTGTTGTTGTTGTTGTTGTTGTTGTTGTTGTTGTTGTTGTTGTTGTTGTTGTTGTTGTTGTTGTTGTTGTTGTTGTTGTTGTTGTTGTTGTTGTTGTTGTTGTCGTTGTTGTTGTTGTTGTTGTTGTTGTTGTTGTTGTTGTTGTTGTTGTTGGTGTTGTTGTTGTTGTTGTTGTTGTTGTTGTTGTTGTTGTTGTTGTTGTTGTTGTTGTTGTTGTTGTTGGTGTTGTTGTTGTTGTTGTTGTTGTTGGTGGTGGTGGTGGTGGTGGTGTTGTTGGTGGTGGTGGTGGTGTTGTTGGTGGTGGTGTTGTTGGTGTTGTTGTTGTTGTTGTTGTTGTTGTTGTTGTTGTTGTTGTTGTTGTTGTTGTTGTTGTTGTTGTTGTTGTTGTTGTTGTTGTTGTTGTTGTTGTTGTTGTTGTTGTTGTTGTTGTTGTTGTTGTTGTTGTTGTTGTTGTTGTTCTGGTTCTGGATAAGCAACTGGATCAACTGAGCCTGTCCCTGAAGCACCTGCTGCATGTATGGCGGTACATCATTGCCATTGTTGTCTCCTCCTGCAGCATTACGCCTATTATCACGCCTCGGCGGCATCTGGTGGGCAAGCATAGAAGAGTTATAGATATAATAGGGCCAAGGCTATGTATATATAAATATATTCTACCCATATGCATAATATGATCAAGCCAACAAAACACAACAACGAATAACACCAACAAAACAAACAAACAACAAACAATATGATAATATTATATATATATATAGTCGAATAATTCCGACACTAAGCAATATAACAAACAACTATCAATCAAGCAAACAATCTAGTATCTTCATACCACGAAAGTGGGCATAATCAGATACGCTAACACGATAACGTTGCAATATAAAACAAGCATGAATGGTGGTCTCAGCACTAGTTCCTACTTAACTGTTCAAGATACTTGAGGGGTTTACTAATAAACAGTAAGAAGTATAGCTAGTTTATAAAATAATTTTCGCTCCTATGGCTTTCCTAATCCATTTTCTAGGGTCACGTCCTACAGTCAACACACTGCTCTGATGCCATCTGTAATGACCAAACCTCGAAGGATTTGAGTCTCTGTGCTTACCGTGCTAGTCCCTGGATCGAACTCGCTAGCACACACAGTATAGATGAATACCAGAATAGCAAGTGCATCATTTATTACAACGTATGATCCATAGTATATAAAATAAAACAATCTGCATAGCACTTGGCTAGCTTTATTCAATCAAACAGCGGAAAGTAGCAGAAAATAACGATGAGTCCCATCATAGCCCACTGGCGATGCTGAGTGCAGACTCGCGACCCTAACGATACCTTACTCTTCGTCTGAATATCCTGCAACATGAGACGTTGCAGCCATATAGGTCAATACTTTGAATGTATTGGCAAGTTACACAGGAGTAATAATGTAGCAGACCTACATGTATATGCATAGTATATCAAAAGGAAGGCTTGAGGGTTTATTTTTGCGGAAAGCTGATTTTGTCCACATAACTACCTAATAGTCAAATTCTCATTTAGTTCTTTTATTACTACAATTATATACAGAAGGTTGAGTTGGCAAAATCAACTCCAACCTACCCTTTATTAAGTTGCCCACAAATATTATTAAGTGTCACAATCTGTCAAGATCATCCAACAACTGTAATGGCATAGTGGCTCAAAGTTACCCATAACCGGGGGCACGGCTAATCATGATTAGTTTTAATACTCTGCAGAGTTTTGTACGCTTTACCCACTGGACCCAATCCGAAGATTGAGACATAGTCTTTCAGAAGAGGTTCCCTTAACCACCTAACGGCCACATCCCACCTACATATGCTACATCTGTCGACACAGTCTGGGCAAGGGTTCCAACAACTGATCAACTAAGCCAGAGCCCATATAGCCAGTGGCCGCACATGGAAGCTACTAGTCACTAAGTCTGTCTGATCTTTTTGAACCTGGGCGGCATTCCACTTAGGGTGCACTCTCATGAGCACATGGCCTTAGAAAAGGTGCAAGACCCCATGATGCCTTCCCTCAACACCAAGCAATAACACTTCCGCCCAGAGGTGAGTTAAATCCTGAGTTACTACTCAATTTGTTAAAATATATAATCCTCACATAAACTCAATGAATACACGAACCACCCCCGTCTACAAAGCATAGCAAACTACAACTACCACGATTTGCAAAAACGGGAAGATAGGTCAACAGCATAGCAAAATAATATAGTATTCCTATACATGCATATATTCATAGTGTGATATAACTACATGCATAGAAAACAATAGGTAAAGGATGATCAACATGTAACTTGCCTTGGTTCTGGTTCAGAAAGTCACACTCCTGACAATAGCTCGCGCAGCACTCCGGACAATCTACACGTTTCACACAATTCAACAAATCAATCACCGGAACACGAAAAGAACCAAAATAGAACCAACAGCAAGAAAACCATTTTAAAAACTCAACATCAGAAGCTTAACAGCACCTAAAATGCACTACGGTCACAACGCAAAAAGAATCAATTGATTCCGATGAACGGTTTGAGAGTTATGGCCTCCGGAAGATTTAATTTGAATTTGAACGAATTCAAATCTAAACAGTGCAAACATGAGAAATTTTGGTACTGTCATAATGTACTGATTTTTGTGAGTGCATAGGAAAAAGAATGAACAAATTTGGATTTACGGATTAGGAGTTATAGCTAATTGAAGTTTAGGTGAAAAACTGAAAATAAAACAAAAGGGAAAACAGAAAACTCCTGCACAGTTCACGTGGTACTGTAGCAACTCCTGTGCGTTTCCTGTAGCGCACGGAATCAACCAGGGCGCCAGATCGATCCGGGTCGGCCTCGGCGTGCGCGCGCTGTGCGTGCGTCCGACCGGAGGAAGGAGATAGGTGCGGGGCCCGCTGGTCATAGAGAGGGGCGGCGGGTCGGGTTACGAGCGCGGGTCGGGTGCAGCGGCGCGTACCGCTTCGTGAGGGAGGTGGGCTACGTCGTGGGCGGGGGCTGCTGGGCCGTGTGGGCGGCGCTGCAGCGCTGGGGTTAGGTGGGCCGTAGCTGGCTGGCTGGCTGGCTAGCTGGGCCGCTGGCTAGCTGGCTGGCCGGCCGGTGTTTTTTTTAAAACAAAAACTACTGCAGCAGAACAAAATAAATAAAATAAAATACACAGTATACAAACTAAATAAAAATACATAGACAAACACTAAAAATAGCTCTACAGCTATAAACTACAGGAACACTAGTTCCAACTCTAATGCAATTTTGTAAAATAATTTTGATGCAATAGGCCACTCAAACAGCAATAAAACAATCAAATAAAATACTTTGAAAATTGCAAAAATTACCAGAACACATCAGATCAACTGGAAATAATATTCTGAACATTATGAACATTTTTAAACAGGGGAGAAGTCATATTATCTCTGCTCCAATAAATTGCCTTTTGTTGCATAATGATTTGAATATTCTGAAAAAGCAAATAATGCAATAAAAAAAATATGATATGCATATGAATGATCTATTAACATCCTAATTTAGGAAAATTGGGATGTTACAGAATGGTGCTTCACCTAGCGGTGCTTCTAGGACATAATCTTTCTTGGCTGCTATGAGGATGATCCTCAGGTTCCGGACCTAGTCCGAATAGTTGCTGCCATCATCTTTCAGCTTGGTTTTCTCTAGGAACGCGTTGAAGTTGAGGGTGACATTACCGTGGGCCATTTGATCTACAAGACATATTGTAAAGATTTAGACTAAGTTCATGATAATTAAGTTCATCTAATCAAATTAATGAATGAACTCCCACTCAGATTTGACATCCCTCTAGTCATCTAAGTGATACATGATCCGAGTCAACTAGGCCGTGTCCGATCATCACGTGAGACGGACTAGTCATCATCGGTGAACATCTCCATGTTGATCGTATCTTCTATACGACTCATGTTCGACCTTTCGGTCCTCCATGTTCCGAGGCCATGTCTGTACATGCTAGGCTCGTCAATCCAACCTAAGTGTATTGCGTGTGTAAATCTGGCTTACACCCGTTGTATGAGAACGTAAGGACCTATCACACCCGATCATCACGTGGTGCTTCGGAACGACGAACCTTAGCAACGGTGCACAGTTAGGGAGAACACATTTTTGATATTTTAACGAGGGATCATCTTATTTATGCTACCGTCGTTCTAAGCAAATAAGATGTAAAAACATGATAAACATCACATGCAATCAAATAGTGACATGATATGGCCAACATCATTTCGCTCCTTTGATCTCCATCTTCGGGGCGCCATGTTCATCGTCGTGACCGGCATGACACCATGATCTCCATCATCGTTTCTTCGTGAACTTGTCACGTCAACTATTACTTCTACTACTATGGCTAACGCTTTAGCAATAAAGTAAAGTAATTACATGACGATTTAAGTTGACACGCAGGTCATAAATAAATAAAGACAACTCCTATGGCTCCTGCCGGTTGTCATACTCATCGACATGCAAGTCGTGATTCCTATTACAATAACAAGATCATCTCATACATCACATACATGATTCATCACAACTTCTGGCCATATCACATCACAAAGCACTTGCTGAAAAAACAAGTTAGACGTCCTCTAATTGTTGTTGCAAGTTTTTACGTGGCTGTTATAGGTTGCTAGCAAGAACGTTTCTTACCTACGTTAAAACCACAACGTGAATTGTCAATCTCTATTTACCCTTCATAAGGACCATGTTCATCGAATCCGATCCAACTAAAGTGGGAGAGACAGACACCCGCCAGCCACCTTATGCAACTAGTGCATGTTAGTCGGTGGAACCGGTCTCACGTAAGCATACGTGTAAGGTTGGTCCGGGCCGCTTCATCCCACAATACCGCTGAACCAAGATAGGACTAGTAACGGCAAGAAGAATTGACAATTCGACGCCCACAACTACTTTGTGTTCTACTCGTGCATAGAAACTACGCATAGACCTAGCTGATGATGCCACTGTTGGGGATCGTAGCAGAAATTAAAATTTTCCTACGCATCACCAAGATCTATCCATGGAGTATTCTAGCAACGAGGGGATAGGAGAGCATCTACATACCACTTGTAGATCGCAACGGAAGCGTTCAAGAAGAACGTGGATGATGGAGTCGTACTCGCCGTGATCCGAATCCCCGATGACCTAGTGCCGAACGGACAGCACCTCCGCGTTCAACACACGTACGGTCGGGATAACGTCTCCTCCTTCTTGATCCAGCAAGGGGAAGGAGAGGTTGATGAAGATCCATCAGCACGACGGCGTGGTGGTGGATGCAGCAGAGTTCCAGCAGGGCTTCGCCAAGCAACTACGGAGAGAGGGAGAGGTGTAACGGGGAGAGGGAGGCGCCAAGGCTGCAGGGTGCGGCTGCCCTCCCTCCCCCCCTTTATATAGGCCCCCTAGGGGGGGGGCGCCGGCCCTGGAGATCCATCTCCAGGGGGGGCGGCGGCCAGGGGGGGAGGCTTGCCCCCCAAGCCATGTGGGGCGCCCCCTGCCCTAGGGTTTCCAACCCTAGGCGCAGGGGGAGGCCCATGGGGGGGCGCACCAGCCCACTATGGGCTGGTTCCCTCCCCACTTCAGCCCACGGGGCCCTCCGGGATGGGTGGCCCCACCCGGTGGACCCCCGGGACCCATCTGGTGGTCCCGGTATAATACCGGTGACCCCCAGATCATTCCCGATGGCCGAAACGACACTTCCTATATATAATTCTTTACCTCCGGACGACTCCGGAACCTCTCGTGACATCCGGGATCTCATCCGGGACTCCGAACAACCTTCGGTTTGCTACATACTAATATCTTTAACAACCCTAGCGTCACCGAACCTTAAGTGTGTAGACCCTACGGGTTCGGGAGACATGCAGACATGACCGAGACGATCTCCTGTCAATAACCAACAGCGGGATATGGATACCCATGTTGGCTCCCACATGCTCCTCGATGATCTCATCGGATGAACCACGATGTCGAGGACTTAATCAATCCCATACTCAATTCCCTTTGACTATCGGTACGATACTTGCCCGAGATTCGATCTCGGTATACCGACACCTTGTTCAATCTCGTTACCGGCAAGTCTCTTTACTCGTTCCCGTAACACATCATCCTGTGAACAACACCTTGATCAGATTGAGCTCATTATGATGATGTCTTACCGAGTGGGCCCAGAGATACCTCTCCGTCACACGGAGTGACAAATCCCAGTCTCGATTCATGCCAACCCAACAGATACTTTCGGAGATACCTTTAGTGCACCTTTATAGTCACCAAGTTACGTTGTGACGTTTGATACACCCAAAGCACTCCTACGGTATCCGGGATTTGCATAATCTCATGGTCTAAGGAATGATACTTGACATTCAGAAAAGCTCTAGCAAACGAACTACACGATCTTTTGTGCTATGCTTAGGTTTGGGTCTTGTCCATCACATCATTCTCCTAATGATGTGATCCCGTTATCAATGACATCCCCATGTCCATAGTCAGGAAACCATGACTATCTATTGATCAACGAGCTAGTCAACTAGAGGCTTACTAGGGACATATTGTGGTCTATGTATTCACACATGTATTATGATTTCCGGACAATACAATTATAGCATGAACAATAGACAATTATCATGAACAAGGAAATATAATAATCCTTTTATTATTGCCTCTAGGGCATATTTCCAACATATAGGCTATGTGATACGAGATCATGGGACTATAAAATATTGAAATTGGAATTTCATCAAAAGTATTACCCTATGCATCTTGTTCATCGTGATCGCAATTATATATATAATTTCTGGCCTCGCGAAGGAGAAAGCATCGCTTAATCTTGGGGGAGGCTTAAATCAATGTTATATTCATGCCCCAATCATGAGCTCTCGAGAGAAATAATTGTGCAAAGTTTTTATGCTCGGCTTTCTGAAAACAATCGCACCATGCTCGATACTTCTTGTGCTGGCTCTTTTATGATGAAGACTATTGAATTTAAATGGAATTTATTGGATAGAATTAAACGCAACTCTGAAGATTGGGACCTCTATGAAGGTAAGGAGTCAGGTATGACACCTAAGTTTGATTGTGTTAAATCTTTTATGGATACCGATATTTTCCGTAAGTTTAGCACTAAATATGGACTTGACTCTGAGATAGTAGCTACTTTCTGTGAATCTTTTGCTACTTATGTCAATCTCCCTAAGGAGAAGTGGTTTAAATATCATCCTCCCATAGAAGTAAAAGTAGCTGCACCTATTAAAGTTGAAGAAAAGACTGTCATTTATAATGATCCTATTGTTCCTACTTCTTATGTTGAGAAACCACCTTTCCCTGTTAGAGTAAAGGATCATGCTAAAGCTTCAACTGTTGTTCGTAAAAGCAATATTAGAACTTATGTACCCCCTGAGCAAGTTAAAGTAGAACCTAATATTGCTATTGTTAAAGATCTCTTGTCTGATAACATTGATGGGCATGTTATTCAGTTCGATGGTGAAACTGCTAGAATTGCTAAGCCTTGTGATAAAGATAAACATAGACCTGTGGTAGGCGTACCTGTTATTTCTGTTAAAATAGGAGATCATTGTTATCATGGCTTATGTGATATGGGTGCTAGTGCTAGTGTTATACCTTATGACTGGTATAAAGAAATCAAGCATGAAATTGCACCTGCTAAGTTAGAAGAAATTGATGTCACAATTAAAATTGCCAATAGAGATACTATTTCACCAGTGGGGATTGTTAGAGATGTTGAAGTCTTGTGTGGGAAAACTAAATATCCTGCTGATTTTCTTATTCTCAGTTCTCCACAAGATAGCTTTTGTCCCACTATATTTGGTAGACCCTTCTTGAACACTGTTAATGCTAGGATAGATTGCAAAAAGGATGTTGTTACTATTGGCTTGGATGATATGGTTCATGAGTTTAATTTCTCTAAATTTAGTAAACAACACCGTGAGGAAGAATTGCCTAGTAAGGATGAAATTATTGGTCTTGCTTCTATTGCCATCCCTCCTAGTGATCCTTTAGAACACTATTTGCTAGACCATGAAAATGATATGTTCATGAATGAAAGAAGGGAAATAGATGAAGTATTCTATAATCAGGAACCTATTCCGCAACACAATTTTCCTGTTGAAATTTTAGGGGATCCTCCTCCACCCAAGGGTGATCCCGTGTTTGAGCTTAAACCGTTGCATGATAATCTTAAATATGCTTATCTTGATGAAAAGAAGATATATCCTGTTATTATTAGTGCTAACCTTTCAGAGCATGAAGAAGAAAGATTATTGAAAACTCTGAAGAAACACCGTGCTGCTATTGGATATACTCTTGATGATCTTAAGGGCATTAGTCCCACTCTATGTCAACATAAAATAAATTTGGAAGCTGATGCCAAACCAGTTCGTGATCCTCAATGATGTCTAAATCCTAAAATGAAAGAAGTTGTAAGAAAAGAAATACTCAAGCTTTTGGAGGCAGGTATAATTTATCCCGTTGCGGATAGTCAATGGGTAAGTCCTGTCCATTGTGTCCCTAAGAAGGGAGGTATTACTGTTGTTCCTAATGATAAAGATGAATTGATTCCACAAAGAATTATCACAGGTTATAGGATGGTAATTGATTTCCGCAAATTAAATAAGGCTACTAAGAAAGATCATTACCCCTTGCCTTTTATTGATCAAATGCTAGAAAGATTATGCAAACATACACATTATTGCTTTCTAGATGGTTATTCCGGTTTCTCTCAAATACCTGTGTCGGCTAAAGATCAATCAAAGATTACTTTTACATGCCCTCTTGGTACTTTTGGTTATAGACGTATGCCTTTTGGTTTATGTAATGCACCTGCTACCTTTCAAAGATGCATGATGGCTATATTCTCTGACTTTTGTGAAAAGATTTGTGAGGTTTTCATGGACGACTTTTCCGTCTATGGTTCCTCTTTTGATGATTGCTTGAGCAATCTTGATCGAGTTTTGCAGAGATGTGAAGAAACTAATCTTGTCTTGAATTGGGAAAAGTGCCACTTTATGGTTAATGAAGGTATTGTCTTGGGGCACAAAGTTTCTGAAAGAGGTATTGAAGTTGATAAAGCCAAAGTTGATGCTATTGAAAAGATGCCATGTCCCAAGGACATGAAAGGTATAAGAAGTTTCCTTGGTCACGCCGGATTTTACAGGAGGTTCATTAAGGACTTCTCAAAAATTTCTCGGCCTCTGACTAATTTATTGCAAAAAGATGTACCATTTGTCTTTGATGATGATTGTGTAGAAGCATTTGAAATACTTAAGAAAGCATTAGTCTCTGCACCTGTTGTTCAGCCACCTGATTGGAATTTACCCTTTGAAATTATGTGTGATGCTAGTGATTATGCTGTAGGTGATGTTCTAGGGCAAAGAGTTGATAAGAAATTAAATGTTATCCATTATGCTAGTAAGACTCTAGAAAATGCTCAAAGAAATTATGCTACTACTGAAAAAGAACTTTTAGCGGTTGTATTTGCTTGTGATAAGTTCAGACCCTATATTGTTGATTCTAAAGTAACTATTCACACTGATCATGTTGCTATTAAATATCTTATGGAAAAGAAAGATGCTAAACCTAGACTTATTAGATGGGTTCTCCTGCTGCAAGAATTTGATCTGCATATTTTTGATAGAAAGGGAGCTGAGAACCCCATTGCAGACAACTTGTCTAGACTAGAAAATATTCTTGATGACCCACTACCTATTAATGATAGCTTTCCTGATGAACAATTAAATGTTATAAGTACTTCTCGTAGTACTCCATGGTATGCTGATTATGCTAATTATATTGTTGCTAAATTTATACCACCTAGCTTCACATACCAGCAAAAGAAAAAGTTCTTCTATGATTTGAGACATTACTTTTGGGATGACCCACATCTTTGTAAAGAAGGAGTATATGGTGTTATTAGACGTTGTGTACCTGAGCATGAATAGGAACAGATCCTACGCAAGTGCCACTCTGAAGCTTATGGAGGACACCATGCTCGAGATAGAACTGCACATAAGGTATTGCAATCCGATTTTTATTGGCCTACTCTCTTCAAGGATGCCCGTAAGTTTGTCTTGTCTTGTGATGAATGTCAAAGAATGGGCAATATTAGTAGACATCAAGAAATGTCTATGAATTATTCACTTGTTATTGAACCATTTGATGTTTGGGGCTTTGATTATATGGGACCTTTTCCTACCTCTAATGGATATACACATATTCTAGTTGTTGTTGATTATGTTACTAAGTGGGTAGAAGCTATTCCAACTAGTAGTGCTGATCATAACACTTCTATTAAAATGCTTAAAGAATTTATTTTTCCGAGGTTTGGAGTCCCCAGATATTTAATGACTGATGGTGGTTCACACTTTATTCATGGTGCTTTCCGTAAAATGCTTGCTAAATATGATGTTAATCATAGAATTGCATCTCCTTATCACCCACAGTCTAGTGGTCAAGTAGAATTGAGCAATAGAGAGCTCAAATTAATTTTGCAAAAGACTGTTAATAGGTCTAGAAAGAATTGGTCCAAGAAACTTGATGATGCATTATGGGCTTATAGAACTGCATACAAAAACCCTATGGGTATGTCTCCGTATAAAATGGTTTATGGAAAAGCATGTCACTTACCTCTCGAACTGGAACATAAAGCATATTGGGCTATTAAAGAGCTCAACTATGATTTCAAACTTGCTGGTGAGAAGAGGTTATTTGATATTAGCTCACTTGATGAATGGAGAACCCAAGCTTATGAAAATGCCAAGTTGTTTAAAGAAAAAGTTAAAAGATGGCATGACAAAAGGATACAAAAGTGTGAGTTTAATGTAGGTGATTATGTATTGCTATACAACTCTCGTTTAAGATTTTTTGCAGGAAAACTTCTCTCTAAATGGGAAGGCCCCTACATTGTCGAGGAGGCCTATCGTTCTGGTGCCATAAAGATCAACAACTTCGAAGGCACAAATCCGAAGGTAGTAAACGGTCAAAGAATCAAACATTATATCTCAGGTAATCCCATAAATGTTGAAACCAATATTATTGAAACCGTAACCCCGAAGGAATACATAAGGGACACTTTCCGGAATGTTTCAGACTCCAAAAAGGAATATGTATGTGGTATGGTAAGTAAACCGACTCCAAAACAGTTTTTAAGGCAATATTTCTCCATTTTGGAATATTTAGAAAAATAGAAAAATAAGTAGCAGTCCAGGAAGGACACAAGGGCCCCACGAGGGTGGTGGGCGCATCCTACCCCTCTGGGCGCGCCCCCTACCTCGTGAGCACCTCGTGTGCCTTTCGGACTCCGTTTTCTTGCACGATACATATTTTGGTCGGTAAAAATTCATTATATAATCTCCCGAAGGTTTTGACTCCCGTATCACGCAAATATCCTCTGCTTTCGTTTCGAGTTGTCCCGTTGCAGATTAGATCAACATGTCTTCCCAGGATTCGGAAGGAGAAAGCTATGTGGATGATTACTTAGCAAATCCCAAGGTCTATGGAGATATGGAACACGATGGTTGGACCACGGAGGAAGAAGAGGACTATGAACCTGAGGGGAAGGAGGAGACGAGCTCAGATGAAGATGAAGCCCCACTACCTCAACATGGGGACATGCATGTGGAGTTCAAAAAGTCAAGTCTCCCTGATAGGGTAAAGAAACCCAAGTTCGAGTTTATCCCTTTTCGTCTATTGCAGGAAAATAAGCAAGACTTATGCAAAAAGATATTAACCCTGGAGTGGGAGATTGATGATCTGAAGGATCAAAATGCCGTCCTCAAGCGCAAATTAAGGGAGAAGTCTAAGCCATCAACTAAGTCAACATCACCACCTTCCTCTTCTTCAACAACAAAGAAGGAGACATAATCACATGGGTATGGGCACTCCCCTTGGCAACTGCCAAGCTTGGGGGAGGTGCCCACGGTATCGTATCACAATCACAACTCCTATCTTTACCGTTTTTCTTAGTGTGATCCTATTAGTAGTATCTTGATCTAGTAGAATAAAGTTTATGGCATGATCTAGTTTTGAGTTTTGCTTTATGATCTCTCTTTGTAATCGAGTCCATGAGCTATATGTAATAAAGATTAGTGTTGAGTCAAGGGCTTGATTATTTTGCCATGATCTTGGGTGAATAAAAGAAAAGAAGAAAAGAATAAAAAGAAACAAAGAGTTCATATTGATCTTATTGAGAGTAATGACATCACATAGAAAGAGTATCATGATTAAAAGTTGTTGGGAGTTGGCAGACATAGCTTTGGTCATCGTTGCAATTAATAAGAAGTAATAAGGAAAGAGAGGTTTCACATATAGATATATTATCATTGACATCTTTTATGATTGGGAGCACTCATTAAAATATGACATGCTAAAGGGTTGATGTTGGGCAAGGAAGACAACGTAATGAGTTATGTCTTTCTTATATCCGAGATAAAGTATGTTGTCATGAATCCTCTAACTTGTTGAGCTTGCCTTTCCCCCTCCTGCTAACGAAATTCTCAGCACCAAGTAGAAATACTACTTGTGCTTCCAAATACCCTTAAACCAGGTTTGCCATGAGAGTCCACCATATCTACCTATGGATTGAGTAAGATCCTTCAAGTAAGTTGTCATCGGTGCAAAGCAATAAAAAATTGCTCTAAATATGTATGATTGTTTGGTGTGGGAGAAATAAGCTTTATACGATCTTGTGATGTGAAAGTAATAAAAGTGACGGACTGCATAATAAAGGTTCATATCACAAGGGGCAATATAAAGTGACGTTCTTTCGCATTGAGATTTTGTGCATCCAACCATAAAAGCGCATGGCAACCTCTGCTTCCCTCTGCGAAGGGCCTATCTTTTATTATCATCCTCTACCTTATGCAAGAGTCACGGTGATCTTCACCTTTCCTTTTTCATTTTATCCTTTGGCAAGCTCAGCATGTTGGAAAGAACATGATATATATATCTAATTGGATATAGGGGAGCATGAATTATTATTGTTGACATTACCCTTGAGGTAAAAGGTTGTGGGGCAAAACTATAAGCCCCTATCTTTCTCTGTGTCCGATTAAAACTTCATAACCAAAAGTATTGCGTGAGTGTTAGCAATTATGAAGGACTGAATGATAGTTGAGTATGTGGACTTGCTTTTAGCTCTGACATAGACTCTTTCCGATGTTATGATAAATTGCAATTGCTTCAATGACTGAGATTATAGTTTGTCGGAGCCCAATAAGGTTTATGATTTATACTTTTGCATTGTGAATAGATCATCACTTGAACATAAGTAATCATATGACAAATTCTATATATGTTGCTGTTATGAGAACAATCATGATGCCTTCATGTCCGTATTTTATTTTTATCGACGCCTCTACCTCTAAACATGAGGACATATTTATTGTTATCAGCTTTTCGCTTGTGGACAAGCGAGGTCTAAGCTTGGGGGAGTTGATATGTCCATTTTGCATCATGCTTTTATATCGATATTTATTGCATTATGGGCTGTTATTTCACTTTATGTCACAATACTTATGGCTATTCTCTCTTATTTTACAAGGTTTACATAAGAAGGGAGAATGCCGGCAGCTGGAATTCTAGGCTGGAAAAGGAGAAAATATTGTTGGGGAACGTAGTAATTTCAAAAAAATTCCTACGCACACGCAAGATCATGGTGATGCATAGCAACGAGAGGGGAGAGTGTTGTCTACATACCTTTGTAGACTGAAGCGGAAGCGTTGACACAACGTAGAGGAAGTAGTCGTACGTTCTCCTCGCGATCCGATCGATCACAGCACCGTTACTCCGGCACCTCCGAGTTCTTAGCACACGTTCAGCTCGATGACGATCCCCGGGCTCCGATCCAGCAAAGCGTCGGGGAAGAGTTCCATCAACACGACGGCATGGTGACGATCTTGATGTGTTACCGGCGTAGGGCTTCGCCTAAGCACTGCAACGATATGACCGAGGTGGAATTTGGTGGAAGGGGGCACCGCACACGGCTAAGGAACGATCCGTAGATCAACTTGTGTGTCATGGGGTGCCCCCTGCCCCCGTATATAAAGGAGCAAGGGAGGGGGTGGCCGGCCTAGGGTTTGGCGCGCCAGGGTGTGGAGTCCTACTAGGTCTCCAAGTCCTAGTAGGAGTCCACCAAGAGGGGAGGAAGGGAGAAGGAATAGGAGGAGAAGGAGAGGTGGCCGGCCCCCTTTTTCCTAGTCCAATTCGGACTAGAGGGGAGGGGGGCGCAGCAGCCTTTTTCCTCTTCCCACTAAAGCCCATCAAGGCCCATTACTTCTCCCGTAATCCCGTAACTCCCCGATACTCCCGAAAATATCCGAATCACTCAGAACTTTTCTGATGTCCGAATATAGTCGTCCAATATATCGATCTTTACGTCTCGACCATTTCGAGACTCCTCGTCATGTCCCCGATCTCATCCGGGACTCCGAACTCCTTCGGTACATCAAAACTCATAAACTCATAATATAACTGTCATCGAAACCTTAAGCGTGCGGACCCTACGGTTCGAGAACAATGTAGACATGACCGAGACACGTCTCCGGTCAATAACCAATAGCGGGACCTGGATGCCCATATTGGCTCCTACATATTCTGCGAAGATCTTTATCGGTCAGACCGCATAACAACATACGTCGTTCCCTTTGTCATCGGTATGTTACTTGCCCGAGATTCGATCGTCGGTATCCAATACCTAGTTCAATCTCGTTACCGGCAAGTCTCTTTACTCGTTCCGTAATACATCATCTCACAACTAACACATTAGTTGCAATGCTTGCAAGGCTTATGTGATGTGCATTACCGAGAGGGCCCAGAGATACCTCTCCGACAATCGGAGTGACAAATCCTAATCTCGAAATACGCCAACCCAACATGTACCTTCGGAGACATCTGTAGAGCACCTTTATAATCACCCAGTTACGTTGTGACGTTTGGTAGCACACAAAGTGTTCCTACGGTAAACGGGAGTTGCATAATCTCATAGTTAAAGGAACATGTATAAGTCATGGATAAAAGCAATAGCAACATACTAAACGATCGGGTGCTATGCTAATGGAATGGGTCATGTCAATCAGATCATTCAACTAATGATGTGATCTCGTTAATCAAATAACAACTCTTTGTTCATGGTTAGGAAACATAACCATCTTTGATTAACGAGCTAGTCTAGTAGAGGCATACTAGTGACACTCTGTTTGTCTATGTATTCACACATGTATTATGTTTCCGGTTAATACAATTCTAGCATGAATAATAAACATTTATCATGAATTAAGGAAATAAATAATAACTTTATTATTGCCTCTAGGGCATATTTCCTTCAGTCTCCCACTTGCACTAGAGTCAATAATCTAGTTCACATCGCCATGTGATTTATCAGCAATAGTTCACATCACCATGTGATTAACACCCATAGTTCACATCGATATGTGACCAACACCCAAAGGGTTTACTAGATTCAGTAATCTACTTCACATCGCTATGTGATTAACACCCAAAGAGTACTACGATGTGATCATGTTTTGCTTGTGAGAGAAGTTTAGTCAATGGGTCTGCCACATTCAGATCCGTTATGTATTTTGCAATTTTCTATGTCTACAATGCTCTGCACGGAGCTACTTTAGCTAATTGCTCCCACTTTCAATATGTATCTAGATTGAGACTTAGAGTCATCTAGATTAGTGTCAAAACTTGCATCGACGTAACCTTTTATGACGAACCTTTTTGTCACATCCATAATCGAGAAACATATCCTTATTTTACTAAGGATAATTTTGACCGATGTCCAGTGATCTACTTCCTAGATCACTATTGTACTCCCTTGCTTAACACAGTGTAGGGTATACAATAGATCTGGTACATAGCATGGCATACTTTATAGAATCTATGGCTGAGGCATAGGAAATGACTTTCATTCTCTTTCTATTATCTGCCGTGGTCGGGCTTTGAGTCTTACTCAATTTCACACCTTGTAATACAGGCAAGAACTCTTTCTTTGACTGTTCCATTTTGAACTACTTCAAAATCTTTTCAAGGTATGTACTTATTGAAAAACTTATCAAGCGTCTTGATCTATCTCTATAGATCTTGATGCTCAATATGTAAGCAGCTTCACCGAGGTCTTTCTTTGAAAAACTCCTTTCAAACACTCCTTTATGCTTTGCAGAATAATTATACATTATTTCCGATCAACAATATGTCATACACATATACTTATCAGAAATGCTGTAGTGCTCCCACTCACTTTCTTGTAAATACAGGCTTCACCGCAAGTCTGTATAAAACTATATGCTTTGATCAACTTATCAAAGCGTATATTCCAACTCCGAGATGCTTGCACCAGTCCATAGATGGATCGCTGGAGCTTGCATATTTTGTTAACACCTTTAGGATTGACAAAACCTTCTGGTTGCATCATATGCAACTCTTCTTTAATAAATCCATTAAGGAATGCAGTTTTGTTTTTCCATTTGCCAGATTTCATAAAATGCGGCAATTGCTAACATGATTCGAACAGACTTAAGCATAGATACGAGTGAGAAACTCTCATCGTAGTCAACACTTTGAACTTGTCGAAAACCTTTTGCGACAATTCTAGCTTTGTAGATAGTAACACTACTATCAGTGTCCGTCTTCCTCTTCAAGATCCATTTATTTTCTTTGGCTTGCCGATCATCGGGCAAATCCCTCAAAGTCCATACTTTGTTCTCATACATGGATCATATCTCAGATTTCATGGCCTCTAACCATTTCGCGGAATCTGGGCTCATCATCGCTTCCTCATAGTTTGCAAGTTCGTCATGGTCTAGTAACATGACTTCTAGAATAGGATTACCGTACCACTCTGGTGCGGATCTCACTCTGGTTTACCTACGAGATTCGGTAGTTACTTGATCTGAAGTTACATGATCATCATCATTAGCTTCCTCACTAATTGGTGTAGTAGTCACAAGAACAGATTTCTGTGATGAACTACTTTCCAATAAGGGAGAAGGTACAATTACCTTATCAAGTTTTCTACTTTCCTCCCACTCACTTCTTTCGAGAGAAACTCCTTCTCTAGAAAGGATCCATTCTTAGCAACGAATGTCTTGCCTTCGGATCTGTGATAGAAGGTGTACCCAACTGTCTCCTTTGGGTATCCTATGAAGACACATTTCTCCGATTTGGGTTTGAGCTTATCACGTTGAAACTTTTTCACATAAGCATCGCAACCCCAAACTTTAAGAAACGACAATTTTTGGTTTCTTGCCAAACCATAGTTCTGATTGTGTCGTCTCAACGGACTTAGATGGTGCCCTTTTTTAATGTGAATGCAGCTGTCTCTAATGCATGATCCCAAAACGATATTGGTAAATCGGTAAGAAACATCATAGATTGTACTATATCCAATAAAGCACGGTTATGATGTTCGGATACACCATTACACTGTGGTGTTCCAGGTGGCACGATTTTGTGAAACTATTCCACATTGTTTTAACTGAAGACCAAACTCGTAACTCAAATATTTGTCTCTGCGATCAGATCGTAGAAACCTTATTTTCTTGTCACGATGATTTTTCACTTCACTCTGAAATCCTTTTGAACTTTTCAAATGTTTCAGACTTATGTTTCATCAAGTAGATATACCCATATCTGCTCAAATCATCTGTGAAGGTCAGAAAATAATGATACCTGCTGCAAGCCTTAATATTCATTGGACCACATACATCAGTATGTATGATTTCCAACAAATCTGTTGCTTGCTTCATTGTTCCGGAGAACGGCGTTTTAGTCATCTTGCCCATGAGGCACGGTTCGCAAGCATCAAGTGATTCATAATCAAGTGATTCCAAAAATCCATCAGCATGGAGTTTCTTCATGCGCTTTACACCAATATGACCTAAACGGCAGTGCCACAAATAAGTTGCACTATCATTATTAACTTTGCATCTTTTGGCTTCAATATTATGAATATGTGTATCACTATGATCGAGATCCAACAAACCATTTCGTTGGTGTGTATAACCATAGAAGGTTTTATTCATGTAAACAGAACAACAATTTATTCTCTTACTTAAATGAATAGCCGTATTGCAATAAACATGATCAAATCATATTTATGCTCAACGCAAATACCAAATAACACTTATTTAGGTTCAACACTAATCCCGAAAGTATAGTGAGTGTGCGATGATGATCATATCAATCTTGGAACCACTTCCAACACACATCGTCACCTTGCCCTTTAACTAGTCTTTGTTCATTCTGCAACTCCCGTTTCGAGTTACTAATTTTAGCAACTGAACTAGTACCAAATACTGAGGGGTTGCTATGAACACTAGTAAAGTACACATCAATAACATGTATATCAAATATACTTACGTTCACTTTGCCATCCTTCTTATCCGCCAATCACTTGGGGTAGTTCCGCTTCCAGTGACCAGTCCCTTTGCAGTAGAAGCACTTAGTCTTAGGCTTAGGACCAGACTTGGGCTTTTTCACTTGAGCAGCAACTTGCTTGCCGTTCTTCTTGAAGTTCCCCTTCTTTCCTTTTGCCCTTTTCTTGAAACTAGTGATCTTGTCAACCATCAACACTTGATGTTTTTCTTTGATTTCTACCTTCGCCGATTTTAGCATTGCGAAGAGCTTGGGAATATTTTCCGTTATCCCTTGCATATTATAGTTCATCACGAAGTTCTACTAACTTGGTGATGGTGACTAGAGAATTCTGTCAATCACTATTTTATCTGGAAGATTAACTCCCACTTGATTCAAGCGATTGTAGTACTCAGACTATCTGAGCACATGCTCTCTAGTTGAGCGATTCTCCTCCATCTTTTAGCTATAGAACTTGTTGGAGACTTCATATCTCTCAACTCGGGTATTTGCTTGAAATATTAACTTCAACTCCTGGAACATCTCGTATGGTCCATGACGTTCAAAACGTCTTTGAAGTCCCGATTCTGAGCCGTTAAGCATAGTGCACTAAACTATTAAGTAGTCATCATATTGAGCTAGCAAAACGTTCATAACGTCTGCATCTGCTCCTGCAAAAGGTCCGTCACCTAGCGGTGCATCAAGGACAAAATTCTTCTGTGCAGCAATGAGGATAAACCTCAGATTACGGATCCAATCCGCATCATTGCTACTAACATTTTTCAACACAATTTTCTCTAGGAACATATCAAAATAAACACAGGGAAGCAACAATGCGAGCTACTGATCTACAACATAGATATGCTAATACTACCAGGACTAAGTTCATGATAAATTAAAGTTCAAATAATCATATTACTTAAGAACTCCCACTTAGATAGACATCCCTCTAATCTTCTAAGTGATCACGTGATCCAAATCAACTAAACCATGTCCGATCATCACGTGAGATGGAGTAGTTTCAATGGTGAACATCACTATGTTGATCATATCTACTATATGATTCATGCTCGACCTTTCGGTCTCCGTGTTCCGAGGTCATATCTTATATGCATAGCTCGTCAAGTATAACCTGAGTATTCCGCGTGTGCAACTGTTTTGCACCCGTTGTATTTGAACGTAGAGCCTATCACACCCGATCATCACGTGGTGTCTCAGCACGAAGAACTTTCGCAACGATGCATACTCAGGGAGAACACTTCTTGATAATTAGTGAGAGATCATCTTATAATGCTACCGTCAATCAAAGCAAGATAAGATGCATAAAAGGATAAACATCACATGCAATCAATATAAGTGATATGATATGGTCATCATCATCTTGTGCTTGTGATCTCCATCTCCGAAGCACCGTCATGATCACCATCGTCACCGGCGCGACACCTTGATCTCCATCGTAGCATCGTTGTCGTCTCACCAATCTTATGCTTCCACGACTATCACTACCGCTTAGTAATAAAGTAAAGCATTACATCGCGATTGCATTGCATACAATAAAGCGACAACCATATGGCTCCTGCCAGTTGCCGATAACTCGGTTACAAAACATGATCATCTCATACAATAAAATTTAGCATCATGTCTTGACCATATCACATCACAACATGCCCTGCAAAAACAAGTTAGACGTCCTCTACTTTGTTGTTGCAAGTTTTACGTGGCTGCTACGGGCTTAAGCAAGAACTCATCTTACCTACGCATCAAAACCACAACGATAGTTTGTCAAATAGACTCCGTTTTAACCTTCTCAAGGACCGGGCGTAGCCACACTCGGTTCAACTAAAGTTGGAGAGACAGTCTTCCGCAAGCCATCTATGTGCAAAGCACGTCGAGGGAACCGGTCTCGCGTAAGCGTACGCGTAAGGTTGGTCCGGATCGTCTCGTCCAACAATACCGCTGAACCAAAGTATGACATGCTGGTAGGCAGTATGACTTGTATCATCCACAACTTACTTGTGTTCTACTCGTGCAAATAACATCAAACCATAAAAACCTAGGCTCGGATGCCACTGTTGGGGAACGTAGTAATTTCAAAAAAATTCCTACGCACACGCAAGATCATGGTGATGCATAGCAACGAGAGGGGAGAGTGTTGTCTACATACCCTTGTAGACTGAAGCGGAAGCGTTGACACAACGTAGAGGAAGTAGTCGTACGTTCTCCTCGCGATCCGATCGATCACAGCACCGTTACTCCGGCACCTCTGAGTTCTTAGCACACGTTCAGCTCGATGACGATCCCCGGGCTCCGATCCAGCAAAGCGTCGGGGAAGAGTTCCGTCAGCACGACGGCGTGGTGACGATCTTGATGTGTTACCGGCGCAGGGCTTCGCCTAAGCACTGCAACGATATGACCGAGGTGGAATTTGGTGGAAGGGGGCACCGCACACGGCTAAGGAACGATCCGTAGATCAACTTGTGTGTCATGGGGTGCCCCCTGCCCCCGTATATAAAGGAGCAAGGGAGGGGGTGGCCGGCCTAGGGTTTGGCGCGCCAGGGTGTGGAGTCCTACTAGGTCTCCAAGTCCTAGTAGGAGTCCACCAAGAGGGGAGGAAGGGAGAAGGAATAGGAGGAGAAGGAGAGGTGGCCGGCCCCCTTTTTCCTAGTCCAATTCGGACTAGAGGGGAGGGGGGGCGCAGCAGCCTTTTTCCTCTTCCCACTAAAGCCCATCAAGGCCCATTACTTCTCCCGTAATCCCGTAACTCCCCGATACTCCCGAAAATACCCGAATCACTCAGAACTTTTCCGATGTCCGAATATAGTCGTCCAATATATCGATCTTTACGTCTCGACCATTTCGAGACTCCTCGTCATGTCCCCGATCTCATCCGGGACTCCGAACTCCTTCGGTACATCAAAACTCATAAACTCATAATATAACTGTCATCGAAACCTTAAGCGTGCGGACCCTACGGTTCGAGAACAATGTAGACATGACCGAGACACGTCTCCGGTCAATAACCAATAGCGGGACCTGGATGCCCATATTGGCTCCTACATATTCTGCGAAGATCTTTATCGGTCAGACCGCATAACAACATACGTCGTTCCCTTTGTCATCGGTATGTTACTTGCCCGAGATTCGATCGTCGGTATCCAATACCTAGTTCAATCTCGTTACCGGCAAGTCTCTTTACTCGTTCCGTAATACATCATCTCACAACTAACACATTAGTTGCAATGCTTGCAAGGCTTATGTGATGTGCATTACCGAGAGGGCCCAGAGATACCTCTCCGACAATCGGAGTGACAAATCCTAATCTCGAAATACGCCAACCCAACATGTACCTTCGGAGACATCTGTAGAGCACCTTTATAATCACCCAGTTACGTTGTGACGTTTGGTAGCACACAAAGTGTTCCTACGGTAAACGGGAGTTGCATAATCTCATAGTTAAAGGAACATGTATAAGTCATGGATAAAAGCAATAGCAACATACTAAACGATCGGGTGCTATGCTAATGGAATGGGTCATGTCAATCAGATCATTCAACTAATGATGTGATCTCGTTAATCAAATAACAACTCTTTGTTCATGGTTAGGAAACATAACCATCTTTGATTAACGAGCTAGTCTAGTAGAGGCATACTAGTGACACTCTGTTTGTCTATGTATTCACACATGTATTATGTTTCCGGTTAATACAATTCTAGCATGAATAATAAACATTTATCATGAATTAAGGAAATAAATAATAACTTTATTATTGCCTCTAGGGCATATTTCCTTCAAATATTAGGGACCTATTCCGCGCAACTCCAAAAGTCCTGAAACTCCACGAAACATCTTAAAAAAATAAAAAAATCCTTGCCAAAGATGAAGGCCAGGGGGCCCACACCCTGCTCACGAGGGTGGGGGGCGCCCCCCCCTTAGGGCGCGCCCCCTACCTCGTCGGCCCCGTGGTGGCTCTCCGACGCCCATCTTCTCCTATATGAAGTCTTTCGATGAGAAAAAAATAAGGAGGAACCTTTTGGGACGAGACTCCGCCGCCACGAGGCGGAACCTTGGCGGAACCAATCTAGAGCTCCGGCAGAGCTGTTCTGCCGGGGATACTTCCCTTCGGGAGGGGGAAATCATCACCATCGTCATCACCAACGCTCCTATCATCGGGAGAGGGCAATCTCCATCAACATCTTCACCAGCACCATCTCATCTCCAAACCCTAGTTTATCTCTTGTATCCAATTCTTGTCTCAAAGTCCGGGATTGGTGCTAGTAGGTTGCTAGTAGTGTTGATTACTCCTTGTAGTTGATGCTAGTTGGTTTATTTGGTGGAAGATCATATGTTCAGATCCTATATGCACATTATTACCCCTCTGATTATGAACATGAATATGCTTTGCGAGTAATTACGTTTGTTCCTGAGGACAAGGGAGAAGTCTTGCTATTAGTAGTCATGTGAATTTGGTATTCGTTCGATATTTTGATAAGATGTATGTTGTCTAGCCTCTAGTGGTGTTATGTGAACGTCGACTACATAACACTTCACCATTATTTGGGCCTAGAGGAAGGCATTGGGAAGTAATAAGTAGATGATGAGTTGCTAGAGTAACAGAAGCTTAAACCCTAGTTTATGCGTTGCTTCGTTAGGGGCTGATTTGGATCCATATGTTTCATGCTATGGTTAGGTTTACCTTAATACTTTTGTTGTAGTTGCGGATGCTTGCAATAGAGGTTAATCATAAGTGGGATGCTTGTTCAAGTTAGAACAGCACCCAAGCACCGGTCCATCCACATATCAAACTATCAAAGTACCGAACGCGAATCATATGAAAGTGATGAAAACTAGCTTGACGATATTCCCATGTGTCCTCGGGAGCGCTTTTCCTATTATAAGAGTTTGTTCTGGCTTGTTCTTTGCTACAAAAAGGATTGGGCCACCTTGCTGCACCTTATTTACTTTCGTTACTTGTTGCTCGTTACAACTTACCTTATCACCAAACTATCTGTTACCACTTATTTCAGTACTTGCAGAGAATACCTTGCTGAAAACCGCTTATCATTTCCTTCTGCTCCTCATTGGGTTCGACACCCTTACTTATCGAAAGGACTACGATAGATCCTCTACACTTGTGGGTCATCACGCCCCTCCTAGGGTCGGCCTTCTCCTCCCTTGCTCCTTTATATACGGGAGCAAGGGGCATCCCATAGACACAACAATTGATCGTTGATCTGTTAGCCGTGTGCGGTTCCCCCCTCCACCATAGTCTACCTCGATAATACTGTAGCGGTGCTTAGGCGAAGCCCTGCATCGGTAGAACATCAACATCGTCACCACGCCGTCGTGCTGACGAAACTCTCCCTCAACACTCGGCTGGATCGGAGTTCGAGGGACGTCATCGGGCTGAACGTGTGCTGAACTCGGAGGTGCCGTACGTTTGGTACTTGATCGGTCGGATCGTGAAGACGTACGACTACATCAACCGCGTTGTGCTAACGCTTCCGCTTTCGATCTACGATGGTACGTGGACAACACTCTCCCCTCTCGTTGCTATGCATCACCATGATCTTGCGTGTGCGTAGGAATTTTTTTGAAATTACTACGTTCCCCAACAGTGGTATCAGAGCCTGGTTTTATGCGTAGATGTCATATGCATGAGTAGAACACAAGTGAGTTGTAGGCGATATAAGTCATACTGCTTACCAGCATGTCATACTTTCGTTCGACAGTATTGTTGGATGAAGCGGCCCGGACCGACATTACGCTTACGCTTACGCGAGACTGGTTCTACCGACGTGCTTTGCACACAGGTGGCTGGCAGGTGTTAGTTTCTCCAACTTTAGTTGAACCGAGTGTGGCTACGCCCGGTCCTTGCGAAGGTTAAAACAGCACCAACTTGACAAACTATCATTGTGGTTTTGATGCGTAGGTAAGAACGGTTCTTGCTAAGCCCGTAGCAGCCACGTAAAACTTGCGGCAACAAAGTAGAGGACGTCTAACTTGTTTTTGCAGGGCATGTTGTGATGTGATATGGTCAAGACATGATGCTAAATTTTATTGTATGAGATGATCATGTTTTGTAACCGAGTTATCGGCAACTGGCAGGAGCCATATGGTTGCCGCTTTATTGTATGCAATGCAATCGCCCTGTAATGCTTTACTTTATCACTAAGCAGTAGCCATAGTCGTAGAAGCATAAGATTGGCGAGATGACAACGATGCTACGATGGAGATCAAGGTGTTGCGTTGGTGACGATGGTGATCATGACGGTGCTTCGGAGATGGAGATCACAAGCACAAGATGATGATGGCCATATCATATCACTTATATTGATTGCATGTGATGTTTATCTTTTATGCATCTTATCTTTCTTCGATTGACGGTAGCATTATAAGATGATCTCTCACTAAATTTCAAGATAAAAGTGTTCTCCCTGACTATGCACCGTTGCCAAAGTTCGTCGTGCCCAGACACCACGTGATGATCGGGTGTGATAAGCTCTACGTCCATCTACAACGGGTGCAAGCCAGTTTTGCACACGCGGAATACTCAAGTTAAACTTGATGAGCCTAGCATATGCAGATATGGCCTCGGAACACTGAGACTGAAAGGTCGAGCATGAATCATATAGTAGATATGATCAACATAATGATGTTCACCATTGAAAGCTACTCCATTTCACGTGATGATCGGTTATGGTTTAGTTGATTTGGATCACGTGATCACTTATAGGATTAGAGGGATGTCTATCTAAGTGGGAGTTCTTAAGTAATATGATTAACTGAACTTTAATTTATCATGAACTTAGTCCTGGTAGTATTAGCATATCTATGTTGTAGATCAATAGCTCACGTTGTTGCTTCCCTATGTTTTATATATGTTCCTAGAGAAAACTAAGTTGAAAGATGTTAGTAGCAATGATGCGGATTGGATCCATGATCTGAGGATTATCCTCATTGCTGCACAGAAGAATTATGTTCTTGATGCACCGCTAGGTGACATACCTATTGCAGGAGCAAATGCAGACGTTATGAACGTTTGGCTAGCTCAATATGATGACTACTTGATAGTTTAGTGCACCATGCTTAACGGCTTAGAATCGGGACTTCAAAGATGTTTTGAACGTCATGGACCATATGAGATGTTCCAGGAGTTGAAGTTAATATTTCAAGCAAATACACAAGTTGAGAGATATGAAGTCTCCAACAAGTTCTATAGCTAAAAGATGGAGGAGAATAGCTCAAGCAGTGAGCATGTGCTCAGATTTTCTGGGTACTACAATCGCTTGAATCAAGTGGGAGTTAATCTTCCAGATAAAATAGTGATTGACAGAATTCTCTAGTCACCATCACCAAGTTAGTAGAACTTCCTGATGAACTATACTATGCAAGGGATGACGAAAACAATTCCCAAGCTCTTCGCAATGCTAAAATCGGCGAAGGTAGAAATCAAGAAAAACATCAAGTGTTGATGGTTGAAAAGACCACTAGTTTCAAGAAAAGGGGCAAAGGGAAGAAGGGGAATTTCAAGAAGAACGGCAAGCAAGTTGCTGTTCATGTGAAGAATCCCAAGTCTGGACCTAAGCCTGAGACTAAGTGCTTCTACTGCAAAGGAACTGGTCAATGGAAGCGGAACTACCCCAAGTATTTGGCGGATAAGAAGGAGCAAAGTGAACAAAGGTATATTTGATATATAGATTATTGATGTGTATTTTACTAGTGTTCGTAGCAACCCCTCGGTATTTGATACTGGTTCAGTTGCTAAGAGTAGTAACTCGAAACGGGAGTTGCAGAATGAACAGAAACTAGTTAAGGGTGAAGTGACGATGTGTGTTGGAAGTAGTTCCAAGATTGATATGATCATCATCGCACACTCCCTATACTTTCGGGATTAGTGTTGAACCTAAATAAGTGTTATTTGATGTTTGCGTTGAGCATGAATATGATTTGATCATGTTTATTGCAATACAGTTATTCATTTAAGTTAGAGAATAATTGTTATTCTGTTTACATGAATAAAACCTTATATGGTTACACACCCAATGAAAATGGTTCGTTGGATCTCGATCGTAGTGATACACATATTCATAATATTGAAGCCAAAAGATGCAAAGTTAATAATGATAGTGCAACTTATTTGTGGCACTGCCGTTTAGGTCATATTGGTGTAAAGCGCATGAAGAAACTCCATGCTGATGGGTTTTTGGAATCACTTGATTACGAATCACTTGATGCTTGCGAACCATGCCTCTTGGGCAAGATGACTAAAACACCGTTCTTCGGAACAATGGAGCGAGCAACAGATTTGTTGGAAATCATACATACTGATGTATGTGGTCTGATGAATATTGAGGCTCGCGGCAGGTATCGTTATTTTCAGTCCTTCACAGATGATTTGAGCAGATATGGGTATATCTTCTTGATGAAACATAAAGTCTGAAACATTTGAAAAGTTCATATAATTTCAAAGTGAAGTAGAAAATCATCGTAACAAGAAAAATAAAGTTTCTACGATCTGATCGTGGAGGAGAATATTTGAAGTTACGAGTTTGGTCTTCATTTGAAACAATGCGGAATAGTTTCGCAACTCACGCCACCTGGAACACCACAGCGTAATGGTGTGTCCGGACATCATCATCGTACTTTATTAGATATGGTGCGATCTATGATGTTTCTTACCAATCTACCACTATCGTTTTGGGGTTATGCATTAGAGACAGTTGCATTCATGTTAAAAAGGGCACCATCTAAATCCGTTGAGAGGACACTTTGTGAACTGTGGTTTGGCAAGAAACCAAAGTTGTCATTTCTTAAAGTTTGGGGTTGCGATGCTTATGTGAAAAAGTTTCAACATGATAAGCTTGAACCCAAATCGGAGAAATGCGTCTTCATAGGATACCCAAAAGTTATTGTTGGGTACACCTTCTATCACAGATCCGAAGGCAAGATATTCGTTACTAAGAATGGATCCTTTCTAGAGAAGGAGTTTCTCTCGAAAGAAGTGAGTGGGAGGAAAGTAGAACTTGATGAGGTAACTGTACCTACTCCCTTATTGGAAAGTAGTTCATCACAGAAATCTGTTCCTGTGACTCCTACACCAATTAGTGAGGATGCTAATGATGATGATCATGTAACTTCAGATCAAGTTACTACCGAACCTCGTAGGTCAACCAGAGTGAGATTCTCACCAGAGTGGTACAGTAATCCTATTCTGGAGGTCATGTTACTTGACCATGACGAACCTACGAACTATGAGGAGGCGATGATGAGCCCAGATTCCGCGAAATGGTTTGAGTCCATGAAATCTGAGATGGGATCCATGTATGAGAACAAAGTATGGACTTTGATTGACTTGCCCAAATGATCGGCGAGCCATTGAGATTAAATGGATCTTCAAGAGGAAGACAGACGCTGATAGTAGTGTTACTATCTACAAAGCTAGAATTGTCGCAAAAGGTTTTTGACAAGTTCAAGGTGTTGACTATGATGAGAGTTTCTCACTCATATCTATGCTTAAGTCTGTCCGAATCATGTTAGCAATTGCCGCATTTTATGAAATCCGGCAAATGGATAAACAAAACGGCATTCCTTAATGGATTTATTAAAGAAGAGTTGTATATGATGCAACCAGAAGGTTTTGTCGATCCTAAAGGTATTAACAAAATGTGCAAGCTCTAGCGATCCCATCCATGGACTGGTGCAAGCATCTCGGAGTTGGAATATACGCTTTGATGAGTTGATCAAAGCATATAATTTTATACAGACTTGCGGTGAAGCCTGTATTTACAAGAAAGTGAGTGGGAGCACTACAACATTTCTGATAAGTATATGTGAATAACATATTGTTGATCGGAAATAATGTAGAATTATTCTGCAAAGCATAAAGGAGTGTTTGAAAGGAGTTTTTCAAAGAAAGACCTCGGTGAAGCTGCTTACATATTAAGCATCAAGATCTATAGAGATAGATCAAAACGCTTGATAAGTTTTTTGAATGAGTACATACCTTGACAAGATTTTGAAGTAGTTCAAAATGGAACAGTCAAAGAAAAAGTTCTTGCCTGTGTTACAAGGTGTGAAATTGAGTAAGACTCAAAGCCCGACCACGGCAGAAGATAGAAAGAGAATGAAAGTCATTCCCTATGCCTCAACCATAGGTTCTATAAATTATGCCATGCTGTGTACTAGATCTATTATATACCCTACACTGTGTTTTGCAAGGGAGTACAATAGTGAACTAGGAGTAGATCACTGAACAACGGTCAAAATTATCCTTAGTGGAATAAGGATATGTTTCTCGATTATGGAGGTGACAAAAGGTTCATCGTAAAGGGTACGTCGATGCAAGTTTTGACACTGATCCAGATGACTCTAAATCTGGATACATTTTGAAAGTGGGAGAAATTAGCCAGAGTAGCTCCGTGCAGAGTATTGTAGACATAGAATATTTGCAAAATACATACGACTCTAAATGTGGCAGACCCGTTGACTAAACTTCTCTCACAAGCAAAACATGATCACACCTTAGTACTCTTTGGGTGTTAATCATATAGCGATGTGAACTAGATTATTGACTCTAGTAAACCCTTTGGGTGTTGGTCAGATGACGATGTGAACCGTTGGTGTTAAATCACATGGTGATGTGAACTAGATTATTGACTCTACTGCAAGTGGGAGACTGAAGGTAATATGCCCTAGAGGCAATAATAAAGTTATTATTTATTTCCTTATATCATAGATAAATGTTTATTATTCATGCTAGAATTGCATGACCCAGGAAAGTGTGTCCGGCCAAATGGGATCAAGCGTGTTGGGTTATGTGGTGCACCCCTGCAGGGAAGTTAATCTATTCAAATAGCCGTGATCTTCGGTAACAGGACGGCTTGGAGTTGTACCTTGACCTTATGACAACTAGAACCGGATACTTAATAAAACACACCCTTCCAAGTGCCAGATACAACCCGATGATTGCTCTCCAACAGGGCATCGAGGAGGGGATTGCCGGGTAGGATTATGCTATGCGATGCTACTTGGAGGACTTCATTCTACTCTCTTCTATATGCTGCAAGACGGAGGCTGCCAGAAGCGTAGTCTTCGATAGGATTAGATATCCCCCTCTTATTCTGGCATTCTGCAGTTCAGTCCACTGATATGGCCCTTTACACATATACCCATGCATATGTAGTGTAGTTCCTTGCTTGCGAGTACTTTGGATGAGTACTCACGATTGCTTTTCTCCCTCTTTTCCCCCTTTTCCCTTCTACCTGGTTGTCGCAACCAGATGCCGGAGTCCAGGAGCAAGACGCCACCGTCGATGACGACTACTACCCCGGAGGTGCCTACTGCTACGTGCTGCCTGCCGACGACGACCAGGAGTAGTTAGGAGGATCCCAGGCAGGAGGCCTGCGCCTCGTTCGATCTGTATCCCAGTTTGTGCTAGCCTTCTTAAGGCAAGCTTGTTTAACTTATGTCTGTACTCAGATATTTTTGCTTCCGCTGACTCGTCTATGATCGAGCACTTGTATTCGAGCCCTCGAGGCCCCTGGCTTGTATTATGAGGCTTGTATGACTTATTTTTATTTGTAGAGTTGTGTTGTGATATCTTCCCGTGAGTCCCTGATCTTGATCGTACACATTTGCGTGCATGATTAGTGTACGATTGAATCGGGGGCGTCACAAGTTGGTATCAGAGCCGACTGCCTGTAGGAATCCCCCTTCCACACTCCTTGGCCGAAGTCGAGTCTAGACATTGCAAAAACTTTTACTAACATGGCTGTGTGTCTTACGGGCACACGTCGCCATTTGGGTGGTATTAGGATCTTTTACTCCTCGTCTATACTCCGGGATTCTGAACTCTCTCCTATTCGGGTATAATGAATTTACTAAAATCTAACTTTAGGTTCTCGAAAATACTTTCTCCCGGAGAGCCCCTTCAGTCTAAATGATCGCCGGCTGCACTAGAAGATTTCGAGGATACTCTCCGATATTCTCTCGAGACCTTGTGCCCGTTACTTTTGCAATTCCCTACCACCGAAATATTCCTATGGATAAATGCTTACACCTGTCATTCTTGCTTTTATTCCCAGTCGATCTTGTTATTACAATATACCCCGAGAATACTTTGTGCTACTGCCTTGTAGTTCCTTGCCGCAGAAATACCCCTACGGACAATTCCTCACACTTATCGAGCATCTGCTCATTCCCAATTGTTCATGTGTTTCGGAAAAGTCTTTGAAATAATATTTGATATTCCGAAAATCCTTAGCAGCTTATTGCTCTTGAAATTCTTGCTTGCTTGCATTATGGTTAATCCCATAAGTATAGTAATCATATTGGCATGCTTTGTCACCATCATTTTTGAGTCCATTGATTCAATACGTTGTGAATGTTCACAAACATCAGCCGAGTCCTAGGATTATCTTTCTGGCTCAGACGTCATTTTGAACATGAGCTGGTTCTCAACCAATTAAATTGCCGTCTGTTGTACCCCTAAGTCTATTCAACTAATCCATCCTTAATCAGGGCGTTTGCTTCTGGTCCCTTCAATTGGAAATCATAAATCCTTTGCAACTGAGCTTTGGATTAGTCAGTTGTTTCTATAATCCGATGCCTTGGCATTCCTTCTTCCTTTGATTGAGTACCGATACTCACATCAGCCCCGTTGTGGACCGCCATACCCATTGCCGGGTTATTATCCGACAATGTCCTTCACAACCAAAATTCTTGTTTGTTCTTTCCCTGATACATAATGCCATTGGTAAGTCCTATTCCCTGTTTGGCCAACCATGCTCTGCCTTCGAGCTGGTGATAATTACTCTCAAAACTTGTGGTATATGTTTCTAAGATACCCTGATGGGTTGAACCTATGCCTTCCCCAAACCGTATGAACCCGAAAGTTTTCACGAGTCATACTCTTATGGTGCTTCGCCAGATAAAACAACTTCATCAAAAGCGAGAAGTAAAATGAAAGGTTATGCATTGAAGAAGTGGGAGTCGACCTTGAGCCTTTGCGTTCATGCCCATAGACCCGATGTGGAACTTATCATGGAAGCTTCTTGCAAAATATTTAATCATTTGGGTAATTCTTTTAGTGTCATTAAATTGGATCCCCTGCAGCTATGTTTCCGACCATATTCTTCTTCTTTGATCCCATTTCTCGGACAAGTTGAAGTACTTGTCTTCTGCAGGTCAATACATCTATACAACCTCTATTTTGCTCTACCTTCGAGTATACCCTCAGGTATCTCGAGATTATCATGGAACAAACATATCTTCTTATGAGCTCTTCGTCAAGTACTACATTCTCACTGATTCCAATTTCCACGGGCTCTGAGTTATTAAACACTCTAAGACACTGATAACTGAACCGAGTCTGCACTACGGTTCAACAATTCTTAGTAATCTTCTTTATGTACGAGTTTGTACCCGATCACGCCATTCCTAGCCTGCTTGGCTATATCATTGTCGTGACGATTTTAACTATGCTACCTGGTCCTTATTCCCGGATCACCACCTTTGACGATGAGTTAAGCTTACATCGATTTTCCTCGTCCTATCATTTCGCCTTGAATATATAGCAAGTTTGATTTCGAGTTCGTGTCATACCCATGGTTTCAATAACCTGATGCTTCATCATTCCTTTGACTTGATGTCGTCGCTGATTGATTGCATCTTCATGAAATATCTCGACAAAGGTGTCGTGATCATCATTAACCTTATGAGCTCTTCTAGGATATCAATCAAATTCATGATGAGAAATACCATCCTTGCCCCTCGATGATTTGTGTTATCATCGGCAACATTCTTGCCTTCCCCCAACACAAACTTGTTCGTGTTTTGTGTTATACCTTGAGATCCCTGCTATCCAGCATTTGTTCTTTTTTTTCCTTGGAGTATTGCCATCTTTTAAAATATCAAGGCTGTTGTGAGGACTGCTCCACCTCTTAAGTAATTCTTGGTATTGTGATGCTTCTCACCATCACCGTTCTTCTTGGTCCTCGTGTTGATTCCAACCGGTGTACCAACAAGTGAGTGGTGCTGTTTGGATTCTGCCCTTCTAGCAACCCTCTTGCCTTGAAGTTAATGGTCGACCATTCATTCTTAGACTATTGATTATTGAATTACCATTCCGACGTTGGTCGTGCAACCCAACCCATATTCGGGTGCACCTTTCAACCAATGTTTAATTGTGTATGTTTCCCTCGAGCATACATCATTATATCATTGGATCCGACAAATGATATTTCCTTGTTCACATAATTGAGAAATCCATACTTTGGAAATCTTGATGATTTGTTGTTGAGCCTATCAGCCACCTCCTCATCCTCTCCTTGGTTTACTGATGAACTCTTGTTTCAGAACTCACTTCCGTAGTTCATTTCCTGAGAATCTTATGACGTCTTCTCGTCAAATTTGTGTTGCACCTTTTCCTCTCGAACACCCTGAGTCTAGGGTATCATGACACCAATCGGATCTAAATCTCGATCAGATATGATGGTTGGGACATCTTTCCGATATTTATGATGTTGGTCCTGTGATGACCCGGTAACATGATGTCATGCCTAGCACCCCCCCTCGGCTGGAGGACCTATCATTATAGTTTCCTTTTTGACAAGGTTAACCATTCTTCCATGAGGAAATTGTAAGACGTAATCTACAAGTATTCCTGGTGGATCCTTTGTGTTTCCAAAGTCTGATCTTCACAGGATGACCATGTCAATGCTATCTCGAAGCATGTCTATGGTACTCTGATTTTCAGCATGAACATTTGAAGCCCAATGCTGAATGTTTCCTGCTCTATTATCCAAACACCATTGTATGGATAAGGTCATGAAAATTCTCTCCCCTACCTAAAGAGTTTTCTGCCTTATAACCTGTCATGGATATCATGCTCTGCTTATCCTTGGGAAGGATATAACCCTGAAATATGTGTTTGAACACATTTTCCTTGCCATTGTTCTGTGTAATTTGATAACCATATTTCCTTTCCGTTGTTTGGTTTAACCTTTCTTGTGATCTATATATAGCAGTAATAATTCACTGCTTGGGTAAACACCTCGGTGTACAACTCTGCCAGTGAGACCCTGTTTCTATTGTTGATGACATTTCGGTAACCGCCGATGGATGAGAACTTTGCCTATTGGTCCGCCTCGTTTCAACGAGAAGGAAAATGGTTCTCTTCGTCCCTCGCCCTTGGTACCAATGTTGTTGCCGACATAACTGACAGGCTACCCTCTGACATGCCTTGCTTACATGATCATGCAAGACGTTACCGCCTTCCTACTTTTCACCCACATGGTGGGCCCATAACCCACAGTTCAACAGGATCGAAACCTGACTTCCCTATACACCCTGTTGTCAAAGTTATTCCTCGCACTTGACTTTGTAAGTAATTCACGGGCCACCTGCCCAGTGATCTATTCTGGTATCTGATGCAATGCTTATTCACATTGCTCTAAACCCCTTCAGCACTTCGTTTCAAGCATCGAACGATTGCCTGGCCGCTCGAAACTTCCCATGATACCTCCTTACTTTGCTCTCGATATTTTCTTAAAGTTTCAATTCGGGAGTTACTTCCGGCCACCTCCCGCGATGTTAGCTACCAGGTAGTCTAGCTTGCAGAGGTCTGTTCTTACAGAATACTCACCCTTTATTCTTTCGTAAGTACGATGGAGATCCCGAAGAAAGGATGCCAACTTCATCTTAATGACCTGGAGCAGAAAAATGAAGACATCAATATAATGGATCGACCACTTCGAGAAGAGCAACCAAGAACGAGAAGATTCGTTAGAATTCCGCAACCAGACCTCACCCCCTAGTTCCCCTATTAAATCTCGGGACAAGATTTCTTGTAGTGGAGGAGAATTGTGACGCCCGGGTATTTAAGCTACAGTAATCACACACTGATAGTGCCATGTCATCACAATTAATTTTGCTAAACCTCGCTTTGATCCAAACCCAATTCAAATTCAAAGATAAAGTCAAATAATTAAAAATTTCAAAAGGTAAAATAAAAATGTAAGTTGGGTTGCAATTATTCACCAACTAATTTTCGTGTAAGAGATAACCTTTTACAAATATACAAGTGCCCCTAAACATTTTTAAAACTGACAAATAAGCTTTTTATTGAAACAATCTAATTTAAATAAATATGCAAAATATTCAAAAATCAGTTGAGACTTGTTTGACTAACCCAAAATATTGTCTCAAGTTTAGTTAATACTTTGAACATTTAACTAAAATCATTTAGTACCTAAAATAAAATAAAACAGTAAAAGAAAAGGAACAAAACAGAAAAGAAGAGTATAAGGAAAAGGAAGACCCCTACCCCCCGGGCTCTGGCCCAGTTGACCACCGCCACCTGCGTGGGCCGGCCCACCCGCACCCCTTATCCCCCCACTCCCCTGAAACCCTAGCCCCACTACACCCACTCCCCGGATTCACCCACTCTTCCTGGCGCCTCCCCTCTCCCCCGATTTGGACGCGCCGCCACCCAGGGGCTGGACCTCGCTACGCCCGACCCCGCCGACGAACCCCGCGCCGCCCCAACGCCCGCCGTCACCGACTGCGCCGGCGCCGCCTCGCCGGACCACTTCCTCGCCAAATCTCCTCCCCTGCGTCGCTCGTCCCCATCATCCTCCTCGTCGGACGCCTTCGAGCTAAGCCGCCACTTCGTCGTCCTCCTCCCCGACCCCACGGCCACGAACCCTACGCCAGCCCCGTGAGCTACCCTCCCTCCTCTCTCTGTCGTGCCGCGCGGCTGCTCCGCCGTGGCCGCGTCCTTCCCCCTCCCCCCCGCGCTCCCGCATCGTCTGCAGCTCCGGCCGCCGCTGCTTGCGGCTGCTCCAGCGCGCGCCCCCGACGCCTCCGCCCGTGTCTGCCCTATCCAGCCTCAGGACGCGCCCCGGCCACGCTCACCACGGCCTGCGCTCGTCGTGGCCTAGCCCCGCACCGTTGCCTCACTCCTGCGCCGGTTCCCTCTCCCCTCTGTCCCCGCGCGAGCACCACCGCGCCGGCTTACCCGTCGTCTTGCCGCTGCATGCGCCAACTGTGTCGGCCGCACCCTGACCGCACACGCTGTGAGCGCTCCCGTCGTGTCCTGCTAGCCCTGCCGCCACGCCAACCCCGCTCTGCCCTGGTCGCAAACCCATCCCGCGTTGGCCGCACCCCCCGGGCTCCCTTGCCGCACGTTCAGCGCCTCCCCGCAATGTGCGCGTTCGACCCACTGCCCCTGTCGCGTCCACTCCGGCCTCCCGTGCCCCCCCCCTTGCTGCGGGCCTCGCCTCTTGCGCCGGCTCGCTTGTGCCACTATCGTCCCCCGCCCGGCCTCATCTGCCGCGGCGCCCCTGGGTCACCACACCGGCGCTCGCGCGCTCACGGGGCTCTGCCCTGGCACCCCATGCCCGTTAGCCCGCGCGCCGTGCCCGTTAAGGCCCCCAGGGGCCTATGACAGTGGGGCCCCGCGCCTAGAACGTTTTAAAAAAAGAGAAAAAAAGAAATTAAAATAAATAAATAATAAGTAACTAAAAATGTTAATTAATTAATTAACTTAATCAATCCTGTTTAATTAAACTAATTAAACATTAGGTACCTAATTAACTAATTAAACTGATTAATAGGTTAATTAGGTTATTGTACCTATGACATGCGGGACCCACCTGTCAGGTTGGCCAGGTCAACTGCTGATGCCATGCTGACGTCAGCAAGCACTATTCTGGATAATGTTAATTTAATTAATAATTAATAAATTAGAAAATGATTTAAAACTTTAAAAATTAATATAAATTAAACCGTAGCTCAGATGAAAATACTTTATACATGAAAGTTGCTCAGAACGACGAGACGAACCCGAATACGCAGCCCGTTTGTCAGCCACACGTCCCTAGCATATCAAACCTGCAACTTTTCCCCTCCGGCCTGTCTACCAGAAAACGCGGAACACTGGGAATACTTTCCCGGATGTTTGCCCCCCTTCACCAGTATCACTTACTACCACGTTAGGTCACTTCTAGCACAATGTGTTGCCGCTTATTGCTTTGTGTTACATTTGATTGCTTTGTTATTTATTGTGTTCCCCCTCCGTTACTTCTTTCCGGTAGACCCTGAGACCGATGCCGGTACCCCTGTGATCGACTACATCGACGACCCCTCCTTCTTGTCTGAGCAACCAGGCAAGCCCCCCCTGATCACCAGATATCGCCTATTCTTCTCTACTGCTTGCATTAGAGTAGTGTAGCATGTTACTGCTTTCAGTTAATCCTATACTGCTGCATAGCCTGTCCTTGCTACTACTGTTGTTACCTTTACCTGCTATCCTACTGCTTAGTATAGGATGCTAGTGTTCCATCAGTGGCCCTACACTCTTGTCCGTCTGCCATGCTATACTACTGGGCCGTGATCACTTCAGGAAGTGATCGCGGGCATATACTATATACTTTACACTGTTACATTACCTATGATACTGTTCGGAGATGGGGGCTGAAGGGGCAGGTGGTTCCACCCAGGTAGTGGTGGGCCTGGGTTCCCGACGACCCCCGACTGTTACTTTGTGGCGGAGCGACAGGGCAGGTTCAGACCACCTACGAGAGAGGTGGGCCTGGCCCTGTCGGCGTTCGCAGATACTTAACACGCTTAACGAGATCTGGGTATTTGATCTGAGTCTGGCTACTGGCCTATACGCACTAACCAACTACGCGGGAAAGATATGGGCACTCGGCGTCGTGGTATCAGCCGAAGCCTTCGTGACGTCATCGACTGAGTGGCGCGCGCCGCATTGGATCGTAAGCTCGCTCTTGTATTAAGGGGGCTAGATCTGCTTCCGGCCGCGTACGCAACGTGCAGGTGTGCTTAGGGCGATGGGCCCAAACCCCTGCGCGCATAGGTTTATACCGGCGTGCTGACCGCTCTGTTGTGCCTAGGTGGGGCTGCGACGTGTTGATCTTCCGAGGCCGGGCATGACCCAGGAAAGTGTGTCCAGCCAAATGGGATCAAGCGTGTTGGGTTATGTGGTGCACCCCTGCAGGGAAGTTAATCTATTCGAATAGCCATGATCTTCGCTAACAGGACGGCTTGGAGTTGTACCTTGACCTTATGACAACTAGAACCGGATACTTAATAAAACACACCCTTCCAAGTACCAGATACAACCCGGTGATTGCTCTCCAACAGGGCATCGAGGAGGGGATTGCCGGGTAGGATTATGCTATGCGATGCTACTTGGAGGACTTCATTCTACTCTCTTCTATATGCTGCAAGACGGAGGCTGCCAGAAGTGTAGTCTTCGACAGGATTAGATATCCCCCTCTTATTCTGGCATTCTGCAGTTCAGTCCACCGATATGGCCCTTTACACATATACCCATGCACATGTAGTGTAGTTCCTTGCTTGCGAGTACTTTGGATGAGTACTCACGGTTGCTTTTCTCCCTCTTTTCCCCCTTTTCCCTTCTACCTGGTTGTCGCAACCAGATGCCGGAGTCCAGGAGCCAGACGCCACCGTCGATGACGACTACTACCCCGGAGGTGCCTACTGCTACGTGCTGCCTGCCGACGACGACCAGGAGTAGTTAGGAGGATCCCAGGCAGGAGGCCTGCGCCTCGTTCGATCTGTATCCCAGTTTGTGCTAGCCTTCTTAAGGCAAGCTTGTTTAACTTATGTCTGTACTCAGATATTTTTGCTTCCGCTGACTCGTCTATGATCGAGCACTTGTATTCGAGCCCTCGAGGCCCCTGGCTTGTATTATGAGGCTTGTATGACTTATTTTTATTTGTAGAGTTGTGTTGTGATATCTTCCCGTGAGTCCCTGATCTTGATCGTACACATTTGCGTGCATGATTAGTGTATGATTGAATCGGGGGCGTCACACCATACCTATTTTTATTCTTTGTCGAAGGCTTTTCAGCGATGTTGAGGAAGGCACAAGCAGAGGGTAGCATTAAAGGTGTCGGTTTTGGGAGCACTGGCCCCCAAGTCACGCACCTCTTATTTGCAGATGACAGCATTGTGTTCTTGCAGGGTACTCCGGAAAATGTCCTTGTGCTAAAGAACATCTTAGTTAGATATGAAGCAGCATCCGGGCAAAAAATCAATCTTCAAAAGTCGTCCATTTTCTTTGGGAAAGGATGTGGACAGCAACAAAAAGATGTTCTAAAGCAAGATCTTGGTATTGAACAAGAAGCACTCAGCGAGAGATACTTGGGCCTGCCAATGGTGGTGGGGAGATCCAAGGATGGCACTTTTAAGTATGTGACAGAATGTTCAAAAGGAAAAGTAACGGGATGGAAGGGACAAGGGCTATCAAAGAAGGCCCGGGAAGTGCTTGTGAAATCTGTTTTGCAGGCGACACCTACTCTCACAATGAGTTGTTTTCACCTCTCGAAGAAGATGTGCTGGAACCTGTCTTCAATCTCTTCAAAATCTGGTGGAGTGCAATGAATGGTGAGAGGAAAGTGGATTGGATTGCCTGGGATAAGATGTGCCAATCAAAACGGACGGGCGGCATGGGTTTTTGTGATCCGGAGGATTTCAACCAAGCCCTACTAGCAAAACAGGCATGGAGGATCTTGCAGACGCCGATGTCCTTATGTGCCAGAGTTCTTCGAGCAAGGTATTTCAGCGGTAGTTCAATCATGAGTGCCACATGCCCATCGGGTGGATCATACACTTTCAGGAGTATTTTGCATGGGAGAGACTTGCTTCGGGAGGGCGTAATATGGCGCATTGGAGATGGCTCGACAGTGAACATACACCATGACCCTTGGATCCCGGGACAAGGGAGTTTGCTGCCACTGGGCGCAGACTTCATACCAGGTATACAGAAGGTGTCTGACTTGTTGAACCACACGGGTGAAACGTGGGACGATACAAAACTCCAAGCTATGTTCTCCGTAGATGACGCCAATCACATTAAGCAGATAGCTGTAGGAGGGCCGGGAGCTCAGGATTATATTGCATGGAATCATACAAAAAAGGTATCTTCACTATCAGGTCAGCCTACCACCTGAGGATGGCCATGAATGTTGCAAAACGGGGGCAGCCGGGACCCTCTTCGGCTGCGCTTACACATCATGGCTGTCTGTCATTGTGGGATACATCGGCCCCAGGGAAAGCAAAATTACATATGTGGCGGCTGATGAAGAACGGCCTGGCGATGGGAGCTGAACTACTACGGCGCCGCATCAAGGGGGGGGGGGGGTATTTTGTGCTGCTTGTGGACGCGAAGAAACCGGTTTTCACCGGTTCTGGGGGTGCTCGCATTCAGTGTTCTTCTGAGAACATCTTTGCTCGTAGTTGGGAATCTCGGTGGCAACACCTGAAGGTAATATTCCTTAGAGGCAATAATAAAGTTATTATTTATTTCCTTATATCATGATAAATGTTTATTATTCATGCTAGAATTGTATTAACCGGAAACATAATACATGTGTGAGTACATAGACAAACAGAGTGTCACTAGTATGCCTCTACTTGACTAGCTCGTTGATCAAACATGGTTATGTTTCCTAGCCATAGGCATGAGTTGTCATTTGATTAACGGGGTCACATCATTAGGAGAATGATGTGATTGACTTGACCCATTCCGTTAGCTTAGCACACGATCGTTGAGTATTCTGCTATTGCTTTCTTCATGACTTATACATGTTCCTATGACTATGAGATTATGCAACTCCCGTTTACCGGAGGAACACTTTGTGTGCTACCAGACGTCACAACGTAACTGGGTGATTATAAAGGTGCTCTACAGGTGTCTCCAAAGGTACTTGTTGGGTTGGCGTATTTCGAGATTAGGATTTGTCACTCGAATTGTCGGAGAGGTATCTCTGGGCCCACTCGGTAATGCACATCACTTAAGCCTTGCAAGCATTGCAACTAATGAGTTAGTTGCGGGATGATGTATTACGGAACGAGTAAAGAGGCTTGCCGGTAACGAGATTGAACTAGGTATTTGAAAGTGCAACTATCCCTAGGTGGTTTTGGTAATTCATAACAACATATAGCTCATTGAGCTAATGCTATTCCAAGATGATTATTTCAGGAAAGCTCAATGATTGGCATGGCATGGATGGTGAAAGTGGAACCCTCAAAATGCTAAGGACAAAGGATTGGCTCAAGCTCAAATGCTCAAGACTCTTCATTTTACATTTTAGTGATCCAAGATCACATTGAGTCCATAGGAAAAGCCAATACTATCAAGGAGGGATGAGGTGTTGCTTAATGAGCCCTTTGCTTCATGTGCTTAATAATATGCTCCAAAATCCTCAGCTACTTTCTCATATCCACTCTTGACCTAAACTTAAAGCCGAACTCGGTCCTACCGATTCTTCCTATTCGGCGCCACCGAGTTTCACATGTCATAAGCCACTGCCAAACCCTAGCAAATCGGTTCTACCGATAGGGATCTCGGTCTCACCGAGATGGGATTGCAATTTCTCTGTTTACTTTTCGTAACTTTTCGGTCTCACCGAAAGAGCGGATCGGTCCCACCGAGATTGCAATGCAAACTCTCTGTTTCCTTTTTGTAACTTTTCGGTCTCACCGAAAGAGCAAATCGGTCCCACCGAGTTTGTCTGACCAACTCTCTGGTTAGCTTATTACCAAATCGGTCTCACCGAGTTTGTGTAATCGGTCTCACCGAGATTACGTTATGCCCTAACCCTAACCACATCGGTCCTACCGAGTTGCATATTAGTCCCACCGAAAATCTCTAACGGTCACTAGGTTTACTATTTCAGTCCGACCAAGTTTGTTGATTCGGTCCCACCGAGATTGGTAAATTGTGTGTAACAGTTGGATTTTGTGTGGAGGCTATATATACCCCTCCACCTCCTCTTCACTCATGGAGAGAGCCATCAGAACACATCTACACTTCCAACTCATATGTTCCGAGAGAGAACCACCTACCCTTGTGTTGAGGCCAAGATATTCCATTCCTACCATATGAATCTTGATCTCTAGCCTTCCCCAAGTTGCTTTCCACTCAAATCTTCTTTCCACCAAATCCAAATCCTGTGAGAGAGTGTTGAGTGTTGGGGAGACTATCATTTGAAGCACAAGAGCAAGGAGTTCATCATCAACACACCATTTGTTACTTCTTGGAGAGTGGTATCTCCTAGATTGGCTAGGTGTCACTTGGGAGCCTCCGACAAGATTGTGGAGTTAAACCAAGGAGTTTGTAAGGGAAAGGAGATCGCCTACTTCGTGAAGATCTACCGCTAGTGAGGCAAGTCCTTCGTGGGCGATGGCCATGATGGGATAGACAAGGTTGCTTCTTCGTGGACCCTTCGTGGGTGGAGCCCTCCGTGGGCTCGCGCAACCGTTACCCTCCGTGGGTTGAAGTCCCCATCAACGTGGATGTAGATAACACCACCTATCCGAACCACGACAAAAACATCCTTGTCTCCAATTGCGTTTGAATTCTCCAAACCCTTCCCTTTACATTCTTGCAAGTTGCATGCTTTACTTTCTGCTGCCTATATACTCTTTGCATGCTTGCTTGAATTGTGTGATGATTGCTTGACTTGTTCTAAAGTAGCTAAAATCTGCCAAGAACTAATTTTGGGAAAAGGTTAAGTTTTTAATTGGTCAAGTAGTCTAATCACCCCCCCTCTAGACATACTTCCGATCCTACAAGTGGTATCAGAGCTTTGGTCTCCATTTTCTTTGATTTCCATAGCTTTTGGTGGTCATAGCCTTGGTTTCACAACCTAGGAGAGTATGGCGTCTAGCGAGGGAAATTATCACCGTAGAGGTCCTTACTTTGATGGTACTAATTTTGCTAGTTGGAAGCATAAAATGAAAATGCATATTCTCGGACATAACCCTGCCGTTTGGGCTATTGTGTGTGTTGGTTTGCAAGGTGACTTCTTCGATGGGAAAAAACCATACCGTGAAGCTACCGTGGATAAGTTGAAGATGTTGCAATACAACGCTCAAGCTTGTGATATTCTCTTCAACGAATTGTGCCCTGAAGAATTCAACAAAAGCAGCCGTCTTGAGAATGCAAAGGAAATTTGGGATACTTTGATTGATATGCACGAAGGTACTGACACCGTCAAGGAATCCAAATTGGATGTGCTTCAAAGTCAACTTGACAAGTTCAAAATGAGGGATGGTGAAGGTGTCGCTGAAATGTACTCTAGGCTTGCTCTCATCACAAACGAGATTGCCGGCTTAGGGAGTGAAGAGATGACCGATAGATTCATCATCAAGAAGATCCTAAGAGCCTTGGATGGAAAATATGATACCGTGTGCACATTGATCCAAATGATGCCCAATTACAAAGATCTCAAGCCACCGCAGGTCATTGGAAGAATTGTTGCTCATGAGATGTCACTCAAGGATAAATAGGAACTTCACAACAAATCAAGTGGTGCCTACAAAGCCTCATGTGAAGCCCCCACATCATCAAGTGAGAAACAAACCTTCAATGAAGAATTGAGCTTAATGGTGAAGAACTTCAACAAATTCTACAAGAGTAGAAGCAAATATAGAAGCTCCAAGTCAAGGTCCTACAATGACAAAAGATCTTCTAGTCGAGAGCGAAACTGCTAAAATTGTGGAACACCCGGACACTATTCCAATGAGTGTACGACTCCCTACAAAAGAAGAGAAGATTCTCCAAAAAGAAGAAGCAAAAGAGAAGAATCACCTCCAAGAGAGAGAAGGAGTAGATATGATCGTTATGAACGAAGATACTCACGGAGAAGCAAGGATTCGGAAAGAAAGGAAAAATCATCAAGGAGCTACACCAAACAAAGACATCAAGCTCATGTTGGTGAATGGGTATCCGGCTCCGACTCTGACAACCACTCCGAGAGAAGTTATCACCCGATTCCGAATATACTCAAGATGAAGGTGTTGCCGGTCTAGCACTTGTATCAACCAACTCCTACGACATATTTGACTCACCAAATGAAGGAATTGGAAGATGCTTCATGGCCAAAGGTCCTAAGGTAACACACCCCGAGTATGTTGATTTTAATAGTGATGAAGATGACTTGTTAGGTGATGATGATTTACTTGTTGACAACTCTAGTGATGAATACTATGATGAAACGTCAATAAATCATGCTAATCAAGATAAAACGAATGACAATGATAAGGAGAAAATTGAGGCTCTAACTAAAGAACTAAACACTCTTAAGTTAGCTCATGAAACTATCTTCGAAGATCATCGAGAACTTTTAAGAGCTCATGAGAAGTTATGCTTTGAAAAGCTCAATCTTGAGCAAGAGCATGAGTTTTTAAAGGCAATCAATGATGATCTCCGCAAGAAAAGTTCTTCTTACATTGCCAAGCGTTTACTCTTATCCACTTATATGCCTCAAGTCAAGCCTAGTAACAAGAACAAGAAAGATTCTTCCTCTAGTAGTAACAATGATCATGTTAAATCCAATATTGTTGCTTCTAGTAGTTCTCTTGATTCCACTAGTGATTCTCTTAGCCAAGTTACACTTGAGCAAGAAAATAGCTTATTGAAGGGAATTATAGAGAAAGGAGTGTACAAAAGTCTTGCCGGGAGTAAGCAATTCGAGGAAATTGTACGCAAGCAAGGAAGGCACCGGAAGAATCAAGGTGTTGGTTTTGAACGAAAGTTCAATGCCAATGGAGTTGAGTGGGAAGAAGATCAATACCCCAAGACAAAGTTTGTTCCACAACAAGAGAAGTATGATCCTACTTCTTTCAAGGGGACACAAACTCAAGATGATCTTCCACCACAAGACTACAAGCAAAAAGGCAAGGACAAACTTCAAGAGGAAATTGATGCATTTGAAGAAGCTTCTAAGACCTTTGTCAAGTGGATTCCCAAGACTACTTAAAGTTCCACTTCATAAAGTTCCCATTAAGATGGTGTGGATCCAAAAGAAGAAGAACTAGAAAGTTCTTGAGGGTGACTCCGCCAACGTACTTCACTCTTGTCATTTTGGCAAGAACAAGTGCAATCAACTTCCACATCTTGCACTAGTTCAAGGAGTCACAAACCCTCTTGTTGGTAAGTCAAGGGAAAGGTAACCTAAAAGCTTTCATAGACATCATCTTGTGTGTGCATCATTCTATGTCTATGGATATCCTTGTTTGTTCCTTGTGGGACTAACCCATGTAGGTATTGAAAGTGCAATTCACTCAAATGGATACCTCCAAGTGATCTACATCAACTTTGAGCATCCACATCTTCAACATCTACATGAAGTCATCATCGACAAAACCCAAGGTTAGTTCATCCCTCTTAAGGGGGGATATCACATCTAGGGGGAGCTTTACTCTAAGACTTGAGCTAAAGCAACTCTAATGATGTGAACACAACAATGCTTTATGTAAAAGTGGTAACCCCACTTGAGCTTAAACAATGAGTATGACCTATGATCAAGTGTTCTCATTTGACTCCTAAGTCAATATACTCATATATAGATGACCTAGTCATCACAAATTGCTTGATAGATGCTAGAATTGGTTGTGCATGCGCTGTCACATATTTAAATTGCCATTTTATTATGTGAGCATGTTGGTTGCATATTTTACTCATTCGAGGACATCCACTTGTTGTTTTGATTGTTTGGTTTTGTTTTCTTTTGCCAAGTGGATGGACAAGAATGCTTAAGAACCTTCTCTAGCTATCTATGCTTTTCTTGTCTCAAACTCTATTCATGCTACATCACAAAATTTGATCAAGTCAGATTCGAACCACTCTGTGTGAGGAGCACTCGGAGTCCCCGATTCGTCATAGACTTAAACTTCCAAAACTTCTTTGTGATTCTCGGTCTGACCGTTACCTCACTTTCGGTCCTACCGAGATCATCAAGTCGATCTATGTTTTCGATCTCGGTGCAACCGATTTGAACCATTCGGTCACACCGAGTTGTTCCACTCGGTCACACCGACAGGGTCGGGCTATATATAGACACGGGCAAAAATTTGGAAATTTCTCCGAACCCTTTCACCCGCGCGATAGCTCGCTCTGCCAACATGGTCTCCGGATCGTCTCCTCGCCGCCAGCCGCCTCCAGTCGCTGGTCTCCGTCGCCGTCAACGGAATTCAACCCCGCCGTTGCCGCCGTCGCGAGTCTCCGCCAAACTAGGGTATGGACTCGATCTTTGTGCTATTCCCCAATCTGATTCCTAGCACACTGTGATTGTATTTATTCTAGCCACGTTTGAAACACTCCTATCCAATCAATGCATTCGTAGAATAAGTTTGATTCGAAAATTTTAGGGTTAGGTTTCCGCAGAAACCATCTCGGACCCACCGAGTTGAAAAACTCGGTCCCACCGATTTGGCTCATGCCATTGCACAAGTGAGACTCGGTCTGACCGAGAATTACTAATCGGTGTGACCAATTTTGGAACTTTGTGAAACCCTAGCAGTCTCGGTGCCACCGAACTGTGACTCCGTCCGACCGAGTTCACTAGTTTAGGTTCCAAAAACTGCTTCGGTATCACCGAGTTTAAAAATCGGTAGATCCGAAATGATTTCTGTGGGAAACTAAAACTAAGATTTTGAATCATTCTTTTGCAAAAATCTCTGCATTTTGTGATGCTCATCCACTCTACCTCATCTATAAACTATTCACAGGGTCAGCAGTCGGCTTGTTCATCATGTCAGATCAAAGTGACAGCCAGAATGTGTCAGAACAGCAAGTGCACATGAGTGAGGGCACTAGTCCCTCCAGTTCTTCAGATGAAGGCAACAGGAGCACCCCAAGTAACTTGCCAAAAGCTGCCACCAGACAAAAGAAGAAAAGAACCTCAGAATCAGAGGATGAGGACTATGTGGCAGAAGAGGAAGCCACTTCCAAGAGAGTTGTGCTTAAGAAGGAGTATGGCTCATCTGCAACCATCAAGCCAGGATTGCACAAAAAGGCACCTGCTAGGAGAGTTCCTACCTCCAAGCCTAGGAAGGATGCACCTGAAGGAACTATAAAGTTCACCATGGAATCTGAAGAACATATTGGCCAGGACAAGAAAAAGAAAAGAGTCAGAACTACCACTGCCAGAGTTGTTGGCAAGCCTTCTATGAGGAAAGATCCTTCTGAAGAAGAGGAAGAAGAGGTTGCTGCACCAGCACCTAAGATGCCAAAGCTGATGGGTGATGCTATCAAATCAGGGGCTACTGCATCCAAGCCCAAGGAAGCACCCAAGGCTGCATCAAAGGCCAAGACACTCCAAAGAGAAACACAAGGAGCATACCAGCTGCTGAGAAGAATAAGGCCCCAGTGCCTGACACTGCTGAAGAAGAGGAAGGACAAGTACTCAGAAAGTTGAAGCCCAAGATCCCAGACCACAATGATGCTCATCCTGTGGCTGAGGACATGAAGATCAGAAGAGACTCAGGGCTGAGAAAGTGGAGAGCAGAAGACCCATATGCTACCAGAAGAAGAACTGTTGTTGACTACAGGTTCCACACTAAGGAACAACAGGACTTCTATGAGACTGTGTTGCTTGATATGAAGCCCATTTTTTATGACATGAGATGGGTTGACTGGGAATACATCAAGGACAATGAAGAGCACTTTCCTGGAGTGCAAGACAGCTTCAAGGCTTGTGGAGTAGCTAACTTTGTTGGGCAGAAGCTCACAAAGTGGAATGAAGAGCTGATCATGCAGTTCTACTCCACAGCACACTTCTATCCAGATGGAAGGATTGTGTGGATGTCAGAAGGTACGAGGTACCAATCAACAGTTGTTGAGTGGGCACAGCTCATCAATGCCCCAAAGGAGCATGAGGATGACCTAGATATGTATGCCAAGAAGAAGATGGACCACAACTCTATGTCCAACATGTACAAGGAGATCCCAAACAAGGAACTTGATACTTTCAAGTTTGGATCAGTACATTATCTTCTGTCAGGGTTGCCAACCATCAATTGGATTCTGAGGCACACTCTGTTGCCCAAGTCAGGTGATCACAAGATGATCAGAGGCCATGCAATCAACTTGCTTCATATCTTTGATGTGCCACAAAAGTTCAAGGTCATGAGCCTCATGGTAGAAACAATCAAGAGAACTGCAGCAGATCAGAAGAGGAGCTGTGGATATGCCCCTCAGATCCAAGAGTTGATAAACTCCAAGATGGGCACAGGCATATACTTATTGGACAAGGAACATTTGCCTCTTCATCCAGACTTTGAGGACAATCAAGTTGTGATGAACAGGGATGAACCATCTTCAGCTCATGCACAAGCTAAGAAGGAGAAGGCAAGGAAGGAGAAAGCTGCCAAGATGCCAACTCAAGAGGAGGCATCTGAGTATTTCTTGAAAACCAAGCAAGAGCATCTTAGTTACTTGATTGCATCCGCACCGAGGATTGAGAAAGGACTGGCCACCCTCACTCAGAATCAGGAGAGCTTAGAGAGAATCGTAGAACAAAAGTTCTATGACTTGGATGTCAAAGTAATAGAGATTCAGTCTGCAGTGGAGCAACTTCAAGATGACATGCAGGGGAGGAAAGGGAAGACTACAACTGATGCATTTGCCAGAGTGCCACGAGCTCACAGGTCAACTGCAGTGCCAGTTCCTGACACCAGAGCCACCACCTCAGCTCCAGCCACAACACCAGCCCAACCAGCTCCAGCATCTACTTCAGCTCCAGCACCAACCACGTCTACAGAAGCCTTCGTCCATGGAGTGATCCAGACTCCACCACCACCAGAAGATCAAGCCTGAGAGTCGATCTAGCACTATGCATTTTCTAGGAACTTTTTGGTAACTTGTCGCCAAAGGGGGAGAAAAATGTATAGATCATAGGCTTCGAGAGAGAGTGTTGCTTTTATTCTCTCTTGTTTTATTTGGTGGCTTTTCAAACTTTGTTTGCTTTTGGTTGAGATACTATGATATGCTTGTGAGACATTGATGATCATGTGTTTGATCATAAGCTACACTTATGCATGCTTGATATATCTTATCTATCTTATGTGATCATTCACTTTTCTTGGTGATGAGTGCATGTATTTAATTCCTATCATTTTGAGCGCTCCACCAAGATGTATGTGACATGGAAGAGTAACCCATGATTCTAACTCTTTGTGCATTTGCAGTCCAAAGCAAATTTTAAATATGCACAAATTTAGGGGGAGCTCTTACTTATCACATACTTCTTAAAGCGACGATATATTTCATTCTTATTATCATTTGTCAAAGCTTTGATCTATATGTTGTCATCAGTTACCAAAAAGGGCGAGATTGAAAGTGCAACTATCCCTAGGTGGTTTTGGTAATTCATAACAACATATAGCTCATTGAGCTAATGCTATTCCAAGATGATTATTTCAGGAAAGCTCAATGATTGGCATGGCATGGATGGTGAAAGTGGAACCCTCAAAATGCTAAGGACAAAGGATTGGCTCAATCTCAAAAGCTCAAGACTCTTCATTTTACATTTTAGTGATCCAAGATCACATTGAGTCCATAGGAAAAGCCAATACTATCAAGGTGGGATGAGGTGTTGCTTAATGAGCCCTTTGCTTCATGTGCTTAATGATATGCTCCGAAATCCTCAGCTACTTTCTCATATCCACTCTTAACCTAAACCCAAAGCCGAACTCGGTCCTACCGATTCTTCCTATCCGGCGCCACCGAGTTTCACATGTCATAAGCCACTGCCAAACCCTAGCAAATCGGTTCTACCGATAGGGATCTCGGTCTCACCGAGATGGGATTGCAATTTCTCTGTTTAATTTTCGGAAATTTTCGGTCTCACCGAAAGAGCGGATCGGTCCCACCGAGATTGCAATGCAAACTCTTTGTTTCCTTTTTATAACTTTTCGGTCTCACCGAAAGAGCAAATCGGTCCCACCGAGTTTGTCTGACCAACTCTCTGGTTAGCTTATTACCAAATCGGTCTCACCGAGTTTGTGTAATCGGTCTCACCGAGATTATGTTATGCCCCAACCCTAACCATATCGGTCCTACCGAGTTGCATATCAGTCCCACCAAAAATCTCTAACGGTCACTGGGTTTACTATTTTGGTCCGACCGAGTTTGTCGATTCGGTCCCACCGAGATTGGTAAATTGTGTGTAACGGTTGGATTTTGTGTGGAGGCTATATATACCCCTCCACCTCCTCTTCATTCGTGGAGAGAGCCATCATAACACATCTACACTTCCAACTCATATGTTCTAAGAGAGAACCACCTACCCTTGTGTTGAGGCCAAGATATTCCATTCCTACCATATGAATCTTGATCTCTAGCCTTCCCCAAGTTGCTTTCCACTCAAATCTTCTTTCCACCAAATCCAAATCCTGTGAGAGAGAGTTGAGTGTTGGGGAGACTATCATTTGAAGCACAAGAGCAAGGAGTTCATCATCAACACACCATTTGTTACTTCTTGGAGAGTGGTGTCTCCTAGATTGGCTAGGTGTCACTTGGGAGCCTCCGACAAGATTGTGGAGTTGAACCAAGGAGTTTGTAAGGGCAAGGAGATCGCCTACTTCGTGAAGATCTACCGCTAGTGAGGAAAGTCCTTCGTGGGCGATGGCCATGATGGGATAGACAAGGTTGCTTCTTCGTGGACCCTTCGTGGGTGGAGCCCTCCGTGGACTCGCGCAACCGTTACCCTCCGTGGGTTGAAGTCTCCATCAACGTGGATGTAGGATAGCACCACCTATCCGAACCACGACAAAAACATCCTTGTCTCCAATTGCGTTTGAATTCTCCAAACCCTTCCCTTTACATTCTTGCAAGTTGCATGCTTTACTTTCCGCTGCCTATATACTCTTTGCATGCTTGCTTGAATTGTGTGATGATTGCTTGACTTGTCCTAAAGTAGCTAAAATCTGCCAAGAACTAATTTTGGGAAAAGGTTAAGTTTTTAATTGGTCAAGTAGTCTAATCACCCCCCTCTAGACATACTTCCGATCCTACAGTATTGAGATACCGATGATCGAATCTCGGGCAAGTAACATACCGATGACAAAGGGAACAACGTATGTTGTTATGCGGTTTGACCGATAAAGATCTTCGTAGAATATGTGGGAGCTAATACGAGCATCCACGTTCCGCTATTGGTTATTAATCGGAGACGTGTCTCGGTCATGTCTACATAGTTCTCAAACCCGTAGGGTCTACACGCTTAAAGATCGATGACGGTTATATTATGAGTTTATGTGTTTTGATGTACCGAAGGTAGTTCGGAGTTCCTGATGAGATCGGGGACATGACGAGCAGTCTCAAAATGATCAAGACGCAAAGATCGATATATTGGACGACTATATTCGGACATCGGAAAGGTTCCAAGTGATTCGGGTATTTTTCAGAGTACCGGGGAGTTACGGGAATACTGGAAAGAAGTATTGGGCCTGAATGGGCCTTAGTGGGAAGGAGAGGCAGCAACCAGGAGGTGGCGCGCGCCCCCCTCCCAAGCCCAGTCCGAATTAGACAAGGGGTTTGGGCGCGGCCCCCCTCTCCCCTCCTTCTCCTCTTTCCCCTTTCCCCCTTCTCCTAGTTGGACTAGGAAAGGAGGAAACCTACTCCAACTAGGAGTAGGAATCCTAGTCCCTTGGCGCGCCCTGATACGCCCATTTTGCATCATGCTTTTATATCGATATTTATTGCATTATGGGTTGTTATTTCACTTTATGTCACAATACTTATGGTTATTCTCTCTTATTTTACAAGGTTTACATAAGAAGGGAGAATGCCGGCAGCTGGAATTCTGGGCTGGAAAAGGAGCAAATATTAGAGACCTATTCTGCGCAACTCCAAGAGTCCTGAAACTCCACGGAACATCTTAAAATAAAAAAAGAAAAATCCTCGCCAAAGATGAAGGCTAGGCGGCCCACACCCTGCTCACGAGGGTGGGGGGCGCCCCCCCTAGGGCGCGCCCCCTACCTCGTGCGCCCCCCTGGTGGCTCTCCGACGCCCATCTTCTCCTATATGAAGTCTTTCGATGAGAAAAAAATAAGGAGGAACTTTTCGGGACGAGACTCCGCCGCCACGAGGCGGAACCTTGGCGGAACCAATCTAGAGCTCTGGCAGAGCTGTTCCGTCGGGGATACTTCCCTCCGGGAGGGGGAAATCATCACCATTGTCATCACCAACGCTCCTCTCATCGGGAGAGGGCAATCTCCATCAACATCTTCACCAGCACCATCTCATCTCCAAACCCTAGTTTATCTCTTGTATCCAATTCTTGTCTCAAAGTCCGGGATTGGTGCTAGTAGGTTGCTAGTAGTGTTGATTATTCCTTGTAGTTGATGCTAGTTGGTTTATTTGGTGGAAGATCATATGTTCAGATCCTATATGCACATTATTACCCCTCTGATTATGAACATGAATATGCTTTGTGAGTAATTACGTTTGTTCCTGAGGACAAGGGAGAAGTCTTGCTATTAGTAGTCATGTGAATTTGGTATTCGTTCGATATTTTGATAAGATGTATGTTGTCTAGCCTCTAGTGGTGTTATGTGAACGTAGACTGCATAACACTTCACCATTATTTGGGCCTAGAGGAAGGCATTGGGAAGTAATAAGTAGATGATGGGTTGTTAGAGTGACAGAAGCTTAAACCCTAGTTTATGCGTTGCTTCGTTAGGGGCTGATTTGGATCCATATGTTTCATGCTATGGTTAGGTTTACCTTAATACTTTTGTTGTAGTTGCGGATGCTTGCAATAGAGGTTAATCATAAGTGGGATGCTTGTTCAAGTAAGAACATCACCCAAGCACCGGTCCACCCACATATCAAATTATCAAAGTACCGAACGCGAATCACATCAACGTGATGAAAACTAGCTTGACGATATTCCCATGTGTCCTCGGGAGCGCTTTTCCTATTATAAGAGTTTGTTCCGGCTTGTCCTTTGCTACAAAAAGGATTGGTCCACCTTGCTGCACCTTATTTACTTTCGTTACTTGTTGCTCGTTACAATTTACCTTATCACCAAACTATCTGTTACCACTTATTTCAGTACTTGCAGAGAATACCTTGCTGAAAACCGCTTATCATTTCCTTCTGCTCCTCGTTGGGTTCGACACTCTTACTTATCGAAAGGACTATGATAGATCCCCTATAGTTGTGGGTCATCAAGACTCTTTTCTGGTGGCGTTGCCGTGGAGTGTAGCGCCTTTGGTAGGTGGAATTTGGTAAGAAAAATTTATATAGTGCGCTGAAATTTACTGTCACTTGTTACTATGGAAAGTAATTCTCTGAGGGGCTTGTTCGGGTATCTTCACCCTGTCCAGTAGAGCAAATAGTTTCTCCTCAACCTACTGAACCTATTGAAAATGAAACTCCTTTTGAATTTCCTTCGGGTATGATGGAAAAACTGCTAGCTAACCCTTTTACAGGAGATGGAACAAAGCATCCTGATGAGCAGTTAATATATGTGGATGAAGTTTGTGGATTATTTAAGCTTGCAGGTGTACCCGATGATGTTGCTAAGAAGAAGGTATTCCCTTTATCTTTGAAGGAAGACACATTGACATGGTATAGTGTTGGGGATCGTAGCAGAAATTAAAATTTTCCTATGCATCACCAAGATCTATCCATGGAGTATTCTAGCAACGAGGGGATAGGAGAGCATCTACATACCACTTGTAGATCGCAACGGAAGCGTTCAAGAAGAACGTGGATGATGGAGTCGTACTCGCCGTGATCCGAATCACCGATGACCTAGTGCCGAACGGACAGCAGCTCCGCATTCAACACACGTACGGTCAGGATAACGTCTCCTCCTTCTTGATCCAGCAAGGGGGAAGGAGAGGTTGATGAAGATCCAGCAGCACGACGGCGTGGTGGTGGATGCAGCAGAGTTCCAGCAGGGCTTCGCCAAGCAACTACGGAGAGAGGGAGAGGTGTAACAGGGAGAGGGAGGCGCCAAGGCTGCAGGGTGCGGCTGCCCTCCCTCCCCCCCTTTATATAGGCCCCCTAGGGGGGGCGCCGGCCCTGGAGATCCATCTCCAGGGGGCGGCGGCCAGGGGGAGGCTTGCCCCCCAAGCCATGTGGGGCGCCTCCTGCCCTAGGGTTTCCAACCCTAGGCGCAGGGGGAGGCCCATGGGGGGCGCACCAGCCCACTATGGGCTGGTTCCCTCCCCACTTCAGCCCACGGGGCCCTCCGGGATGGGTGGCCCCACCCGGTGGACCCCCGGGACCTATCTGGTGGTCCCGGTATAATACCGGTGACCCCCCAGATCATTCCCGATGGCCGAAACGACACTTCCTATATATAACTCTTTACCTCCGGACCACTCTGGAACCTCTTGTGACGTCCGGGATCTCATCCGGGACTCCGAACAACCTTCGGTTTGCTGCATACTAATATCTTTAACAACCCTAGCGTCACCGAACCTTAAGTGTGTAGACCCTACGGGTTCGGGAGACATGCAGACATGACCGAGACGATCTCCTGTCAATAACCAACAGCGGGATCTGGATACCCATGTTGGCTCCCACATGCTCCTCGATGATCTCATCGGATGAACCACGATGTCGAGGACTTAATCAATCCCGTACTCAATTCCCTTTGTCTATCGGTACGATACTTGCCCGAGATTCGATCGTCGGTATACCGATACCTTGTTCAATCTCGTTACCGGCAAGTCTCTTTACTCGTTCCCGTAACACATCATCCCGTGAACAACACCTTGATCACATTGAGCTCATTATGATGATGTCTTACCGAGTGGGCCCAGAGATACCTCTCCGTCACACGGAGTGACAAATCCCAGTCTCGATTCATGCCAACCCAACATATACTTTCGGAGATACCTGTAGTGCACCTTTATAGTCACCCAGTTACGTTGTGACGTTTGATACACCCAAAGCACTCCTACGGTATCCGGGAGTTGCATAATCTCATGGTCTAAGGAATGATACTTGACATTCAGAAAAGCTCTAGCAAACAAACTACACGATCTTTTGTGCTATGCTTAGGTTTGGGTCTTGTCCATCACATCATTCTCCTAATGATGTGATCCTGTTATCAATGACATCCCCATGTCCATAGTCAGGAAACCATGACTATCTATTGATCAACGAGCTAGTCAACTAGAGGCTTACTAGGGACACATTGTGGTCTATGTATTCACACATGTATTATGATTTCTGGACAATACAATTATGGCATGAATAATAGACAATTATCATGAACAAGAAAATATAATAATCCTTTTATTATTGCCTCTAAGGCATATTTCCAACAGTCTCCCACTTGCACTAGAGACAATAGTCTAGTTACATTGTGATGAATCGCACACCCATGGAATTTTGGTGTTGATCATGTTTTGTTCTAGGGAGAGGTTTAGTCAACGGATCTGCCACATTCAGGTCCGTATGTACTTTACAAATTTCTATGTCTCCATTTTGAACACTTTCACGAATGGAGTTGAAGCGACGCTTGATATGCCTGGTCTTCCTGTGAAACCTGGGCTCCTTCGCAAGGGCAATTGCTCCAGTGTTGTCACAGAAGAGAGTCATCGGGTTCGACGCATTGGGTATGACTCCTAGGTCGGTAATGAACTCCTTCACCCAGACTGCTTCTTGTGCTGCCTCCGAGGCTGCCATATACTCTACTTCACATGTAGATCCCGCCACGACGCTTTGCTTGCAACTGCACCAGCTTACTGCCCCTCCATTCAAAATATACACGTATCTGGTTTGTGACTTGGAGTCATCCAGATCTGTGTCGAAGCTGGCGTCGACGTAACCCTTTACGACGAGCTCTTCGGCACCTCCATAAAAGAGAAACATATCCTTAGTCCTTTTCAGGTACTTCAGGATGTTTTTGACCACTGTCCAGTGTTCCTTGCCGGGATTACTTTGGTACCTACCTACCAAACTTACGTCAAGGTTTACATCGGGTCTGGTACACAACATGGCATACATAATAGACCCTATGGCTGAGGCATAGGGGATGACACTCATCTCTTCTATATCTTTTGCCGTGGTCGGGCATTGAGCCGTGCTCAATCGCACACCTTGCAATACAGGCAAGAACCCCTTCTTGGACTGATCCATTTTGAACTTCTTCAAAATCTTGTCAAGGTACGTACTTTGTGAAAGACCGATGAGGCGTCTCGATCTATCTCTATAGATCTTGGTGCCTAATATATAAGCAGCTTCTCCAAGGTCCTTCATTGAAAAACATTTGTTCAAATAGGCCTTTATGCTTTCCAAGAATTCTATATCATTTCCCATCAATAGTATGTCATCCACATATAATATGAGAAATGCTACGGAGCTCCCACTCACTTTCTTGTAAACGCAGGCTTCTCCATAAGTCCGCATAAACCCAAACGCTTTGATCATCTCATCAAAGCTAATGTTCCAACTCCGAGATGCTTGCACCAGCCCATAGATAGAGCGTTGGAGCTTGCATACTTTGTTAGCATTCTTAGGATTGACAAAACCTTCCGGCTGCATCATATACAATTCTTCCTTAAGAAAGCCGTTAAGGAATGCCGTTTTGACGTCCATTTGCCATATCTCATAATCATAGTATGCGGCAATTGCTAACATGATTCGGACGGACTTCAGCTTCGCTACGGGAGAGAAAGTCTCATCGTTGTCAACCCCTTGAACTTGCCGATAACCCTTAGCGACAAGTCGAGCTTTATAGATGGTCACATTACCATCCGCGTCTGTCTTCTTCTTAAAGATCCATTTATTTTCTATGGCTCGCCAATCATCGGGCAAGTCATTCAAAGTCCATACTTTGTTTTCATACATGGATTCTATCTCGGATTTCATGGCTTCTAGCCATTTGTCAGAATCTGGGCCCGCCATCGCTTCTTCATAGTTCGAAGGTTCACCGTTGTCCAACAACATGATTTCCAGGACAGGGTTGCCGTACCACTCTGGTGCGGAACGCGTCCTTGTGGACCTACGAAGTTCAGTAGGAGCTTGATCAGAAGTATCTTGATCATCATCATTAACCTCCTCTCTAATCGGTGCAGGCACCACAGGAACATTTTCCTGAGCTGCGCTACTCTGATTTTCAAGAGGTAGTACTTCATCAAGCTCTACTTTCCTCCCACTTACTTCTTTCGCGAGAAACTCTTTCTCTAGAAAGGACCCGTTCTTGGCAACAAAGATCTTGCCTTCGGATCTGAGGTAGAAGGTATACCCAACTGTTTCCTTGGGATATCCTATGAAGACGCATTTTTTCGATTTGGGTTCGAGTTTTTCAGGTTGAAGTTTCTTGACATAAGCATCGCAACCCCAAACTTTCAGAAACGACAACTTAGGTTTCTTCCCAAACCATAATTCATACGGTGTCGTCTCAACGGATTTAGACGGTGCCCTATTTAAAGTGAATGCGGCTGTCTCTAGAGCGTATCCCCAAAATGATAGCGGTAGATCTGTAAGAGACATCATAGACCGCACCATATCCAATAGAGTGCGATTACAACGTCCGGACACACCGTTACGCTGAGAAGTTCCAGGCGGCGTGAGTTGTGAAACGATTCCACATTTTCTTAAGTGTGTGCCAAATTCGTGACTTAAATATTCTCCCCCACGATCTGATCGTAAGAACTTTATTTTTCTGTCACGTTGATTCTCAACCTCACTCTGAAACTCCTTGAACTTTTCAAAGGTCTCAGACTTGTGTTTCATCAAGTAGACATACCCATATCTACTCAAATCATCAGTGAGAGTGAGAACATAACTATAGCCTCCGCGAGCCTCAACGCTCATTGGACCACACACATCTGTATGTATGATTTCCAACAAGTTGGTTGCTCGCTCCATTGTCCCTGAGAATGGAGTCTTGGTCATTTTGCCCATGAGGCATGGTTCGCACGTGTCAAATGATTCATAATCGAGAGACTCTAAAAGTCCATCAGCATGGAGCTTCTTCATGCGCTTGACACCAATGTGACCAAGGCGGCAGTGCCACAAGTATGTGGGACTATCGTTATCAACTTTACACCTTTTGGTATTCACACTATGAATATGTGTATTATCACGCACGAGATTCATTAAGAATAAACCATTGACCATTGGAGCATGACCATAAAACATATCACTCATATAAATAGAACAACCATTATTCTCGGATTTAAATGAGTAGCCATCTCGCATTAAACGAGATCCAGATACAATGTTCATGCTCAAACTTGGTACTAAATAACAATTATTGAGGTTCAAAACTAACCCCGTAGGTAAATGTAGAGGTAGCGTGCCGACGGCGATCACATCGACCCTGGAACCATTCCCGACGCGCATTGTCACCTCGTCCTTCGCCAGTCTCCGTTTATTCCGCAGCTCCTGTTTTGAGTTACAAATATGAGCGACGGCACCGGTATCAAATACCCAGGATCTACTACGAGCACTGGTAAGGTACACATCAATTACATGTATATCACATATACCTTTAGTGTTGCCGGCCTTCTTATCCGCTAAGTACTTGGGGCAATTCCGCTTCCAGTGACCAGTTCCCTTGCAATAAAAGCACTCAGTTTCAGGTTTGGGTCCATTCTTTGACTTCTTCCTGGCAACTGATTTACCAGGCGCGGCAACCTCCTTGCCGTCCTTCTTGAAGTTCTTCTTACCCTTGCCTTTCTTGAACTTAGTGGTTTTATTCACCATCAACACTTGATGTTCCTTTTTGATCTCCACCTCCGCAGATTTCAGCATTGAATACAACTCGGGAATGGTCTTTTCCATCCCCTGCATATTGTAGTTCATCACGAAGCTCTTGTAGCTAGGTGGGAGCGACTGAAGGATTCTGTCAATGACCGCCTCATCCGGGAGATTAACTTCCAGCTGAGTCAAGCGGTTGTGCAACCCAGACATCTTGAGTATGTGTTCAGTGACAGAGCTATTTTCCTCCATCTTGCAGCTAAAGAACTTGTCGGAGACATCATATCTCTCGACCCGGGCATGAGCTTGGAAAATTAATTTCAGCTCCTCGAACATCTCATATGCTCCGTGTTGCTCAAAACGCTTTTGGAGCCTCGGTTCTAAGCTGTAAAGCATGCCGCACTGAACGAGGGAGTAACCATCAGTACGTGACTGATGGGCGTTCATAACGTCCTGGTTTTCTGGGAATGTGTAACGATCAAACCTCGAAGGATTTGAGTCTCTGTGCTTACCATGCTAGTCCCTGGATCGAACTCGCTAGCACACACAGTATAGATGAATACCAGAATAGCAAGTGCATCATTTATTACAACGTATGATCCAGAGTATATAAAATAAAACAATCTGCATAGCACTTGGCTAGCTTTATTCAATCAAACAGCGGAAAGTAGCAAAAAATAACGATGAGTCCCATCATAGCCCACTGGCGATGCTGAGTGCAGACTCGCGACCCTAACGATACCTTACTCTTCGTCTGAATATCCTGCAACATGAGACGTTGCAGCCATATAGGTCAATACTTTGAATGTATTGGCAAGTTACACAGGAGTAATAATATAGCAGACCTACATGTATATGCATAGTATATCAAAAGGAAGGCTTGAGGGTTTATTTTTGCGGAAAGCTGATTTTGTCCTCATAACTACCTAATAGTCAAATTCTCATTTAGTTCTTTTATTACTACAATTATGTACACAAGGTTGAGTTGGCAAAATCAACTCCAACCTACCCTTTATTAAGTTGCCCACAAATATTATTAAGTGTCACAATCTGTCAAGATCATCCAACAACTGTAATGGCATAGTGGCTCAAAGTTACCCATAACCGGGGGCACGGCTAATCATGATTAGTTTTAATACTCTGCAGAGTTTTGTACGCTTTACCCACTGGACCCAATCCGAAGATTGAGACATAGTCTTTCAGAAGAGGTTCCCTTAACCACCTGACGACCACATCCCACCTACATATGCTACATCTGTCGACACAGTCTGGGCAAGGGTTCCAACAACTGATCAACTAAGCCAGAGCCCATATAGCCAGTGGCCGCACATGGAAGCTACTAGTCACTAAGTCTGTCTGATCTTTTTGAACCTGGGCGGCATTCCACTTAGGGTGCACTCTCATGAGCGCATGGCCTTAGAAAAGGTGCAAGACCCCATGATGCCTTCCCTCAACACCAAGCAATAACACTTCCGCCCAGAGGTGAGTTAAATCCTGAGTTACTACTCAATTTGTTAAAATATATAATCCTCACATAAACTCAATGAATACACAAACCACCCCCGTCTACAAAGCATAGCAAAGTACAACTACCACGATTTGCAAAAACGGGAAGATAGGTCAACAGCATAGCAAAATAATATAGTATTCCTATACATGCATATATTCATAGTGTGATATAACTACATGCATAGAAAACAATAGGTAAAGGATGATCAACATGTAACTTGCCTTGGTTCTGGTTCAGAAAGTCACACTCCTGACAATAGCTCGCGTCGCACTCCGGACAATCTACACGTTTCACACAATTCAACAAATCAATCACCGGAACACAAAAAGAACCAAAATAGAACCAACAGCAAGAAAACCATTTTAAAAACTCAACATCAGAAGCTTAACAGCACCTAAAATGCACTACGGTCACAACGCAAAAAGAATCAATTGATTCCGATGAACAGTTTGAGAGTTATGGCCACCGGAAGATTTAATTTGAATTTGAACGAATTCAAATCTAAACAGTGCAAACATGAGAAATTTTGGTACTGTCATAATGTACTGATTTTTGTGAGTGCCTAGGAAAAAGAATCAAAAAATTTGGATTTATGGATTAGGAGTTATAGCTAATTGAAGTTTAGGTGAAAAACTGAAAATAAAACAAAAGGGAAAACAGAAAACTCCTGCACAGTTCACGCGGTACTGTAGCAACTCCTGTGCGTTTCCTGTAGCGAGTGCCATGTGGCAGCTGCCGATTGGCTGGGCGCGTGTGGTGTGCGCGTGTGCTCACCAGAACAGGGGAAAACGGCGGCGGCTTCGGGCGTCGGCGGCGGCGCGTCTCCGGCGGGTCTCCGGCGAAGTAGAGGTGACGGACGGGTGCGGTGTTGAGCGGCGGAGGCGTAGGTGAGGTCGGGCGGCGACGGGGAGTCCTCTGCGGGCAGCAACGGCGACGGGAACGGTGGTGTGCTCCGGCGGCGGCGGACGTCGGTGGCGGCAACATTCCGGTGCTCTGCAGGGTACTTTGAGGTGTCAAAAGAGTTCGTCGTCGAGTGGGGGTTCGAGGGGTGCAGGCAGCGCGGCTCTGCGGTCTCTTACGACGACGGAATCGACCGAAGAACGGCGGCGGACGGCGGAGCTCCGGGCGAGATGCGTTTCGCCCTAGCTCGTGCGTGCGGCAACAGGGAGGATCGAGGAGGGGATGCGGGGGTTCGTCGGGGTCTTGGGCTCGCGTTCGGTGTCCCTGGAGCGCACGAAATCAACCAGGGCGCCAGATCGATCCGGGTCGGCCTCGGCGTGCGTGCGCTGTGCGTGCGTCCGACCGGAGGAAGGAGATAGGTGCGGGGCCTGCTGCTCATAGAGAGGGGCGGCGGGTCGGGTTACGAGCGCGGGTCGGGTGCAGCGGCGCGTACCGCTTCGCGAGGGAGGTGGGCTACGTCGTGAGCGGGGGCTGCTGGGCCGTGTGGGCGGCGCTGCAGCGCTGGGGTTAGGTGGGCCGTGGCTTGCTGGCTAGGTGGGCCGCTGGCTAGCTGGCTGGCCGGCCGGTGTTTTTTTTAAACAAAAACTACTGCAGCAGAACAAAATAAATAAAATAAAATACACAGTATAAAAACTAAATAAAAATACATAGACAAACACTAAAAATAGCTCTACAGCTATAAACTACAGGAACACTAGTTCCAACTCTAATGCAATTTTGTAAAATAATTTTGATGCAATAGGCCACTCAAACAGCAATAAAACAATCAAATAAAATACTTTGAAAATTGCAAAAATTACCAGAACACATCAGATCAATTGGAAATAATATTCTGAACATTATGAACATTTTTAAACAGGGGAGAAGTCATATTATCTCCGCTCCAATAAATTGCCTTTTGTTGCATAATGATTTGAATATTCTGAAAAAGCAAATAATGCAATAAAAATATGATATGCATATGAATGATCTATTAACATCCTAATTTAGGAAAATTGGGATGTTACAAACCTACCCCCCTTAAGATGAATCTCGCCCTCGAGATTCAGGCTGGCTTGCAAATAGGTGTGGGTGATCCTGTCTGAGATCTTCCTCTCGTTCCCAGGTAGCTTCATCCTCTGTATGATGATCCCACTGAACCTTGCATAACTTAATTGTCTTGGTGCGAGTAACTCTCTCTGTTGTCTCCAGAATCTTAACAGGTTTCTCCTCATATGTCAAATCACTCTCCAACTGAATTGCCTCAAGTGGCACCGTGTCCCTCAATGGAACATCCATCATCTCTGCATGGCACTTCTTCAACTGAGATACATGAAAAACATTATGAACTCCTGACAAGGATTCCGGCAATTCCAGCTGATAAGCTACCTCTCCTCTACGCTCCAAGATCTTGTAAGGCCCCACAAAACGTGGTGCTAACTTACCTTTGACTCCAAACCTCTTAATCCCACGAAGGGGTGAAACTCGAAGGTATGCACGGTCTCCTACCTCATATGTCACCTCCTTACGTTTTGCATCAGCATAACTCTTCTGCCTGGACTGTGCTATCTTCAGCCTGTCACGAATCAACTTGACCTTCTCCTCAGCATCTCTGATCAAGTCTGGTCCAAAGAACTGACGTTCTCCAACCTCATCCCACATCAATGGTGTCCTGCACTTTCTGCCATACAATACCTCAAACGGTGCCATCTTCAGACTAGCCTGATAACTGTTATTATATGAGAACTCTGCATAAGGTAAATTATCATCCCAACTGGACCCATAGTCAAAAGCACAAGCTCTCAACATATCCTCCAAAATCTGATTTACCCTCTCTGTCTGCCCATCTGTCTGTGGATGGAAAGCTGTACTGAACTCCAGCCTGGTGCCCAAGGATTCATGCAACTGACGCCAAAATTTAGATGTGAACTGAGTACCTCTATCAGACACTACCTTCCTTGGAAATCCATGCAGACAAACAATTTTAGACATATAAGTTTTTGCTAGCTGAGCACTGGTATAAGTAGTCTTTACTGGGATGAAGTGAGCAACCTTAGTCAAACGATCAACAACTACCCAAATAGAATCATAACCTGACCGAGTCCTGGGTAAACCTGTAATGAAATCCATACCAATCTCATCCCACTTCCAATCAGGTATAGGCAATGGCTGTAACAAACCTGCTAGTCGCTGATGTTCTGCTTTAACTCTCTGGCACACATCACATGTTGCAATATATCCAGCAATTTCCCTCTTCAGGCTAGGCCACCAAAATCTTTCCCTCAAATCCAAATACATCTTAGTATTACCTGGGTGAATAGAATAAGGTGAATCATGCGCCTCCTGAAGAATCAACTTCCTGATATCTGCATCTTGAGGTACACAAATACGCTTCTCAAACCATATGGCTCCATGTTCATCCTCACGGAAACCTTCTGCCTTACCTTTAGCCATATTCTCTTTTATCTCAGCAATCTCCTTATCATTCTTTTGAGCTTCTCTGATCCTGTCAAGCAAAGTAGGCTTTACCTCAAGTGTTGCCAAATATCCCTTAGGAACCATCTCCAACCTGAGATTCCTGAACTGTTCACATAACTCGGGTGGCATATTATCAACATTAATTACATTAGCATGGCTCCTACGACTCAATGCATCAGCAACAACATTAGCCTTACCAGGATGATACTGCACATTCAAATCATAATCCTTAATAAGCTCCAACCATCTCCTCTGCCTGAGGTTCAAATCCTTCTGGGTAAAAATATACTTCAAGCTCTTATGATCAGTAAATATATCACAATGATTACCGATAAGATATGGCCTCCAAGTTTTCAATGCATGCACAACTGAGGCTAACTCCAAATCATGTGTAGGATAATTATGCTCATGATTCTTAAGCTGACGTGAAGCATATGAAACAACTTTACCTTCCTGCATCAAAACACTCCCAAGTCCTTGACGAGAAGCATCACAATATACCTGGAAGTCCTTATGTATGTCTGGCAGAGTTAAAACTAGTGCCGTAACCAAACGCTGCTTCAACTCCTGAAAGCTGGCTTCACATTCATCAGTCCAAACAAACTTCTTCTCCTTCTTCAACAATTCAGTCATAGGCTTTGCAATTTTGGAAAAGTTCTCAATAAACCTCCTGTAATAACCTGCAAGGCCCAAAAAGCTGCGAATCTCTCCAACTGTCGTGGGTGTCTCCCACTCTGTAACTGCAGCAACCTTAGATGGATCAACTGCAACTCCATTACCTGACACAACATGTCCAAGGAATGCAACCTCATCCAGCCAAAACTCACATTTGCTGAACTTGGCATACAACTGATGTTCCCTCAATTTCTCCAATACCAAACGCAAATGCACCTCATGCTCTTGCTTATTCTTGGAGAACACCAATATATCATCAATGAAAACAACCACAAATTTATCCAAGAACTCCATAAACACCTTGTTCATCATATTCATGAAGTATGCAGGGGCGTTAGTCAATCCAAATGACATAACAGTATATTCATACAACCCATACCTCGTAGTAAAAGCAGTCTTTGGAATATCTTGCTCACGAATCTTTAATTGATGATAACCAGAACGAAGATCAATCTTAGAAAACACAGTAGCTCCCTCCAACTGGTCAAATAGATCATTTATCATAGGCAAAGGATACTTATTCTTAATGGTTACCTCATTCAGAGAACGATAATCAACACACATCCTCAAGGTCCCATCCTTCTTCTCCACAAACAAAACTGGAGCTCCCCAAGGTGATGAACTTGGGCGAATAAATCCTTGTGCCTGCAATTCTCTTATCTGCTTCTTCAATTCCTCCAACTCTTGAGGAGGCATTCTATACGGTCTCTTTGCAATAGGTCCAGTGCCTGGTATTAAATCAATAATAAACTCAATATCTCTATCTGGTGGCATACCTGGCAACTCCTCTGGAAACACATCTGGATAATCTCTCACAACTGGCACCTCTTCCAGGCTACCCCCCTTAAGAGAGTTCACCTGCACCTGATTACGCTTATACTTACATACATATTTGATCCTCTTCCCGCCTGGTGCACTGAGAGTAATAGATCGACTGGCACAATCAATACGACCTTTATATAACTACAACCAATCCATACCCAAAATAATATCCAGACCTTGTGACTTCAATATAATCAAATCCGTAGGAAACTCATGCTTCCCAATAGACAAAGTCAACTGATGACAACCAACACCTGCTATCATCTCAGCTCCTGGGGAACTCACTCTAATAGGCATACTAAGTGTTTTGGTTGGCAATCCATGTTTATCAACAAATACCCTCAAAATAAATGAATGCGATGCACCAGTATTAAAAAGAACAACTGCAGGTACTGAGTTAATCAAGAACTTACCAATCACTGCATCAGGTTCATTATAGACCTCCTCAACATTAACATGGTTGACATGACCCTTTTGGAAGGGGTTTGGCTTGTTGACTCCTGAATTCTTCGCCCCGGGGCATTCTGTGGCATAGTGCCCCATAGCCTTACACCTGAAGCACTGCACCTGACTCAAATCCCTTGGCGCACGTGTAACCTGGTGGTTCTGGTTATTGTTCCCTCCATTGCCATTGCCATTACCATTACCATTACCTCTGCCATTGCCATTGTTACTCTTGTGCCCATTATGATGATGGTGGCCATTATGGCTGTGGCCATTCCCTCCATGATGATTATGTTCATTACCTCCATGATGATTATGTCCATTACCTCCATGATGATTATGTCCATTACCTCCATTACCATGATATGAAGTGCGTGGCTTCTGCTGTGGTCCTGAATTATACCTGTTATTGTTGTTGTACTTCCTCTTGCGATTCTCTATGGCCTGTTGCTTTCCCTCCAGCACAATAGCCTTATCAATCAGATCCTGGCAATTCCTAAAAGTGGCCACTGTCAACTGAAGGCTCAAGTCATCATTTAGGCCCTCCAAGAATTTCTCCTGCCTAGCGGCATCAGTGTTAACATCATTAGGAGCATAACATGCAAGATTATTAAATTCCTCCACATAAGCATTAACTGTGCGACCTCCCTGGCGCAAACTGCGAAACTCCTTCTTTTTCAGACTCATAGCACCAGCAGACACATGTGCAGCACGAAAAGCATCCTGAAACTAAGGCCATGTGATGGTAGCAATGGGATAAGTGACCAAGTAGTTGTCCCACCAAGCTGCAGCAGGACCCTCCAACAAATGTGAGGCAAACCTCACCCTCTCTGCATCAGTGCATCCAACCGTCTCCAGGTTCCTATTGACTGCACGGAGCCAATCATCAGCCACAATAGGTTCAGGGGAACTGGAGAACCTCTGAGGATTCAACCTCAAGAACCTGGTAAGCATATCCACGGGTGGAGGTGGCGGTGGATTGTTGTTGTTGTTGTTGTTGTTGTTGTTGTTGTTGTTGTTGTTGTTGTTGTTGTTGTTGTTGTTGTTGTTGTTGTTGTTGTTGTTGTTGTTGTTGTTGTTGTTGTTGTTGTTGTTGTTGTTGTTGTTGTTGTTGTTGTTGTTGTTGTTGTTGTTGTTGTTGTTGTTGTTGTTGTTGTTGTTGTTGTTGTTGTTGTTGTTGTTGTTGTTGTTGTTGTTGTTGTTGTTGTTGTTGTTGTTGTTGTTGTTGTTGTTGTTGTTGTTGTTGTTGTTGTTGTTGTTGTTGTTGTTGTTGTTGTTGTTGTTGTTGTTGTTGTTGTTGTTGTTGTTGTTGTTGTTGTTGTTGTTGTTGTTGTTGTTGTTGTTGTTGTTGTTGTTGTTGTTGTTGTTGTTGTTGTTGTTGTTGTTGTTGTTCTGGTTCTGGATAAGCAACTGGATCAACTGAGCCTGTCCCTGAAGCACCTGCTGCATGTATGGCGGTACATCATTGCCATTGTTGTCTCCTCCTGCAACATTACGCCTATTATCACGCCTCGGCGGCATCTGGTGGGCAAGCATAGAAGAGTTATAGATATAATAGGGCCAAGGCTATGTATATATAAATATATTCCACCCATATGCATAATATGATCAAGCCAACAAAACACAACAACGAATAACACCAACAAAACAAACAAACAACAAACAATATGATAATATTATATATATATATAGTCGAATAATTCCGACACTAAGCAATATAACAAACAACTATCAATCAAGCAAACAATCTAGTATCTTCATACCACGAAAGTGGGCATAATCAGATACGCTAACACGATAACGTTGCAATATAAAACAAGCATGAATGGTGGTCTCAGCACTAGTTCCTACTTAACTGTTCAAGATACTTGAGGGGTTTACTAATAAACAGTAAGAAGTATAGCTAGTTTATAAAATAATTTTCGCTCCTATGGCTTTTCTAATCCATTTTCTAGGGTCACGTCCTACAGTCAACACACTGCTCTGATTCCATCTGTAACGACCAAACCTCGAAGGATTTGAGTCTCTGTGCTTACCGTGCTAGTCCCTGGATCGAACTCGCTAGCACACACAGTATAGATGAATACCAGAATAGCAAGTGCATCATTTATTACAACGTATGATCCAGAGTATATAAAATAAAACAATCTGCATAGCACTTGGCTAGCTTTATTCAATCAAACAGCGGAAAGTAGCGGAAAATAACGATGAGTCCCATCATAGCCCACTGGCGATGCTGAGTGCAGACTCGCGACCCTAACGATACCTTACTCTTCGTCTGAATATCCTGCAACATGAGACGTTGCAGCCATATAGGTCAATACTTTGAATGTATTGGCAAGTTACACAGGAGTAATAATATAGCAGCCCTACATGTATATGCATAGTATATCAAAAGGAAGGCTTGAGGGTTTATTTTTGCGGAAAGCTGATTTTGTCCTCATAACTACCTAATAGTCAAATTCTCATTTAGTTCTTTTATTACTACAATTATATACACAAGGTTGAGTTGGCAAAATCAACTCCAACCTACCCTTTATTAAGTTGCCCACAAATATTATTAAGTGTCACAATCTGTCAAGATCATCCAACAACTGTAATGGCATAGTGGCTCAAAGTTACCCATAACCGAGGGCACGGCTAATCATGATTAGTTTTAATACTCTGCAGAGTTTTGTACGCTTTACCCACTGGACCCAATCCGAAGATTGAGACATAGTCTTTCAGAAGAGGTTCCCTTAACCACCTGACGACCACATCCCACCTACATATGCTACATCTGTCGACACAGTCTGGGCAAGGGTTCCAACAACTGATCAACTAAGCCAGAGCCCATATAGCCAGTGGCCGCACATGGAAGCTACTAGTCACTAAGTCTGTCTGATCTTTTTGAACCTGGGCGGCATTCCACTTAGGGTGCACTCTCATGAGCGCATGGCCTTAGAAAAGGTGCAAGACCCCATGATGCCTTCCCTCAACACCAAGCAATAACACTTCCGCCCAGAGGTGAGTTAAATCCTGAGTTACTACTCAATTTGTTAAAATATATAATCCTCACATAAACTCAATGAATACATGAACCACCCCCGTCTACAAAGCATAGCAAACTACAACTACCACGATTTGCAAAAACGGGAAGATAGGTCAACAACATAGCAAAATAATATAGTATTCCTATACATGCATATATTCATAGTGTGATATAACTACATGCATAGAAAACAATAGGTAAAGGATGATCAACATGTAACTTGCCTTGGTTCTGGTTCAGAAAGTCACACTCCTGACAATAGCTCGCGTCGCACTCCGGACAATCTACACGTTTCACACAATTCAACAAATCAATCACCGGAACACGAAAAGAACCAAAATAGAACCAACAGCAATAAAACCATTTTAAAAACTCAACATCAGAAGCTTAACAGCACCTAAAATGCACTACGGTCACAACGCAAAAAGAATCAATTGATTCCGATGAACGGTTTGAGAGTTATGGCCTCCGGAAGATTTAATTTGAATTTGAACGAATTCAAATCTAAACAGTGCAAACATGAGAAATTTTGGTACTGTCATAATGTACTGATTTTTGTGAGTGCATAGGAAAAAGAATCAACAAATTTGGATTTACGGATTAGGAGTTATAGCTAATTGAAGTTTAGGTGCAAAACTGAAAATAAAACAAAAGGGAAAACAGAAAACTCCTGCACAGTTCACGCGGTACTGTAGCAACTCCTGTGCGTTTCCTGTAGCGAGTGTCACGTGGCAGCTGCCGATTGGCTGGGCGCGTGTGGTGTGCGCGTGTGCTCACCAGAACAGGGGAAAACGGCGGCGGCTTCGGGCGTCGGCGGCGGCGCGTCTCCGGCGGGTCTCCGGCGAAGGCGAGGTGATGGACGGGTGCGGTGTTGAGCGGCGGAGGCGTAGGTGAGGTCGGGCGGCGACGGGGAGTCCTCTACGGGCAGCAACGGCGACGGGAACGGTGGTGTGCTCCGGCGGCGGCGGACGTCGATGGCGGCAACGTTCCGGTGCTCTGCAGGGTACTTTGAGGTGTCAAAAGAGTTCGTCGTCGAGTGGGGGTTCGAGGGGTGCAGGCAGCGCGGCTCTGCGGTCTCTTACGACGACGGAATCGACCGAAGAACGATGGCGGATGGCGGAGCTCCGGGCGAGATGCGTTTCGCCCTAGCTCGTGCGTGCGGCAACAGGGAGGATCGAGGAGGGGATGCGGGGGTTCGTCGGGGTCTTGGGCTCGCGTTCGGTGTCCCTGGAGCGCACGGAATCAACCAGGGCGCCAGATCGATCCGGGTCGGCCTCGGCGTGCGCGCGCTATGCGTGCGTCCGACCGGAGGAAGGAGATAGGTGCAGGGCCCGCTGCTCATAGAGAGGGGCGGCGGGTCGGGTTACGAGCGCGGGTCGGGTGCAGCGGCGCGTACCGCTTCGCGAGGGAGGTGGGCTACGTCGTGGGCGGGGGCTGCTGGGCCGTGTGGGCGGCGCTGCAGCGCTGGGGTTAGGTGGGCCGTGGCTGGCTGGCTAGCTGGGCCGCTGGCTAGCTGGCTGGCCGGCCGGTGTTTTTTTTAAACAAAAACTACTACAGCAGAACAAAATAAATAAAATAAAATACACAATATCAAAACTAAATAAAAATACATAGACAAACACTAAAAATAGCTCTACAGCTATAAACTACAGGAACACTAGTTCCAACTCTAATGCAATTTTGTAAAATAATTTTGATGCAATAGGCCACTCAAACAGCAATAAAACAATCAAATAAAATACTTTGAAAATTGCAAAAATTACCAGAACACATCAGATCAACTGGAAATAATATTCTGAACATTATGAACATTTCTAAACAGGGGAGAAGTCATATTATCTCCGCTCCAATAAATTGCCTTTTGTTGCATAATGATTTGAATATTCTGAAAAAGCAAATAATGCAATAAAAAATATGATATGCATATGAATGATCTATTAACATCCTAATTTAGGAAAATTGGGATGTTACAGAATGGTGCTTCACCTAGCGGTGCTTCTAGGACATAATCTTTCTTGGCTGCTATGAGGATGATCCTCAGGTTCCGGACCCAGTCCGAATAGTTGCTGCCATCATCTTTCAGCTTGGTTTTCTCTAGGAACGCGTTGAAGTTGAGGGTGACATTACCGTGGGCCATTTGATCTACAAGACATATTGTAAAGATTTAGACTAAGTTCATGATAATTAAGTTCATCTAAACAAATTAATGAATGAACTCCCACTCAGATTTGACATCCCTCTAGTCATCTAAGTGATACATGATCCGAGTCAACTAGGCCGTGTCCGATCATCACGTGAGACGGACTAGTCATCATCGGTGAACATCTCCATGTTGATCGTATCTTCTATACGACTCATGTTCGACCTTTCGGTCCTCCGTGTTCCGAGGCCATGTCTGTACATGCTAGGCTCGTCAATCCAACCTAAGTGTATTGCGTGTGTAAATCTGGCTTACACCCGTTGTATGCGAACATAAGGACCTATCACACCCGATCATCACGTGGTGCTTCGGAACGACGAACCTTAGCAACGGTGCACAGTTAGGGAGAACACATTTTTGATATTTTAACAAGGGATCATCTTATTTATGCTACCGTCGTTCTAAGCAAATAAATGTAAAAACATGATAAACATCACATGCAATCAAATAGTGACATGATATGGCCAACATCATTTCGCTCCTTTGATCTCCATCTTCGGGGCGCCATGTTCATCGTCGTGACCGGCATGACACCATGATCTCCATCATCGTTTCTTCGTGAAGTTGTCACGTCAACTATTACTTCTACTACTATGGCTAACGCTTTAGCAATAAAGTAAAGTAATTACATGACGATTTAAGTTGACACGCAGGTCATAAATAAATAAAGACAACTCCTATGGCTCCTGCCGGTTGTCATACTCATCGACATGCAAGTCGTGATTCCTATTACAATAACAAGATCATATCATACATCACATACATGATTCATCACAACTTCTGGCCATATCACATCACAAAGCACTTGCTGCAAAAACAAGTTAGACGTCCTCTAATTGTTGTTGCAAGTTTTTACGTGGCTGTTATAGGTTGCTAGCAAGAACGTTTCTTACCTACATTAAAACCACAATGTGAATTGTCAATCTCTATTTACCCTTCATAAGGACCCTGTTCATCGAATCCGATCCAACTAAAGTGGGAGAGACAGACACCCGCCAGCCACCTTATGCAACTAGTGCATGTTAGTCGGTGGAACCGGTCTCACGTAAGCATACGTGTAAGGTTGGCCCGGGCCGCTTCATCCCACAATACCGCTGAACCAAGATAGGACTAGTAACGGCAAGAAGAATTGACAATTCGACGCCCACAACTACTTTGTGTTCTACTCGTGCATAGAAACTACGCATAGACCTAGCTGATGATGCCACTGTTGGGGATCGTAGCAGAAATTAAAATTTTCCTACGCATCACCAAGATCTATCCATGGAGTATTCTAGCAACGAGGGGATAGGAGAGCATCTACATACCACTTGTAGATCGCAACGGAAGCGTTCAAGAAGAACGTGGATGATGGAGTCGTACTCGCCGTGATCCGAATCACCGATGACCTAGTGCCGAACGGACAACACCTCCGCGTTCAACACACGTACGATCGGGATAACGTCTCCTCCTTCTTGATCCATCAAGGGGGAAGGAGAGGTTGATGAAGATCCAGCAGCACGACGGCGTGGTGGTGGATGCAGCAGAGTTCCAGCAGGGCTTCGCCAAGCAACTACGGAGAGAGGGAGAGGTGTAACGGGGAGAGGGAGGCGCCAAGGTTGCAGGGTGCGGCTGCCCTCCCTCCCCCCCTTTATATAGGCCACCTAGGGGGGGGGGCGCCGTCCCTGGAGATCCATCTCCAGGGGGGGCGGCGGCCAGGGGGGAGGCTTGCCCCCCAAGCCATGTGGGGCGCCCCCTGCCCTAGGGTTTCCAACCCTAGGCGCAGGGGGGAGGCCCATGGGGGGGCGCACCAGCCCACTATGGGCTGGTTCCCTCCCCACTTCAGCCCACGGGGCCCTCCGGGATGGGTGGCCCCACCCGGTGGACCCCCGGGACCCATCTGGTGGTCCCGGTATAATACCGGTGACCCCCAGATCATTCCCGATGGCCGAAACGACACTTCCTATATATAATTCTTTACCTCCGGACCACTCCGGAACCTCTCGTGACGTCCGGGATCTCATCCGGGACTCCGAACAACCTTCGGTTTGCTGCATACTAATATCTTTAACAACCCTAGCGTCACCGAACCTTAAGTGTGTAGACCCTACGGGTTCGGGAGACATGCAGACATGACCGAGACGATCTCCTGTCAATAACCAACAGCGGGATCTGGATACCCATGTTGGCTCCCACATGCTCCTCGATGATCTCATCGGATGAACCACGATGTCGAGGACTTAATCAATCCCATACTCAATTCCCTTTGTCTATCGGTACGATACTTGCCCGAGATTCGATCTCGGTATACCGACACCTTGTTCAATCTCGTTACCGGCAAGTCTCTTTACTCGTTCCCGTAACACATCATCCTGTGAACAACACCTTGATCACATTGAGCTCATTATGATGATGTCTTACCGAGTGGGCCCAGAGAAACCTCCGTCACACGGAGTGACAAATCCCAGTCTCGATTCATGCCAACCCAACAGATACTTTCGGAGATACCTGTAGTGCACCTTTATAGTCACCCAGTTATGTTGTGACATTTGATACACCCAAAGCACTCCTACGGTATCCGGGAGTTGCATAATCTCATGGTTTAAGGAATGATACTTGACATTCAGAAAAGCTCTAGCAAACGAACTACACGATCTTTTGTGCTATGCTTAGGTTTGGGTCTTGTCCATCACATCATTCTCCTAATGATGTGATCCCGTTATCAATGACATCCCCATGTCCATAGTCAGGAAACCATGACTATCTATTGATCAACGAGCTAGTCAACTAGAGGCTTACTAGGGACACATTGTGGTCTATGTATTCACACATGTATTATGATTTCCGGACAATACAATTATAGCATGAACAATAGACAATTATCATGAACAAGGAAATATAATAATCCTTTTATTATTGCCTCTAGGGCATATTTCCAACATATAGGCTATGTGATACGAGATCATGGGACTATAAAATATTGAAATTGGAATTTCATCAAAAGTATTACCCTATGCATCTTGTTCATCGTGATCGCAATTATATATATAATTTCTGGCCTCGCGAAGGAGAAAGCATCGCTTAAGCTTGGGGGAGGCTTAAATCAATGTTATATTCATGCCCCAATCATGAGCTCTCGAGAGAAATAATTATGCAAAGTTTTTATGCTCGGCTTTCTGAAAACAATCGCACCATGCTCGATACTTCTTGTGCTGGCTCTTTTATGATGAAGACTATTGAATTTAAATGGAATTTATTGGATAGAATTAAACGCAACTCTGAAGATTGGGACCTATATGAAGGTAAGGAGTCAGGTATGACACCTAAGTTTGATTGTGTTAAATCTTTTATGGATACCGATATTTTCCGTAAGTTTAGCACTAAATATGGACTTGACTCTGAGATAGTAGCTACTTTCTGTGAATCTTTTGCTACTTATGTCAATCTCCCTAAGGAGAAGTGGTTTAAATATCATCCTCCCATAGAAGTAAAAGTAGATGCACCTATTAAAGTTGAAGAAAAGACTGTCATTTATAATGATCCTATTGTTCCTACTTCTTATGTTGAGAAACCTCCTTTCCCTGTTAGAGTAAAGGATCATGCTAAAGCTTCAACTGTTGTTCGTAAAAGCAATATTAGAACTTATGTACCCCCTGAGCAAGTTAAAGTAGAACCTAATATTGCTATTGTTAAAGATCTCTTGTCTGATAACATTGATGGGCATGTTATTCAGTTCGATGGTGAAACTGCTAGAATTGCTAAGCCTTGTGATAAAGATAAACATAGACCTGTGGTAGGCGTACCTGTTATTTCTATTAAAATAGGAGATCATTGTTATCATGGCTTATGTGATATGGGTGCTAGTGCTAGTGTTATACCTTATGACTGGTATAAAGAAATCAAGCATGAAATTGCACCTGCTAAGTTAGAAGAAATTGATGTCACAATTAAAATTGCCAATAGAGATACTATTTCACCAGTGGGGATTGTTAGAGATGTTGAAGTCTTGTGTGGGAAAACTAAATATCCTGCTGATTTTCTTATTCTCAGTTCTCCACAAGATAGCTTTTGTCCCACTATATTTGGTAGACCCTTCTTGAACACTGTTAATGCTAGGATAGATTGCAAAAAGGATGTTGTTACTATTGGCTTGGATGATATGGTTCATGAGTTTAATTTCTCTAAATTTAGTAAACAACACCGTGAGGAAGAATTGCCTAGTAAGGATGAAATTATTGGTCTTGCTTCTATTGCCGTCCCTCCTAGTGATCCTTTAGAACACTATTTGCTAGACCATGAAAATGATATGTTCATGAATGAAAGAAGGGAAATAGATGAAGTATTCTCTAAACAGGAACCTATTCCGCAACACAATTTGCCTGTTGAAATTTTAGGGGATCCTCCTCCACCCAAGGGTGATCCCGTGTTTGAGCTTAAACCGTTGCATGATAATCTTAAATATGCTTATCTTGATGAAAAGAAGATATATCCTGTTATTATTAGTGCTAACCTTTCAGAGCATGAAGAAGAAAGATTATTGAAAACTCTGAAGAAGCACCGTGCTGCTATTGGATATACTCTTGATGATCTTAAGGGCATTAGTCCCACTCTATGTCAACATAAAATAAATTTGGAAGCTGATGCCAAACCAGTTCGTGATCCTCAACGATGTCTGAATCCTAAAATGAAAGAAGTTGTAAGAAAAGAAATACTCAAGCTTCTGGAGGCAGGTATAATTTATCCCGTTGCTGATAGTCAATGGGTAAGTCCTGTCCATTGTGTCCCTAAGAAGGGAGGTATTACTGTTGTTCCTAATGATAAAGATGAATTGATTCCACAAAGAATTATCACAGGTTATAGGATGGTAATTGATTTCCGCAAATTAAATAAGGCTACTAAGAAAGATCATTACCCCTTGCCTTTTATTGATCAAATGCTAGAAAGATTATGCAAACATACACATTATTGCTTTCTAGATGGTTATTCTGGTTTCTCTCAAATACCTGTGTCGGCTAAAGATCAATCAAAGACTACTTTTACATGCCCTTTTGGTACTTTTGGTTATAGACGTATGCCTTTTGGTTTATGTAATGCACCTGCTACCTTTCAAAGATGCATGATGGCTATATTCTCTGACTTCTGTGAAAAGATTTGTGAGGTTTTCATGGACGACTTTTCTGTCTATGGTTCCTCTTTTGATGATTGCTTGAGCAATCTTGATCGAGTTTTGCAGAGATGTGAAGAAACTAATCTTGTCTTGAATTGGGAAAAGTGCCACTTTATGCTTAATGAAGGTATTGTCTTGGGGCACAAAGTTTCTGAAAGAGGTATTGAAGTTGATAAAGCCAAAGTTGATGCTATTGAAAAGATGCCATGTCCCAAGGACATGAAAGGTATAAGAAGTTTCCTTGGTCACGCCGGATTTTACAGGAGGTTCATTAAGGACTTCTCAAAAATTTCTCGGCCTCTGACTAATTTATTGCAAAAAGATGTACCATTTGTCTTTGATGATGAGTGTGTAGAAGCATTTGAAATACTTAAGAAAGCATTAGTCTCTGCACCTGTTGTTCAGCCACCTGATTGGAATTTACCCTTTGAAATTATGTGTGATGCTAGTGATTATGCTGTAGGTGTTGTTCTAGGGCAAAGAGTTTGTAAGAAATTAAATGTTATCCATTATGCTAGTAAGACTCTAGAAAATGCTCAAAGAAATTATGCTACTACTGAAAAAGAACTTTTAGCGGTTGTATTTGCTTGTGATAAGTTCAGACCCTATATTGTTGATTCTAAAGTAACTATTCACACTGATCATGTTGCTATTAAATATCTTATGGAAAAGAAAGATGCTAAACCTAGACTTATTAGATGGGTTCTCCTGCTGCAAGAATTTGATCTGCATATTTTTGATAGAAAGGGAACTGAGAACCCCATTGCAGACAACTTGTCTAGACTAGAAAATATTCTTGATGACCCACTACCTATTAATGATAGCTTTCCTGATGAACAATTAAATGTTATAAGTACTTCTCGTAGTACTCCATGGTATGCTGATTATGCTAATTATATTGTTGCTAAGTTTATACCACCTAGCTTCACATACCAGCAAAAGAAAAAGTTCTTCTATGATTTGAGACATTACTTTTGGGATGACCCACATCTTTGTAAAGAAGGAGTAGATGGTGTTATTAGACGTTGTGTACCTGAGCATGAATAGGAACAGATCCTACGCAAGTGCCACTCTGAAGCTTATGGAGGACACCATGCTCAAGATAGAACTGCACATAAGGTATTGCAATCCGATTTTTATTGGCCTACTCTCTTCAAGGATGCCCGTAAGTTTGTCTTGTCTTGTGATGAATGTCAAAGAATTGGCAATATTAGTAGACATCAAGAAATGTCTATGAATTATTCACTTGTTATTGAACCATTTGATGTTTGGGGCTTTGATTATATGGGACCTTTTCCTGCCTCTAATGGATATACACATATTCTAGTTGCTGTTGATTACGTTACTAAGTGGGTAGAAGCTATTCCAACTAGTAGTGCTGATCATAACACTTCTATTAAAATGCTTAAAGAATTTATTTTTCCGAGGTTTGGAGTCCCCAGATATTTAATGACTAATGGTGGTTCACACTTTATTCATGGTGCTTTCCGTAAAATGCTTGCTAAATATGATGTTAATCATAGAATTGCATCTCCTTATCACCCACAGTCTAGTGGTCAAGTAGAATTGAGCAATAGAGAGCTCAAATTAATTTTGCAAAAGACTGTTAATAGGTCTAGAAAGAATTGGTCCAAGAAACTTGATGATGCATCATGGGCTTATAGAACTGCATACAAAAACCCTATGGGTATGTCTCCGTATAAAATGGTTTATGGAAAAGCATGTCACTTACCTCTCGAACTGGAACATAAAGCATATTGGGCTATTAAAGAGCTCAACTATGATTTCAAACTTGCCGGTGAGAAGAGGTTATTTGATATTAGCTCACTTGATGAATGGAGAACCCAAGCTTATGAAAATGCCAAGTTGTTTAAAGAAAAAGTTAAAAGATGGCATGACAAAAGGATACAAAAGCGTGAGTTTAATGTAGGTGATTATGTATTGCTATACAACTCTCGTTTAAGATTTTTTGCAGGAAAACTTCTCTCTAAATGGGAAGGCCCCTACATTGTCGAGGAGGCCTATCGTTCTGGTGCCATAAAGATCAACAACTTCGAAGGCACAAATCCGAAGGTAGTAAACGGTCAAAGAATCAAACATTATATCTCAGGTAATCCCATAAATGTTGAAACCAATATTATTGAAACCGTAACCCCGGAGGAATACATAAGGGACACTTTCCGGAATGTTTCAGACTCCAAAAAGGAATATGTATGTGGTATGGTAAGTAAACCGACTCCAAAACAATTTTTAAGGCAATATTTCTCCGTTTTGGAATATTTAGAAAAATAGAAAAATAAGTAGCAGTCCAGGAAGGACACAAGGGCCCCACGAGGGTGGTGGGCGCGTCCTACCCCTCTGGGCGTGCCCCCTACCTCGTGAGCACCTCGTGTGCCTTTCGGACTCCGTTTTCTTGCACGATACATATTTTGGTCGGTAAAAAATCATTATATAATCTCCCGAAGGTTTTGACTCCCGTATCACGCAAATATCCTCTGCTTTCGTTTCGAGTTGTCCCGTTGCAGATTAGATCAACATGTCTTCCCAGGATTCGGAAGGAGAAAGCTATGTGGATGATTACTTAGCAAATCCCAAGGTCTATGGAGATATGGAACACGATGGTTGGACCACGGAGGAAGAAGAGGACTATGAACCTGAGGGGAAGGAGGAGACGAGCTCAGATGAAGATGAAGCCCCACTACCTCAACATGGGGACATGCATGTGGAGTTCAAAAAGTCAAGTCTCCCTGATAGGGTAAAGAAACCCAAGTTCGAGTTTATCCCTTTTCGTCTATTGCAGGAAAATAAGCAAGACTTATGCAAAAAGATATTAACCCTGGAGTGGGAGATTGATGATCTGAAGGATCAAAATGCCGTCCTCGAGCGCAAATTAAGGGAGAAGTCTAAGCCATCAACTAAGTCAACATCACCACCTTCCTCTTCTTCAACAACAAAGAAGGAGACATAATCACATGGGTATGGGCACTCCCCTTGGCAACTGCCAAGCTTGGGGGAGGTGCCCACGGTATCGTATCACAATCACAACTCCTATCTTTACCGTTTTTCTTAGTGTGATCCTATTAGTAGTATCTTGATCTAGTAGAATAAAGTTTATGGCATGATCTAGTTTTGAGTTTTGCTTTATGATCTCTCTTTGTAATCGAGTCCATGAGCTATATGTAATAAAGATTAGTGTTGAGTCAAGGGCTTGATTATTTTGCCATGATCTTGGGTGAATAAAAGAAAAGAAGAAAAGAATAAAAAGAAACAAAGAGTTCATATTGATCTTATTGAGAGTAATGACATCACATAGAAAGAGTATGATGATTAAAAGTTGTTGGGAGTTGGCAGACATAGCTTTGGTCATCGTTGCAATTAATAAGAAGTAATAAGGAAAGAGAGGTTTCACACATAGATATATTATCATTGACATCTTTTATGATTGGGAGCACTCATTAAAATATGACATGCTAAAGGGTTGATGTTGGGCAAGGAAGACAACGTAATGAGTTATGTCTTTCTTATATCCGAGATAAAGTATGTTGTCATGAATCCTCTAACTTGTTGAGCTTGCCTTTCCCCCTCCTGCTAACGAAATTCTCAGCACCAAGTAGAAATACTACTTGTGCTTCCAAATACCCTTAAACCAGGTTTGCCATGAGAGTCCACCATATCTACCTATGGATTGAGTAAGATCCTTCAAGTAAGTTGTCATCGGTGCAAAGCAATAAAAAATTGCTCTAAATATGTATGATTGTTTGGTGTGGGAGAAATAAGCTTTATACGATCTTGTGATGTGAAAGTAATAAAAGTGACGGACTGCATAATAAAGGTTCATATCACAAGGGGCAATATAAAGTGACGTTCTTTCGCATTGAGATTTTGTGCATCCAACCATAAAAGCGCATGGCAACCTCTGCTTCCCTCTACGAAGGGCCTATATTTTATTATCATCCTCTACCTTATGCAAGAGTCACGGTGATCTTCACCTTTCCTTTTTCAATTTATCCTTTGGCAAGCTCAGCATGTTGGAAAGAACATGATATATATATATATATATATATAATTGGATATAGGAGAGCATGAATTATTATTGTTGACATTACCCTTGAGGTAAAAGGTTGTGGGGCAAAACTATAAGCCCCTATCTTTCTTTGTGTCCGATTAAAACTTCATAACCAAAAGTATTGCGTGAGTGTTAGCAATTATGAAGGACTGAATGATAGTTGAGTATGTGGACTTGCTTTTAGCTCTGACATAGACTCTTTCCGATGTTATGATAAATTGCAATTGCTTCAATGACTGAGATTATAGTTTGTCGGAGCCCAATAAGGTTTATGATTTATACTTTTGCATTGTGAATAGATCATCACTTGAACATAAGTAATCATATGACAAATTCTATATATGTTGCTGTTATGAGAACAATCATGATGCCTTCATGTCCGTATTTTATTTTTATCGATGCCTCTACCTCTAAACATGAGGACATATTTATTGTTATCCGCTTTTCGCTTGTAGACAAGCGAGGTCTAAGCTTGGGGGAGTTGATATGTCCATTTTGCATCATGCTTTTATATCGATATTTATTGCATTATGGGCTGTTATTTCACTTTATGTCACAATACTTATGGCTATTCTCTCTTATTTTACAAGGTTTACATAAGAAGGGAGAATGCCGGCAGCTGGAATTCTGGGCTGGAAAAGGAGAAAATATTAGGGACCTATTCCGTGCAACTCCAAAAGTCCTGAAACTCCACGAAACATCTTAAAAAAATAAAAAAAATCCTTGCCAAAGATGAAGGCCAGGGGGCCCACACCCTGCTCACGAGGGTGGGCCCCCCCTTAGGGCGCGCCCCCTACCTCGTCGGCCCCCTGGTGGCTCTCCGACGCCCATCTTCTCCTATATGAAGTCTTTCGATGAGAAAAAAATAAGGAGGAACTTTTCGGGACGAGACTCCGCCGCCACGAGGCGGAACCTTGGCGGAACCAATCTAGAGCTCCGGCAGAGCTGTTCTGCCGGGGATACTTCACTTCGGGAGGGGGAAATCATCACCATCGTCATCACCAATGCTCCTCTCATCGGGAGAGGGAAATCTCCATCAACATCTTCACCAGCACCATCTCATCTCCAAACCCTAGTTTATCTCTTGTATCCAATTCTTGTCTCAAAGTCCGGGATTGGTGCTAGTAGGTTGCTAGTAGTGTTGATTACTCCTTGTAGTTGATGCTAGTTGGTTTATTTGGTGGAAGATCATATGTTCAGATCCTATATGCACATTATTACCCCTCTGATTATGAACATGAATATGCTTTGTGAGTAATTACGTTTGTTCCTGAGGACAAGGGAGAAGTCTTGCTATTAGTAGTCATGTGAATTTGGTATTCGTTCGATATTTTGATAAGATGTATGTTGTCTAGCCTCTAGTGGTGTTATGTGAGCGTCCACTACATAACACTTCACCATTATTTGGGCCTAGAGGAAGGCATTGGGAAGTAATAAGTAGATGATGGGTTGCTAGAGTGACAGAAGCTTAAACCCTAGTTTATGCGTTGCTTCGTTAGGGGCTGATTTGGATCCATATGTTTCATGCTATGGTTAGGTTTACCTTAATACTTTTGTTGTAGTTGCGGATGCTTGCAATAGAGGTTAATCATAAGTGGGATGCTTGTTCAAGTAAGAACAGCACCCAAGCACCGGTCCATCCACATATCAAACTATCAAAGTACCTAACGCGAATCATATGAAAGTGATGAAAACTAGCTTGACGATATTCCCATGTGTCCTCGGGAGCGCTTTTCCTATTATAAGAGTTTGTTCTGGCTTGTTCTTTGCTACAAAAAGGATTGGGCCACCTTGCTGCACCTTATTTACTTTCGTTACTTGTTGCTCGTTACAACTTACCTTATCACCAAACTATCTGTTACCACTTATTTCAGTACTTGCAGAGAATACCTTGCTGAAAACCGCTTATCATTTCCTTCTGCTCCTCGTTGGGTTCGACACTCTTACTTATCGAAAGGACTACGATAGATCCTCTACACTTGTGGGTCATCACGCCCCTCCTAGGGTCGGCCTTCTCCTCCCTTGCTCCTTTATATACGGGGGCAAGGGGCATCCCATAGACACAACAATTGATCGTCGATCTGTTAGCCGTGTGCGGTTCCCCCTCCACCATAGTCCACCTCGATAATACTGTAGCGGTGCTTAGGTGAAGCCCTGCATCGTTAGAACATCAACATCGTCACCACGTCGTCGTGCTGACGAAACTCTCCCTCAACACTCGGCTGGATCGGAGTTCGAGGGACGTCATCGGGCTGAACGTGTGCTGAACTCGGAGGTGCCGTACGTTCGGTACTTGATCGGTCGGATCGTGAAGACGTACGACTACATCAACCGCGTTGTGCTAACGCTTCCGCTTTCGGTCTACGATGGTACGTGGACAACACTCTCCCCTCTCGTTGCTATGCATCACCATGATCTTGCGTGTGCGTAGGAATTTTTTTGAAATTACTACGTTCCCCAACAATGGTATCAGAGCCTGGTTTTATGCGTAGATGTCATATGCATGAGTAGAACACAAGTGAGTTGTAGGCGATATAAGTCATACTGCTTACCAGCATGTCATACTTTCGTTCGGCAGTATTGTTGGATGAAGCGGCCCGGACCGACATTACGCGTACGCTTACGCGAGACTGGTTCTACCGACGTGCTTTGCACACAGGTGGCTGGCAGGTGTCAGTTTCTCCAACTTTAGTTGAACCGAGTGTGGCTACGCCCGGTCCTTGCGAAGGTTAAAACAGCACCAACTTGACAAACTATCATTGTGGTTTTGATGCGTAGGTAAGAACGGTTCTTGCTAAGCCCGTAGCAGCCATGTAAAACTTGCGGCAACAAAGTAGAGGACGTCTAACTTGTTTTTGTAGGGCATGTTGTGATGTGATATGGTCAAGACATGATGCTAAATTTTATTGTATGAGATGATCATGTTTTGTAACCGAGTTATCGGCAACTGGCAGGAGCCATATGGTTGCCGCTTTATTGTATGCAATGCAATCGCCCTGTAATGCTTTACTTTATCACTAAGCAGTAGCCATAGTCGTAGAAGCATAAGATTGGTGAGATGACAACGATGCTACGATGGAGATCAAGGTGTTGCGTTGGTGACGATGGTGATCATGACGGTGCTTCGGAGATGGAGATCACAAGCACAAGATGATGATGGCCATATCATATCACTTATATTGATTGCATGTGATGTTTATCTTTTATGCATCTTATCTTTCTTTGATTGACGGTAGCATTATAAGATGATCTCTCACTAAATTTCAAGATAAAAGTGTTCTCCCTGACTATGCACCGTTGCCAAAGTTCGTCGTGCCCAGACACCACGTGATGATCGGGTGTGATAAGCTCTACGTCCATCTACAACGGGTGCAAGCCAGTTTTGCACACGCGGAATACTCAAGTTAAACTTGATGAGCCTAGCATATGCAGATATGGCCTCGGAACACTGAGACTGAAAGGTCGAGCATGAATCATATAGTAGATATGATCAACATAATGATGTTCACCGTTGAAAGCTACTCCATTTCACGTGATGATCGGTTATGGTTTAGTTGATTTGGATCACGTGATCACTTATAGGATTAGAGGGATGTCTATCTAAGTGGGAGTTCTTAAGTAATATGATTAACTGAACTTTAATTTATCATGAACTTAGTCCTGGTAGTATTAGCATATCTATGTTGTCGATCAATAGCTCACGTTGTTGCTTCCCTATGTTTTATATATGTTCCTAGAGAAAACTAAGTTGAAAGATGTTAGTAGCAATGATGCGGATTGGATCCGTGATCTGAGGATTATCCTCATTGCTGCACAGAAGAATTATGTCCTTGATGCACCGCTAGGTGACATACCTATTGCAAGAGCAAATGCAGACGTTATGAACGTTTGGCTAGCTCAATATGATGACTACTTGATAGTTTAGTGCACCATGCTTAACGGCTTAGAATCGGGACTTCAAAGATGTTTTGAACGTCATGGACCATATGAGATGTTCCAGGAGTTGAAGTTAATATTTCAAGCAAATACACGAGTTGAGAGATATGAAGTATCCAACAAGTTCTATAGCTAAAAGATGGAGGAGAATAGCTCAAGCAGTGAGCATGTGCTCAGATTTTCTGGGTACTACAATCGCTTGAATCAAGTGGGAGTTAATCTTCCAGATAAAATAGTGATTGACAGAATTCTCTAATCACCATCACCAAGTTAGTAGAACTTCATGATGAACTATACTATGCAAGGGATGACGAAAACAATTCCCAAGCTCTTCGCAATGCTAAAATCGGCGAAGGTAGAAATCAAGAAAAACATCAAGTGTTGATGGTTGAAAAGACCACTAGTTTCAAGAAAAGGGGCAAAGGGAAGAAGGGGAATTTCAAGAAGAACGGCAAGCAAGTTGCTGTTCAAGTGAAGAATCCCAAGTCTGGACCTAAGCCTGAGACTAAGTGCTTCTACTGCAAAGGAACTGGTCAATGGAAGCGGAACTACCCCAAGTATTTGGCGGATAAGAAGGAGCAAAGTGAACAAAGGTATATTTGATATATAGATTATTGATGTGTATTTTACTAGTGTTCGTAGCAACCCCTCGGTATTTGATACTGGTTCAGTTGCTAAGAGTAGTAACTCGAAACGGGAGTTGCAGAATGAACAGAAACTAGTTAAGGGTGAAGTGACGATGTGTGTTGGAAGTAGTTCCAAGATTGATATGATCATCATCGCACACTCCCTATACTTTCGGGATTAGTGTTGAACCTAAATAAGTGTTATTTGATGTTTGCGTTGAGCATGAATATGATTTGATCATGTTTATTGCAATACGGTTATTCATTTAAGTTAGAGAATAATTGTTGTTCTGTTTACATGAATAAAACCTTATATGGTTACACACCCAATGAAAATGGTTCGTTGGATCTCGATCATAGTGATACACATATTCATAATATTGAAGCCAAAAGATGCAAAGTTAATAATGATAGTGCAACTTATTTGTGGCACTGCCGTTTAGGTCATATTGGTGTAAAGCGCATGAAGAAACTCCATGCTGATGGGTTTTTGGAATCACTTGATTACGAATCACTTGATGCTTGTGAACCATGCCTCTTGGGCAAGATGACTAAAACACCATTCTTCGGAACAATGGAGCGAGCAACAGATTTGTTGGAAATCATACATACTGATGTATGTGGTCTGATGAATATTGAGGCTCGCGGCAGGTATCGTTATTTTCAGTCCTTCACAGATGATTTGAGCAGATATGGGTATATCTTCTTGATGAAACATAAAGTCTGAAACATTTGAAAAGTTCATATAATTTCAAAGTGAAGTAGAAAATCATCGTAACAAGAAAATAAAGTTTCTATGATCTGATCGTGGAGGAGAATATTTGAAGTTACGAGTTTGGTCTTCATTTGAAACAATGCGGAATAGTTTCGCAACTCACGCCACCTGGAACACCACAGCGTAATGGTGTGTCCGGACATCATCATCGTACTTTATTAGATATGGTGCGATCTATGATGTTTCTTACCAATCTACCACTATCGTTTTGGGGTTATGCATTGGAGACAGTTGCATTCATGTTAAAAAGGGCACCATCTAAATCCGTTGAGATGACACTTTGTGAACTGTGGTTTGGCAAGAAACCAAAGTTGTCGTTTCTTAAAGTTTGGGGTTGCGATGCTTATGTGAAAAAGTTTCAACATGATAAGCTTGAACCCAAATCGGAGAAATGCGTCTTCATAGGATACCCAAAAGTTATTGTTGGGTACACCTTCTATCACAGATCCGAAGGCAAGATATTTGTTACTAAGAATGGATCCTTTCTAGAGAAGGAGTTTCTCTCGAAAGAAGTGAGTGGGAGGAAAGTAGAACTTGATGAGGTAACTGTACCTACTCCCTTATTGGAAAGTAGTTCATCACAGAAATCTATTCCTGTGACTCCTACACCAATTAGTGAGGAAGCTAATGATGATGATCATGTAACTTTAGATCAAGTTACTACCGAACCTCCTAGGTCAACCAGAGTGAGATTCTCACCAGAGTGGTACGATAATCCTATTCTGGAGGTCATGTTACTTGACCATGACGAACCTACGAACTATGAGGAGGCGATGATGAGCCCAGATTCCGCGAAATGGTTTGAGTCCATGAAATCTGAGATGGGATCCATGTATGAGAACAAAGTATGGACTTTGATTGACTTGCCCAAATGATCGGCGAGCCATTGAGATTAAATGGATCTTCAAGAGGAAGACAGACGCTGATAGTAGTGTTACTATCTACAAAGCTAGAATTGTCGCAAAAGGTTTTTGACAAGTTCAAGGTGATGACTACGATGAGAGTTTCTCACTCATATCTATGCTTAAGTCTGTCCGAATCATGTTAGCAATTGCCGCATTTTACGAAATCCGGCAAATGGATAAACAAAACGGCATTCCTTAATGGATTTATTAAAGAAGAGTTGTATATGATGCAACCAGAAGGTTTTGTCGATCCTAAAGGTGTTAACAAAATGTGCAAGGTCTAGCGATCCCATCCATGGACTGGTGCAAGCATCTCGGAGTTGGAATATACGCTTTGATGAGTTGATCAAAGCATATAATTTTATACAGACTTGCGGTGAAGCCTGTATTTATAAGAAAGTGAGTGGGAGCACTACAACATTTCTGATAAGTATATGTGAATAACATATTGTTGATCGGAAATAATGTAGAATTATTCTGCAAAGCATAAAGGAGTGTTTGAAAGGAGTTTTTCAAAGAAAGACCTCGGTGAAGCTGCTTACATATTAAGCATCAAGATCTATAGAGATAGATCAAAACGCTTGATAAGTTTTTTGAATGAGTACATACCTTGACAAGATTTTGAAGTAGTTCAAAATGGAACAGTCAAAGAAAAAGTTCTTGCCTGTGTTACAAGGTGTGAAATTGAGTAAGACTCAAAGCCCGACCACGACAGAAGATAGAAAGAGAATGAAAGTCATTCCCTATGCCTCAGCCATAGGTTCTATAAAGTATGCCATGCTGTGTACCAAATCTATTATATACCCTACACTGTGTTTTGCAAGGGAGTACAACAGTGAACTAGGAGTAGATCACTGAACAACGGTCAAAATTATCCTTAGTGGAATAAGGATATGTTTCTCGATTATGGAGGTGACAAAAGGTTCATCGTACAGGGTACGTCGATGCAAGTTTTGACACTGATCCAGATGACTCTAAATCTGGATACATATTGAAAGTGGGAGCAATTAGCTAGAGTAGCTCCGTGCAGAGTATTGTAGACATAGAATATTTGCAAAATACATACGACTCTGAATGTGGCAGACCCGTTGACTAAACTTCTCTCAGAAGCAAAACATGATCACACCTTAGTACTCTTTGGGTGTTAATCATATAGCGATCTGAACTAGATTATTGACTCTAGTAAACCCTTTGGGTGTTGGTCACATGACGATGTGAACCGTTGGTGTTAAATCACATGGTGATGTGAACTAGATTATTGACTCTACTGCAAGTGGGAGACTGAAGGTAATATGACCTAGAGGCAATAATAAGGTTATTATTTATTTCCTTATATCATGATAAATGTTTATTATTCATGCTAGAATTGTATTAACCGGAAACATAATACATGTGTGAGTACATAGACAAACAGAGTGTCACTAGTATGCCTCTACTTGACTAGCTCGTTGATCAAAAATGGTTATGTTTCCTAGCCATAGACATGAGTTGTCATTTGATTAATGGGGTCACATCATTAGGAGAATGATGTGATTGACTTGACCCATTCCGTTAGCTTAGCACACGATCGTTGAGTATTCTGCTATTGCTTTCTTCATGACTTATACATGTTCCTATGACTATGAGATTATGCAACTCCCGTTTACCGGAGGAACACTTTTTGTGCTACCAAACGTCACAACGTAACTGGGTGATTATAAAGGTGCTCTACATGTGTCTCCAAAGGTACTTGTTGGGTTGTCGTATTTCGAGATTAGGATTTGTCACTCCAATTGTCGGAGAGGTATCTCTGGGCCCACTCGGTAATGCACATCACTTAAGCCTTGCAAGCATTGCAACTAATGAGTTAGTTGTGGGATGATGTATTACGGAACGAGTAAAGAGACTTGCCGGTAACGAGATTGAACTAGGTATTGAGATACGGACGATCGAATCTCGGGCAAGTAACATACCGATGACAAAGGGAACAACGTATGTTGTTATGCGGTTTGACCGATAAAGATCTTCGTAGAATATGTGGGAGCCAATACGAGTATCCAGGTTCCGCTATTGGTTATTGACCGGAGACATGTCTCGGTCATGTCTACATAGTTCTCGAACCCGTAGGGCCCGCACGCTTAAAGTTCGATGACGGTTATATTATGAGTTTATGTGTTTTGATGTACCGAAGGTAGTTTGGAGTTCCGAATGAGATCGGGGACATAAAGAGGAGTCTCGAAATGGTCGAGACGTAAAGATCGATATATTGGACGACTATATTCGGACATCAGAAAGGTTCTGAGTGATTCGGGTATTTTTCGAAGTACCGGGGAGTTATGGGAATACGGGAAATAAGTATTGGGCCTGAATGGGCCTCAGTGGGAAGGGGAGGCAGCAGCCAGGAGGTGGCGCGCGCCCCTCCCAAGCCCAGTCCGAATTGGACAAGGGGTTTGGGCCGCGGCCCCCCTCTCCCCTCCTTCTCCTCTTCCCCCCCTTCCCCCCTTCTCCTAGTTGGACTAGGAAAAGAGGAAACCTACTCCAACTAGGAGTAGGAATCCTACTCCCTTGGCGCGCCCCTCCTAGGGCCGGCCTCCTCCTCCCTTGCTCCTTTATATACGGGGGCAAGGGGGCACCCCATAGACACAACAATTGATCGTTGATCTCTTAGCCGTGTGCGGTGCCCCCCTCCACCATACTCCACCTTGATAATATTGTAGCGGTGCTTAGGAGAAGCCCTGCGTCAGTAGAACATCAACATCGTCACCACGTCGTCGTGCTGACGAAACTCTCCCTCAACACTCGGCTGGATCGGAGTTCGAGGGATATCATCGGGCTGAACGTTTGCTGAACTTGGAGGTGCCGTACGTTCGGTACTTGATCGGTCGGATCATGAAGACGTACGACTACATCAACCGCGTTGTGCTAACGCTTCCTCTTTCGGTCTACGAGGGTACGTGGACAACACTCTCCCCTCTCGTTGCTATGCATCACCATGATCTTGCGTGTGCATAGGATTTTTTTTGAAATTACTACGTTCCCCAACAACACCACCATGCAATATTGATTCCCAGAGCAAGTTGGCCAATTGGCTGTTGGAGTGGTTTGCACAAGCATCGGATATTGAGAAATATGTTATGGTACAAGTTGTCTATGGACTGTGGTTAGCTCGCAATGATGCACAAGATGGGCGAAAAATAACTGCAGCACATGAAATATCACATACAGTTGCTGCACTTGTCAAAGCATGGGAAGAGATTCACAGGAAGGAAGTGACGCCGAAGCTACCGAAAGAAAGGGGTGTGTGGGAACCGCCGGATACGGGCTGGGTCAAATCAAATACGGACGGGGCGATGTCGAAGCATATGGGGAAGGGAGGCGTTGGAGTCATTCTGCGTGACCAAGCCGGGGCGTTCCGAGCGGCATCAAGTCACGTCGTTTTGACAGCGACCGACACGGAGATGGTGGAACTCCTGGCGTGCAAGAAGGCGATCGAGCTGGCGACAAGTGTTGGAGTTGACAAGCTACACCTTGAGTGTGATTCGGCAAGAGTGGTATCCATGCTTAATAATCATGAAAAGAATCTCTCTGCCGTAGGTCCTCTTGTCGAAGACGTCAAGTCGAGGTTGAAGGAGTTTGATGAGCTCAGGGTTTCGTGGGTTAGCCGGAGTGCTAACGCCGCCGCTGATAGATTAGCTAAGGTGGGAATGGGAGATGAACTTACCTCTGTATGGCTCTCATCACCACCAGACTGTATTTTGCGTATTGTGTCGGATGAGATCCCGACACTCTTTTAATAAATAAAGCGGCGAAAGTTTTACCCTAAAAAAACTATGGTTTGATTGCACGCGACAACTACCATAAATTAGACATGGCAACTATAATTAACCAAAACAGAGAGAGTTGCCATGCTTTTACAACCATATTTGCCATCCCGGATAACTACATCTGCCATCCCGGATGACAACTAAATCATCATCCCGCGGGTACCTATTGTAGCTGCACCAGGACGTGTGGGCATATTTGCTTCGTGCCACACGCGCGGGGTGGGGCTGAGTAGTACTTGTTGGGCATATGGCACGAAGTAGCTGCGCCCACACGTGTGGGCAATTCTACTATTCGCCCACACACAACCTGTGTGGGCTGCCCCCTGCTCATGCCACACACGGTGTGTGGGCGAATGCCGATTATGTCACACATGTGGTGGATATCGACGTCCTTTTTTGGGTCATATATATATATATACTTGTATTGTTGTATTATAAACTCGGTGAATTTTTGGTCCGTTTCAATGTCATCGTCTTGGGGCCCTTGTCAATGGATTTTTTTTAAATATCGATATAATCCATCTTCGTCTCTCGTAATATGAAAAATAAACATATATAGAAATACATCTTTTGTTTTATCGTGCGCAACATATAGATAGGAGACGAACAATTATTTATATGCATCTCTTCTCGTTGATTGTGTAAAACTCAATTAGTTTTCTGAGCCATCGTAGTTACGTTAGTAACAGTGTGTTGGAAAAGCAAAACCTTTTCCATCAAAAAGAAAAGAAAAAGGAAACCAAACCTCAGTATGCCATACAACTTCCTCATTAGTCATTACTTCTCCAATACTCACTAAACTCTTAGCAACAGTTACATTTCTAAGTAGTAAGGATACTGAAGAATAAATGCCTCGGGGAACTTGAAGAGAAATCAACAATGTATTTGCAACCATTTTTTTGGAATAAAATATATGGTGGCTTGATGTGAAATTGTTATTTTCCTTTCCTCCTGCAATTTCCTTATCTTCTCATGGTAGAGAGAATATATCCTACCTCCGGCTGAACAGTTTCCAGGGTTGGCAGGCCGTTAAGCAGAAAAGATAACTCTTCCCGAGGCGCATTAGTGAAGTTAAGAAATGCAAGAAGTTTCTGTCAGCTGCAATTTCACTTCTAGAAATGTAAACATGGCCATCTCTGAGCGAGTAAATGGCACTTGCGGTCCGAGAACTTGCGCTACGGGTGCACTTAAATCACAGTACTTGCAAACCGGAAAAATCCGTCATAGAACTTGCATTACGAGTGCAGATAAGTCACACAGGTCATCTGAACCGGCCAGCTGCCCGGTTTTCTCCCTCTAACGGTCAAGCGCGATAAATTTGTTCACGACTTTAAAAATATATGTGATTCGTGACTTTAAAAAATGATCGTGAATGATAAATTTGAAAACTATTTGTTCACGACTTTCAAAAAATGTCCGTGAACATTTCAAAAAATATATTCGTGATTCACGACTTTAAAAAAAGTTCGTGAACGATAAATTTAGAAAATATTTATTAAAAATATTTATGATTCGTGACTTAAAAAAATGTCCATGAAAAACAATTTGAAAATGCTTGCGAACGATAAATTTGAAAATGTGGTGAATGATTAATTTGAAAACTATTTGTCCACGACTTTAAAAAAAATTGAGAACGATAAATTTGAAAAATATTTGTGATTCGCGAACATTTTTTTTATGTTGTGAACATTTTAAAAAATATTTGTGATTCACGACTTAAAAAAAGTTCGCGAACGTTAAATTAAAAAATATTTATTAAAAATATTTGTGATTCGTGACTTTTAATAAATGTCCACGAATGAAAATTTTGATAATGTTTGCGAACAATAAATTTGAAAATGTTCATGAACGATTAATTTGAAAAATATTGGTTCACGACTTTAAAAAATGTTCGCGAATGATAAATTTGAAAAATATTTGTGATTTGCGAACATTTGTTTTAAGTGGTGAACATTTAGAAAAATGTTTGTGATTCGCAACTTTAAAAAAATGTTCTCGGACGATAAATAACAAAATATTTATTAAAAATATTTGTGGTTCGTGACTTTAAACAAATGTCCAGGAACGAAAAATTTGAAATGTGACCTATCTGCACCCGCAACGCAAGTTCTATGACGGGTTTTTCTCGAAAATAGGACAGCTGTCCGGTTCAGATGGCATATGTGACCTATCTGCACCCGCAATGCAAGTTCTATCACGGGTTTTTCCAGTTTACAAGTACCGTGACTTAAGTGCACCCGCAGCGCAAGTTCTCGGACCGCCAGTGTCATTTACTCTCTCTGAGCAGTGGCAGAGCTGCAAAGAAATACTCCCTCTGTTTCTAAATATATATCTTTGTAGACATTTCAAATGGACAACATCATACGAATGTATGTAGACATATTTTGAGTGTAAATTCACTCATTTTGCTCCGTATGTAGTCACTTGTTAGAATCTCTAGAAAGACTTGTATTTTAGAACAGAGGGAGTAGTTGTGTAGGGAAGTTTTAAAGGGAGCACTCTTTTTTCTAAATTTCGAATCGTTCTACTTCTCAATAGGGGTTGTCCTCAAAGCTATGGAGGCCCAGGTGCTCGATTGATTGTTTCCCGGTCTCTGCTGCTCGCTGCAACGCTCAGAATACATCTAAATTTTTATGTCCAAGTTCAGATTTTTTTTACTCTTGCTAATTTTGGGAAAGCAACACCAACCAAGGCATTGTTTATCCTGGTAGTTTCTCTAACTTTATCAAAATAGTAAACATGGTATTGAGGAGCCGTCTTACATGCGTGCGTGCGTGCGTGCGAGCGAGCGGCGTCGGAGGAGGAGGAATGCGCGAGAGGCTCTCCTGTTCTCACTCACTTACAAGTGGTAGAACACTCCATCTTATAAGGTGGTGTACATCTCCTCCAACTTCCATGGTGGGACTAAACTTTAGCTCCCACTCCACACTCCACTAGCAAGTGAGCTGCCACAAACATGGGCCCATTTAAGATTTCAGAATTTGCTTATTGGGCTGCCCCAAATAATGGGCCCAATTCTAACAGTAGCCGTATGGTTGTGCTAACGGGTGCGCTAATTAGCCCGGCACGCAAGCGGCCATGACGCTTCTCAGGGTATGCAACATCATGTTTGCTGAACCAAAACGATGAAGCTATTTTGATTTACTACTCGCAATCACAAATCAGTTTCAAGTCACCACGATAGGTTAGTTGGACTCCAATGCCCAGGCAAGATGGGACTATTGAGAAAAAAACCCAGATAGTTACTCTACCGTGACTTGGAGTAGACGTCCTGGTTTATTTCTCATCATTGTAATTTGTGCTAAATTTTGACCAAAGATTTAACTGATAAAATGTTAGTGCATGTGACATGCACTAACATTTCATTAGTTAAATTTATGATCAAAATTTGACACAGATTACAATGGGGCCAGTAAACCAGGACGGAGGTAGTAGTTATGGGATTACTATTCTAGAAGCCTAAAAGAACTGCCCCTGGTACTTCTATTAGTAGTAGTACTCAAGTTGGAATTCCAATTGCACGGCACAACTTGTTAGGCAAAAAATTTGATACAGGGTGTAGGAAGCGGTTTGGGAATTTGCATGCCTTTTCAACCAGTGAGATACTCCATACAAAGTACGACAGAGAAATAACCACAGAGAAGGAAGCTAAAAGTAAACAATCAAACGAGCATTTTTGCATTTGTTTTGCATTGAATCGTTTCACAAGCTTGACTAGTGCTATTTTTCTACTTTTACAAAAACCGCATCTTAATGTTAAAACATGCATTTGCATGTACATAAGTAATAGTAATACTCCCTTCATCTAGGTGTATAAGTCTTCCCTCCTTCTTGGTCACGATGCACAATCAAAGATGACTTATTGGCTTGGACGGAGGGAGTAGCACAGTCTGCAAGCATATATAGAGAGAGACGTGTAGTGCGATAGTATATGGTAAAGTTTGTGCTATATGCACGTACTTACAAAATGCGTACGAATACACAAGGTTTACAAACTTTCCCTTTTACATACTTAATTAAGGACACTAAAAATTCCTGAACGTTCGGGATTTATCATTTGCGTCCTGAAACTAATGAGATCGCCTTACGAAAAAAATTATACTCCTCCTAAAATCCACGGCGCTCGCTGGAGCGCTTGCGGCACGCCATCAGTGCCCTGGTGCACGGCCGTTTCCCAGCGCGCTGACACAACGCCTCTTCCTCAACCTTGCAACTCGCGAGGTGCTGATTGGCGGCTTGCCGGCGGGCGAGCGCGATCTCACCGGTGTGGTGATCCGGCGCCAACAGGTACTCCTCCTCGCTGGAAGCATGCACCCGATCAACGTACCGCCAAGCGTAGATGAGGCTCTTGTGCCCGACTGCACTCAGGGCATCGGCACGGGCGTCCTCCGCCACCCTCACGGCCCTCACACAAGCCTTCTGCCAAAGAGCCAATTGCCTGACTCTCTCGGATGCGACATAGGCCTCCCATGCAGCTTGTTCCGCGGTGCGCTTCTCTTCCTCGGCCTTCTTCTTCGCCTCTATTTTGGCGCCCTCTGCTGGAGGCAAAGCCTCCCACAAGGCGACATCCATTCCTTTCCAAAGCTCCTCAAGGCTGGGGGGCTCGGTGGGCGGCGCGGCGTTCTCCTCGTAGTGGGGAGCCGACGCGTCCTCCGACGCGCGTGCTGGCGAGATTGGGAACACCAACGCGTCCACCTCGACGCGTCGTGGCGAGGAGCGGAACGCCGACGCGTCCTCCTCGACTAGTGGCGGCGAGGAACGGAACGGCGATGCGTCGCGTCGCGGCGAGGAGCGGAACGCTGACCCGTCCTCCTCGACTAGTGGCGGAGAGGAACGGAACAGCGACGCGTTGCGTCGCGGCGAGGAGGGGAACACCGATGCGTCCTCCTCGACTAGTGGCGGTGAGGAACAGGCGACGCATCGCGTCGCGGCGAGGAGCGGAACATCGACGCGTCCTCCTCGACTAGTGGCGGCGAGGGACGGAACGATGACGCGTGACCGTTCGCGCGGTGTAGCGAGGGGCGCCTAGGGCTTGGGAGGGGCGATGCCATGGTGGTCGACATGAGAGGGATGGGGAGGAGATAGCGATGAACGTGAACGTGAGGGGGAGGAGATAGCGATGTCGTGGGAGGCGCAATATTTATAGCGAGAAATGGCACACCTACGTAAGATATGGACTGAGCTGCACTGACTTAACTGCAGGTCCACTTGCGTCACTAACATGTGGGCCAGACCCCTGTTGGGCCCATATGTAAGTGGACCAATGCACCTGCAGTTAAGTAACAACTATGTGGGCATATTTGTTGGAGTAAATTACGGGGGAGGGAAGGGGTGGGAATATTGCTGGTCACAACAGATTGGAGGAGCGCGGGGGGAGGAGAGTCATGCATGCAGATTTTTTCCACACGAGGTGGAGTGGTAGGACCGCCGGAGGGAGAAGGATAGTTTGGCAGGCATATTGTTTCCACACATGGAGAGGAAAAGATTTGGAGATGAACTGGCTTTCTGCAGGTATGGGGAACGGTGCATATAAATCTCATCTTGCATGCCGGGCTAGGTATAGTCTCAAGTCATTAAAAACATACACGCCCCACACATGTTCATATTTCAAGGTGCACTAAATTATTGCATGCGATGATTAAGGCTGGCCATAATGGTGGTATCTTAGCTGGTATCATGCACACGGGAATAGCAAACATGCTGATGTGGCAAAGAATTAAAGAGGAGATGGGGGGTTAGAGTAACTAGTGTTCATGCATGCATTGGTAAACACATTTTTTCGTGAAAAACTACAACAACTATTCCACCGCTTCTATCTTGCTAAGAGTAGGTCAATTTTTTGAATCGAGCCCTTTAAACTAGAAGGGAGGTAGTAGTACTCTAATAGCTAACCTTGGCCCTGTTTGGATCCATGTGTTAGAGTTAGTTTGGGTTAGTTTGAACTCAACTAACCCAAAAAAAATCTAACCCACCCAAGGGTGCTTTATACTACTCATTATAATCAGTATTATAGATATTGATATCTTTACTATAAACGGTTGACGGAAGTAAAAAGGACCAGAGGGAGTATCATGCATGCGGAGTACGCAAAAAAGTTGCTCATTTATAGCCGGTTGAAGTCTCAAAGGGCGCGACCGCGCGAGGGAGGCGAAGGTTGTGGGAGGCGCGACGGTTGACGGAATTAATTGAAGTTACACACAAGCCGGCATGGCATGCGAACAGGCAGAAGCTATACCGTCAGGCCTACGATATGGGTCTAGTAGACATGACATCTAGTGGGTCCCGCATAGTTCTCGAGAACTCTTTGGGGGCTTACAGCCATTTATCCACCGGGCAAGCCAGCAACCCCACGCTGTTTGCAGGCCCTACTCGTCCCTGTCTTCTACTAGTACAGTACCTTACAACAGTTCGCTCCTAGTTGTCCCGTCCTTCCACATTACGGCAGTTCCACTAATCCTAACCCTCCTCCCAAATCCATGGCGTGCCAAATCTCCATGATCGGCGGTGAGTACAACGTTATAACCATCACCGGCGATGAGTTCGACGTCATCTACACCCGTTCTTCCGCAACGGTGAAAGAATGCCTTGCTCGCTTCAAACACATGTTCGGAAACTCAAATGATGAGTGGGTCGCTGGGCTAGATGTTGAGTACACCACAGTCCTGGGAACCGAGAAGAAAATAAAGGAGGCGGAGAAGAAGAAGCCCGCCGTGATCCAGGTTTGCGTGCATGACTTATGCTTGGTCTACCACATATTCCATGCCGACGTTGAGTGCGAGGAATTTAAGAAGTTCCTCAAGGGCGGCCGAGTCAAATTCGTTACTGTAGACTTTAGGAATGACAAGAAAATCCTGGGTCAGATAGGCCTCGTTGTAGGCGACCCCTTCGACCTCCAGAAGGAAGGGCTGGTGTCCTCCTCTCATCCTTCAATGCTGACCCTGGCAACATCCATGATTGATCGTTCGTATGCTAAACTGACGAAACCTCATCACGAGTTTCATCATGCATGGGAGTCAAAGACATTAGATGAAGATCACATCCTGTACGCAGCAATGGATGCTTACCTTTGTTTAAATATATACAAGGGTTGGATGAAGAAGCAGAGCCTAGTGTCCGGTTCAAGCAAAGAAGCGTCCGCGAAGAGGAAGAGGGACGAGGACAAAGTCGAGGACGTGGACTCGGACTCCGAGTAGGTGGCAGTGATGTCGCTCATGCTGGTTCTACTGCAGTGTCACGCGGACTAGTTGCTTAGTTTATTTTCAAGGGTGTGTTGTGCTGAGGCCCCAGCAGGAACTATGTTTATGTTCTTTCTCGTTATTTGAACTCTTTAGTACGTATAGTAGTACTAGTACTATGTCTTACTACTGTTCTTATTGCAGTTGGTACTACTGCTCGTATCTTCGTGTTCCTAGTGTAGTTAATACGTTCATACTAGTAGTATAATTTGGGCCAGTCGATTTGTGAAAGAAGTTCGACGGAGTGAAGGAAGAAGACGACAGGGTGCCCATGATCTATCTTATGAGTGTTGGGTGTGGAATGCAGTTCGCCGGAAAAAAATGGATCGTGCCCGGGGTTAAACGGATGGCGGGGGTGGGTGGGAGCATGGCGATGGCAGACGGTTCAGGGGAGGGCGCGACGGCGGCGGCAGGTGGTTAGGCGTGTGGCGGGCTGAGAAGATGAACCGTGCATCTATTTCGGAGGTTGAAGAAGCCCTTCTAGCCATCCATGTTGCATCAAGCTGCTCACAAGAGTCGACTGACCCAAATTGCTCCTTCAGATTGCAGGATCCATGTGGCATTCAAGGTCTCGAAGGTAGATTCCGCGTCCGCACCCGGTTTGCGGGCTCGACGCGCGCGTGACCGGCTTCCGCCGCGACAGCCACCATGCGCGCCTCCTCCGTGCGGGCGGAGACGACAACGACATGCTAGTTCCTCCTCGCCGGCGTGCTGGAGCACGCGCTCGTCCTCCTCTTTGTACGCTGCATGCATAGACGCGGCTCCACCAGCTGCTCGCGTGCTTGGCAGCGCGGTGGCATCGCGAGGAGGGACTGCAGTCGACGTGAGCGGGCGAGCCTTCGGCTTGGCGGCGACATGGCGGTGATGGGCGAGAAATTGTTGGCCGGAGCAGGCGGGCGCCGACATGCACAACGGCGGCGGCGGCATATTGATGAGTGCGCGTATGGGAGCTTAGTTTAGTTTTATATAGGGTTGGTCAAACTTAAAAGAAAACTATACTAGTACACATCAACATTTGACTTAGGCAGCGCTTTTATTAGTTACCACATCCACGATACGGAATCATGTGCAAGCGCGTGAACCACGACCGCGCGGTCAATCGAACGGTGCGTCACCGTGTCGCACTCGAAGGACATCCACCGAACCTTTTTGTGTGTGTGTGAAAACAATCCCCGAATATTACTCAACTTTTTTCCTGGAAAAGTTCTTGACGCTACAATATTTCTATATATTTTATTTTAGCTCCAGTTCTTGTTTATTTGGATTTGGACGTTTTAGGTGTGCCCTAGTTTTTTTAATACTGATTTTGGGGCTGTTTGGTTCCCAGCCACCGTTTGCCAAGCCAAAATTTGGCAGCCACAGTTTAGTTGGCATGTGTTTGGTTTTTGCCACACTTTATTGCCCCTATGGCCCACTTGTCATAGAGATAATGTTGCCACACTTGCCTAAGGTTAGTTCTTTAAAATGAGAGCCACAAGTTGGCAAGCCTAAGGGAATCTTGCCACACTTTGTGAGTGTATGTCATGCGGGGCCCTAGTGTGGCAAAAAGTATATTGCCTAAGGTAAGGCTTGAACCAAACACCCTCCTAAATTGGTCAAAGTTGCCTAACTTTAGGTGTTGCAAGATGTGGCAACCATAGTCACAAACCAAACAGCCCCTGTGTCTGTGACTGGGAGAGAACGTGTGTATGTGTCCATATGTGTGTTGTGGCGGAAGGGTAATATGGAGACGGTGTGCGTGTGATAGAGACATAGAGAGGTGTGAATTTGCAAATGATCATGCATGAGTGAGACATAGACAGATGCCGATATGTTGTGTATACATGAGAGAACAGTCTTCTATTTTACTTGCGCGCGTGCGTGTGTGTCAGAGAGAGAGAGAGAGAGAGAGAGAGAGAGAGAGAGAGAGAGAGAGAGAGAGAGAGGAGCATCTGTAACACAACAACCATCTCTCTCGATTCGTCCATCCCTCGCATGATCGCATGTAACACATGCATCAACACGCACATTTTGACACCCTCACCCGGCCCCTGCCCACCTCAAGGCCCGCACATCGCTCTCTATCTCGCACGCACAATCTCGTCGTGAATACCCTGTTTAGCAAGTAGCTTTCCGTCACATACACACACATTTCTCTCCTTAGGTTTGTTTTCACCCAATATCTGACACACATACAGACATCACACATCACACACACACCCCCTCCCCCGAGCACACAATTCATCCCCATCCAAGGTTATATGGCGACCACTCTCGCTTGTGCTTCTTCGCACCCCAGCATGCACAACACCTCAATCTTCAAAGAGGGCATCGAGGAGATCGAATATGGCGACCACACTGCGCTAGAGAATGCGGGGCCATTTGGAAGCAGGATGATGTGACGATGGCTGACTGACTCCTCCCCCCACCCTCTCTCTCTCGCACAAACTTACTAATCCCTCTCTTCCCCGCACAAATTTATCAGTCCCTCAACCCACGAGATCCTTCCCCTCTTGTCCATGTTTTTCCAGCTCTCTCATCAAACCAGTTGTCTCTTCTCCTTCCACGTGTACAGAATCCGGATGCACACGCATCTCACGTATATTACATGTCTCCATCTTTCTCACAGACCTAACTTCTTCCTCTCTCTATCTCCCTCTTTCTGTTTCGTTAGGTTTGTCTCCTACTCTCTCGTCCACATACATACAATCTTTCCCGCCCTATCTACTCCATCTTCGCAAGCTCTCTCTGCAAGTTTCATTCACACATTGGGATATGTTAAAAAAGTTGCTTTTATAATGGCTGATGTAGAGTTATTGTTGGTTTTGTTGCATCCTACAAAGTAATAACTATGAAATGCATTTTGATTTTCATTTGACTGGGATTATGCGAGTTTGAGCATGTTGTGAAGTACTATAGACCTCGTATACATCTTGGAATTCGACAATGATTGTAACTATTGAATTGTATAGACCATTACATTCGAAGTCAGTAGCCTAATATATTTATTTCACAATTTCAACAAATGATTAATTCACTACATACTAAGAAAACAAATATGTACACCCTCCGTTTTTATTTAAGTCTGCGTATTAGCATTGGTCAAAGTCAAGTTTTGTAAACTCTCAGAAAGTTTATAACAAAAAGTATTAACATATACAATAAGAAATAAATACCATTAGATTCATTATTGAATGTACTTTCACATCATACATATCTGTTATGGTAAATGTTTCTATTTTTCTATAAGCTTGGTTAAACTTTAGGAAGTTTGACTTTGGTCAAACCTAATATGCAGAGTTTACTAGTACTACTCGCTAGTTGCTTAGCCCAATCACCCAACACGCCACACGGGGAGTTTAGTGTCACAAAATTTTGAGGTCGGCGGGAAAATCTCCCGCGACCCTGATTCGAGCAGTGGGAAGTTACCATCATAGCCTTCGGAACAGGCCTACGGATGACGGTTGGTAGGGGGCTGTTTTCATAACTTTTAGGTTCACCATACCCAGCTAACCCCACCCCGGCACCCAGAGTAGTACACCTGAATACTCCCCATTTTCTATCCCCACCACAAAATAGACTTCTCCACAGCACCGCAACCTTTGTGCTCCTCCCCTTCTACATCGACGCACTCGTCCACCGCAACGCATCTGCCTCATCGACGACCTCGTATGACACACTGGAGCCGGTCCACCGTCGTCGTCATACACGGAGCCTCTTCCCCGGCACCGTCTTCCACGGTCTCGGATCTGCTTCCCAGAAGCCGACGCCAAGCGCAGAAGCACCACCGTCGTGGACAATGAACTGACTCCCGTTGCCGACCATGACTCGCAGAGGCCGCCCCGACCATCGTTCTCCTCCTCGATTGGTAATGTGTGTATTAAATCACTTAGCAGTACATGTGTAGTTCCAATTTTGTTCATACCCACCCTTCAAATTTCTTGGGTGCTATTGCTCCCGTAAAAGTAATTGTTTATAGCCTCCATTTTCCAACAGAATATCAGCTTGTAATTGTGCGTCGCTCCTGTATCGCGCTGTGCTTGGGTAGGCATTTCATCTGCAACTAGTAGTGTGGCAAATGATGGATAGTTTTTTAGAACTAGCAAGATGCCCATGTGTTGCACGCATCAAGATGCATTTGTATGAGTAGTTTATCTTGTGGGAGAAAAGGATGAACGAGAGAATGCCTTATTTGCAAATGCGGAGAGGGGTGTGGATATCTTTTTGCAGAATTGCCACAGTTTCCTTCCTATCCGTCGGATATAAATCGGATGGCCTATATTGCAGGATGGCAGGAACACCATCATCACCAACTCTATTTTTTATAAGAGTAGGGAAAAAGTAGAGAGAAAAATAGAGAGTAGAGAAGTAGAGATAAATATTAAATATAAAATAAATATAACAGTAGAGAACAGAGTAGAGATAGCAGAGACGTCGGGAAAGGATTGCACGCGCGCGGGAAAAAGCGGCCGGGCGTGCGCTAGTTTTGGCGCGCGGCGTCCGCCGCGCTTTATAAAATCCAACGCCCTCCCACCGCTCTGTGCCTTGCCACCGCTCTCTCGCCGCTCTGTGCCTCACCGCCGCTTTCTCCCAGCTCTTTCTCGCCTTGCCGCCGCCGCACCACCATGCCGCCGCGTCGCCGAGAAACTTGGGGATACCGCGGCGTCCGTGTGCGCCCCTCCGGCGGCTTCTCCACCGAGATCCGGTTCCGCGGGATGCGCCTCGGCCTCGGCAATTTTGACACCGCCAACGAGGCCGCCCACGCGTATGACGCAGTGGCGTGGCGCCTCCGGTGGCCTCATAAAACATTGAACTTCCCCCACGTGCCGACGCGGGAGTGGGCACAGGAGCTCGTGCCTGTGCCACGTCTTATCACCGACGAGGATCATCGCGACAACCGCAGGCGGGAGCACCGTCTCGGCATCGCCAAGATGGACGGGGAAGCCATGGCGCTGTGGCGCCAACGCTTCCCGCAGGACATCATCAACGAGCGCGAGTCCTACGAGCAAAGGAGGGAGGAGAGGGATAAGAGGAGGGTGGAGTGAGCCGCCTATCGCGAGGACAAGCGTAGACGAAAAGCGGATGCTCAATTCAACATGAGGCTAGGAGCAACATCTCCATGGGAATCCGACAACGATCAGTATCTTCACGCCTACAGTCAGATGTCGGGGGAGGACATCACCGAGGAGGAGTCGGACGACGAGGAGTAGTTGAATAATCTATTTTTTTATCTATCTATGCTGAGAACTATCCTCTACTCTCTATCTCTACTTCTTGATCTCAGCACTGTAAACACTTTTTTAAAGCGCCACGCGTTGCGATTCTGTTGGAGATGCTCTAACATGGCAGACGAGTGCTTTAATGTTGCCCACAAGATGCGCGAGTATTACTAGTAGTATATTTTTCTTGCCATGTTGAGATTTTAAAACCACGAGTGCGAACATGCAGAGGAGCAATGAAGACCAAACACGGGATATTGGGGACATCTTCAAGGAGCGTGGCAAGTTAAAGAGGAACTGCACCGAACCTGTAAAATGAGCTTTGGTAAGTAACACCCTTTCAATTACTTTCGTTTAGCCTCGTGTTCTTCGATGTGTATATGTTGTAGTTTTTGTTTCCCTTAAGCCTCGTGTTCTTCGATGTGTCTTAAGAAGAGTCTTAATCGTACTAATGCTTTCGTGTTTAGCTTGATGTAGGAAGTGGGTGTCCTCACCTTGTAGTCTGTTTTTATATTTTTTTTACTTTTGAATTCACTTCTCCAGTTCTGTTTATCTGGCTTCTACTAAATGGATATGGGTTGCTCTGAGTAATTATCTAAAAAATAAGTAACTTCATGTCAGGATGAAGTTCCTGCGAGGAGGGAAGTATGGTCAACCTCGAGTTCATGTTTCCAGAATGAGGCTGGATTACACACAAGGTGCCAGTTCCCTAATGATGCTGGATTAGACACAAGGTGCAAATTCCCAGATGATGTTGGATTACACACAAGCCAGGTGGAGTCATCAGCTGTTCGTGTCCTCGTGGCTCTAGTAAAGGCTGAAAGAAAGCGTGCAGCAGCCCTTGAGAATGTAGCTGAGTTCCTGAAGAAGCGAAAAGAGCAATCAGATACTCTCTTCACCCATGCCAAAGAAGAGATGGAAGAAGCCAGAAATAAGCTAGCAGAGGCAGAGCAGGCTAGGCGTCTCCTGCTATCTAAAGCTGTTGTCCATACAAAATTTCCTTCATAGTAGCTAGGTTCAAATGTTTATCCAGTCAGCATGCCTGTTATGATGTCCGTGCATCTACTGATGTGGCACAAATATATTTTTTCGGGTCATGTAATAATAGCAATTACTTTCCAAACAATAACAGACGAAGCATTGGACATGGTATAGTTCATGCGCAAGCCCGACATTCCAAGTTCAACTTCCACATCAAACTCATGTTCACAGATATCTCCACATTCATACATAATGTACACAACCATGATTCACTTCAAAGCCAAAAAAAATTGAGGAGAGTTATGAATAAAGAAAAACCTCTAGTTCCTGCTACCAGTGCGAGCACAACAAGTCAAGACCATGCGTAATTAATTATATTGTGGTCACTTTTTGTGTTCTAAAATGCCGATCGGCTCGCGGAAGGACGTGTTGCTGGGACACGCGCGGATTCAATGAAGGCAGGCGGGGCAGTCTGACGCCGGTTGCATGCGGCGAGGAGGCGTGTTCAACCGGGCCTGCAGCGAGTGGGGCCCACTTGGCTGGCGCGCCGATTCAATGCCTGCGCTATGAGAGGTCGCGTCCGTGTCAGAGCAATTACTCCCTCCAGTCCTTTTTTTGTTTGCGTATAACAAAATCTCGTTTTCCATTCACATTTTACAAGTAAAATTCGTGGACAAACTTTGACCCAAAAAACAATGGGGACTAGTAAACCAGAACAGAGGTAGTAGTTTTTTTTAATCAAAGAAGGGTTTCCCCCTTCCGATTTTCATTACTGAAAACGAACATCTAAATATAAACATAGTATTTGCCCTAGAACTACCAGGTTCAACATCTCGCAACATAAACCCATACAACCATACGCCAAGGAGGTACATAGTAGGTAGTACTATGAATTCCATTTTTGCTCCATACCAATCGTTCTAAAAACTACTTAGTACTTATAATGCGCCATTGAAAATCGGAACTCTTAACCCCGCTAAAAAATGATATTTTAAACGTGGCTACTCGATCTGTGGCAACTGGCGAGCCACCGCCTCCAAGTCGTTCACATCTGGTCCTGACCATCAACTCCTACGGATCAAATTATCACGCGAGCTGACTATTCCTACAAAGGTGCGCTCCACCACGTACCTGGTACCCGCGAATGCAGCAATCGTGCACCTAGGGTTTTAGGGTTTATTTGTTAACGTTGCCTTTACGTAACACTCATGTGTGCGAGACAGCTAGAGACCGACTGCGTGTGTGCGCCTCTTCTCTTCGTATATGTACTCTACCGTTTTTCGGGTGTCCACAAAATTATAATAACTACTAGCAATGTGCCAATGCTTTGCCACACGATCTGAGTAGATTAATACATATTCACCGATTTAATAGAAAAAAAGTCTAGTTTTGAAATACGTATATCCCTAAAAAAAGTTAAGTTTCTGTAACGCCCGGATAATCTTGCTACAGTAATCCCGCGCTAATCATGCCACGTCGTCCCGATTACTGTTGCTATCCTTGCAATAATTCGAAACCGTTCAAAATTCAAATTTAAATTAATGACAACAATAAAAGTTTTCAAAATTTGAGACAAAAATGCTCGGTTAGTGCCAAATATTACATGGGTAATTGTTGCGAAGAAAACACATTTTTAGAAAATGCCAAGATGACCTAAATTAAATAAAACAGAAAAGAAAAATAAAGAAGAGTAATAAAAAGAAAAAAAAACAGCAGAATAGAAAAACAGGGAATAGGAAAAGAACCCCCCCGGGCCAACCGACCCAACTGGCCGGCCCATTCGGCCACACCGACCGGCCCACCACGCCTCCCTTATCCCCCCACGACCGAAACCCTAACTCACCCAACCCCACTCGCACCACTCCTCCCCCCGCTGGATCCGGATCGGGAAATCCCGATCCCCTCGCCCTTTGCCCCCGCGCGCCCGTCGCCGCCTGGACGCGCCGTTGACCGGAGCTCCCTCGTCGGCCTGCTTCCCCTTCCCCACCGGACTGCTCCTCTCCGCCGCTCGTCCCCGTCGTCCTCCCCGGCCTCCATCGAGCACGCTGCCCAGACCCCACGCTCCCGCGGTGAGCCTCTGCGCCGGATGCGCCCTCCCTTGCCTCCTCTGACCGCCCGCGCTCCCGCACGCCCGCGCTCGACCATGCCTCGCGTCGCGAACCCCCCCGTGTCGCCGATCCCCGCACGCCCGCGCCCATGGCCGCGCGCGCACATGCGCGCACCGTCCCGCTCACGCGCGCGCTCGCCCGTAGCCTGCCGCTCGCCCACGCCCTGGCTACTCCGGCGCTCACGCCGCCCCTGCCCTTGCGGTCCGCCACCACCGCCTGTCGCAGCGCCCGTGATCCCCCTGGACTGGCCGCCTCACCTCTGCCCTCTCCTCCTCCCGTGCCCGTGCGTCGTCCCCTGCATGTCGCTCGGGGCCGCGCCCCGCCCCTGTCCCTGCACATCGTCGCCGGCCCCTCCACCGTAACCCCTCGCCGCGGCCTCCCCTCGCCCCGTCGCCGCCCGCCGGCCGGACCCCGCTCCGGCAATGGCCTCGCCATAGGCCACTGCCCTCCCCTGCGCCGGCGCCCTGTCGGGTCCGCCCGTAATGGGCGTGCGCCTGCTCGGGCGCATCCGGCGCCTATCGCCCGTGCCCGCAACCCGACACCCGTTAAGGCCCCTGGCCCAATGACAGCCGGGGCCCACCCCAGAACGTTTTAATAAAAAAAAGAATTAAAAATAAAAATAATAAATAAAAATGATTTAATAAAATTAATTATTAATTATTTATTTATCTAATGAATTAATTAAGTTAATTAACCCGGTTTAATTAATTTAATTAACTAGTTAGGTTAATTAAATAGTAATTAAATTAGCCTAAACCCTTATTAAATCTAAACAGTGTATGACAGGTGGGTCCCACTGGACCCACTGGTCAGGTTGACCAAGTCAACTCTATTGACTGCTGATGTCAACATGACATCATGCTGATGTCATTAATCTGTTTTTGGATTAATTTAAATAATTAATTAAATTCCAAAAATTAATAAAATCTTTAGAAATCATATCTTTTAATCCGTAACTCGGATTAAAATATTTTCAACATGAAAGTTGCTCAGAACGACGAGACAAACCCGGATACGCAGCCCGTTTGTCCGCCACGCACCCCTAACATATCAAACTCGCAACTTTCCCCCTCCGACTCCTCTGCCCGAAAACGCGAAACACCGGGGATACTTTCCCGGATGTTTCTCCCCTTCACCGGTATCACCTCTTACCGCGTTAGGGCACCCCTAGCACCGATACTTGTCATGTCATGCACCGCTATGCATCTGTTTGCTTAAATATTTATTGTTTCTCCCCCCTCTTCTCTCGCTAGACACCGAGACCGACGCTGCTGCTGCCCAGTACGACTACGGAGTTGACGACCCCTCTCTCTTGCCAGAGCAACCAGGCAAGCCCCTGTTGGAAATATGCCCTAGAGGCAATAATAAAAGCATTATTATTATATTTCCTTGTTCATGATAATTGTCTTTATTCGTGCTATAATTGTGTTATCCGGAAATCGTAATACATGTGTGAATAACAGACACCAACATGTCCCTAGTAAGCCTCTAGTTGACTAGCTCGTTGATCAACAGATAGTCATGGTTTCCTGACTATGGACATTGAATGTCGTTGATAACGAGATCACATCATTAGGAGAATGATGTGATGGACAAGACCCAATCCTAAACATAGCACAAGATCGTATAGTTCGTTTGCTAGAGTTTTCCGATGTCAAGTATCCTTTCCTTAGACCATGAGATCGTGTAACTCCCGGATACCGTAGGAGTGCTTTGGGTGTGCCAAACGTCACAACGTAACTGGGTGACTATAAAGGTATACTACGGGTATCTCCGAAAGTGTCTGTTGGGTTGACACGGATCGAGACTAGGATTTGTCACTCCGCTTGACGGAGAGGTATCACCGGGCCCACTCAGTAATGCATCATCATAATGAGCTCAATGTGATCAAAGTGTTTGATCATGGGATCATGCATTACGGTACGAGTAAAGTGACTTGCCGGTAACGAGATTGAATGAGGTATTGGGATACCGACGATCGAATCTCGGGCAAGTAAAATACCGATTGACAAAGGGAATCGAATACGGGATTAATTGAATCCTCGACATCGTGGTTCATCCGATGAGATCATCGTGGAGCATGTGGGAGCCAACATGGGTATCCAGATCCCGCTGTTGGTTATTTCCCGAGAGCCGCCTCGGTCATGTCTGCATGTCTCTCGAACCCGTAGGGTCTACACACTTAAGGTTCGGTGACGCTAGGGTTGTAGGGATATGTATATGCAGTAACCCGAATGTTGTTCGGAGTCCCGGATGAGATCTCGGACGTCACGAGGAGTTCCGGATTGGTCCGGAGGTAAAGAATTATATATAGGAAGTGATGTTTTGGCCATCGGGACAAGTTTCGGGGTCACCGGTATTGTACCGGGACCACCAGAAGGGTCCCGGGGGTCCACCGGGTGGGGCCACCTATCCCGGAGGGCCCCATGGGCCAAAGTGGGGAGGGGAACCAGCCCATAGTGGGCTGGTGCGCCCCTCTAGGCCCACCCCATGCGCCTAGGGTTGAAACCCTAGGGGTGGGGGCGCCCCACCTTGGCTTGGGGGCCACTCCAGCCCTTGGCCGCCGCCCCCCTTGGGAGATCCAATCTCCCAGGGCCGGCGCCCCCCAGGGGCCTATATAAAGGGGGGAGGGGAGGGGGGCAGCCGCACCCTTTGCCTTGGCGCCTTCCTCTCCCTATCCAACACCTCCTCCTCCATAGAGCTCGGCGAAGCCCTGCCGGAGTACTGCAACTCCATCACCACCACGCCGTCGTGCTGCTGCTGGAGCCATCTTCCTCAACCTCTCCTCTCCCCTTGCTGGATCAAGAAGGAGGAGACGTTACGCTAACCGTACGTGTGTTGAACGCGGAGGTGCCGTCCGTTCGGTGCTAGGATCTCCGGTGATTTGGATCACGTCGTGTACGACTACCTCATCCCCGTTCCTTGAACGCTTCCGCTCGCGATCTACAAAGGTATGTAGATGCATCCGATCACTCGTTGCTAGATGAACTCATAGATGGATCTTGGTGAAACCGTAGGATTTTTGTTTGTTTTCTGCAACGTTCCCCAACAGCCCCCCCCCCTTGATCACCAGATATCACCTACTCTCCTCTATACTGCTTGCATTAGAGTAGTGTAGCATGTTACTGCTTTCGTTATTCCTATCCTGATGCATAGCCTGTCCTTGCTACTACTGTTGATACCTTTACCTGCAATCCTACTTGCTTAGTATAGGATGCTAGTATTTCCATCTGTGGCCCTACATTCTTGTCCGTCTGCTGTGCTATACTATCAGGCCGTGATCACTCGGGAGGTGATCACGGGTATATACTATATATATAATACATGATACATGTGGTGACTAAAGACAGGTCGGCTCGTAGGAGTACCCGTGAGTGGATCTTCGAGGCGGAGCGACAGGGCAGATTGAGGCCACCTAGGAGAGAGGTGGGCCTGGCCCTGGTCGGCGTTCGCAGATACTTAACACGCTTAACGAGATCTGGGTATTTGATCTGAGTGTGGCCATTTGGTCTATACGCATTAACCATCTACGCGGGAGTAGTTATGGGTATCCCGGCGTCGTGGTATCAGCCGAAGCCTTCGTGACGTCAGCGACTGAGTGGCGCGTGCCGGATTGGACTGGAACGCCACTAGGCTAGGTCTGCTTCCGGCCGCGTTCGCAACGTGCAGGTGTGCTCAGGGCGATGGGCCCAGACCCCCGCGCGCTTAGGTTTAGATCGGCGTGCTGACCTCTCTGTTGCGCCTAGGTGGGGCTGCGACGTGTTGATCTTCCGAGGCCGAGCATGACCCAGGAAAGTGTGTCCGGCCAAATGGGATCAAGCATGTTGGGTTATGTGGTGCACCCCTGCAGGGAAGTTAATCTATTCGAATAGCCGTGTCCCTCGGTAAAAGGACGACCCGGAGTTGTACCTTGACCTTATGACCACTAGAACCGGATACTTAATAAAACACACCCTTCCAAGTGCCAGATACAACCCGATGATTGCTCTCTAACAGGGCGACGAGGAGGGGATCGCCGTGTAGGATTATGCTATACGATGCTACTTGGAGGACTTTAATTTACTCTCTTCTACCTGCTGCAAGACGGAGGCGACCAGAAGCATAGTCTTCGACAGTATTAGATTTCCCCCTCTTATTCTGGCATTCTGTAGTTCAGTCCACTGATATGGCCCCTTACACATATATCCATGCATATGTAGTGTAGCTCCTTGCTTGCGAGTACTTTGGATGAGTACTCACGGTTGCCTTGTTTCCCCTTTTCCCCATCTCTCTACCCGATTGCTGCAATCAGACGATGGAGCCCAGGATCCAGACACCACCGTCGACGATGACTCCTACTACACTGGAGGTGCCTACTACTACGTGCAGCCCGCTGACGACGACCAGGAGTAGTTAGGAGGATCCCAGGCAGGAGGCCTGCGCCTCGTTCGATCTGTATCCCCGTTTGTGCTAGCCATCTTATGGCAAACTTGTTTAACTTATGTCTGTACTCAGATATTGTTGCTTCCGCTGACTCGTCTATGATCGAGCACTTGTATTCGAGCCCTCGAGGCCCCTGGCTTGTATTATGATGCTTGTATGACTTAGTTTATGTTTTAGAGTTGTGTTGTGATATCTTCCCGTGAGTCCCTGATCTTGATCGTACACGTTTGCGTGCATGATTAGTGTACGATTGAATCGGGGGTGTCACAGTTTGACTCAAAATATATTCCTTTGGCGGTTTTGATGAGATAAGGGAGGAATGTTGTTGGTTTCAAGATTCGAGAAGTGGTATATGTCTAATTTCTACTCTTACTAGCAAGATGCCCGTGCGTTGTACGGAACATCAAGATCTTGTGGGAGGAAAGGATGAATGAGGGAAGGCTTTATCTACAAATGTGGAGAGGAGTGTGGGTAAATTGCCATATTTTCGCTCCTATTCGTCAGATATAAATCGGGTGTTGGTGTACAAAACTAGGGGCACATTTTTGTACCCCTTTACCTGTGCACGGGCAGTCAGAGCCGCGCCCACGACCACATCAAGCAGAGCGAGGGAGGTGAGCCAAGGTAAGACCAAAGCCCAAGACAAAGCAAAACAACGACAAGGACCAAGGCCACAAAGATCAGATGGACGAAGCAGGTTTCCCCGGCAAGGATCCTTGCTGGGGGGCAGCATCAGCGGCCCCGCCAAGACCCTTGCCGGGGCAGCTCGCCCACGCCAGCCGAGCGAGCCACCCTCGAGCCCACCAACACTCGACGAATGCGTTGGGACAGGACTCGGGAGGCACCTCTGTGGTGGCATGCAGATCTTTGTGAAGACAAAGAATAGTCAAAATCAAGTGAGGACAGGAAGGCAGCCATCCTCATCGAAGAAACCCACAAGACCCCCGACAAGATCCGTGCCGGGGACGCCTGCGCGCCACGGCAAGACCCTTGCTAGGCCACCCGGCAAGACCCTTGCCGGGCCACCCGGCAAGGCCCTCGCCAAGCGCACCAGCAGGGCCACCATCAGGCCCGCACCAGCCAAGTCTCCGCCGCCGTTCGCTTGCAGCTGCCAACCCAACCAGCTGGGCAGGCACCTGCGTGGCAACATGCAGCCCTTCGTGGAGGCTCCACCACCGTGCCACCTCAGCTGCCTGCCTGCCTACATGGCACCACATGCATCGCTGGCCAGGGCACGTGTCGAAGCTTGGAGGAGCGGCGATGGACGGGACGGGCCTCGCCCCCGTCCCCGATAAAGTGAAGGGACACCTAAGCCTCGCATTAAATGTGCTTTGTCCTATAATACCAGCGATAAGCTCATGACGCTATAGCACTTTCCACCTCCTGTGTGCCACTGTGGCAGCCCCTTTCGCCTAAAAAGGAGGCCCATGGCGCACGGGAGAAGGATTCGGCTTTTTGGAGCTCGTTACACTCCGTAGCTAGTTCAAGAACTCAGAATACATCCACCAAAGCAGGACTAGGGTTTTACGCATCCTCGCGGCCCGAACCTGGGTAAACGAACCGCGTGCTCTCTGTTAGACCCGCTCTTCTCTCAACCCCGCGCCCCGCAACCGTAGTAGGGATTCTTGTGATCCCATAGGTGTCGTTTCCCACCGACATCTTTGGCACGCCAGGTAGGGGCGCATTTGTGAGAATCTGGTCTGATAGTTAGCCTAGCGTTTCTTCATCGCCAAGGCCCCCAAGAAGAAGACGGCCACGGCGATCGGCTCGTTGGAGGCCGAACGGCCCGTACAGGTGCGGACGAGTAGCGGACCGGTCACGGACAGGACTCGAGCCGCGACCCGCGAACACCAGCGCCACCCAGTCAGTCGGAGCCTGGCGAGCGACGTCGTTCATGCACTAGACGATTGGCCCCACGCTGCCGGACCCAAAGACGGAGCTGGGGGCCCTGCCGGAGGCGCGGGGCCCTCCGGGGGTGTCGTTGCGCCGACTCCGGGCGGCGCGGCGACCTCCAGGACGCATACACTAGCGACCATCACGCGTTCTTCCCATGGTGCGCGCGCCGAACAACGTCACCACGTTGGTGACCCTGGGCACCGCCGTGGGAAGAGCCCTGTGCGTCGTCAGCAAGACGAAGGAGTTCAACATGTTGGGGAACGTAGTAATTTCAAAAGTTTTCCTATGCACACGCAAGATCATGGTGATGCATAGCAACGAGAGGGGAGAGTGTTGTCTACGTACCCTCGTAGACCGAAGCGGAAGCGTTGACGCAATGTAGAGGAAGTAGTCGTACGTTCTCCTCGCGATCCAACCGATCACAGCACCGTTACTCCGGCACCTCCGAGTTCTTGGCACACGTTCAGCTCGATGACGATCCCCGGGCTCCGATCCAGCAAAGCGTCGGGGAAGAGTTCCGTCAGCACGACGGCGTGGTGACGATCTTGATGTGTTACCGGCGCAGGGCTTCGCCTAAGCACTGCAACGATATGACCGAGGTGGAATTGGTGGAAGGGGGCACCGCACACGGCTAAGGAAAGATCTCAATGATCAATTGTGTGTCTATGGGGTGCCCCCTGCCCCCGTATATAAAGGAGCCAAGGGGGAGGGGCTGGCCGGCCAAGCCTGGCGCGCCAGGAGAGTCCTACTCCCTCTGGGAGTAGGATTCCCCCCCCCCCAATCCTAGTTGGACTAGGATTCTCCAAGGGGAAGAGAGAGAGAGGGGGGCCGGCCACCTCTCCTAGTCCTAATAGGACTAGGGGAAGGGGGGAGGCGCGCAGCCCATGAGGGCAGCCCTCTCACCTCTCCACCAAGGCCCATGTTGGCCCATTATGCTCCCGGGGGGTTCCGGTAACCCTCCCGGTATTCCGGTAAAATCCTGATTTCACCTGGAACACATCCGATGTCCAAACATAGGCTTCCAATATATCATTCTTTACGTCTCGACCATTTCGAAACTCCTCGTCATGTCCGTGATCACATCCGGGACTCCGAACTCCTTCGGTACATCAAAATGCATAAACTCATAATAACTGTCATCGTAACGTTAAGCGTGCGGACCCTACGGTTCAAGAACAATGTAGACATGACCGAGACACGTCTCCGGTCAATAACCAATAGCGGGACCTGGATGCCCATATTGGCTCCTACCTATTCTACGAAGATCTTTATCGGTCAGACCGCATAATAACATACGTTTGTTCCCTTTGTCATCGGTATGTTACTTGCCCGAGATTCAATCGTCGGTATCCAATACCTAGTTCAATCTCGTTACCGGCAAGTCTCTTTACTCGTTCCGTAATACATCATCTCGCAACTAACTCATTGGTTGCAATGCTTGCAAGGCTTTATGTGATGTGCATTACCGAGAAGGCCCTGAGATACCTCTCCGACATTCGGAGTGACAAATCCTAATCTCGAAATACGCCAACCCAACAAATACTTTCGGAGACACCTGTAGAGCACCTTTATAATCACTCAGTTACGTTGTGACGTTTGGTAGCACACAAAGTGTTCCTACGGTAAACGGGAGTTGCATAATCTCACAGTTAAAGGAACATGTATAAGTCATGGATAAAAGCAATAGCAACATACTAAACGATCGGGTGCTATGCTAATGGAATGGGTCATGTCAATCAGATCATTCAACTAATGATGTGATCTCGTTAATCAAATAACAACTCTTTGTTCATGGTTAGGAAACATAACCATCTTTGATTAATGAGCTAGTCAAGTAGAGGCATACTAGTGACACTCTGTTTGCCTATGTATTCACACATGTATTATGTTTCCAGTTAATACAATTCTAGCATGAATAATAAACATTTATCATGATATGTAAGGAAATAAATAATAACTTTATTATTGCCTCTAGGGCATATTTCCTTCAGTCTCCCACTTGCACTAGAGTCAATAATCTAGATTACAAAGTAATGATTCTAACACCCATGGAGTCTTGGTGCTGATCATGTTTTGCTCGTGGAAGAGGCTTAGTCAACGGGTCTGCAACATTCAGATCCGTATGTATCTTGCATATCTCTATGTCTCCCACCTGGACTAAATCCCGGATGGAGTTGAAGCGTCTTTTGATGTGTTTGGTTCTTTTGTGAAATCTGGATTCCTTTGCCAAGGCAATTGCACCAGTATTGTCACAAAAGATTTTCATTGGACCCGATACGCTAGGTACAACACCTAGATCGGATATGAACTCCTTCATCCAGACTCCTTCATTAGCTGCTTCCGAAGCGGCTATGTACTCAGCTTCACATGTAGATCCCGCCACGACGCTTTGTTTAGAACTGCACCAACTGACAACTCCACCGTTTAATGTAAATACGTATCCGGTTTGCGATTTAGAATCGTCCGGATCAGTGTCAAAGCTTGCATCGACGTAACCGTTTATGACGAGCTCTTTGTCACCTCCATAAATGAGAAACATATCCTTAGTCCTTCTCAAGTACTTAAGGATGTTCTTGACCGCTGTCCAGTGATCCACTCCTGGATTACTTTGGTACCTGCCTGCTAAACTTACAGCAAGGCACACATCAGGTCTGGTACATAGCATTGCATACATGATAGAGCCTATGGCTGAAGCATAGGGAACATTTTTCATTTTCTCTCTATCTTCTGCGGTGGTCGGGCATTGAGTCTTACTCAACTTCACACCTTGTAACACAGGCAAGAACCCTTTCTTTGCCTGATCCATTTTGAACTTCTTCAAAACTTTGTCAAGGTATGTGCTTTGTGAAAGTCCTATTAAGCGTCTTGATCTATCTCTATAGATCTTAATGCCCAATATGTAAGCAGCTTCACCGAGGTCTTTCATTGAAAAACTCTTATTCAAGTATCCCTTTATGCTATCCAGAAATTCTATATTATTTCCGATCAGTAATATGTCATCCACATATAATATCAGAAATGCTACAGAGCTCCCACTCACTTTCTTGTAAATACAGGCTTCTCCAAAAGTCTGTATAAAACCAAATGCTTTGATCACACTATCAAAGCGTTTATTCCAACTCCGAGAGGCTTGCACCAGTCCATAAATGGATCGCTGGAGCTTGCACACTTTGTTAGCTCCCTTTGGATCGACAAAACCTTCTGGTTGCATCATATACAACTCTTCTTCCAGAAATCCATTGAGGAATGCAGTTTTGACATCCATTTGCCAAATTTCATAATCATAAAATGCGGCAACTGCTAACATGATTCGGACAGACTTAAGCATCGCTACGGGTGAGAAAGTCTCATCGTAGTCAATCCCTTGAACTTGTCGAAAACCTTTTGCAACAAGTCGAGCTTTATAGACAGTAACATTACCATCAGCGTCAGTCTTCTTCTTAAAAATCCATTTATTCTCAATTGCTTGCCGATCATCGGGCAAGTCAACCAAAGTCCACACTTTGTTCTCATACATGGATCCCATCTCAGATTTCATGGCCTCAAGCCATTTTGCGGAATCTGGGCTCACCATCGCTTCTTCATAGTTCGTAGGTTCATCATGGTCCAGTAACATGACTTCCAAAATAGGATTACTGTACCACTCTGGTGCGGATCTTACTCTGGTTGATCTACGAAGTTCAGTAGAATCTTGATCTGAAGTTTCATGATCATTATCATTAGCTTCCTCCCTATTTGGTGTAGGTGTCACAGAAACTGATTTCTGTGACGTACTACTTCTCAATAAGGGAGTAGATACAGTTATCTCATCAAGTTCTACTTTCCTCCCACTCACTTCTTTCAAGAGAAACTCCTTCTCTAGAAAGTTTCCGAATTTAGCAACAAAAATCTTGCCTTCGGATCTGTGATAGAAGGTGTACCCAACAGTCTCCTTTGGGTATCCTATGAAAACACATTTTTCCGATTTGGGTTCGAGCTTATCAGGTTGAAGCTTTTTCACATAAGCATCGCAGCCCCAAACTTTAAGAAACGACAACTTTGGTTTCTTGCCAAACCACAGTTCATAAGGCGTCGTCTCAACGGATTTTGATGGTGCCCTATTTAACGTGAATGCGGCCGTCTCTAAAGCATAACCCCAAAACGATAGCTGTAAATCGGTAAGAGACATCATAGATCGCACCATATCCAGTAAAGTATGATTACGACGTTCGGACACACCATTACGTTGTGGTGTTCCGGGTGGCATGAGTTGCGAAACTATTCCGCATTGTTTCAAATGTAGACCAAACTCGTAACTCAAATATTCTCCTCCACGATCAGATCGTAGAAACTTTATTTTCTTGTTACGATGATTTTCCACTTCACTCTGAAATTCTTTGAACTTTTCAAATGTTTCAGACTTGTGTTTCATTAAGTAGATATACCCACATCTGCTTAAATCATCAGTGAAGGTGAGAAAATAACGATATCCGCCACGAGCCTCAACATTCATTGGACCACATACATCAGTATGTATGATTTCCAATAAATCTGTTGCTCTCTCCATAGTACCGGAGAACGGTGTTTTAGTCATCTTGCCCATAAGGCACGGTTCGCAAGTGCCAAGTGATTCATAATCAAGTGACTCCAAAAGTCCATCAGTATGGAGTTTCTTCATGCGTTTTACACCGATATGACCTAAACGGCAGTGCCACAAATAAGTTGCACTATCATTATCAACTCTGCATCTTTTGGCTTCGACATTATGAATATGTGTATCACTACTATCGAGATTAAGTAAGAACAAACCATTCTTTAATGGTGCATGACCATAAAAGATATTACTCATATAAATAGAACAACCATTATTCTCTGATTTAAATGAATAACCGTCTCGCATCAAACAAGATCCAAATATAATGTTCATGCTCAACGCTGGTACTAAATAACAATTATTTAGATCTAATATTAATCCCGAAGGTAGATGTAGAGGTAGCGTGCCGACCGCGATCACATCGACTTTGGAACCATTTCCCACGCGCATCGTCACCTCGTCCTTAGCCAATCTTCGCTTAATCCGTAGCCCCTGTTTTGAGTTGCAAATATTAGTAACAGAACCAGTATCAAATACCCAGGTGCTACTGCGAGAATTAGTAAGGTATACATCAATAACATGTATATCATATATACCTTTGTTAACCTTGCCATCCTTCTTATCCGCCAAATACTTGGGGCAGTTCCGCTTCCAGTGACCAGTCTGCTTGCAATAGAAGCACTCAGTTTCAGGCTTAGGTCCAGACTTGGGTTTCTTCTCTTGATTAGCAACTTGCTTGCTGTTCTTTTTGAAGTTCCCCTTTTTCTTCCCTTTGCCCTTTTTCTTGAAACTAGTGGTTTTGTTAACCATCAACACTTGATGCTCCTTTTTGATTTCTACCTCCGCGGCTTTCAGCATCGCGAAGAGCTCGGGCATAGTTTTGGTCATCCCTTGCATATTATAGTTCATCACGAAGCTCTTGTAGCTTGGTGGCAGTGATTGGAGAATTCTGTCAATGACGCAATCATCCGGAAGATTAACTCCCAGTTGAATCAAGTGATTGTTATACCCAGACATTCTGAGTATATGCTCACTGACAGAACTGTTCTCCTCCATCTTACAGCTATAGAACTTATTGGAGACTTCATATCTCTCAATCCGGGCATTTGCTTGAAATATTAACTTCAACTCCTGGAACATCTCATATGCTCCATGGTGTTCAAAACGTCGTTGAAGTCCCGGTTCTAAGCCGTAAAGCATGGCACACTGAACTATAGAGTAGTCATCAGCTTTGCTTTGCCAGACGTTCACAATATCTGGCGTAGCTCTTGCACCAGGCCTGGCACCTAGCGGTGCTTCCAGGACGTAATTCTTCTGTGCAGCAATGAGGATAATCCTCAAGTTACGGACCCAGTCCGTGTAATTGCTACCATCATCTTTCAACTTTGCTTTCTCAAGGAACGCATTAAAATTCAACGGAACAACAGCACGAGCCATCTATCTACACAACATAGACAAGCAAGATACTATCAGGTACTAAGTTCATGATAAATTTAAGTTCAATTAATCATATTACTTAAGAACTCCCACTTAGATAGACATCCCTCTAATCTTCTAAGTGATCACGTGATCCAAATCAACTAAACCATGTCCGATCATCACGTGAGATGGAGTAGTTTCAATGGTGAACATCACTATGTTGATCATATCTACTATATGATTCACGCTCGACCTTTCGGTCTCCGTGTTCCGAGGCCATATCTGTTATATGCTAGGCTCGTCAAGTTAAACCTGAGTATTCCACGTGTGCAACTGTTTTGCACCCGTTGTATTTGAACGTAGAGCCTATCACACCCGATCATCACGTGGTGTCTCAGCACGAAGAACTTTCGCAACGGTGCATACTCAGGGAGAACACTTCTTGATAATTAGTGAGAGATCATCTTATAATGCTACCGTCAATCAAAGCAAGATAAGATGCATAAAAGATAAACATCACATGCAATCAATATAAGTGATATGATATGGCCATCATCATCTTGTGCTTGTGATCTCCATCTTCGAAGCACCGTCATGATCACCATCGTGATATGATATGGCCATCATCATCTTGTGCTTGTGATCTCCATCTTTGAAGCACCGTCATGATCACCATCATCACCGGCGCGACACCTTGATCTCCATCGTAGCATCGTTGTCGTCTCGCCAATCTTATGCTTCCACGACTATCACTACCGCTTAGTAATAAAGTAAAGCATTACATCGCGATTGCATTGCATACAATAAAGCGACAACCATATGGCTCCTGCCAGTTGCCGATAACTCGGTTACAAAACATGATCATCTCATACAATAAAATTTAGCATCATGTCTTGACCATATCACATCACAACATGCCCTGCAAAAACAAGTTAGACGTCCTCTACTTTGTTGTTGCAAGTTTTACGTGGCTGCTACGGGCTTAAGCAAGAACTCATCTTACCTACGCATCAAAACCACAACGAGAGTTTGTCAAATAGACTCCGTTTTAACCTTCTCAAGGACCGGGCGTAGCCACACTCGGTTCAACTAAAGTTGGAGAGACAGTCTTCCGCAAGCCATCTATGTGCAAAGCACGTCGAGGGAACCGGTCTCGCGTAAGAGTACGCGTAAGGTTGGTCCGGATCGTCTCGTCCAACAATACCGCTGAACCAAAATATGACATGCTGGTAGGCAGTAGGACTTGTATCGTCCACAACTCACTTGTGTTCTACTCGTGCAAATAACATCAAACCATAAAAACCTAGGCTCGGATGCCACTGTTGGGGAACGTAGTAATTTCAAAAGTTTTCCTACGCACACGCAAGATCATGGTGATGCATAGCAACGAGAGGGGAGAGTGTTGTCTACGTACCCTCGTAGACCGAAGCGGAAGCGTTGACGCAATGTAGAGGAAGTAGTCGTACGTTCTCCTCGCGATCCAACCGATCACAACACCGTTACTCCGGCACCTCCGAGTTCTTGGCACACGTTCAGCTCGATGACGATCCCCGGGCTCCGATCCAGCAAAGCGTCGGGGAAGAGTTCCGTCAGCACGATGGCGTGGTGACGATCTTGATGTGTTACCGGCGCAGGGCTTCGCCTAAGCACTGCAACGATATGACCGAGGTGGAATTTGGTGGAAGGGGGCACCGCACACGGCTAAGGAAAGATCTCAATGATCAATTGTGTGTCTATGGGGTGCCCCCTGCCCCCGTATATAAAGGAGCCAAGGGGGAGGGGCTGGCCGGCCAAGCCTGGAGCGCCAGGAGAGTCCTACTCCCTCTGGGAGTAGGATTCCCCCCCCCCAATCCTAGTTGGACTAGGATTCTCCAAGGGGAAGAGAGAGAGAGGGGGGCCGGCCACCTCTCCTAGTCCTAATAGGACTAGGGGAAGGGGTGAGGCGCGCAGCCCATGAGGGCAGCCCTCTCACCTCTCCACCAAGGCCCATGTTGGCCCATTATGCTCCCGGGGGGTTCCGGTAACCCTCCCGGTATTCCGGTAAAATCCTGATTTCACCTGGAACACATCCGATGTCCAAACATAGGCTTCCAATATATCATTCTTTACGTCTCGACCATTTCGAGACTCCTCGTCATGTCTGTGAGCACATCCGGGACTCCGAACTCCTTCGGTACATCAAAATGCATAAACTCATAATAACTGTCATCGTAACGTTAAGCGTGCGGACCCTACGGTTCGAGAACAATGTAGACATGACCGAGACACGTCTCCGGTCAATAACCAATAGCGGGACCTGGATGCCCATATTGGCTCCTACATATTCTACGAAGATCTTTATCGGTCAGACCGCATAACAACATACGTTTGTTCCCTTTGTCATCGGTATGTTACTTGCCCGAGATTCGATCGTCGGTATCCAATACCTAGTTCAATCTCATTACCGGCAAGTCTCTTTACTCGTTCCGTAATACATCATCTCGCAACTAACTCATTGGTTGCAATGCTTGCAAGGCTTTATGTGATGTGCATTACCGAGAAGGCCCTGAGATACCTCTCCGACATTCGGAGTGACAAATCCTAATCTCGAAATACGCCAACCCAACAAATACTTTTGGAGACACCTGTAGAGCACCTTTATAATCACTCAGTTATGTTGTGACGTTTGGTAGCACACAAAGTGTTCCTACGGTAAACGTGAGTTGCATAATCTCACAGTTAAAGGAACATGTATAAGTCATGGATAAAAGCAATAGCAACATACTAAACGATCGGGTGCTATGCTAATGGAATGGGTCATGTCAATCAGATCATTCAACTAATGATGTGATCTCGTTAATCAAATAACAACTCTTTGTTCATGGTTAGGAAACATAACCATCTTTGATTAATGAGCTAGTCAAGTAGAGGCATACTAGTGACACTCTGTTTGCCTATGTATTCACACATGTATTATGTTTCCAGTTAATACAATTCTAGCATGAATAATAAACATTTATCATGATATGTAAGGAAATAAATAATAACTTTATTATTGCCTCTAGGGCATATTTCCTTCACAACACGCTCGCCGGAGCATTGGTGAAAATGGCACGCAGCTGCTAGGTTGTGACGGAGCTCCTTCTAACATAGTTAGAAGTCGAAGCGCGCCACGATCCACTCAGCTGTCACTGCCACCCATGCCAGCGGAAGCCTTGGCGCGCGCACAGCTTCTCTCGACTTCCCTCCTGCTGCGGAGAAGCTTGATGAGTGGAGAGCCACCATCCGGAGCCTCGTCGCCGTCGCGAACAAAGATGATCTACGACCGGTGGGGCCCTCGGGTCAGCGCTCCACCGAACCGCCACATGCTGGCGCTGGGAGGACCGGGGGAGCTATGGCCACGGTGCACTCTCCTCCTCCTCGCCAGCCGCCGTGGGCGTCGGCCCGTCGCGACGACGCTGGTGATAACATCTCCAAGGTCCCTCCGCGACCAGCGCCAGGTCCTTCGGGAGCGAGCTCATGAAGACGCTCGAAGCACGGTCGAGCGGCGACGCGAAACGCGCCGCCAGTCGGACAAGCGGGCGGGACCCGCTACGGACCACCCGGCACCGGGGGGCCCCGACGGCCTACCTTACAAGGTGGGCTACCCGGCTTTTACCCGTGAGCTGAGGCAGTTCCAGTGGCCGTCCCACCGCATGTTCAAGCCCGACGTCGGCGAAAAGTACACCGGAGACCCATCCGTCCGAGTTCCTCAGCATCAACACCATCGCGATGCAGCCACTGGGGGTCGCGATGACAAGGTGCTCGCCAACTACTTCCCGCTGACGCTCAAGCCCAATGTAATGTCTTGGTTGATGCACTTGCCGGCGGACTCCATCTCTTCCTGGTCAGATATGTGCCATGAGTTCGTTGGAGCCTTCACAGGAGGCCACCAAGCTCATGGCCAGGCCAGTGATCTGCATATCATTCCCCAGAAGGAAGGGGAGACCCTGCGCAAGTACATCCAGAGATTCAGCCAGGTACAGTACAACATCCCCGACGTTCATCTCGCCGCTGTGATTAGCGCGTTCCATCAGAACGTGCGCAATCGCAAGATGCGCGAGGAGCTGGCGATGACCAAGGTTAAGGATGTGTCCGAGCTCTACGTTCTGGCCGACAGGTGCGCCCGAGCTGAAGAGGGAAGGAAGTACCCCGATGAAGACGCTGGCACGGAAACCGACTCTACCGATGAGGACGCCGCCGCCCTGACGAAGAAGGGTCGGCGTCGCAACAAGAAACGCAAAGGCAAGGCCGTGCTTGCCGTTGAGGGATCTGACGATACCGGTGCCGGCAAGAAGGTCAAGGCAGACACCCCCGGCAAGGAGATTGTCGGGTGCGCCGCCTGCCGGGCCTTGGCGGCTACCGACAAGCCAGGAAGCTCCGGCAAGCAATACTGCAAGATCCACCGCACCAACGGCCACGATCTCCAGAACTGCCGACAAGTCGAGTTGCTTGCTGAGAAGCAAAAGGCTGAGTACGAAAGGCGGGACAAGGAGAAGGACCAGGATGGTGCTGAGGGATCCGGCAAGAAGCATGGCGGCCAAGGAGGCCGCCCCGGCAAGGACAACCAGCAAGAGAGGCCCGCTCGGGGCCGCGACAAGAAACAAGAAGACGACGATCACGACGAGGACGACGAGTCCAGTGAGCAAGGGTTCCAAAAGGCTAGGGAGTCCATGTGCGTCGATGGCGGCGCCTCGCTGCATGCCTCTCACCGCCAGCTCAAGCAGTGGGCGCGAGAGGTTACGGCGACGGAGCCGTCGTTCGGTGCTTAGAAGCCTCTAAAGTGGTCCAGCACGCCCCTCATCTTTGATGCCGAGGACCACCCTAATCGCACTACCGCGGTCGGGTGTTTGCCGTTGTTGGTTTCGCTAACAATACACAACCTCAGGGTGAACAAGATGTTGGTTAACGGCGGGGCCGGCCTGGACCTGATCTCGCCTGTCGTGATCAAAAGGTTGCAAATCCCTGACAGAGACCTCGAGGAAACGGTCACGTTTCAGGGGGGTCAATCCGGGGAGAAGTCAGCCAAAGGGAAAGGTCACACTGCCCGTGACATTTGGAGGGCAGTTGAACTACCGGACGGAGAGGATCGTCTTCGACGTGGCCGAGATCCCCTTGCCCTACAACGGGATCCTCAGCCGCCCGGCACTAGCCAAGTTCATGGCGGCATCACACTACGCCTACAAGATGCTAAAGATGCCCGTGCCATTGACCATCATCTCCGTCCCCTCCGACAAGAAGGACGCACTGATATGCACCGAACAACTCTACTGGGAAGCAGTTGCAGCAGCTGCCGTCAAGGCACCTGCTCCTGCCGCCGAAGGCCTGGGAGGAAAGAAGTAGCCCGACAAGACCTCTCGCACCCACTCCGGCAAGCGCACCTCTTCGGGGTGTTGTGCTACCATTGAGGACGTGCCAGAGAACTCTGCCGACAAGAGCAAGAGATCCAGAGCCGAGCCGGCGTAGACCAAGAAGGTGCCCGTCGCGGAAGACGGCACGGGAGGGGCCTTCATCATAGGCTCCACCCTCAACAGCAAATAGGAAGGCGAGCTCGTCACCTTCCTGCGGGCAAATGTCGATGTGTTTGCAAGGCAAGCATCCGACATCCCCGGTGTTCCCATGGAGGTGATTGAGCACCACCTAGTTGTCTGCCCCCACGCGCGGCCCGTCAAGCAGAAGGTCAGAAAGCAGGCTCTAGAGAGGCAGGAGTTCATCACATAGGAGATCAGGAAGTTAGAAGCGGCAGGTTTGGTGAGAGGGGTGCTCCATCCGACGTGGTTGGCCAATCCGATAGTGGTGCGCAAGGCGAATGGGAAGTGGAGGTTGTGTATTGATTACACAGATATCAATAAGGTTTGTCCTAAGGACCCCTTCCCATTGCCGCGCATCGACCAGATTGTTGACTCCACCACCGGGTGTGATCTGTTACCATTCCTTGATGCCTACTCAGGCTACCACCAAATCTTCATGACAAGAGAAGATGAAGAGAAGACAACATTCATCACCCCATGTGGTATGTATTGCTTTTTACGGATGCCTTTCGGGTTGAAGAGTGCTGGCTCAACGTATGCAAGAGCAGTCCAAATTGGTTTTGAACCTCAGCTCCATAGAAATATAGAAGCCTACATGGATGAAATAGTGTTCAAAACCAAGGACGGGCCGACTCTTGTGCAAGATCTAGAAGAGACGTTTGCCAACCTGCGCAAGATCAACCTCAAGTTGAACCCTGAGAAGTGTGTCTTCGGCGTCCCGTCCGGCAAGCTTCTCGGGTTCTTTGTGTCACAATGCGGGATCAAGGCAAACCCAGACAAGATCAAGGCTATTGAGCAGATCGAGGCGCCCAAGCGGATCAAGGATGTGCGTCGGCTCACTGGCTGCATTGCCGCCATGAGCCGGTTCATCTCCAAGTCCGCCGAGCGCGCCCTTCCCTTTTTCAAGATCTTGAAAAAAGCGGGCCCAATGGAGTGGACCCCAGAAGCCGAGCCCGCACTGCAAGACCTGAAGAAATACCTTTCCTCCACGCCAATACTAGTTGCACCTAAACCACAAGAGCCGTTGCTGCTGTATCTGGCGGCGATGAATCAAGTGGCCAGCGCCACACTAGTGGCACAGAGGAAGGTCGACGAGGAGGCAACAATGGCGGCAGGACCAGCGGATGGCAAGCCGAAGATTCCCCCGGCAGGGCCTGGCGCTGACAAGGCATGGCCACCGGCAGAGTCTGGTGCCACCAAGGCGATGCCCGCGCGGTCGAGTGAACTGGTGGCGATCTTTGATGCCCAGTGTATGTAATCTGTTGTCTGCTTTTGCTTTATTATCATAGTGGCGAACTTTGATGCCCAGTGGATGTAATATGCCGTAATTTCTTTATTGTATAGTCTAGGTTTTTTCTTATTCACGATGCTGCAGTTATTTTACTATATATATATATATATCCTGTCTTCGCAGTAAACCGGCCAAACCGTAAAATTACGATACATAATCGGGCCGTCATGCAAATCAGCATGTATGATCCGCATCATGGGCCCCGTCATCTTGGTCCGTTAACAGGCCTAAATGTAAACTGGCCCACTAGTAGATTTGGGCCTTTCATATGCCGAGTAAACCGCCGGCCCTATTTTACCAAGAAAACTCAATGGGACTTTAGGAGGCTGAAAAGTAGGTTGGTCCTGAAACGTGCCGAACAGCTCACGGGCCGGCAGCAGGCCGAAATAGACCTTGACCCATGAATGTGCCAATCAAATCATGGGCTTATAACAGGCCAAAATTGTCTCGGTCCTTGTTTGGCCCAATCAGATTATTGGCTGCGAGCAGGCCGGATGCAAACCGGGTCGTAGTTAGGCCCAACTATATGACGGGCTTTTAACAGGCCGAAATTAATATAGGGACGAAATGTTAAATGGACCCTTAATAGGCTGAAACTAATATCAGGCCGAATTACTAAATGGGCCTTTAGCAAATGGGCCCAAAAGCGTAGCGTCTAGTTGACGGGCCGAATCTGATATGGGCCATAATTTAGCCCAAAGCCTCTTAAAGGGCCGAACCTGATCTGGGCCGTAATTTGGCCCAGAATGTGGTAGGCTTTTAACGGGCCGGATCTCATATGGGCCATTATTAGGCCCGGAACGTGGCAGACCATTAATGGACCAGATTAAATATGGGCCGACATTTGGCCCAAAACATGGCAGCCAGTTAATGGGCCGGCCTACTAGGGCCCTCATAATCTTGTGGGCCTACAGCTGGGCCAGCCCATTAATGTCGGCGAAATCTCGTGGGCCTTTAGTTGGGCCGGCCCATTATGGTCCACAAAAATCTTGTGGGCCTTCACCTGGGCCGGCCCATTATGGCGTGCAAAAATCTTGTGGGCCTTTACCTGGGCTGGCTCATTATGGCCCGCAAAATCTTGTGGGCCTTTAGCTGGGCCGTCCCATTATGGGACGCAAAATCTTGTGGGCCTTTAGTTGGTCCAACCCATTTAAACTTTATGGGCCACTGTTGGGCCGTGCCACGTGTCGATGTATCATAGGCGCTTTGGGTCCAGTGAGTGGATGACATCTGTCCCAACGGTGAGCCGACACGTGTTTCCTCTAGCCAATCATGATTTTACACATGGAAAATCCCCATTGGTCGGGGCTGTTAATGGGTTATCGGATCCAAAACCGGACTCGATAGCTTAACGGCGTTCCGTTACGGTGGATGCCACGTGTCGGTCACCCTTGACGAAAGCACTTCTGCGACGCGCGATTTATCGTCATGGAAGTGGACACTTGGAAGTGGACACTTCCGTGATGATAATTTTGGTAATGTCATGGAACACTTCTACGACAGCACAGGTATGACTATCTTGATTCTGTCATAAATTTATCATGGATGTACATGCATGACAAAAAATGCGACCTACTGTGACAAACATGTATCATCACGGAAGTGTCTTTTTTTTGTAGTGCACATTGCTCGAATCAATGATATTTAGCTCATGCCTTAACTCGCGAAATCTTGCTTCATTTAGAGGCTTGGTGAAAATATAAGCTAGTTGCTCTTGAGTGTTGATGTAGATGATCTCAATATCTCCATGCATGATGTGATCCCGAATGAAATGATGATGAATCTCAATATGCTTCGTCTTGCTATGTTGCACCGGATTGTGAGAAATCTTGATAGCACTTTCATTGTCACATAGAAGAGGCACTTTGTCACAAGTGACACTGTAATCCTTTAAAGTTTGCCTCATCCATAACAATTGTGCACAACAACTTGCGGCGGCTACATATTCGGCCTCGATGGACGAGAGAGACACACAATTTTGCTTCTTCGAAGACCAACTCACCAAAGAGCGACCAAGGAATTGCCACCCTCCGGAAGTTGACTTCCTCTCCACACAATCTCCCACCCAATCCGAGTACGAGTAACCCATGAGATCAAAGCTTGCTCCTTTGGGATACCATAAGCCAAAGTTTGGGGTATGAGCGAGATATTGAAAGATTCGCTTGACCGCCATATAATGGCTTTCCTTAGGTGCGGCTTGAAACTGTCACAAATTCCCACACTCAACATGATATCCGGTCTTGATGCACAAAGGTAAAGCAAGGATCCAATCATGGAGTGATATACATTTTGATCCACCGCTTTACCATTGGGATCACTAAGCTTGCATTTGGTGGGCATCGGGAACTTGACGGGCTTGACATCATCTAGCTTGAATCTATTGAGCATGTCTTGGCTATACTTGGCTTGGTTGATGAAAGTTCCTTCTCTTCTTTGTTTGACTTCGAACCCAAGAAAGAACTTCAACTCTCCCATCATATACATCTCAAACTTCTCAGACATTAGTGCGGCAAACTCATCATTGAAAGATTTGTTAGGAGAACCAAATATAATATCATCAACATATAGTTGGCATATGAACAAATCCCCTTTGACCATCTTAGTAAAAAGAATGGGATCAATTTTCCCAATTTCAAACCCACGGTCTTGCAATAACTCGGTAAGGTGCTCATACCATGCACAGGCGGCTTGTTTAAGGCCATAGAATGCCTTTTTGAGTTTGTATACATGATTGGGGAGCTTGGGATCCTCGAATCCCGGAGGTTGTTTGGCATATACAAACTCATTCAAAGGACCATTAAGAAATGCACTTTTCACATCCATTTGTTGCAATTTAAAATCATGATGAGATGCATATGCCAGCAACATGCGAATATATTCAAGACATGCAACGGGGGTAAAGGTTTCACCATAGTCGATACCCTCGACTTGGGAGTAGCCTTGTGCCACCAATCTTGCCTTGTTTTGAACAACCACACCGTTCGCATCTTGCTTGTTCTTGAAGATCCATTTGGTCCCAATGACATCGTGTTTCTCCGTTGGCCTTGGCACTAATTCCCAAACTTGATTGCACTCGAAGTTGTTGAGCTCATCATGCATGGCTTCAAGTCAATCCTCATCATCGAGCGCCTCATGTACCTTTTGGGGTTCAACACACGAAACAAACGTGTGATGCTCACAAAAGTTTGACAATTGTTTACGAGTAGTTACCCCTTTTCTCAAGCTTCCAAGAACATTCTCCATGACATGTTGTCGACGCTCGAGCTTGGAACCCACCTTAGGAGCACGACGCTCCAGAATTTCCTCGATGGACATTTGAGGACCATCTTGCTCATCTTGAGCACCATCTTGAGTTTGCTCTTGATCTTGAGCATCGTCTTGAGCGAGCATGGAGGCATGAACTTGATCTTGGGCATCACTTGGTGCATCACCATCTCCACGAGGTTGATCTTGCTCATTGGGTTGAGGGACTTCACTTTGCTCTTCGGAAGCGTGTGGGTCTGGCGAAGATGATGGCTCCACTTGAGTACAGCATTGTCCTTATCCTTCGCCCACAAGGGGTTCCTCAATGGGGAGTATTTGACCAATCCCCATTCTTCTTATGGCTTGGGGAGGAATTCCATCACCTACATCACAAAGACCACTTTCATCCACTTGGGAGATGTTATTTTCATCAAACTCCATGTTACACGTCTCCTCAATGAGTCCGGTGGACTTGTTGAGGACACGGTATGCATGAGAGTTTGTAGCATAACCAAAAAATATGCCCTCTTGAGCTCTAGGTTCGAATTTAGACAAACGAACACCTTTCTTGAGGATGAAACACTTAGAACCGGAAGTACTTGAGGTTGGGATTATTGCCGGTAAGTATCTTATATGGAGTCTTGTTCAAGCCTTTGCGGAGGTAGAGCCTATTGGATGCATGACATGTGATGTTGATGGCTTCGGCCCAAAAGTTGTACGAAGATTTGAACTCCGCCATCATGGTCCTTGCCGCGTCCATCAACGTCTGGTTCTTCCTCTCCACCACACCATTTTGTTGAGGGGTATAGGGTGCGGCATATTGGTTCTTGATCCCCTCGCCACTAAGAAACTCATCCAAGGTGTAGTTCTTGAACTCGGTGCCATTGTCACTTCTAATCATCAAAATCTTTGCTTCATGTTGACGCTGAGCTTCATTTGCAAAGTTGATGATAGTTTGTTGAGTCTCACTCGTCCTCTTGAAGAAGTATACCCATGTATATCTTGAGTAGTCATCCACAATTACCTAGAAATACTTTCTTCCACCAAGACTATCAAAGGATGCAGGACCAAAGAGATCCATGTGAAGGAGCTCCAAGGGCCTCTTCGAGTATATGATAGTCGAGGGTCGGTGAGCCGTTTCATGAAGCTTTCCTTCGATACAAGCACTACAAGCACGGTCTTTGGCAAAACTCACATTTGTTAGTCCATGGACATGATCCCCTTTGAGGAGACTTTGCAAAGTTCTCATATTGACATGGGCCAGTCGGCGATGCCAAAGTCAACCCACATCAACTTTAGGCATTAGGCAAGTCGCGGTCTTAATGGGTCGCTCCGAAAAGTTCACCACATAGAGACCGTTCTCAACATGCCCAACAAAAGATACTTTAAGAGTCTTGCTCCACAAAAGGGCCACGGTATCAAGATCAAAGAATGTTGCAAAGCCCATAGGTGCAAGTTGACGAACGGAAAGCAAATTGTATGCAAGGGACTCAATAAGCATGACCTTCTCAATAGATAAATCTTGAGAGATGACCACCTTGCCAAGTCCCAATACCTTAGATGTCGATGCATCACTGAATTGGGCATGGGTGGGCATAGATGGAATTGGATGCACATCCACCACCAAGTCCTTGCTCCCGGTCATATGATTTGTTGCTCCAGTATCAAGCAACCATGACACTCCACCGGAAGAAAATTCGAACAAAAGATCAATGCTTGGATTTAGGTACCCATTCTTGAATGGGTCCTTTGAGGTTAGTAACAAGGGTCTTAGGAACCCAAATAGACCATTTGATGTACTCATAATAAGAACCAACGAATTTAGCATAAACATGCCCATCACTAGCACAACATAAAACATAACAGGGGTTAAAGTCATCGGCTTTGTTGATAGGGGCAGTTTTGCCCTTCTTGACATTACCACCACTTCCTTGTTCTTCTTCTTCTTCTTCTCAAGAGTACCCTCACCCGCCTTAATAAAAGTTTCCTTGAGCGGGAGAGGTTGCTTGGTCTTGTTCTTCTTATTCTTCTTCTTTGACTTGGGCACAAACCCAAGTCCTTCCTTTCCCACAACTTCCTTTTGGTTACTCAAAAGGTCATTGAGGTTCTTTTTGCCTTGTATGCGTGTCACAAGTCCCTTCTCAAGTTGCACTTTCAACTTGGCATTTTCCTCCACAAGATGCACATGCTCACAACAAGGGTTAGTAGCATGGGCGTTATCAATTAGAACCAAAGGAGGACACGTGGAAATCTCCTTGGTTAGATTCACTTGGAGTTGATCATGAGACTCTTTGAGAGAAGCATGAACACCCTTCAAGACCTTGTGAGCCTTTTCAAGTGTATTAAAATCTTCCTTGAGTCTATCATGGCCAACCCCAAGTGCATCTTTCTCAGATTTAAGCACACAAGTAAGAACAATAGCATGATCAAGATCTTTTTGCAATTTAGCACAATCAACATTGTGTGACTCCTCAAGAGTCAAACGAAGACCTCACTCTTCCTCAAGAGCAATGGAAAGATCCGCAATCTCATCGGCATAGTCATGACTATGCCCCTCCAACTTGGAGATAGTATCCTCATGGGATTCAATGATATCATTGTCCTCACCAAGTTGTTCCAAGAGAGCAACAAGGTGCTTCTTGGATTCACTGTTGAGCTTACTCACGAACTTGGTAAACTCATTCTCATCAAAATTTACCACTTCACTATCATCAACACAATCTAACAATGAAGGAGTAGTAATGATGGTGGTTTTGATGTTTGAGGTTACCTTGTTGTTACCTTTGGCCATGAGACACTTGGCAATGGTGTTCTCGTTGTGGGCACCGAAGAGAGACACCTTGGAGGGAAAAGATGTGGCAATTGCAATGGTCGTCGTTTCCATTCCTTCTCCACTTGTATCTTCATCATCATCATCGGATGTGTACTCTTCATGTGCCACCAAGCCCTTTGGAGGTATCTTCCTGGTGAAGTTGTTCTTGCTTGGGAAAGACTTGGCTTTGTCTTTGCGAATGAGTTTGCCACCATTGTCTTACCTCTTCTCATAAGGACAAACCACCAGAAAGTGACTCACATTGATGCAATTGTAGCAACTCCTCACACGTTTCTTGTTCCTTAACCCACTTGAGTTGTTCTTGGTGAAGTTGGGCCTTGAGTTCCTCTTGTTTCCCCAAAATTGCATTTATGCAAGAGCCATGTGCTCATGGTAACCATATTTGGGGTCCTCGGGGCAACTCTCCTCTTCTTCTTCCGGAATGGACTTGGCCTTCAAAGCAAGAGTTGATGAGCTTTTCTTTGACTGGACACGAGCAAGAGCATTGTCGGCGGTCTTGTTCAAGATGTTCATGGCAATAAACTTATCCAACACTTCACTTGAGGTTAAGGTGTGAAAATCCGGCCTTTGATGAATCACGGAAGACATGGCCTTTGTTGAAAGGCATGATGACCTTGAGAAACTTGCGCTTGATCCAATTGTCATCCTTATCCTTGCTCCCATGATCTTGGAGAGCAACGACAGGAGTTGTCACCCTGCGATAGAGATCACGCGGATCCTCATCTTCTATCATCACGAACTCATCGGCCTCATCATGGACCATTTCAAAGTTGGACCGCTGGATGCTTGAACTCCCCTTATACAAAGATACGATGTGTTCCCAACAATTCTTTGCACGAGTGAAGGGACGTAAGTGAGATATATAGATCTTCGGGAGGAACCACATCTTGAAGGATGAACAAAGTGAAGTGATTGTATTGATTGTCCACTTCTTCTCCTGGGGTGGAGTTGTTTGGATCATGCGGGTAGAAGCCTTGCTCAATGATTCTCCAAAGATTTGAGCTATGATTCAAATGAGTCTTGATGCGAAAAACCCAATTAGAAAAATCACCCTTAACAAGCTTAGGAGGAGGACCAAGATTATTGATGCGCGGTGTAGGGACCGGTCCTCCATAGACCGGGGGAGGGGGAACCGAGGCAAAGGTTCCCATCCCATTCTTGTCATGAGGGGAAGGAACATGAGTACCTTTAGCCGCTTCCTTAGCGGAATTAGCCTCTGACTCCGATGCGGTGGGATTAACCACAAGCAAGGGATCGGGAGAAGCTTTCAAACCCTCAAGCAATTATTTAAGCATTGACTTGACTTCGGTCATCATAGACGTCTTAAGTGAAGCCATAGCTTCATTTAATTCGTATCATGTGATCAAAGTCAACTCCACGGCCTTGGGCACTTCCTCCTCGGTGTCAACCATACTCTTCGGGTGGTGAAACCCTTAATAAAGAGACAAGGCTCTGATACTAATTGAAAGGATCGATATGGTTGACTAGAGGGGGAGAATAGGCAACTAACTAAGTTTTAATCTTTTCTTAGCAAATTAGGGTTCACAACAAATAGGTTAGCTAGATATGCAACTAGCTGAGCAACCTATATGATGCTAATAACAACAACAACACGAGCAAGCAAGATAAACGACACAAGCAAAGAATGCACAAAGTAAAGGTAAGAAATAACCACAAGTAGAGCCGGTGGAGACGAGGATGTATTACCAAAGTTCCTTCCCTTTGAGGGGAAGTACGTCTCCGTTGGAGCAGTGTGGAGGCACAATGCTCCCCAAGAAGCCACCAGGGCCATCGTATTCTTGTCACACCCTAGCTAGTTCATGCATTAGAGTGTTGCATCATGTCTACCTTTCCAGAAAACTGAAATGGGGATGACAGAACCCCCAGCACCCCCCGGAAACAACTAGGGTTTACTAAAATATTTTTCAATGAACCTGAAATGCCCTTCTAAAAAGTCCACCCTTTTTATTATGGGTTAGAACCCTCTGACAAAATGGGTTCACATTTTTCCAGGACACATAAGGTCATTGGATTAAATCATTACTATTTGCATTTGGGCAATTTAAATCCTATAAATATTTTAAAATGCCCAAATAATCTTGAAAGTATTTTTAGGCTGTTGAGAATATTTTCAAATGTGCCTCTGAATATTTTCAGGTTTTCCCTAAATGGAATAGTATTTTACTATTTCAAAACACAGAACAGAAATTAATAAAAGGAAAACAAAAGCAGAGAGCAGAGGCTTACCTGGCGCCCACCTAGCAGGCCCACCTGCCGGCCCAGCCCAGACACCGCTCCACGCAGCTGCCCGCCGCCCTGCTTCCTCCCCTCGCCGTTCTGCTGCCCTGGGTCGGTCACCCACTTCTCCCCCGAGCTCGCAGACACGCCTCTTCCTCCCCAGCTCCTATCCCTTGCTCTCCCGCACCATGGCCGATGCTGCCGCGCCCGCGCCACTGTGATAACCGCGTCTGCCGTCGTCCCCGTGCCGCTTCACCGTGTCCGTTCGCTCCGCCGTCGTCGACTACGTCAAGCAGGCCGAGCCCCGAGCGCTCGCCCGCTCTGGAGTCGCCCCCGACCCCGTCTTCCCCAACTCCGGCCGCTCAGATCGCCATCGTCGCCCCACTCAGCTCCGGCCTTCCCCGAGCCCGCTTCGACGCTTGCTGCAATCGCCGTGAGCTCAGCTCCGTCCTCCCCCTCTTCGTTAACGCTCTCCTGCATCGTATGCACTGCACCACGTCCACCTGCACCCGCCGCCGCCGAGCTCGTCGCCGACGATGCTCCGGCCACCAACTGGCCACACCACCGTGTCCAATGTGCTCACCGCATCCCCAGGAGCCCAACGCACCACTCCACGTGCCTCGCCGTGCCTCGTAGCTTCGGGTTCGACTTCACCCGACTCCGGCGACTGCCAAGGTCGTCGCTGGTGATATTTCCGGCAACCCCGAGCTCCACCACTGCCACCAAACGATGCGGCTTGCTCCCAGCTTCGCGTAGATGCTCTCCGCCGCCCATTTGGTCGCCGGAACGCGAAAATGCACTCCCACCGCCGCGTCTGGCCTCGCCGGCGGCTAAACACCGGCGGGTTTGACCCGTTGACTTTGACTGGGTGGGCCCAGGTTGACTCCCCCTGAGTCTATGACAAGTGGGGCCCGCTCTGCTAATTAACCTAGGGTTAGCACTAACTAAATTTAGTTAGTCTAAATTAATACTGACACGCGGGACCCACTGGTCAGTTTGACCTGGACCAGCCCTGTTGACCGCTGACGTCACCCTGACGCAATGGTGATGCATTAATTCAATTACTGGAATTATTTTTATGTAGGAAATTCCAAAAAATAGTTCAAAATTCAAAAATTCATAGAAATTAATCTGCAACTCCAAATACAAATATTTATATATGAAAAATGATCAGAAAAATCCAATCTTTCCATCTGTACTAGTCTCATGCATGTCAGAACACTTTAACCCTTCTGTTTAGATGAAACAAGCTAATGCACTTATATCACTTATTATTTTGGGTTATCATTTGAATCCTTGATTCAAATGTGCTCAAACTATTCTGTCCTAAGTTGCACTAGACCTAACACACACCATTTTGCCATGTCATTGCATGCATCATATTGTTGCATATTGCCTTGAGGTGATTGTGTTTTGATGTGTTCTTCGTGGTAGGTTCTGCCTCCGAGGATATTCACGAGTATCCAACTGAAGGGCAGTATCCCACTACCACTCCGTCAGGCAAGCAACCCATTGCTCATTTCGATACAAACCATCTTCTCGCTTCTACCCTCGTTTACTACATTAAGACAACGCATTTCAAACTGTTGTGTGTTGCGGTAGTTGAACCCACTTCCTTTGCATGACCTGTCATTGCCACAGTAACTAGATGAAACCCACTAGCATGTGTAGGAGTTGATTGAGCCATGCTTGTGTTTCCTACCATGCTATGCTTGCTATGCTTAGAGTCGTGTCAGGTCTGGCTCATCGGGGTGATGAACTGGAGTGAAAGGTTGTGTCGGTAATGAGAGTGAAGTGTTGAACATGATTTGGTAAAGGTATCGATGAGAGGCCATGTAGGAGTACATGGTGGGTTGTTTCATTGAGGCCGTCCTTAAGAACTGAGATCTGTATGCGCGATTTAAGATTCAGCTACTACCACACATTGGGCCCTGAAATATGACCCCGCTCGACTTACTGACCCCTCTTGTCCTCTTTCCAGGAGTTGCAAGTAGTTTCTGGTGTTTGTAGTCGCTGGAGGCCGTGCGCGGCGCTGACCTTAGAGGTGGGTTGTGATGCGGTAGGCTCGTGGCACGGTGTACCGATTCACCCGTATGGTGTCTCGGGAACCCTGCACACATCATTTGGGGCCGTTGAGGACACCCCGGCCGGATTTCCTTGCGGATGGAACCCGAATAGGCGATAAACCTGGACTAGAGACTTGTGTGGTTAGTCAGGTCGTGGTCTACACCCACGTCGGCTTTCGCTTGAAGTCTGTCGAGCACATGTCGTGTGCAGACGCTAAGTGGTGGAAACATGTGTGACGAAGTACACCCGTGCAGGGTACACAACTATTCGAATAGCCACGTCCGCGGTAAAGGACTACTTGGTCGCTTATGCAGTTCATAGACAAGTAAATGGATACTGCTAAAGGCCTCAAGATAAGTGTGAGTACCGCGGATGGCCCCTTCGTAGGATGACGAGGGAGGATCCACGATGGAGTATTGTGATGGTGATTAGTGGACTCGTGTGCGAAAACTATTTTACAAGTGGTGTCTCGTAGGATAGCTTAGCCAAGAGTCAAAGCTGGCTTGCTTCAATAACTCCACTACCTTCTTGAGAATGTGCATGTATAGTAGGATCTGTTGTAAGACTTGCTGTGTACCTTTGTACTCATGTTTCTTTAATTAATGTTTTCAGACGACAACACCGCCCCTTCAAATGGGTTCTATGTAGATCTCCACATTGACGAGTGACTTGCCACCCAGGTGGTGATCTAAGCTTGTGAAGGGCCTATGTAGATAGACATGCTTCGTCAAGCCTTCTTTCTTTCTAGTGTCTGTACTTAGACTAGTTTGCTTCCGCATGTGCTTGTATGTTTGTATGACTTGAGTGTCGGGTCATGTGACCCCTATCTGTATGAACATGTTATGTATGACTCCTCGGAGCCTTTAAATAAAGTACTTTGAGTTGTAGAGTTTTGTTGTGATGCCATGTTGTATTTACATATATCGAGCATATTGTGTGTATGATTAAAATGCTTGGTATGTGTGGGATCCGACAATCTAGTTGTTTATCCTTGGCAGCCTCTCTTGTGGGGAAATGTAGTCTAGTGCCTCCTTGAGCCATAGTAGTCCGCTACAGCCCGGTTCACCGGAGTCCTGCTAGCCCAACACTACTGTTCAGGACACTTGACTGGCCGGCATGTGTTTCACTTCGTTCCTGTGTCTGTCCCTTCGGGGAAATGTCACGCGGTGACATCCGGAGTCCTGCCTAGCCTGCTATAGCCCGGGTTACCGGAGTCCTGTTAGCCCAGTGCTACAGCCCGGATTCACACACTTCTGACCGACATGCTCGAAGTTGATGCATGTATGCCTGTCCCCATGGGTTAGTGCCGTTTTGGGTTCACGACTAGCCATGTCGGCCCGGGTTCTCTGTCATATGGATGCTAGCGACACTATCATGTGCGTGAGCCAAAAGGTACAAACGGTCCCGGGCCATGGTAAGGCGACACCTGTTGGATTACCGTGCGTGAGGCCGCAAAGAGATATGAGGTGTTACTGGCTGGGTCGATGTGATTTGGAATCGGGGTCCTGACAGCGTTGGCATCAGAGCCGGACTGCCTGTAGGTTCGATAAGCCAAACTGGTTGATGTCGAGTCTAGAAATGCTTTAGTTATATGTAGGGGAATTGATTGTGGGAGGGAGCGTAAGGCTCTTTTTACTCCTTTCCCCTATGCCCTCTGATCTGAGTCATTCTCTTCTCATTCTACGTGGGTTAAGGACTAGGCTCTCTTCTCTCTATCAGGTTCACGTGTTACTAATCCGTAGTAACTTATAGATTGTTGGTTACAACCCAGTTCAGTTTCTACTACTTTTAGTATGTTGCCAGTTGAACCAGAACCTTGATATGATGTTGTTGAGTGGTTTTGCAAACTGTTGTGAATGTCTCAAATCTTTTCTGAGCATTTACAGTCGTTATGCTGTCCAATTTCTCCTAGAAAATTCTAATGCCTTTGCATTATTTTGTGCTTTCAGATGGCCACCCGTTCCCAGAACCAAGTGGTTTGTCTGACCCGTTGCATCGATGTATGTGGTCACACGGCCATGCTGGTCCGAGTGATTGTCGAGATAGGTTACCAATGGTATCCTGAATATACCATTGAGGAGCAGTTTAGAGACTTTAATCAAAGCCAATATCTTTGCACGGTCAGGATATATCCATCTTATCCTGGAGCTACTGAACCCCTCCATTGCTCTTATGGACTCGGGGTTACTATCGGGATGTCCGTGTAGGACGCAGCCTACTCGATGATGACTATCATTCGAGCTAGAACTGCCTTGCTGTGCAACACCGATTTCCGCTACATGCCAGCATCACTCCCTGGGGCACATGGGTACCTTCAGGCTATTTACTGTGACTCTTCCCATGAGGATTCACTACTTTGCACCACTACCGAGATGCTTGAAGACAAGGACCGTGAAAATCGTGCCTTGCGTATGGAGCTCTTCAACGCTCGTTCTGATCACTTGGCCACTCTGACACGGTTTGCACCTGCCGTGCAAGCTGGATACATGGACATGAGGGACTGGTACCCCGTGCGGGCTGGTCTACCAGATTTTATGGAGTGGCGTGAGGTAGGAGGCATCACCCCTCCTCGTGGACCCCGTCTGCCACCGTTTGTTGGACCAAGGCCACATCCGAGTCCCTATGGACCGCAAGCTCCACAGGGCCGTCTGTTCCCAGATGATCATGTTCCGCTTCCAGGCTTGGGTGGTGAATTTTATGAGGATTACTATGGAGCTGTCTGAGCTAGTAGTAGTTTCACTAGTATTGTAGTAATTGTATTTCCACCATCCTGCGTGACTTGTGGAATATGACTTGGTGTGTATCATGTTCCGGAGGTGTAGAAAAATAATGTATAGGAGCTTGGAATGCCTCCGATGAGATGTAACGTCTTTCACCGTAGTTATACTATAGCCTGGGCTTGTACTAAACTATGTATGGTGTGTATGACTGTTGGTATATATATGGCAGTTTCTATATTACCATGTCATACGGATGAGCATCTCTGCATTCCGTGTTATCCATTACATTCCGCACTTCCTTGCCAAGATTTTGCCATTCTTGTCTAAACCGTTGTCTTGTTTTCCTAGGATGGTCAACACCCGCAACAACCCAGCTGCCCCAGAGCAGGGTGAAGCCAGCGCAACTAGGGATGAAAAATCTGCCTCAACCGCCTTCTCTGGCCGAAGTTATGCTGGAGGCAGACAGAAACAAGCGTCAGACTAACCGCTTGCTAGAGCGGATTGAGCAGAATACTGCACGTCAGCAGAGGAACGACTTGGTGCCAATCAATGACTTTGTCAAGTTGTACCCACCAAAGTTTAATCATTCTGTTGAGCCTCTCGATGCGGATGACTGGCTTCGCAGCATCACCCACAAGCTACGTTCTGCCAACGTAGCCGAAGCTGATAAGGTTACCTCGATGATAAAACTTCGAGAGCACCGCCTTTATGCCAAATTCTCCAAGTGTGAATTTTGGTTGCCGGAAGTGACCTATTTAGGCCATGTAATCTCTGGTAAGGGTATTGCTGTCAATCCCGAGCGAGTTCAAGCCGTCCTTGATTGGACTCCACCTGAAACGGTGAAGCAAGTTCGGAGTTTCCTTGGCTTAGCGAGCTATTGTCGCTGCTTCGTCGAGAATTTCTCCAAGGTTGCTAAACCTCTGACTGAACTCCTCAAGAAAGATAAAAAGTTCGAGTGGACCCCACAGTGCGAGTTCAGCTTTCACGAACTGAAAAGACGCCTGACATCTACTCCTGTACTCGTACCACCAGATTTTTCTAAGGACTTTGTTATCTATTGTGACGCCTCGCGACAAGGACTAGGTTGCATACTCATGCAAGATCGTCATGTGATTGCCTACGCTTCACGACAGTTGCGTCCACATGAAGATAACTATCCCACACATGATCTAGAGCTTGCAGCTATAGTCCATGCACTCAAAACCTGGCGACATTACCTTCTCGGTAATCGTTGTGAAATTTACACCGATCACCAAAGTCTGAAATACATCTTCACCCAACCGGATTTGAATCTCAGGCAAAGACGTTGGGTCGAGTTGATCACAGATTACGACTTAGGAATAACTTACACCCCGGGCAAAGCCAATGTCATGGCTAATGCGCTAAGTCGTAAATCCTATTGTAACAACTTGATGTTACGACAAAGTCAACCACTTCTCCACGAGGAATTTCGTAAGCTTAACCTTCACATTGTTCCTCGAGGATTCCTATCCACCCTGGTGGCAAAACCTACCCTTACGGATCAGATCATCAAAGCACAGAAGGTAGATCCGGGAATCTCCCGTATCAAGAGAAACATCAAGAAAGGAGTCGCGGATTGTTTCTCCATTGATGATCAAGGTGTCGTGTTCTTTGGAGACCGTCTAGTGGTTCCCAAGATACGCAACCTGAGGCGATTGATCCTTAAGGAAGCTCATGAATCCCCTCTCACCATTCATCCCGGTAGTACTAAAATATATCAAGACCTACGCCAGAGGTTTTGGTGGACTAGGACGAAGAGGGAAATCGCTCAATACATTGCTAATTGCGACGTCTGTCGTCGTGTTAAAGCAGAGCATCAACAGCCTGCTAGCACCCTTCAACCTTTGGCTATTCCTGAATGGAAATGGGATAAAATCGGTATGGATTTCATTACCGGGTTTCCCAAGACCAAGAGAGGGAATAATGCTATCTTCGTCGTTGTCGATCGTCTTTCCAAAGTAGCCCACTTCCTACCCACTCGTGAGAGTATAACCGCTAGCCAGCTAGCTGACTTGTACATCTCCAGAATAGTGTCTCCTCATGGTGTTCCATTGGAGATTAACTTAGACCGTGCAAGTCTCTTCACCTCTCGATTTTGGGAAAGTTTCCAAAATGCTATGGGAACTCGTCTCTCCTTTAGAACCGCCTTCCATCCTCAATCAAGTGGTCAAGTAGAACGAGTCAATCAAATTCTGGAAGATATGCTCCGAGCTTCTGTCATCTCTTTCGGTATGGACTTGGAGAAATGCCTTCCATTCGCCAGGTTTGCTTATAACAATAGTTATCAAGCTAGCTTGGGCAAAGATCCTTTCGAAGTTCTCTATGGACGAAAATGCCAAACGCCTCTTAACTGGTCAGGAACCGGGGAAAGACAACTCTTTGGCCCGGATATGATTCAGGAAGCAGAAGAGCAGGTCCGCATTATTTGTGAGAAATTGAAAACAGCCCAATCTCATCAAAAGAGCCAATATGACCGCAAACATAAGCTCATGACTTATGAAGTTGGCGAGAGGGCTTACCTTTGGGTTACTCCTCTGAAGGGAACCCATCATTTCGGTATCAAAGGCAAATTGGCTCCTCGTTACATTGGACCCTTTCGCATTCTTGCCGAATGAGGAGAAGTTGCCTACCAATTGGAACTACCTCCGCATCTTTCCAGAGTTCATGATGTTTTCCATGTTTCTCAACTCAGGCGTTGCTTCTCAGATCCTATACGTGAAGTGGACCACGAAACGCTTGATCTCCAAGATAATCTCACATATCGGGAATATCCCGTTCGCATCCTTGATCAAGCTGAGCGTACCACTCGACGCCAAAATATCAAGTTTCTCAAGGTTCAATGGTCACACCATTCCGAGCAAGAAGCTACTTGGGAAAGGGAGGCTCGTCTTCCACTTGACTACCCCACCTTCTTCCCGACGGATCCTAAATCTCGGGATTAGATTCTTTTGAGTGGGGGTGAGTTGTCACACTCTAGCTAGTTCATGCATTAGAGTGTTGCATCATGTCTACCTTTCCAGAAAACTGAAATGGGGATGACAGAACCCCCAGCACCCCCCTGGAAACAACTAGGGTTTACTAAAATCTTTTTCAATGAACCTGAAATGCCCTTCTAAAAAGTCCACCCTTTTTGTTATAGGTTAGAACCCTCTGACAAAATGGGTTCAAATTTTTCCAGGACACATAAGATCATTGGATTAAATCATTACTATTTGCATTTGGGCAATTTAAATCCTATAAATATTTTAAAATGCCCAAATAATCCTGAAAGTATTTTTAGGCTGTTGAGGATATTTTCAAATGTGCCTCTGAATATTTTTAGGTTTTTCCTAAATGGAATAGTATTTTTACTATTTCAAAACACAGAACGGGAATTAATAAAAGGAAAACAAAAGAAGAGAGCAGAGGCTTACCTGGTGCCCACCTAGCAGGCCCACCTGTCGACCCAGCCCAGCCACCGCTCCAGCGAGCTGCTTGGCTCGACCAGGCAGGCAGCCAGGTGCCGGCACCAGCGCGAGCCACGCAGCTGCCCGCCGCCCTGCTTCCTCCCCTCGCCGTTCTGTTACCCTGGGTCGGTCACCCACTTCTCCCCCAAGCTCGCAGACACGCCTCTTCCTCCCCAGCTCCTCTCCCTCGCTCTCCCGCACCATGGCTAACGCTGCCGCGCCCGCGCCACCGTGATAACCGCGTCCGCCGTCGTCCCCGTGCCGCGTCACCATGTCCATTCGCTCCGCCGTCGTCGACTACGTCGAGCAGGCCGAGCCCTGAGCGCTCGCCCGCTCTGGAGTCGCCCCGACCCCGTCTTCCCCAACTCCGACCGCTCAGATCGCCATCGTCGCCCCGCTCAGCTCCGGCCTTCCCCGAGCCCGCTTCGACGCTTGCTGCAATCGCCGTGAGCTCAGCTCCGTCCTCCCCCTCTCCGTTAATGCTCTCCTGCATCGTATGCATCACACCACGTTCACCCGCACCCGCTGCCACCGAGCTCGTCGCCGACGATGCTACGGCCACCCACTGGCCACACCACCGTGTCCAACGTGCTCACCGCATCCCCAGGAGCCCAACGCACCACTCCACGTGACTCGCCGTGCCCCGTAGCTTCGGGTTCGACTTCACCCGACTCCGGCGACCGCCAAGGTCGTCGCCCGTGACGTTTCCGGCAACCCCGAGCTCCATCACTACCACCGAACGATGCGACTTGCTCCCAGCTTCGCGTAGATGCTCTCCGCCGCCCATTTGGTCGTCGGAACGCGAAAATGCACTCCCACCGCCGCGTCTGGCCTCGCCGGCGGCTAAACGCCGACGGGTTTGACCCGTTGAGTTTGACTAGGTGGGCCCACGTTGACTCCCCCTGAGTCTATGACAAGTGAGCCTCGCTCTGCTAATTAACCTAGGGTTAGCACTAACTAAATTTAGTTAGTTTAAATTAATACTGACACACGGGATCCACTGGTCAGTTTGACCTGGACCAGCCCCGTTGACTGCTGACGTCACCCCGACGCAATGCTGACGCATTAATTCAATTACTGGAATTATTTTTATATATGAAATTCCAGAAAATAGTTCAAACTTCAAAAATTCATAGAAATTAATCTGTAACTCCAAATGCAAAGATTTATATATGAAAAATGATCAAAAAAATCCAATCTTTCCATCTGTACTAGTCTCATGCATGTCAGAACACGTTAACCCTGCTGTTTAGATGAAACAAGCTAATGCACTTATATCACTTATTATTTTGGGTTATCATTTGAATCCTTGATTCAAATGTGCTCAAACTATTCTGTCCTAAGTTGCACTAGACCTAACACACACCATTTTGCCATGTCATTGCATGCATCATATTGTTGCATATTGCCTTGAGGTGATTGTGTTTCGATGTGTTCTTCGTGGTAGGTTCTGCCTTTGAGGATATTCACGAGTATCCAACTGAAGGGCAGTATCCCACTACCACTCCGTTAGGCAAGCAACCCATTGATCATTTCGATACAAACCCATCTTCTCGCTTCTGCCCTCGTTTACTGCATTAAGATAACGCGTTTCAAACTGTTGTGTGTTGCGGTAGTTGAACCCACTTCCTTTGCATGACCTGTCATTGCCACGGTAACTAGATGAAACCCACTAGCATGTGTAGGAGTTGATTGAGCCATGCTTGTGTTTCCTACCATGCTATGCTTGCTATGCATGCTTAGAGTCGTGTCAGGTCTGGCTCATCGGGGTGATGAACTAGAGTGAAAGGTTGTGTCGGTAATGAGAGTGAAGTGTTAAACATGATTTGGTAAAGGTATCGATGAGAGGCCATGTAGGAGTACATTGTGGGTTGTTTCATTGAGGCCGTCCTTAAGAACTGAGATCTGTATGCGTGATTTAAGATTCAACTACTACCACACATTGGGCCCTGAAATATGACCCCGCTCGACTTACTGACCCCTCTTGTCCTCTCTCCAGGAGTTGCAAGTAGTTTCTGGTGTTTGTAGTTGCTGGAGGCCATGCGCAGCGCTGACCTTAGAGGTGGGCTGTGATGCGGTAGGCTCGTGGCACGGTGTACCGATTCGCCCGTTTGGTGTCTTGGGAACCCTGCACCCATCGTTTGGGGCCGTTGAGGACACCCCGACTGGATTTCCTTGCGGATGGAACCCGAATAGGCGATAAACCTGGACTAGAGACTTGTGTGGTTAGTCAGGTCGTGGTCGACACCCACGTCGGCTTTCGCTTGAAGTCTGCCGAGCACATGTCGTGTGCAGACGCTAAGTGGTGGAAACATGTGTGACGAAGTACACCCCTGTAGGGTACAAAACTATTCGAATACCCGCGTCCACGGTAAAGGACTACTTGGTCGCTTATGCAGTTCATAGACAAGTAAATGGATACTACTAAAAGCCTCAAGATAAGTGTGAGTACCGCGGATGGACCCTTCGTAGGATGACGAGGGAGGATCCAAGGTGGAGTATTGTGATGGTGATTAGTGGAATCATGTGCGAAAACTATTTTACAAGTGGTGTCTCGTAGGATAGCTTAGCCAAGAGTCAAAGCTGGCTTGCTGTAATAACTCCACTACCTTCTTGAGAATGTGCATGTATAGTAGGATCTGTTGTAAGACTTGCTGAGTACCTTTGTACTCATGTTGCTTTAATTAATGTTTTCATACGACAACACTGCCCCTTTAGATGGGTTCTATGTAGATCTCGACGTTGACGAGTGACTTGCCACACAGGTGGTGATCTAAGCTTGTGAAGGGCCTATGTAGATAGACAGGCTTCGTCAAGCCTTCTTTCTTTCTAGTGTCTGTACTCAGACTAGTTTGCTTCCGCATGTGCTTGTATGTTTGTATGACTAGTGTCGGGTCATGTGACCCCTATCTGTATGAACATGTTATGTATGGCTCGAGTTTTGTTGTGATGCCATGTTGTATTTACACATATCGAGCATATTGTGTGTATGATTGAAATGCTTGGTATGTGTGGGATCCGACAATCTAGTTGTTTATCCTTGGCACCCTCTCTTATGGGGAAATGTAGTCTAGTGCCTCCTTGAGCCATAGTAGTCCGCTACAGCCCGGTTCACCGGAGTCCTGCTAGCCCAGCACTACTGTTCAGGACACTTGACTGGCCGGCATGTGTTTCACTTCGTTCCCGTGTCTTTCCCATCGAGGAAATGTCACGCGGTGACATCCGGAGTCCTGCCTAGCCTGCTACAGCCCGGGTTACCGAAGTCCTGTTAGCCCAGTGCTACAGCCGGGATTCACGCGCTGCTGACCGACATGCTCGAAGTTGATTCATGTATGCCTGTCCCCATGGGTTAGTGCCGTTTTGGGTTCACGACTAGCCATGTCGGCCCGGGTTCTCTGTCATATGGATGCTAGCGACACTAGCATATACGTGAGCCAAAAGGCGCAAACGGTCCCGGGCAATGGTAAGGCGACACCCGTGGGATTACCGTGCGTGAGGCCGCAAAGAGATATGAGGTGTTACCAGCTAGGTTGATGTGATTTGGAATCGGGGTCCTGACAATTCTCCTCATGCCCTCACACAATGCGCGATGCCGTGATTCCACTAGTGGTGCATTTGAAGGCGGCGACCGAACCTTTACAAACAAGGTTGGGGCAATCTCCACAACTTAATTGGAGGCTCCCAACAACACCATGAAGCTTCACCACAATGGAATGTGGCTCCGAGGTGACCTCAACTGTCTAGGGTGCTCAAACACCCAAGAGTTACAAGATCCGCAAGGGATTGGAGGGGGGAATCAAATTTCTCTTGGTGGAAGTGTAGATCAGGGCCTTCTCAACCAATCCCTAGAAAATCAACAAGTTTGACTGGCTAAGGAGAAAGATCGGGCGAAAATGAGCTTTGGAGCAACAATGGAGTTTGCGGGAGGAAGAGGCGAGTCTTCTAGGAGAAGAAGACCCCTTTTATAGTAGGGAAAAGGATCCAACCGTTATTCCCACTCTCAGCCTACAGCGCACGGTAGTACCGCTCATGCATGGGAGCGGTACTAGTGCTTGCTGCAGCGGTACTGCCGCTTGGCCCAGCGGTACTACTGCTGGGACCGCGCTCAGCAGCTTACACGAGCCCAGTGAGAAGGGACGGAGGAGACAAACCTCGAGCAACAATAGCAGCGGTGGTATGTGCGGTACTACCGCTTATGAGCGGTACTACCGCTCCTACTGTCGCTGCTACTGTCACTTAACCCAACATTAGAACAACAAGTCCCGAGTCGAGGCGGTACTAGAGCAGAACTGGAGTGGAACTACCGCATGTTGCTCTGGGCGGTACTACCGCTGCAACAACGGTATTACCGCATGTTGCTCTCGGCGGTACTGCCGCTACCAGCCATGGTACTACCGCTGACACCTCTCCAATTCCACTTCCGTGACAATGAAGGATCCTCCAAATATTTGGGAAAGAGCTGAGGGTGCACAAGAGATGTGTACGTGATGATTCAACCCTAACCTTTTCGATACAGACTCCCTCTTGATAGTACGGTATCTCCTACAACTGAAGTTCACCAAAAACTGAAACAAAGGAAAACAACACCGTCTTCACTTTAAACACTGAGGGGAACAAATCGTCTCGTGCCATCTGAATGAATATCTGATATGCCCAATGCACACGATTAGTCCGCAAACGCATTGTCATCAGTCACCAAAACCACTTAGAGAGAAATATGCCCTAACAGCAAGTAAATTTAAGGTGATTGGTTAGCATACGGGGAAGGTGCGGTCAAATATGACATGGTGGAAAGAAGCCCGACTGGATGAAAAAAATCGATGAATGGACGTGTGGTGAGGAGAAGAACCGGTTGATGAAGAGTTCTGCTTGATAGGAAAATGAACACTACTTATTGTTGAAGTAGTAGAGATAGAGATAGTATTTGAGGGAGATTTCATTTCACTGATGAATCGATAAAACAATATAAAATGATATAAACCCAAGCCACATGGAAAAAAATCCTAAAAACAGGGGGCTCATTTGGTCGGTTGCACGAGGTCCAATCAGACTTGCACGGTGTGAAAAATAGACATTTTGTAGGGTAGTCTACATGTATTGCAACCTTTCTTTTTTGGAAATAGAATAGTGCCCATGCGTTGCAGTGGGATATAAATACTCGAGTACATTAGCTTGTGATTTACCTAACCATATCATCTGATTGTGTAAATAAATATTTATAAATTTATGTCTGTGATTTACTTTGTATTTTGATGAGAAGTTTTATAAGTGAATTAAAGCGAAATTGGTTCAAAAGATAAGTAAATTAAGATGATTAATTATTATACTGGGAAGATTGGATGATGGGTGGTAGGAAGAAAATTTAAATATAAAACATTACATTCTCTTTTGAAGTAGTAGGGGTTATAGGGTTGGACCCACTTCATTTCATTGATGAAAGGAAACCAATAAAACTATATAAACATATATAGATGATCCAAACCCGTGCACCCTGCCACAACATCATGGAAAAATCCCAAACCAGATTCGCCACATAGGGATCCACTAGGATAGATAGATTGATCGCCACAAAGAATAATGAGTTGCGGTCAGAAAGTAACTACGAAAGCAGTATCTACGACACTAGGGGTAAGAATGACAAAACTACCCTTCTTTTCGTCATTGGCACCTATCCTCTCTTTTTGTCAACACAAAAACCGTTTCTGCATCAACTAGCATCGTTGCCATGACAAGGAGTGTCTGCCGCCTTTCGCTAATCCATCCCATCAAGGGACCCAACAAGAGATTTGGAAAAACAACACACTAGGATCATGGGGGTATACATGATAAAACTAGCAGAATTTCTGGCTTTCCATAAAGTTCAGATTACTGCCGCAACACCCACGACAACTACCTATCTATGATTCTTGAAGAACCTCCAATCCAACCACTAAAATCTTTAATCTTGCGAGGATACTGTTAATCCCAATAACACTCTTCACCAGACCCCATACAAAAAGTGCTACTATTTTCAAGAATACGCAAAGCTTGCATATCTTTCATTGACAGGAGGATTTAGAATGAGTATAGATAAGGGTACAATACATAACACGAATGTAAGAAGGCATGAACATGAAATGCAGAGCAGAGGGTAAGGGATGATCATCATAAACAAATAAAACTACACAACTAGACCCACTAAGCCCCAAACCAGAGAGACAAGCCGAACTAGCAAGACATACAACATCACCAAAAATCAACACCACGGACACCATGAGCAAACAAGATAGTGCCTTCAAGAAGAAAAATGACATCACACCGCCACTGCCATCCGGTTCGGAGAACCAAACATAGGGTTTCCCTGGAGCTCAAAGAGCGGCATCCGTGACATGTCGCAACATTTAGCTTTGAAAAAAGTTCATAAAAGTTGCAAAGAGTTTGTGGATTTGAGAAAAAGTTCATGAATTTAAGAAAATGTTCACGAATTTGAAAAGTTCATGAATTTACAAAAAGTTCATGATTTAAAAATAGTTTGAAATTTTTTAAAAGGAAATAAAATGAAATAGAAAGAGAAAAAACAGAAGAAAAACGGAACAAACAAGGACCGGAAAAAGAAACCAAACACACTCACATTGGTTAGTGTTATATTTAAAGAAGAAAAATAAAGGTAACTAGACACAACAAGAAAGTAGTTCAGCTGGTTACCACATTTGTACTAAGCGTACAAGTGCCGGGTTTTGTCGGTCATTCACTTTTTGAAAAGTGTACAGGTGCTTGGTTCAAATATCATCGGGCATTCATTTTTTGAAGACCTCATAGAAGAAGGGAAAATGAAAAATAGGTCGGCCCAGGGCCGAGAATGGGTGTGTGTGGGCGATACTTATCTACGCGCTTGACACGAGTGATGTACTTTTAAAAAAAGACCATCTTGCAGAAAGTAACCTTCTCAGCTTGAGCTCAAATGAGCTCGGGTGAACAGTAAAAAAAGTGAGCTTGCAATATTTCATCATGAAATCACATTTGTGAAAGTCATGACCAAAAACAAAATCAATGCTCTAAAATGTTTCTGAAAGTAGCATTTTTAGAGCGCCTTCTACTACCTCTTAAGCATGCGTTGGTTTTCCCTTGAAGAGGAAAGGGTGATGCAGCAAAGTAGCGTAAGTATTTCCCTCAGTTTTTGAGAACCAAGGTATCAATCCAGTCGGAGACTACACACAAATCGCCTAGTACCTGCACAAACAATCAAGAACCTTGCAACCAACGCGATAAAGGGGTTGTCAATCCCTTCACGGCCACTTGCAAAAGTGAGATCTGAAAGAGATAATAAGATAGATTTTTTTGGTATTTTTGTTGTATAGATTGGAAAGTAAAGATTGCAAAATAAATGGCGACAAAAATTGGCAAGTTCACGAGAAACTAATATGATGTAAAATAGACCCGGGGGCCATAGGTTTCACTAGTGGCTTCTCTCATGATAGCATATATTACAGTGGGCGAACAAATTACTGCCGAGCAATTGATAGAAAAGTGCATAGTTATGAGAATATCTAGGCATTATCATGAACATAGGCATCACGTCCGTGTCAAGTAGACCGAAACGATTCTGCATCTACTACTATTACTCCACACATCGACCGCTATCCAGCATGCATCTAGAGTATTAAGTTCATAAGAACATAGTAACGCATTAGGCAAGATGACATGATGTAGAGGGATATACTCAAGCAATATGATATAAACCCCATCTTTTTATCCTCGATGGCAACAATACAATATGTGCCTTGCCGCCCCTGCTGTCACTGGAAAAGGACACCGCAAGATTGAACACAAAGCTAAGCACTTCTCCCATTGCAAGAAAGATCAATCTAGTAGGCCAAACTAAACCAATAATTCGAAGAGACTTGCAAAGATATCAAATCATGCATATAAGAATTCAGAGAAGAACCAAATATTGTTCATAGATAATCTTGATCATAAACCCACAATTCATCGGATCTCGGCAAACACCGCAAAAAGTATTACATTGAATAGATCTCCAAGAACATCGAGGAGAACTTTGTATTGAGAACCAAAGAGTGAGAAGAAGCCATCTAGCTAGTAACTATGGACCCGAAAGTTTGTGGTAAACTACTCACACATCATCGAAGAGGCCATGGTGTTGATGTAGAAGCACTCCGTGATCGAATCCCCCTCCGGCAGATCACCGGAAAAGGCCCCAAGATGGGATCTCATGGGTACAGAAGGTTGCGACGGTGGAAAAGTGGTTTCGTGGCTCCCCTGGATGTTTTCATGGTATAAGAGTATATATAGGCGAAAGAAGTAGGTCGGTGGAGCTATGAGGGGCCCACGAGGGTGGGGGGCGTGCCCTCCTGCCTCGTGGCCGCCTCGTTGCGTGTCTGACTTCCACTCCAAGTCTCCTGGATTGTGTTTGTTCCAAGAAAGATCCTCACGAAGGTTTTGCTCTGTTTGGATTCTGTTTGATATTCCTTTTCCGCGAAACACTGAAATAGGCAAAAAAACAACTGGCACTGGGCCTCCAGTTAATAGGTTATTCCCAAAAATAATATAAAAGAGCATATTAAAGCCCATTAAACATCCAAAACAGATAATATAATAGCATGGAACGATCAAAAATTATAGATACGTTGGAGACGTATCAGCATCCCCAAGCTTAATTCCTGCTCGTCCTTGAGTAGGTAAATGATAAAAATAGAATTTTTGATGTGGAATGCTACCTAACATAATTTTCAATGTAATTTCCTTTATTGTGGCATGAATGTTTAGATCCGAAAGATTCAAGACAAAAGTTTAATGTTGAGATAAAAATAATAATACTTGAAGCATACTAACTGAGCAATTATGTCCTCTCAAAATAACATAGCCAAAGAAAGCTCATCCCTACAAAATCATATAGTTTGGCCATGCTTCATTTTCGTCACACAAAATGCTCTCATCATGCACAACCCCGATGACAAGCCAAGCAATTGTTTCATACTTTAGTATTCTCAAACTTTTTCAACTTTCACGGAATATATGAGCGCAAGCCATGGACATAGCACTATGGGTGGAATAGAATATGATGATGGAGGTTATGTGGAGAAGACAAAAAAGGAGAAAGTCTCACATCGACGCGGCTAATCAACGGGTTATGGAGATGCCCATCAATTGATATCAATGCGAGGAGTAGGGATTGCCATGCAACTGATGCACTAGAGCTATAAGTGTATGAAAGCTCAACAAAAGAAACTAAGTGGGTGTGCATCCAACTCGCCTGCTCACGAAGACCTAGGGCATTTTGAGGAAGCCCGTCATTGGAATATACAAGCCAAGTTCTATAATGAAAAATTCCCACTAGTATATGAAAGTGACAAAATAAGAGACTCTCTATCATGAAGATCATGGTGCTACTTTGAATTACAAGTGTGGAAAAAGGATAGTAACATTGTCCCTTCTCTCTTTTTCTCTCATCATTTTTTGGTGGGCTTCTTTGGCCTCTTTTTGATAATTTGGACTTCTTTGGCCTCTTTTATTTTTTTCGTCCGGAGTCTCATCCCGGCTTATGGGGGAATCATAGTCTCCATCATCCTTTCCTCACATGGGACAATGCTCTAATAATGAAGATCATCACACTTTTATTTACTTACAACTCTAGAATTACAACTCGATACTTAGAACAAAATATGACTCTATGTGAATGCCTCCGCCGGTGTACCGGGATATGCAATGAATCAAGAGTGACATGTATGAAAAATGAATGGTGTCCTTGGCACAAATACGATGTCAACTACATGTTCATGCAAGGCAATATGACAATTGTCGTGGATTTGTCACGGCAGATGTCCTTAGTGTCAGGACTTAGTCACGAGGCCAACGCATCTATGTGGTAGCTTGAGAGGGGTTGAGTGGGACGAGAGACGCAGGGCGGATCAACACGCAAGACAAGGATTTAGACAGCTTCGGGCCCCGGGAAACATCATCCGGTAATAACCCTACATGATGTTTGAGGTTAGGTCTCATTATCATCACGAGGGAGACGCCGTAAACCGGCTCTTTGTGTCTTGCCCTAGAGATTGTTTCTTCTTGCTTGTTGCTTGTAACTTGTCCCTCTTTAGGGAGCCCTGCCCTTCCTTATATATGTTGAAGGGGCGATTTACATGTGGATTCCTATTAGGATTAGGACTAGTCTATCTCTAATACAAACCGGATACAAGTCTTGGTCTTAACTCCTTGTAAGGTAAATATTCCTTTCCTCATAAACCGGCCCACAGTAGTTGAACCGGCCTTCTGGGCCTTGGGCCTTGTCATCCGTCTGATCCGCCCGCCGGGTTACCAGTGAGTCATAACGACCAAGCGGGTTGCTTGTAAACCGCCAAGGTCAGGGCGGGTCTTCAGATAAACTGCCAAGTCCGGCCGGGTTAACTTCCGGCCGGTTTACGCCACGGGGTATATCCCCGACATTAGCCCCTAAGTTTAGCTTGGATTTATCCATGGTAAACTTATGCTGCAAATAAACACCAGAACAAATTTGACAGGTTGTGCTCCGGGTTAAGAATTTTTGTAAACCGGCACCTGATCATCCTTAAGTCCTTGTCATTTCCTCCTTCTAGAAAATCTGGTTTAACAGGCCAGCTTCATAATCAACTTGCTGACATTGGTTTCTCATAGAAAATATATTGTGAAGAATAACTCCTTTGATTCAGCTCCCAATGCTTAAAAACAATATTGGTCCTTGAAATATTCATCTGATCTTCAGCCGGTTTAAGGACGCAGAACTTGCCGGTTTATCATTGCCAAGATCACCGGTTTATAAATATGGATGACCCCAGGTTGCAGCCACAGGGTCATAATGATTGGTGACGCCGAGTCAATCTAGTTTGCTCAAACAGAGAATTTGAAAATATTTCTTCGATAATAATATAATACCTGTAGCCCCCAAGTGCCGGGTTGTCCTGCTTGCAGCAACCTGGGACTTGTAATTGACTGATGCCCATAAAACTTCAACCAATGTAGCCCCCAAGGGCCGGGTCATTATGTAATAATCAACAGGGACTTTATAAATATAATCTTGTAAACTTTGAACAGCAACGTGTAGCCCCCAAAGGCCGGCTCAGTAAGATAATATTGAGCTGGGACTTTGATATATACTTCAATGAAAATAACATCATATGATGTAACCCCCATCATGGGGCTTGAATTCACGTCCACAAGGTTAAGAGCCTTGTGCTTTACCAACTGAGCAGTGGACCCTTCAATGTAATGGATAAAAAGCTTTGTACCTTAAATTGTTGATAGAGGCCATTGGTAGCCCCCAAGGGTCTTCAATAACGTGAGAAAAAAATGACTTATAATAAACGGAACGGTGGAAAGTTGCATGGCAATATATCTCGGAATGGCTATGGAAATGCCATAATAGGTAGGCATAGTGGCTGTTTTGAGGAAGATATAAGGAGGCTTATGTGTTATAGAGCGTATCATATCACGGGGTTTGGATGCACCGGCGAAGTTTGCACCAACTCTCGAGGTGAGCAAGGGCAATGCACGGTACTGAAGAGGCTAGCAATGATGGAAGGGTGAGAGTCGTATAATCCATGGACTCAACATTAGTCATAAAGAAATCACATACTTATTGCAAAAATATACAAGTCATCAAACCCAAAGCACTACGCACATGCTCCTAGGGGGATAGATTGATAGGAAAAGACCATCGCTCGTCCCCTACCGCCACTCATAAGGAAAGCAATCAAAGAACACCTCATGCTTCAAATTTGTCACACGACGGTTACCATACGTGCATGCTACGGGACTTGCAAACCTCAACACAAGTATTTCTCAATTTCACAATTACTCAACTAGCACGACTCTAATATTACCATCTTTATATCTCTAAACAATTATCAAGTATCCAACTTCGCATAGTATTTAATGCTCTCTATATGAAATTATACCCATCTTGGATGCCTATCATATTAGGACTAATTTTATAGCCAAAGCAAATTACCATGCTGTTCTAAAAGAATCTCAAAATAATATAAGTGAAGCATGATAGATCAATAATTTCTATAAAATAAAACCACCACCGTGCTCTAAAAAGATATAAGTGAAGCACTAGAGCAAAATTATCTAGCTCAAAAGATATAAGTGAAGCCCATAGAGTATTCTAATAAATTCCGATTCATGTGTGTTCCCAAAAGGTGTGTACAGCAAGGATGATTGTGGTAATCTAAAAAGCAAAGACTCAAATCATACAAGACGGTCCAAGCAAAACAGATATCATGTGGTGAATAAAAATATAGCCTCAAGTAAAGTTACCGATAGACGAAGTCGAAAGAGGGGATGCCTTCCGGGGCATCCCCAAGCTTAGGCTTTTGGTTGTCCTTGAATTTTACCTTGGGGTGCCTTGGGCATCCCCAATCTTAGGCTCTTGCCACTCCTTATTCCAAAATCCATCAAATCTTTACCCAAAAACTTGAAAACTTCACAACACAAAACTTAAACAGAAAATCTCATGAGCTCCATTAGTATAAGAAAACAAAACACTACTTTAAGGTACTGTAATGAACTCATTTTTATTTATATTGGTGTTAAACCTACTGTATTCCAACTTCTCTATGGTTCATACCCCCCGATACTAGCCATAGATTCATCAAAATAAGCAAACAACACACGAAAAACAGAATTTGTGAAAAACAAAACAGTCTGTAGTAATCTTTATCAAACGAATACTTCTGGAACTCCAAAAATTCTGAATAAACTTTTGGATGTGAGGAATTTATCTATTAATTATCTGCAAAAATAATCAACCTAAAAGCACTCTCCAGTAAAAAAATGGCAGCTAATCTCGTGAGCGCTAAAGTTTCTGTTTTTTACAGCAAGATTACAAAGACTTCACCCAAGTCTTCCCAAAGGTTCTACTTGGCACACACACTAATTATTTATTACTAAACAGTAACAAAAAGGAAGGAACAAAAGTAAGATTGGGTTGCCTCCCAACAAGCGCTATCGTTTAACGCTGTCGGTGTACTAAAATAGGGGTACCTTAGTACCCCGAACTTGTGCACGGGCAGTCGTAGCACCCCGCGGCAAGGCTTGCCAGGCGATCGCCAAAACTCTCCATGGTCCCTTTTTGGGCCATCCAAGAACAAAGTATTTAAGCCAAGGCCCCGGCAAGAGGAGCTTGCCAGTAAGACCACCCGAAGAGAGCAAGGCCCCCGGCAAGAGGAGCTTGCCAGGACGGCCGCTCGGAGCACAAGGCCCCGGCAAGAGGAGCTTGCCGGGAAGGCCGACCAGGGCACGACAAGAGACTTGCTGCGATGCGCCACGCGTCCCGGCAAGGACCGGTGAGCAACAAGCTCCCGGGAGCGACAAGGCATCAACCGCGGCAAGGCGCTTGCCGCGGCAAGTCACCACCCCGCGCTTGCGTTCCAGCTCATCCACCCACGCGTCGCTCTGGGGCCATTCCAGGCGTACGTGGCGAGAGGCTGCGCAGCCAGGGGCATGCGGTGGGGAAGCAACGCTGACAGGGTAGCCGTTGTGGCAAACGGTGGCGCCCCTGGCGGCCCCTTTTCTGCACTGTTTGGGCGACCCAGACAGGCATTTAATGCCCTTGTCCCCTGCCGACAGAGTTAGGTATGATAGCACTGTGCAAACAGCTGTACCCAACACAGCATTTTCCAGTTTTACCCCCGCCTATGTTGCCACCTGTGGGTAACCCCTTGCGCATATAAAAGGAGGACCCATGCGCAACGTGGGGAGGAAGAAGGAGGAGAGAGGAGACCACTCACGCTCGGTCTGATTAGTTGCCTGAGTGTACTGTAGCACCCAGCGCTCCCAAGAACACAATACAAACCACAAAGCAGCAGTAGGGTTTTACGCATCCGTGCGGCCCGAAGCTGGGTAAACCCCTTGTGTGCATCGCCTCGATCCGCTCTTCGCGCGACCTCCGCCCCCCGCCGAACCAGAAAGGGGCTCGGTCCCCATAGGTGTTCATGGAGGCAGATTTCCCCCGACATCTTTGGCGTGCCAGGTAGGGGGGCATCGAGGTTGTGTGAACCTGATCCGGCGTCTGCACGGGCTAGATCTCCATCATCTTCATCGACATGCCACCGAAGAAGAAGGCTCCGGAGGTGGCTGGTCCGTCCGCGTCGAACCCACCGCCCCTGGAGCAAACGGGTGGTGGGGACAGCACCGGCGGCGGAACGGGCGTCGCCGAGCCAGGTCATGGTGCCACGACGTCCGAACATGCACCGAGCTCATGGTGCCACGGCGTCTGAACATACGCCGACACCTCTCGGCGCAGGTAAGCCCTGGTATGACCAGGCAACCTTTCGCTCTATTCCATGGAGCGGAGACAGGTTAGCCCCACAGATCTCGCATACGGGCCACCTCGAGTGCTCGCTCACGCTGAGCTCGAGCAAGAGCAGCTGCGACGAGATGACGCGCTGCTCCTGGAGGAGGACCGTCTTCAGGCCGCTGTGCGAGCTGCTTGCTACCAGCAAGCTTTGCGCTGCTTTTATAGCCGCAAAGTTAGTGCCAGAAGTTTCGAGGAAGTGGGTAGGCCCTTACCGGGTGAAACAAGTCGCTAGGCCTGGCGCTGTCCGCCTTGAGACCGAAGATACCACTCCGGTGAGCAACTCCTGGAACGTTGGGCGTCTTCGTAAGTTTCGCCCATAAGGCGCGGTTGTCGGACCCCGTCCGGCAACCACCCTTTTGTACAAAGTCTTGCCGCTGTTGCATGTGATCCTTTGTACAGAGCCAGGCGCAGACCCTGTGCACAAATTGAGTTCTTGTGTTCCGCGCATTTTGTCGATCTCATGCTCTTTATTCTCTGCATGCATTATCTGACACTCTGTGCAGCACTGATCCCCGGTAAGCGATGACGAGCCTCATGTTTCGCCTTGCCAGAAAGCGACCTTGCCGGGCATCGAGCCATAGAAAAGCTAAGTTGCCAAAGTTTGAGCAATCAAGTTTTTAAATTCTAAGGTTATCTTCCTCGAACGACCGTACTTTGTATGGAAAACTTGTGCGCGGAGGAACCAGCTCGTGGCTAGTCGCGCCCTTACTTCGTTTCGAGTCCGCTCAACGATTTAAGTATGTTGCGACCAGACTCGCGCCCTTACTTTGTTTCGAGCTTGCTCAGCGACTTGAGTGTGCTGCAACTGCAGTTGCACCCTTATTTCGCTTCGAGCCTGCTCAACAACTTAAGTGAACCGCGGCTAGTCACGACAAGGTTTCTTGCCGGCAACGGCACCGCCAGCGGGCTGCTGATGTCCCACACTCAGCAAGCGTGCCTACGCCGGCAAGTTCCCTAAAAGCGTAGGGCAATAACATACAAAGGAAGGAATCAAATAGAGGAAGTAACAGTGCATTCACTACCTAAGATAAAGTTATATTACAAGATAGCTTGTCGCAGCCCTAATGAATTGCTTTCATAACTCGGCCAGCGGCGACAAGAAAAGAAAAGGGCGAGCGGCCTAATCCACACGGTCGCCCTCGATCCTCTTGATCCCGGCCACCCTTTCCACAATGGGCGTGACGAGGGCCCTGATCTCCTCCAGGTCAGCGTCTGACGGCAGGGATCTGAGGACGTTGGTGAGCTTGAGGCCTGGGTTGCGGAAGACGATCTTCACCAACACCTTCTCAAGGGCTCCAGCGCAGGCATCGCGCGTCTCGTCGGCCAGCCGCTCTGGGATCGCGTCCCAGAGTGCCTGGAGGGCCGTCGCCACGCCTTTGAAGAACGAAGTGAGCTTGGCGCTGGGTGGGAGGTTCGCACCGGAGGGATATTCGTGACCCTCCATCCCCAACAGCGATAGCTCCTTGTCGATGGAGGCGGCGATGTCCACCAGACCCTCCGTCCACTGCTCCACCGCCGCTCTGAAGTCGTTCTGGGTAACTGCGGCGCTCTCCAACAGCGCCTCGTTGTCCGCGATCTCCTTCCGCAAGGCCGTCTCTCGCTCCTTGGCGCTGTCCAGCGTCTTGGACAAGGTGGCCAGCTTCATCTCGAGATCGGCATTGGAGTCCTTGGCAGCGTCAAGCTCCCTGATCTTATCGGCGAAGCGTCCTTGCAGCTCGCCGAGGGTATAAACACCCTTCTCGCGCTCTTGTTTGAGCGCGGCGCTCCTCACCACTCGCCTTGAGATCAGTGTCGAGCTGCGCCACCCTCGTCTCCAGATCCTTCTTGGCGGCCTCGGCGGCCGCGGCAGCATCTTGCGCTTCCTTGAGGGCTTCGCCAAGCGCTTGCTCGCGCGCGGCGACCTCCTCCTCATGGCTGGCGAGGCTGGCTTTCTTCTGCACCAGCTCGCCCTCCCGCGCGGCTAGCCCCTCGGCGGCAAGCCTCTGCTGCTCTTCGGATTCGTCCTTCTCGAGGATGAAGGCCGTCCGCGCCTCGTCGAGTTGCCTCCGCTCCTCCGCCAAGGATCAGAGGGCCTCCTGGTTGAGCTCCCGGAGCTCCTCGGCGCGCTTCTCCATGTCCACTCCCGCCTTCACGACAAGCGCCTCCCGGCGCTCCACCTTGGCTTGTCGGGCGCGGTAGAGTGACACCAGCTTCCGGAGCAGCCGCTCCTCCTCAGGCTCGCCGCCGCTGCTGCTTGGCGCATCAACCAGCGTCAGCCCGGCGGAGGCGAGCACCTCTACATCCAAGGTCTCCCCCTCGACCGGCGCCCTGAAAGTCGACTCCCAGGGGAGCTTGATGAAGATATCATTGCCAGCCTTCAGGTGGACGCCTGGCTAGGGCTCCTCGGGGCCCGACGCTCCGGCGGAAGCAGGATCGGCGGTCGGCGCAGCGCCTGGCACCCCTGCGGGCCCAAGGCCGTCTGTGCGATCGTCGGCCCCCTCGCCGGCGGCCGCTGCGACAGCCTTGGCGGCCTCTTCGCCGGCCAGATCTTCGGCACCGCCCGTCCCTCCGGTGGCGGCCACGTCGTCGGTATGGCCGCGCGCGTCCTCCTCGACAACGACCTCGGTCTCCATCAGGTCCGTGGCAGGCGAGTCTGAAGGCTGAAAGAGGGAGAGAAGTCAAGCAACTATCCAAAGAAGGAGAAGAACCCAGGGGAATTTCGAGGCAAGAAGGTTACCTTTGCCAGGGTCTGCAGTCACGGTCTCCGTCGCCAAGGGGTCACCGGTGCTGTCCCTTGCCGGGGACCGCTCCCTCGCCGGAGACTGCCCCCTTGCCGGAGACTGCTCCCTTGCCGGGGACTGCTCCCTTGCCGAGGATTCCTCCCTTGCCGGGGAACTCCCCCTTGGCGGTGTAGTTGTAGCGGGTGGCGCATCGGGGGCGGTCTCCGGACGCTCCTGGTGGGGCTGCTCTGCTCCTACGCAAATCAACAGTCAGATATCAAAAAAACAAAGAGTGCCCAGGCGTGCCCAACGGCAGGAAGCAAAATCATATGCTTACGCTGGGGGCTGCTCTGAGGATTATTTGGTGGGTCCGATGAGGTCATCTCAGGCGCACCCCCTGCCGTCACGGTGGGCTCGTCATCAAGGATGACCACCGGGACCTTGGCTCTCTTTGCCGCCCTCTGAGCCAGAGTCCTGAAAAGGAGTAAATTCAGAGGAAAGCAAATGAGATGCGAGACACAACTGCAAGAATTGAAGAAATACAAGTACAACGAGGATCTTACTCCTCTCCCTCTTCCTCGTCGGAGCTAAGCGCGGAGAAGTCGAAGACTGGCCTGCCTCTGGCGCGAGGAGGCGGAGGAGTAGGCTCCCTCGGCCGCTTGGCGGAGGCAGTGGTGGCGCTAGCCCGAGACGGCCTTGCCCCGGCCGCCGCCATGGCACGAGGGGCGGCAGGAGCAGAAGCAGCGGCCTGCGAAGACCCTGCTCCTGCTGACACAGCGGAGCTCATCATGCGGCGCTGCGGCTGTTGGCTCGTCTGCCGCCCCACCATGTCTCTGGCCTTGCGGAGACGCCTCCATGGTTGAGCCAGGGGCTCCGCTCGCGACGAGCTGCCCAAAGGTTGGGAGGAAGAGGCGCCCGTCTCCGGCAAGCCGCTCGTGTCCTCGGTGGGCCTGTCCGCCTCGGCGTCGTGTCTGGCAGGCTCTTCCTCACCGACAAACTCCGCTCGATCGGCAAGGCTTTCCGCCTCCGCCGCGTCCGCCTCCGCCAATGTGAATCCAAATTCGCCCGCGGCCGCGGCTGCCGCCGCCTCTTCCATCTTGGAGGCGATGCGCGCCAACTCCTCGTCGGTGGTGTCCCGGGTGAGGCCCTTCTACTCGTCGGGGTCGACTGGCACCTCCACCAAGTCGTCGAAGAACGCCCGCACGACATCGCCGGCGGGCTCCTGCCAAGTGGAGTCGATCCCATGCGAGTCGCACAGCGGCATCATTGCAAGGATGCGGCTGAGCGACGAATTGTTGCACAACGGGACGACGCCTCGCGGCAGCCTGAACCATTCGGGGTGATCGGGGTCGTGCTTGAACAGCTCCCTGAGCGTCCCGTCAAGCTCCAAGACAGTAAAATTGAAGTTGAGGCCAGGGCGCAGCCTCATGATGTCCGCCGCATTCTGGAACTCCCAGGCGGGTCTCCCTTTCTCCTGCAGGGGAGCGATGCGGCGGCGGAGGAAATCTGCGCCAACGGCACCAACTGTGAGCCCAGCACGCCTAAGCCGCAGGATCCGGGTAACGGCAATCTGCAGCTTGTCGTCGTCCGGGGACACGTCACTCCAATCCCTGCCGTGCACCACAGGAGTTCGGCGCACAGCAGTGAATGGCTGCGGGTTCTCCTCGACGATCAGGCACCAGTCTGCTCTCCATTCCTCCCATTTGCTGCGGAGCTCTCCCTCCAGATAAGCATCCTTCTTGCCGAGCTTCGAGATCCAGGCGATTCCGCCGGAGAGGGGCTCTCCTCTCTCTACTCAAGGCGTGAAGAAGTGGCGGAAGAGGGCTACGTTTGGATAGGCTCCGACAAAGTTTTCGCAAAGATGTGCAAAAATTGCCATGGTCAGGACAGCATTGGGGGTGAAATCAAGGAGATGGAACCCGTAGGTGTTCATGATGTCGCAGAAAAATTCAGAGAAGGGCGGGCAGAGCCCGCAATAGAAGAACAGAGCAAAGAAGGGATACCCGGTCGGATACTCCTTCTGGGCGGCGGCGGAAAGAACCCTCGTGCGCGGATGCGCTCGCGTCCCCGTCGACCAGAAGAGGTAGAATTCCTCCCTCAGGACCAACGCGTCGAGCTCAGGGGGGAAGGTCGCCTGCTCCTTTCGCAGCGCCTCAAGCCGCTGCACCTCGGCCGACTTCACGGCCTTCCCTTTCCCCTTGTCGCCCTTCGGGGCCATGGCGGAAGCAGGGAGGGAGGTCGACGGCATCGGTAGCACTGGTGGCGACGGAAGGGGCGGAACGCTGCTTCTCTTGGGAAGTGGCGGAGATTTTCGAGGAATCACAACTGGCGGGTGGGCGGACTGCCCCTGTTTCCCCTGCTTATAAGGGGGAAGGGGGGGCGTTTCGCCTTTCCGAATAAACAAATCACCTGCGACGTGACGCATGCCCGCGGGGCTCAGCCCCGCGCACGCCGCCCACGTCACGCACGCCTCTCCCCACGATGCCGCGTTCGACGCGTGCCGTTCGGGGAGGACATGGTGGATGCAGAAGAAGATGCAGCGTGACCCAGGCCGCGCGTGCCCGTGCACTGTTTTGGGCCTGGCCCAATAGCGCTCGGCACCGTGTATGGCCCAGGCCCGGGGGCTCCTGACGGTGTACTAAAATAGGGGTACCTTAGTACCCCGAACTTGTGCACGAGCAGTCGTAGCACCCCGCGGCAAGGCTTGCCAGGCGATCGCCAAAACTCTCCATGGTCCCTTTTTGGGCCATCCAAGAACAAAGTATTTAAGCTAAGGCCCCGGCAGGAGGAGCTTGCCGGGAAGACCACCCGAAGAGAGCAAGGCCCCCGGCAAGAGGAGCTTGCCGGGACGGCCGCTCGGAGCACAAGGCCCCGGCAAGAGGAGCTTGCCGAGAAGGCCGACCAGGGCACGACAAGAGACTTGCTGCGACGCGCCACGCGTCCCGGCAAGGACCGGTGAGCAACAAGCTCCCGGGAGCGACAAGGCATCAACCGCGGCAAGGCGCTTGCCGCGGCAAGTCACCACCCTGCGCCTGCGTTCCAGCTCATCCACCCACGCGTCGCTCTGGGGCCATTCCAGGCGTACGTGGCGAGAGGCTGCGCAGCCAGGGGCATGCGGTGGCGAAGCAACGCTGACAGGGTAGCCGTCATGGCAAACGGTGGCGCCCCTGACGGTCCCTTTTCTGCACTGTTTGGGCGACCCAGATGGGCATTTAATGCCCTTGTCCCCTGCCGACAGAGTTAGGTATGATAGCACTGTGCAAACAGCTGTACCCAACACAGCGTTTTCCAGTTTTACCCCCGCCTACGTTGCCACCTGTGGGTAACCCCTTGCGCATATAAAAGGAGGCCCCATGCGCAACGTGGGGAGGAAGAAGGAGGAGAGAGGAGACCACTCACGCTCGGTCTGATTAGTTGCCTGAGTGTACTGTAGCACCCAGCGCTCCCAAGAACACAATACAAACCACAAAGCAGCAGTAGGGTTTTACGCATCCGTGCGGCCCGAAGCTGGGTAAACCCCTTGTGTGCATCGCCTCGATCCGCTCTTCACGCGACCTCCGCCCCCTGCCGAACCAGAAAGGGGCTCGGTCCCCATAGGTGTTCGTGGAGGCAGATTTCCCCCGACAAACGCCCCTAGCTAGGCATTGATAATTTCGAAGATGCTCACATGAAAGACAAGAATTGAAGCACAAAGAGAGCATCATATAGCATATGAAAAACACATCTAAGTCTAACATACTTCCTATGCATAGGCATCTTATAGGCAAATAAATTATCAAGACAAGCAAGAACTAGCATATGCAAGAAAGAAGTGAGAAACAATAACAATCTCAACATAACAAGAGTTAATTTAGTAACATAAAAATTTATGCAACCATATTTTCCACTCTCATAATAATTACATGTAGGATCATAGGCAAATTCAACAAAATAGCTATCACATAACATATTCTCAACATGGTCCACATGCATGCGAAGTTGACACTCTTCCAGAATAGTGGGATTATCATTAACTAAAGTCATGACCTCTCCAAACCCACTTTTATCAAAAATACCATAAGGTTGAACATTCTCTGAATATGTGGGATCTAAAGTTGACACTCTTCCAAACCCACTTTCAATATTATTGCAAACACTATTATCAATCTCATATTCATCATGGGGCTTAAATAAATTTTCAAGATCATAAGAAGAATCACCCCAATCATAATCATTGCAACAAGTAGTAGACATAGAAAAACTAGCATCCCCAAGCTTAGGGTTTTGCATATTATTAGCACAGACATCAATAGAATTTATAGTAAAATAATTGCAATCATGCTTTTGATTCAAGGCACTATCAAGTATGGGTGCAATACCAATAATCTCATGTTTGACATAAGGAACTATAGCAAGTTTATCTCCATAAATATTGGCATCATGGCCATAAGAATAGCAAGCATCATGTTAATCAAGGGATATTTCAATCAAATCATCAGAATCACAATTATCTATATATTCGTGAATATAATTATTTCCTTCCCAAGCAACGGTCATTCTCTCAATAAATTCCTTAACATAGGCATTATGAGCATAGTTTTCATAGCAATATTTAAGTATGTCAGAATTTTCAGATTTGTAGAGAGTAATATCATACTTCTCAATCAAAGAAGCAACTTCATAGTAACTATAAACATGCTTTCCATAAGAATATAAGATTTCATTATCGTTAAACTCACATAGGTAGGGAAGGTGTTTTTTAGGGTTCTTAGAGCAACAAGTAAAGTCATAAATTTCACAAAGATTCCAAGCATAGCATAGCAAATTATTTATTTGATACCATAAGAGCTTCCCCTTTTCAGACAAACGATGACGCTCAAAATGAGCATGCTCATCTAAATATTTTCTCTCAACTAAACTAGTTGGGGTTTTAGCACGAGCACATATAGATCGAAGATGGTCCAAGTAGAACACTTTAAGTGGATCCATATCAATAGATTTTTAGCAAGCAAAGATGCAAGCAAATAGAAGGCACATGGAAACACAAACAAAAGTACATACGGGAAGAAGGCGAAGAAAAGGCAAAGGTGAAGTGGGGGAGTGGAAAACGAGAGGCAAATGGCAAATAATGTAATGCGAGGGATCAGAGTTTGTGATGGTTACTTGGTATGTCTTGACTTGAGCGTAGATCTCGCTGGCAACGGTGCCAGAAATCCTTATTTCTACCTCTTGAGCATGCATTGGTTTTCCCTTGAAGACAAAAGGGTGATGGAGCAAAGTAGCGTAAGTATTTCCCTCATTTTTTGAGAACCAAGGTATCAATCCAGTAGGAGACTGCACGCAAATCGCCTAGTACCTGCACAAACAATCAAGAACCTTGCAACCAACGCGATAAAGGGGTTGTCAATCCCTTCACGGCCACTTGCAAAAGTGACATCTGATAGAGATAATAAGATAAATATTTTTCTTATTTTTGTTGTATAGATTGGAACGTAAAGATTGCAAAATAAACGACGACAGAAATTGGCAAGTTGATGGGAAACTAATATGACGTAAAATAGACCCGGGGGCCATAGGTTTCACTAGTGGCTTCTCTCATGATAGCATATATTACGGTGGGTGAACAAATTACTACCGAGCAATTGATAGAAAAGCGCATAGTTATGAGAATATCTAGGCATGATCATGAACATAGGCATCACGTCCATGTCAAGTAGACCGAAACGATTCTGCATCTACTACTATTACTCCACACATCGACCGATATCCAGTATGCATCTAGAGTATTAAGTTCATAAGAACAGAGTAACGCATTAGGCAAAATGACATGATGTGGAGGGATAAACTCAAGCAAATGATATAAACCCCATCTTTTTATCCTCGATGGCAACAATACAATACGTGCCTTGCTCTCCCTGCTGTCACTGGGAAAGGACACCGCAAGATTGAACCCAAAGCTAAGCACTTATCCCATTGCAAGAAAGATCACTCTAGTAGTCCAAACTAAACCGATAATTCAAAGAGACTTGCAAAGATATCAAATCATGCATATAAGAATTCAGAGAAGAACCAAATATTGTTCATAGATAATCTTGATCATAAACCCACAATTCGTCGGATCTCGGCAAACACCGCAAAAAGTATTACATCGACTAGATAACCAAGAACATCGAGGAGAACTTTGTATTGAGAACCAAAGAGAGATAAGAAGCCATCTAGCTAATAACTATGGACCCGAAGGTCTGTGGTAAACTACTCACACATCACTGGAGAGGCCATGGTGTTGATGTAGAAGCCCTCCATGATCGAATCCCCCTCCGGCAGATCGCCGGAAAAGGCCCCAAGATGGGATCTCACAGGTACAGAAGGTTGCGGCGGTGGAAAAGTGGTTTCGTGGCTCCCCTGGATGTTTTCAGGGTATAAGAGTATATATAGGCGAAAGAAGTAGGTCGATGGAGCTACGAGGGGCCCATGAGGGTGGGGGCGCGCCTAGCCCCCCGGGTGCACCCTCCTGCCTCGTGGACGCCTTGTTGCGTCTATGGCTTCCACTCCAAGTCTCCTGGATTGCATTTGTTCCAAGAAAGATCCTCGCGAAGGTTTCGTTCTGTTTGGATTCCGTTTGATATTCGTTTTCTGTGAAACACTGAAATAGGCAAAAAACAGCAACTGGCACTCGGCCTCCGGTTAATAGGTTAATCCCAAAAATAATATAAAGAGGATATTAAAGCCCATTAAACATCCAAAACAGATAATATAATAGCATGGAACGATAAAAAAATATAGATACGTTGGAGACGTATCACCTTCCAAGAATGTGATTCCATGTCGAATCTTTTTTTTCAATCATGTAGGAGGACTGCATGTATTATACTAAAGAGAGGGAAAAGCACGACCAACATCCCATAGTTACAACAAGGACAACCTGAACTTCTGAAAATAAGAATACCCAAAGCCCTGGCCAACAAACTGTCTACAAACCGCAACAAAGCAAAATTAATGTAATACAAAACGACCTAGACTTGCTTCTGTCCATTGCACCGTGTCAGTATTAATTCGATCGATGATTCCTTGAAGTGGCACGTGAGAATTTTTAAAAATTCCACTATTTCTTTCGCTCCATATACTCCAGATTAATTAATGGTATCATAGTGTTCAAGGAATTCCTTCTGGATTCATGGACTCTATTTCTGACCTCTTGCCACCAATCCCGGAGAGTAGAAGCATTTTGAGGGATGAACTCACTCGGATTTTCCCAAAGAAGTATAGAACTTCAAATGGTGGTCACTACACTGCAGCCCATGAAGAGATGATGAGATGATTCTTACGCAATGTTGCAGAAACAACATGCAACATTATGAGGCAAATCATGCTTAGGGAGATGACCCGTTGTCCAGACACGCCTCTTGACAACCAGCCAGAGAAAGAGCTTGCATTTTAGAGGAGCCCAAGCCTTCCAAATGGTGCAAGAAGTACTACACATAACTGATGCAGCGAAGTGTGCTTTATAAACAGATTTCGTCGAGTAGGAACCTTTAGAATTCCACGACCAACTCCATTTGTCTTTAGCACCATGTATGATTTGAACTTTATAAATCACCTCCCATAAGGTTAAGACCCGATGAAAAATGTGAATATTTATTTTTTTTCCTTTATGTCCTTAATCCATACTGTACTAATTATTGTTTCTGCTACTATTATTCTCTCCCTTACGACAAGAGGCACGAAACAGAAAACTTATGGGGCGATATCTTCTACTGTGGCGCCATCGATCCCTCTATCGATCCAAAAGAAACTTCTATTTCCGTTACCTAACTCAACACGAGCAGCAGCATTGAGTAGACGCCTTTCATGATTTTTTGAGTAAATAGCATAAAACTACTAGTTTACAGGTTAGGGTTCCAAAAAACTACCACATCTTAAATTTTCTCAGAAAACTACCAAACGCGCGGTCGGCTGTTTCAAAAAGCCCAAAACCTCAGTGACTAGCGTTTTAACCATTTTCCTGACGTGCTGTCCCCACCAGTCAGGCCAAGTGGTCACACACGCTCACGGCACAACCGTTGATCGCCGTTAGCCCGACCGGTCCGGTCAAAACCAAAGGAGTCGGTCGGGCTGCACTCCCTCTCAGCCACCCACTCCTCTCCCCTGAAGTGACCTAGGTGGCCGATGGTGGTGCCACAGCCAAATGCCGTTGGTGTGAGCTATTGAGCCAAGGCATCACTAGCCAGGAGGGCGGTGGACATTCAGAGATTGTGAAATGGCTAGGCAGCTCGAGCTTCTCGGCGTAGTGGTCGCCGCAGCCATCACTGCCCGAGGCTCAGGTAGATCCGACGAGCTCAGATCCGGCAGTCCGCGTGGCTAGGGCAGTGGCAAAGTGCATCCACGTGGATCCAGATGGCAGCCACACACGGGCGTCGTCGTTTGGTGGAGTGAGGTAAGAAATTTTTGGGCCATTCATACGTTTAGTTCAAATTTAAAAATTATAGTTAGAAGATGATAGCTTTTGTTAGGAAACAAGTACTTGAATTAGGGTTAGAAGACAATGCAGCATTGCGAATGAGCAGTGTAATTGTTTGTTGTTGGCATGCTACTGCATTTTATTGGTTCTGTCACTGTAATTGCTACCTTGAAAATTAATTGCTCAGTAATGTTCAGTGCATTCACTGTAATTAGAAGATAGTGCAGTAATGTTCAGTGCATTTGGTCATTGTTTTAAGTTTCAGTTATTTGAAAAATATTTGTTTGTCAATTTAATCTCCTATAGCTTAGATGATGAGATTTGGGACATGAGGCTACATTTTCAAGGAGCATATAATATGGAGAGAAAGTATTCAGTTTCTTCATATATCAGTTATCTGACCATATTAGCATTTGTTGAGTTGGGGGTATGGAATGGATGCTTTTCTGACTTATGTAAAGGAAGAGGGAAAGGGGTTGGAGGGGATGGAGGTCCTGGATAGTGAGGAGGCATTAGAGGAAATGCTTGACTTATTATTTGATAAGAAGCTCCTGAACATCACTATCAGAAAAGCTATTGATCCAAGCCCAACAGATGTTAATATGGATCACATCTTGCTTGAGGAACAGATCCCCATTAGTCATGTTGATGAGCCTGTTGTTTATAGAGTTTCGCAAGAAGTTGTTTGTTGGATTACGGGTTCCGGCAAACCCTTGAGGTTCCAACACTGGGGTGCGCACGAAGATCTCTCTCTTCCTAACTCGCTCTCGCAACGATCTCAAGGCCTAGCTCGCTGAACCCAAGGAACAAGAGACACGAGAGTTTATACTGGTTCGGGCCACTGTTGTGGTGTAATACCCTACTCCAGTTTGGTGTGGTGGATTGCCTTGACGGCAAACTATGAACAAGTGCAAGGTGGGAACAGCCTCCTGAGGAGAGGTGTTCTTGATCTCGATGAGCTGGTGTGAGTGAGAGCGGTGTGAATGATCCCTCCCCCGCTACGGTGATGCCTAGTCCTATTTATAGAGGCCCCGGTCCTCTTCCCAAATATTAGGCGGGAAGGGATCCCACAACGGCCAATTTTGAAGGGAGACAACTAGTACAAGTTATCCTGACAAAAGGTGGTCTTCGCCTACCAAAGGCTCTGGTGGTGATGCATCTGTGGGCTCCGCGGTGACCTCCGTCCTGCTGTCCTGCTGGTCTTGGTCTTGTTGCACCGATATGGAAACCTTTGTCTGATGCCTCGGGACTCCTCGCATGCGCCTGCCTCTTTATCACCAAAGAGGAAACTGGTACTCTGCGCCCGCTGGTGCCCGCCTGGCTTCGGTCGTCATAGCTCATGTCACGTGAACCTCGCGAGGTGCCCCTTGCATAGATATCTCCGCTCCTCGGGAGCCAGCCTAGCGAGGCCGCCCCTCAGGAGGTCTTGGTGTCGTCCGCCTCGCGAGGCTTGGCCCCTCGCAAGGGTCTTGAGAGGTTACTAATGAAGATAAGCCATACCGGGCCGTTGGTGGAGCCACGCCGTGGGCCACAGGCAGGCAAGTCTAGGTACCCCCGTTCCCAGGACGCCGACAGTAGCCCCCGGGCCCAAGGTGCGCTCAGACTTGGCTTCGAGGCGAAGCCAAAGGGCAAGTGCGGAGCGCCGCGGGCCCCAACCGCCTGCGGCCTTGATTGACGCGTGGAGATTAATAGTACATGGGCGTCTCTCCCCCCCCCCCCCCCACGCTGCCTCGGCAACTGTCCGACTGACAAAAGGCTGGCGCCCGCCGCAAATCCTTCATTGCCTTCCTTCGCCTTGCTCCAGATCCCCTTTCTCCTTCTCACCCCAAGAGACCCCCAATGTGCCAGAAATCCTCCCCGAGCTCCCATTCGATGGCGCCTGACAAGGCCAAGGCCTCACACATCTCACCCTCCTGGTACGAGTCGGCCTTGAGCGCGCCCACTGTTCGGAGGAAAAGCTTGCCGCCACGCGCCGGATGACGGTGGGTGATGATGACGAGGGAAGAGAGGCGGTGCTGCGGGCCGGCTCTGCCAAGCCTGAGGCTCCGGGTAGCACCTTTCATCCTTTCTTCTTGAATAGCGTGTTCGCGCGGCTGGTTCCTCCCTTTTCCAATTTCTTCTATGTCGTGCTCAGCCACTACAACCTCGACGCTCTCCACCTCCATCCCAACTCCGTTCTCCTCCTGTCGATTTTTGCCTTCTACTGCGAGGCATTCGTGGGGGTGATGCCATCCATGGAGCTGCTACGCCACTTCTTCTACCTTCAGGTCAAGGACGGCCACTGCTCGGGGTGCGCCAATTTCGTTGTAGCCAACGGGACCAACGCGATCTCAAAGGCTGGGAAGAAGCTCGAGGGCTTCAGGAACAAATGGGTCCTCATGGACGTCAAGTGCTCTTACCCCCGAATGTCGCTGCCGATAGGGATGCCCTCTTCTCATGAGGGTTGGCTCAGCGTGAAGCTCGCCGACCCCCGAGCGAAGCATGTGCTGGAGAAGATGGCCACCGACTTGATGCCTGATGACCCGAGGGCGCAGAAGCTGACAGGGGCCATGATACTCAAGGAGTTTCTGGCGTAGCGCCTGGCCCCGCAGCAGGCACATTCGCTCCCCATGTGGAAGCTCGAGGACGAGGGGGACGACCTTCACCTGCGCCCTGACTCTTTGTCCGACGAGGACCTGGACGCGGCCCTGCGCCTCCTGGTCAGGGAGGACCAGGGGTTCCCGCCGGACTCGCATCTCTCGCTGTACCGCCATGCCAACGGGGCAGAGATTTCTGCCTCCATGCCTATCTTCAATGAGTATGGGCCCGTGCTGCCACTGCCTGCCAAGGCCCCAGTGGAGCTGTCCTCCGGTAACTCCGACGAGGATGAGGAGCCGGAGTTAGAGGCGACGCGAGAGGGGCCAGGGGAGACTTCTATTGGAAATATGCCCTAGAGGCAATAATAAAATGGTTATTATTATATTTCCTTGTTCATGATAACTGTCTATTGTTCATGCTATAATTGTATTAACCGGAAACCGCAATACATGTGTGAATACATAGACCACAACATGTCCCTAGTAAGCCTCTAGTTGAGTAGCTCGTTGATCAATAGATGGTTATGGTTTCCTGACCATGGACATTGGATGTCGTTGATAACAGGATCACATCATTAAGAGAATGATGTGATGGACAAGACCCAATCCTAAGCATAGCACAAGATCATGTAGTTCGTTTTGCTAGAGCTTTTCTAATGTCAAGTATTGTTTCCTTAGACGATGAGATTGTGAAACTCCCAGACACCGTAGGAATGCTTTGGGTGTACCAAACATCACAACGTAACTGGGTGGCTATAAAGGTGCACTACAGGTATCTCCGAAAGTGTCTATTGGGTTAGCACGAATAGAGACTGGGATTTGCCACTCCGTATGACGGAGAGGTATCTCTAGGCCCACTCGGTAATGCATCATCATAATAAGCTCAATGTGACTAAGGAGTTAGCCACGGGATCATGCGTTACAGAACTAGTAAAGAGACTTGCCGATAACGATATTGACCGAGGTATGGGGATACCGACGATCCAATCTCGGGCAAGTAACATACCGATGGACAAAGGGAGTTGTATACGGGATTGATTGAATCCTCGACATCATGGTTCATCCGATGAGATCATCCTGGAATATGTGGGAGCCAACATGGGTATCCAGATCCCGCTGTTGGTTATTGGCCAAAGAGATGTCTTGGTCATGTCTGCATGGTTCCCGAACCCGTAGGGTCTACACACTTAAGGTTCGGTGACGCTAGAGTTGTTATGGGAAATTGTATGTGGTTATCGAAGGTTGTACGGAGTCTCGGATGACATCCTAGACGTGATGAGGAGTTCCGGAATGGTCCGAAGGTGAAGATCGATATATTAGACGAAGGGTATTGGAGTCCGGAAGCGTTCCGGAGGTACCAGGCTATGGCTAGCATGACCGAAAGGTGTTTCGGGTGCCCGACAAGTGTTGCAGGGCCTCATGGGCCAAGGGGAGGGGCAAACCAGCCCACTAAGGGGCTGTGCGCCCCCACACCCTTTCCCACATTACTTGGGGAGGTGGGGCGCCTCCACCTGACTTGGGAGGCAAGCCTCCACCTGGCTTGGCATGGGGGGCAAGTCTCCCTAGGGTTTACCTAGGGAGATCCAATCTGCCTTGGCCGCCGCCCCTAGGAGAAACCCTGGGGCGCCTCCCCCTCTCCCCATCCCCCTATATATAGTGAGGGGGTGGGAGGGCAGCCTTACCCTTCCCCTGGAGCAGCCCTCCCCTTCTCCAACACCTCCTCCTCCTCCGTAGTGCTTGGCGAAGCCCTGCCGGAGAACCACAAGCTCCACCACCACCACGCTGTCGTGCTGTCAGAGTTCTCCCTCAACTTCTCCTCTCCCCTTGCTGGATCAAGAAGGAGGATACGTCCCCGGGCTGTATGTGTGTTGAACGCGGAGGCGCCGTCCGTTCGGCGCTACATCGGATCTTCCGTGATTTGAATCGCCGCGAGTATGACTCCATCAACCGCATTCTTGTAACGCTTCCACTTTGTGATCTTCAAGGGTATGAAGATGCACTCCCTCTCTCTCATTGCTAGCATCTGCTAGATTGATCTTGGTGACACGTAGGAAAATTTTGAATTATTACTATGTTCCCCAATTGTGGTATCAGAGCTAGGTCTATGCTTAGATTCTATGCACGAGTAGAACACAAAGTAGTTGTGGGTGATGATTTGGTCAATATACTTGTCGTTACTAGTCTTATCTTGATTCGGCGGCATTGTGGGATGAAGCGGCCCGCACCGACCTTACACGTACGCTTACGTGAGACTGGTTCCACCAACTGACATGCACTTGATGCATAAGGTGGCTAGCGAGTGACTGTCTCTCCCACTTTAGTCAGATCGGATTCGATGAAGAGGGTCCTTATGAAGGGTAAATAGCAATTGGCATATCACCGTTGTGGCTTTTGCGTAGGTAAGAAACGTTCTTGCTAGAAACCCATAGCAACCACGTAAAACATGCAACAACAATTAGAGGACGCCTAACTTGTTTTTTCAGGGTTTGCTATGTGATGTGATATGGCCAAAAGGATGTGATGGATTAAATATATGTGATGTATGAGATTGATCATGTTCTTGTAATAGGAATCAGGACTTGCATGTCGATGAGTATGACAACCGGCAGGAGCCATAGGAGTTGTCTTAATTTATTGTATGACCTGTGTGTCAATGATAAATGCCATGTAATTACTTTACTTTATTGCTAACTGTTAGCCATAGTAGTAGAAGTAATAGTTGGCGAGACAACTTCATGAAGACACGATGATGGAGATCATGGTGTCATGCCGGTGACGATGGTGATCATGTCGTGCCTCGAAGATGGAGATCAAAGGCGCAAGATGATATTGGCCATATCATGTCACTTTATGATTTGCATGTGATGTTTGTCATGTTTACATCTTATTTTCTTAGAACGACGGTAGCATAAATAAGATGATCCCTCACTAAAATTTCAAGAAACGTGTTCCCCCTAACTGTGCATTGTTGCGAAGGTTCGTTGTTTCGAAGCACCACGTGATGATCGGGTGTGATAGATTCTAATATTCGCATACAACGGGTGTAAGCCAGATTTACACATGCGAAACACTTAGGTTGACTTGACGAGCCTAGCATGTACAGACATGGCCTCGGAACACAAGAGACCGAAAGGTCGAACATGAGTCGTATAGTAGATGCGATCAACATGGAGATGTTCACCGTTGATGACATGTCCGTCTCACGTGATGATCGGACACGGCCTAGTCGACTCGGATCATGTATCGCTTAGATGACTAGAGGGATGTCTATCTGAGTGGGAGTTCATTAAATAATTTGATTAGATGAACTTAATTATCATGAACCCAGTCTAAATTGTCTTTGCAAATTATGTTGTGGATTAATAGCTCGCACTTTAGCTCCTTGTTTTAATACATTCCTAGAGAAAGACTAAGTTGAAAGATTTTGTAAGAAATTGTGTGGACTAGGGCCGTAGTCTGAGGATTGTCCTCACTGCTACACAGAAGGCTTCTGTCCTTGATGCACCGCTCGGTGTGCCAATCCCTCGGGCGTCGTTTGTGGATGTTGTGAACATCTGGCATACACGTTTTGATGACTACCTGATAGTTTAGTGCACCATGCTTTACGGCTTAGAGTCGGGGCTCCAAAAGCGTTTTGAACACCATGGAACATATGAGATGTTCCAAGAGCTGAAATTGGTATTTCAGGCTCATCCCCGTGTTGAGAGGTTTGAGACCTCTAACAAGATCTTTGCCTACAAGCTAGATGGGGAGAATAGCTCGGCCAGTGAGCATGTGCTCAGAATGTCTGGGTACTTCAGTCGCCTGAATCAAGTGGGAGTTAATCTTCCAGATAAGAGAGTGATTGACAAAGTTCTCCAATCACTGTCACCAAGCTACTAGAGTTTCGTGATGAAATATAACATGCATGGGAAGATGATCCCAGAGCTGTTCGTCGTGCTTAAGGCCGTGAAGGTAGAAATCAAGAAGGAGCAACAAGTTTTGATGGTTAACAAGACCACTGGTTTCAAAGAAGGGCAAGGGCATGAAGGGAAACTTCATGAATGGCAAGTCAGTTGCCGCTCCAGTGAAGAAACCCAAGAACCCAAACCTGAGAAGAAGTGCTTCTATTAGGGGAACGGTCACTGGTAGCGGAACTGCCTCAAATACTTGGTGGATAAGAAGGCTGGCAACTTCAACAAAAGTATATTTGATATATGTGTTATTGATGTGTACCTTACTAGTACTCCTAGTAGCACATGGGTATTAGATACCTGTTCAGTTGCTAATATTGGTAACTCGAAACAAAAGCTACGGAATAAACGGAGACTAGCTAAGGGCGAGGTGACGATGTGTGTTGGAAGTGTTTCCAAGCATGATATGATCACCATCGCATGCTCCCTCAACCTTCAGGATTAGTGTTGAACCCAAATAAATGTTGTTTGCATTGGTGTCTGCGTTGAGCATGAACATGATTAGATCATGTTTATTGCAATACGGTTATTCATTTAAGTCAAAGAATAATGGTTATTCTGTTTACATGAATAATACCTTCTATGTTCATGCACCCAATGTGAATGGTTTATCGAATCTTGGTCGTAGTGATACACATGTTCATAACATTGATGCCAAAAGATGTAGAGTTGATAATGATAGTACCACTTTCTTGTGGCACTACCGCTTAGGTCATATTGGTGTAAAGCGCATGAAGAACCTCCATGCTAATGGACTTTTGGAGTCACTTGATTTTGAATTACCTGACACATGCGAACCATGCCTCATGGGCAAGAAGACTAAAACCCCATTTTCTGGAACAATGGAACAGGCAAGTGACTTGTTGGAAATCACACATGCTGATGTGTGCGGTCTGATGAGTGTTGACACACGCGGTAGATATTGTTATTTTCTCACCTTCACCGATGAATTGAGTAGATATGGGTATATTTACTTAATAAAGCATAAGTCTGAAACATTTGAAAAATTCAAAGAAATTTCAGAGTGAAGTTGAGAATCATCATAACAAGATCAAGTTACTGCGATATGATCAAGGGAGAGTATCTGAGTTATGAGTTTGGCAATCACTAAAGACAAAGTGGAATTGTTTCACAGTTGACGCCACCTGGAACACCATAGCGTAATGGTGTGTCCGAATGTTGTAATCACACCCTATAGGATATGGTGTGATCTATGATGTCTCTTACCGATCTATCGCTATCATTTTGGGGTTATGCATTAGAGACAATTACATTCACTTTAAATAGAGCACCATCTAAGTTTGTGGAGACGACACCATATGAACTATGGTTTGGCAACAAACCTAAGTTGTTGTTTCTTAAGGTTTGGGGCTACGATGCTTATGTCGATAGGCTTCGGCCAGAAAAGCTCGAACCCAAAGCGGAAAATTGTGTCTACATAGAATACCCAAACAAGACGATTGGGTATACCTTCTATCTCAGATCTGAGGGCAAAGTGTTTGTCGCTATGAACAGGTCCTTTCTCGAGAAAGAGTTTCTCTCAAAAGAATTGAGTGGGAGGAAGATAGAACTTGATGAGGTTGTTGAACCTTCACTTCAACCAGAGAGTAGCGCATCACAGAAAGATGTTTCTGTGGCACCTACGTCAGTTGAAGAGAAAGCTAATGATGATGATCATGAAGTTTCAGATCAAGTTACTATCGAACCTCGTAGGCCGACAAGGGTGTGTACAACTTCTGAGTGGTAACCATGTCTTAAAGGTGTTGTTGGACAACGATGAACCTATGAGCTATGGAGAAGCGATGGTGGGACCGGATTCCAACAAATGGCTAGGAGCCATGAAATCCGAGATAGGATCCATGTATGCGAACAAAGTATGGACTTTGGTGGACCTGCCAGATGATCGGCAAGCCATTGAGAATAAATGGATCTTTAAGAAGGCAGACGCTGATGGTAATGTCACCATTTATGAAGCTCGACTTGTCTCAAAGAAGTTTCCGACAAGTTCAAGGAGTTGACTGTGATGAGACTCTCTCAATCATAGCGATGCTAAAGTCTGTTAGAATTATGTTAGCAGTTGCTGCATTTTCATTTACGAAAATTGGCAGATGGATGTCAAAATAAAGTTTCCCTGACGGTTTCCGTGAGGAAAGGTTGTATGTGATACAACCAAAAGGTTTTGTCGATCCTAAGGATGCTAAAAGGTACGCATACTCCAGCGATCCTTCTGTGGACTGGAGCAAGCATCTCGGAGTTGGAACATACGCTTTGATGAGGTGATCAAAGTTTTTGGGTCTATACAAAGTTTGCAAGAAATTTGTATTTACAAGAATGTGAGTGGGAGCACTACAACATTTTGATAAGTATATGTGGATGACATATTGTTGATCGAAAATGATGTATAATTTCTGGAAAGCATAAAGGGTTGTTTGAATGGAGCTTTTCAAAGGAAGACCTGTGTAAAACTGCTTACATGTTGGGTATCAAGATCTATGGAGATAGATCAAGACGCCTGATAAGACTTTCACAGAGCACATACCTTGACATGATCTTGAAGGAGTTCAAGATGGATCAGTCAAAGAAGGAGTTCTTGCTTGGGTTGTAAGGTGTGAAGTTAAGACTTGAAGCTTGACCAGGCAGAAGAAAGAGAAAGTACGAAAGTCGTTCCCTATGCCTTAGCCATAGGCTCTATACGATATGCCATGCTGTGTACCGCGATGTGCCTTGCCACATGTCTGGCAAGGGGGTATATGAGTGATCCAGGAGTGGATCATTGGAAAGCAGTCAAAATTGTCCTTAGGAATAAGAAAATGCTTCTCAATTATGGAGGTGATGAAGAGTTCGGAGTAAAGGGTTACGTCGATGCAAGCTTTAACACCCATCCGGATGACTCTAATTAGCAAACCGGATACGTATAGTGGAGCAACCATTTCGAATAGCTCCAAGTGGAGCATGGTAGCAACATCTACAATATGACATAGAGATTTGCGAAGTACACACGGATCTGAATGTTGCACACCCGTTGACTAGAACCTCTCTCGTAAGCATAACATGATCAAACCCTAGAACTCATTGAGTGTTAATCACATGGTGTTGTGAACTAGATTATTGACTCTAGTAAACTCTATGAGTGTTAATCACATGGTGGTGTGAACTAGATTATTGACTCTAGTAAACTCTTTGGGTCTTAGTCACATGGCGATGTGAACTATGAGTGTTGATCACATGGCGATGTGAACTAGATTACTGACTCTGGTGCAAGTGGGAGACTGTTGGAAATATGCCCTAGAGGCAATAATAAAATGGTTATTATTATATTTCCTTGTTCATGATAACTATCTATTGTTCATGCTATAATTGTATTAACTGGAAACCGTAATACATGTGTGAATACATAGACCACAACATGTCCCCAGTAAGCCTCTAGTTGACTAGCTCGTTGATCAATAGATGGTTATGGTTTCCTGACCATGGACATTGGATGTCGTTGATAATGGGATCACATCATTAGGAGAATGATGTGATGGACAAGACCCAATCCTAAGCATAGCACAAGATCGTGTAGTTCATTCTGCTAGAGCTTTTCTAATGTCAAGTATCATTTCCTTAGACGATGAGATTGTGAAACTCCCGTATACCATAGGAATGCTTTGGGTGTACCAAATGTCACAACGTAACTGGATGGCTATAAAGGTGCACTACATGTATCTCCGAAAGTGTCTGTTGGGTTGGCATGAATCGAGACTGGGATTTGTCACTCCGTATGACGGAGAGGTATCTCTGGACCCACTCGGTAATGCATCATCATAATGAGCTCAATGTGACTAAGGAGTTAGCCACAGGATCATGCATTACGGAACGAGTAAACAGACTTGCCGGTAACGAGATTGAACGAGGTATGGGGATACCGATGATCGAATCTCGGGCAAGTAACATACCGATGGACAAAGGGAATTGTATACGGGATTGATTGAATCCTCGACATTGTGGTTCATTCGATGAGATCATCGTGGAACATGTGGGAGCCAACATGGGTATCCAGATCCCGCTGTTGGTTATTGGCCGGAGAGATGTCTCGGTCATGTCTGCATGGTTCCCGAACCCGTAGGGTCTACACACTTCAGGTTCAGTGACGCTAGAGTTGTTATGGGAAATTGTATGTGGTTACCGAAGGTTGTTCGGAGTCCCAGATGAGATCCCGGACGTCACGAGGAGTTCTGGAATGGTCCAGAGGTGAAGATCGATATACTAGACGATGGGTATTGGAGTCCGAAAGCGTTCCGGAGGTACCAGGCTATGGCCAGCATGACAAAAAGGTGTTTCGGGGGCCCCGGCAAGTGTTGCAGGGCCTCATGGGCCAAGGGGAGGGGGCAAACCAGCCCACTAAGGGGCTGTGTGCCCCCACACCCTTTCCCATGTTACTTGGGGAGGTGGGGCGCCTCCACCTGACTTGGGAGGCAAGCCTCCACCTGGCTTGGCCTGGGGTGCAAGTCTCCCTAGGGTTTCCCTAGGGAGATCCAATCTGCCTTGGCCGCCGCCCCTAGGAGAAACCCTAGGGCGCCTCCCCCTCTCCCCTTCCCCCTATATATAGTGAGAGGGTGGGAGGGCAGCCATACCCTTCCCCTGGCGCAGCCCTCCCCCTCTCCAACACCTCCTCCTCCTCCGTAGTGCTTGGCGAAGCCCTGCCGGAGAACCACGAGCTCCACCACCACCACGTCGTCGTGTTGTCGGAGTTCTCCCTCAACTTCTCCTCTCCCCTTATTGGATCAATAAGGAGGAGACGTCCCCGCGCTGTACGTGTGTTGAACATGGAGGCACCATCCGTTCGGTGCTAGATCGGATCTTCCGCGATTTGAACCGCCGCCAATACGACTCCATCAACCGTGTTCTTGTAACGCTTCCGCTTTGCGGTCTTCAAGGGTATGAAGATGCACTCCCTCTCTCTCGTTGCTAGCATCTCCTAGATTGATCTTGGTGACACGTAGGAAAATTTTGAATTATTACTACGTTCCCCAACAACTTCACCTTGGCGCATGACAGATCTCCTTCGCCCTTTCCCTGACGACGACGACCATCCGGTGAGGGAGGCCCTGCCCCTTGGTGGGGTCACCACGAGGTCCGGGGTCACCCCCCCCCCCCCAAAGAAGCCGTCGGCCGGGGTCCCGACGAAGAGCAGGTCGGCGCTGGTCTCCCGAGGTGGCGCCCCTGTTCTAATGTCGACCAATGCTGCCACAGGGTCGGCTGTCGCGGCCTCGTTCGCTCCTGGGACTCGCATGCCGGCACCCCAGGTTGCAAGGCCTCCGGGCTCCGTGCTTCTGAAGAGGCCGCGGGACTACGCCGCCGTGGACCAGTAAGCACCTTTTCCCGATTTAGTTCTTGCTCCTGCTTCTGTTGCTGCTTCCTGATGTTCTTCTCTTGCACCGCCACGCTGACGCTGGCGGTGAAGAAGAAGAGAGAGGAAGCGGTCGCACCCTTGAGGACCCAGCAGCCTGGCTTGGCCGCACCTCCTCCAGCACAGAAGGGCGGCAACAGCCCCTGCGCCTCTTTGACCAGGTCATCCTCGCGAGGACCGGAGGACCGACCCCAGGGGAAGGCGACCTCCACAGCCAAGTCGGCTCTGGAGGCGCCCGCTCTCAGCTTGCGGGCCGAGGCCCCATAGGCTCAGGAGCTCCCGGCTTCTTTTTCTGCTACCATCAACTTGCAGATCTTGGCGACGACGCTGCCTCCTCCTCTTGTCGCACCGCTGGCTCGCGGTCCTTCTGCTTCGCCCGACTATCTGGAGCAGGCTCTTTCTGCACTGACACTACTTTGGGAAGACCTTCAAGGCGCTGACCATCGCCTGGTGGCGGGGCGCCTGGAGCTGATCTCAGGTTGGCTGCACTCCGACGAGTCTGTCAGGGCGGCGCTGGACCAGGCCATGGCAGCTTCCGAGGAGGACAAGCACGCCGTCGACCAGGCCACGGCCACCCATGAGGTGGCACTGAAGGATGCCGAGTCCGCCAAGGAGCGCTACCGGGTGGCGGAGGTCGAGCTGGAGAACCGGCGTAAGGAACGGGCTGCCGCGGCTCGCCAGTTCTAGGCACGGGAGGAGAAGCTGAAGGCTCAAGAAGAAACGGTGGTCGGCCGTGATGCTGAGCTGGAGCAGCTGGCACAGGCGCAGGCTAAGGAACGTGACTTCCTGAAGAAGCCGGAGAAGGAAGTGGAAGCGGAGAGAGCCCAGCTAGAAATTAAGGCAAAGGTTCTTGCCGAGGATCGTGAGGCCTTCAAGTCTCTTGAGGAGAGGTCCCGCGAGGCGCTGCGGGGACTCTACGAGAAGGGCTTGGAGAAGCCTTTGGTGACTGTTGACGACGGCCCCACCCAACTACTTCCTCAGTTCGTCACAGTGCTCGAGGACGTTGTCGACGGAATCTCGGCCCTGACGCGCGTCCTCAGCCACCTTCACCTTCGCGACCCCAACGCCGACCTTGGTGTCTTGCTCGAGCCTGTGGATGAGGGGCGCTGCGAAGCTGCTGCCGAAGCCATGAAGGGCCAGGTGGAGGCCTTGTTGAAGAAGTTCCTTGCCATCAACCCCACGCCTCCAGCTGATGGTGCCACCGATCCCTCGACCAGGGCCGACGACACGGATGACGGCAACGCTGTCGACGAGCAGGCGCCTGCTGACGACGGCGCCCAAGGCTGAAGAGGAGGCTCGCTGGTGAACGATGGTGCTCCTTCCTTCTTTTACTTTCCTGCGAACTTTCCTGCGACATGCGACGTGCCTCGTGGAGGGGTTAAAACTTCTGCTTGGTGTTTAAGGAACAATATGTTTTGTAATATCTTGTTAAGATTCCGCGACCTCCTTCCCGTTTACTTGATGTTCTACGTCAGCAGGGCCCGACCCCGCATACCTCAGCTGATGTTGGACCGTCCGGATCACCAAAACGGGACCAAGGAGTGAGGGTCTACGTCGCCAGTTAGGCTCCTGAGTCGCGATGCTCAAGACTCCCCCTTGACGCGCAAACGGCCTGCGAGGAGGAGATGCGAAAGTAGGCCTTAGTTGTTCTATGTCGGTAGAGCCCGGCCCCACGCATACCTCAGCCACCGTTGGGCCATACGGATCACCAGGACGGGGCCAAGGGGTGAGGGGCTACGTGGCTAGTTAGGCTCATGAGTCGCGATGCTCAGGAGTCCCCCTTGATGCTCAAACAAACCTTCATACATGTCCTCGCTGAGGTCCCGCTCGGGAGGGGCACGCGACGACCAGGTCCGAGGGACCTGGCAAGGCAGCGTACGCTAGGCGTGACCTGAGCGTAGCCCCCGTGCCCAGCCCCCTCGCGTGACTCTCCCGAGGGAAAAGTGTTGCGGTGAGGCTGGACACTGAGCCGGGTGGCTCCCTGAGGTTTAATGCGGCCACGGGGCCGCCCTCAGTTATTTATCACTAGCGCGGAGCATAGCGCTTCCGCACTTGCACGGGCATAGCCGCTCCTCGACGTGTTGACTGCCAGCACGGAGCATGGTGCTTCCACTGGTGCATGGGTGAGGGATCCCTCTGAGTGGAGCCCCCGGGGCATGTACAGCCCAGCCCTGACACATGGCTTGCACGGCAGGGCTAGACGAGGTGTGTCTGGGCACTCGTGAGCTAGCGCGGGACTCACGAGGCCCTACCTCTAGGCGGGTTGCGCCTGGTCCTGATTCTTGATGGCTGCGGTGGCCCTGCGAGATGGTTAGGCAACCTACACCGGACAAATCTCCTGAGGCGATCATATGAGAAGGCCAAACACCAATGACCCCAGGAGGTGATGTGAATGGGGCCGGCCCGCCAGACATAGCTCAGTCGTTGGGTTTATCAGCGCTGCAGGGATGGACTCGAGCACAGACACCGTGCCTAGTCTTCTCATGCGAAGAATCCTGGAGAAAGACGACCGGCGCGCGGCTCCCGTGGCGGCGAGGCACCGGGTCGGGCACCCTGGCCTATCCGGCCGTGATTAGCTCATGCGAGAACAAGGCACCAAGGGCCATGGGAGGTGACGTACACGGGAGCGGGCCCGCGAGCCAGAGCTCATCCTGTTGGGTTTGGCGACACTGCAGGGACGGACCCGAGCACAGGCGCCGTGCCAGTCCTTAATCATGAGGCGGTCGTGGGCGGGCGTGCAACATTCATGGTATCGAAGTACCGGACAAGCAGGTGATAATCATAAGGTAATCCATGTAGGAGGGCAAGCTATTTCTGATAGATGCAAGAACGATACATGCCACTGGGACGGACCCGAGCGGCATGGGGATGATGCAGCCCGAGAGGCGCTCCCAACAGAGTAAGCTAAAGATGCAAAAGGATACACGTCGCAGGGACAGGCCCATGCGACCTAGGGATGATGCAGCCCGAGGGGCGCCCCCAGCTGAACGAACTGGAAAGAGTCACCCGGTACCGTTGCTGAAGAGGTGTTGGAGCAGCTGAAGATGTGTGCTGGGGAGGTCGCTCCTCACGAGCCGCCGGGGCCCTGAGCCTCAGGAAGCTCTGGGTGCTCGGGTGGCTCCTGAAGAACTGTCGCCATCTCTGCCAGGACAACATGATAGCCGCGTTCGGCAAGCCAAATGGCATGCGAACATAGCTGTGAGGTGGACCCTCGCACCGCCCAACGCGCGAAGGCCAGAAACGTCCCTGAGATGCGGCCCTGTTGAGCCCTGGAATGTCGACGCAGACGCTTATCCCACCATCCTCGTCAGGATGGGGAGTTGCACCGGGTGGTTGGCGGCGGTCACCGCGTATGGTCCTTGCCTCTTGAAGCTCCTGGGTCGCCTTGGTGATGAACTCCTAAGCACTAGGGGCTCCACGCCTTGTGCCCTCTTGAGGGAAATGTGCGGCGAAGTACGCCTCCACATGGTGCCCGAGCACCTCCCTCGTGACGATGGCTAAGTCAGAGGCCCTCCAGAAGACAGCCCTCGATCCTAGCCTGAGGAGGGCACCGGGCGCGCCTTCCTATGCGAGGAAGGGAGGCGCCCCAACTGCGGGCGCAGATCCTGAGGTGGTGCCGCCGGAGACGCCGCTCTCCTGAGGCCCTTGGCGGAGTAGCTGCTTCTTCTTGGGGGTGGCCTCAGGAGGGTAGGTGGCGCCTTCGTTATCTGGGTCTTCGGCTGCTGTAGCTTGGTAAGCGCACTCGAGAGAGCACACCGTGTCCTTTTCCTCACAGGCGACCGAGATGATGCCGCCACTCCCTGGCATCTTGAGGATGTTGTAGCCGTGATGGGTCACTGCCATGAACTTGGCAAGGGATGGATACCCAAGGATGGCATTGTATGGTAGGCGAATGTGGGCAACGTCGAAGTCTATGAGCTCAGTGCGGTAGTTATCGCGCTTGCTGAAGGTGACAGGGAGGCAGACCTGCCCTATCGGGGTGGTGGAGTCGTCGGTCACTCCTGAGAAGGGCTTGGTAGGCTGCAGCTGATCATATGGCACCTGAAGGCGATCGAACGTCTCAACAGACAGGACATTGAGCCCCGCGCTGCCATCAATGAGGTTCTTGGTGACTTGGACATTGCTGATGATGGGTGACTAGAGCATCGGGAGGGTGCCGGCAGTTGCCGCTCACTTGAGCTGGTCGAATAAGCTGAAGGTAATGGCGCACTTGAACCACCTGAGCAGGCATGTGGCCTCGATCCTGGGGAGAACCGCGTTCACCTCGCGGACGAACTGCTTGAAGATGCGCTGGGAGACTGGGGCCTGAGCACAACCCAAGATGCAGGCGATGGCACGGGGCTCCTGAAAGCCCCCAATCCCCTCGTCTTGACGGTGGTCATCGTTTCTCCTTGGCGGCAGCGGCAGCGGGGGGAGGCCGGCGTTGCCCTGAGGACGGTCCTCATGAGGCTGCTCCCTCCAGGCACCATCGCGAGGCTGGTCCTACCAGCGATCCTCATGAGGTCGGTCGTGCCACTCCTGGCGGGGGCCACGGTCTTCCCAGCGTCCTCCACTTCGTCCTCCTCCTCGTCCATAGCCCCGGTCACTGCGCTCGGGGCGTTGACCGGAGCGTCCGTCGCGGATGGCCCTGAGCTCTTGTGTTGTGGTTGTGTACGTTGTGGAAGGCGCAGAACGGACGGATGCTCTTGGACGACTCAGGGTGGTCACGGCCGTGCTTCAACTCCGGCTCCGCCGCAAGCATGGCAGCCCCCTTGCGCTTCACGTCCTTGATCTTGGCCTTCTTGTCCTCCTGGTCGGCAGCTGGGAGCTCGAGTAGGGAAAGGCGCCCTTCCTCAGCCCTTGTGCACTTGGTTGCCATGTTGAACATCTCTAGGGCCGTGGATAGTTCCTCATGGATGGCGAGCTCCTCCTTCATCTTGACGTCGTGGACGCCGTCGGAGAACGCGGAGATGATGGCCTCGTCCGTCACCTTGGGGATCTTAAGGCGGACGTTGTTGAAGCACTGGATGTACTTCTGCAGAGTTTCCCCTGGCTGCTACTTGATGCGCTGCAGGTCGCCTGCAGCCAGCGAGCGGTCGCGAGTGCCCTGGAAGTTGGCGACGAAACGCTCGCGCATCTCGCCCCAGGAGGAGATCGATCCCCTGGGCAGGTTCAGGAGCCAGGAGCGCGCGCCATCCTTGAGGGCCATGGGAAACCAATTCTCCATGGTCTTCTCGTCGCCGTTGGCCGCCTTGATGCTCAGCTCGTAGAGTTGTAGGAACTCAGCGGGGTCGGGGGTGCCGTCGTAGTGCGGAGGCATGTCGGGCTTGAACTTGCCGGGCCAGACGATGCTGCACAGTTCGGGAGTGAAGGCACAACAGCCTGTTGTGGTCACCAGAGCCCATCGTGGTGGCGGGGCCTGGTCCTGGTATCCATGCGCCACCGCCGCAGGTGGCACGCGGTCTTGACGTAGTGGTGCTGGGAGCGCAGGAGCATTTTCCTGCAGCCTCGGGACTTCTCGGTAGCTTCCTTTTTCATGCGCGGGTGCCCTGCATGGTGGGTCGCGTCGCGGGGCTGCGCGTCTTGGTGCGAGGGCAGTGTCTTGATGCGAAGGTGGTGGAGGCGCTCCGTGGGCTATGTCGCCCGCAACTGGAGGTGGGCGAGGTAGCGAGAGGGATGGTGCAGGAGAGCCCCCAGCGGCGCTGACAAGCTCGGCGATGCGGTCCAGCCAATCATCATAGAGGTCGTTGACCAGGCGGTAGCGCAGGAGCTCATGTGCCATGAGCAACACGGCCTGCGCGTCCGTGGGCGCACGACGAGCATGGGACGATGAGCCGGCTGGAGTCAGCGACAGGGTGGCGATGCGTTTGTCCCACCGCACGGAGGGGTGCAGCGATGAAACCTGCTGCTCGTTTCCAGCCGGGCCGGTGGCGGCGTTAGCAGCGGGTGATGGAGAACAGCGGGGAGGTCCGCCAACGGGCGCCGTCTGAGCGGCGCGGGGGGCAAGGGCGGCCTGGCGCTCGGCACGGGCTCGGCGAGCGTCGACCATGGATACGGTGGAGCAGTGGAGCGCGGATCGACGAAGGGAAAGCTTCGGCGCATCCCCTACCTGGCGCACCAAATGTCGGATTACGGGTTCCGGCAAACCCTTGAGGTTCGAACACTGGGGTGCGCACGAAGATCTCTCTCTCTTCCTAGCTCGCTCTCACAACGATCTCAAGGGCTAGCTTGCCGAAACCCAAGGAACAAGAGACACGAGAGTTTATACTAGTTCGGGCCACCATTGTGGTGTAATACCCTACTCCCGTGTGGTGTGGTGGATTGCCTTGTAGGCAGACGATGAACAAGTACATGGTGGGAACAGCCTCCTGAGGAGAGGTGTTCTTGAGCTCGATGAGCTGGTGTGAGTGAGAGTGGTCTGAATGATCCCTCCCCCGCTACAGTGGTGGCTAGTCCTATTTATAGAGGCCCCGGTCCTCTTCCCAAATATTAGGCGGTAAGGGATCCCACAATGGCCAATTTTTGAAGGGAGACAACTAGTACAAGTTATCCTGACAAAAGGTGGTCTTCGTCTGCCAAAGGCTCTAGTGGTGACGCATCTGTGGGCTCTGTGGTGACCTCCGTCCTACCGTCATGCTGGTCTTGGTCTTGTTGCATCGATATGGAAACCTTTGCCTGATGCCTCGGGACTAAGGATGGCAATGGGTAGGGTATGGGTAGGGTAGAACAATACCATACCCATACCCGTATAGTCAATGGTTGCCAAATTCTACCCATACCCGTACCCATGGGTATGAAACTTTACCCATACCCATACCCGATGGGTGCCGTACCCATTGCGTACCCAATGGGTAGAACAAATAATACACAAGTTGTGCATAATTTTACGCTCATTAATAGCACATTTGACAAAAAATAACAATTATCTCAGCTCAATAACAGGTAGATGAGTAAATGACCAATATCAAAATTTAGAAACCACAACATACTCTTAATTCAATAGGAGTAGACGAGTCACATGACAAATTAATTACTAATTGACGACAAATTAACATTAGTTCACAAACAGGTAGGGTATGGTTATACCCGCGGGTACAAGGCTATACATGTACCCTGCCCATGACTTAACGGGTAGGGTATGTGTAGTACCCATGGGTATAAAAGTATGCCCATACCCTGCCCATGCGGGTACGGTACCCGCGGTACCCATACCCATGGGTAAAATTGCCATCCTTACTCGGGACTCCTCGCCTACGCCTGCCTCTTTAGCACCAAAGAGGAAACTGGTACTCTGCGCCCGCTGGCGCCCGCCTGGCTTCGGTCATCACGGCTCACGTCACGTGAACCTCGCGAGGTGCCCCTTGCATAGATATCTCCTCTCGTCGAGAGCCAGCCTAGCGAGGCCCCCCTGAGGAGGTCTTGGTGTCGTCCGCCTTACGAGGCTTGGCCCCTCACGAGGGTCTTGAGTTGTTGCTGATGAAGATAGGTCGTACCGAGCCGTTGGTGGAGCCACGCCGTGGGCTGCACGCAGGCAAGTCTGGGTACCCCCGTTCCCAGGACGCCAACAGTGTTCTCTACCCTGCCTCTAATGCTAGTTTGCCAGCTGTAACCCCTGGTGAGCCCTACCTGAACACACAGCAAAGCTGCAATTTGAACAAGGGGAAAACATTTGTCGAAGAAGAAGATGTAGAAGAAGAAGCAGATGAAGATGTACTAGAAGAAGAAGATGAAGATGTACCAGAACAAGAAGATGAAGTTGAAGAGGATATGGACAAATCCTCTTCAGATTTTGAGTTCTATAGGGGTGATTACAAGGGCACAAAATTTCTTACAAAGCTTGGTGTAGGGGTGAAGATGAGGCTGGCACAGATACTACAGAGCACTTTTGTGGAGCTAACTCAGAACCTTCTGAGTTTTGGCAGAAAGAACAAATTGTTTCTGAAGATGAACAAGCAGAGGATCCTGCTGCTCTAACTACAAAAGGAGCAAAAAAGCTTAAGCCAGTTAGAAAACCTGGCCCAACTAGCAAGTCTCACAGTGAGCCTGAGCACATCAAGTTTGAAGATTATGTCCCTAAAGCTGATGAGTACTGTTTGCTAGGTGATTTTGTCCTAAGTGATGAAGAAGATGTTCCAAGGCTGCCATCTAGAAGGAAGAGTAGGAAGAAGCAGAAGAAGGAGAGGAGATTGTATGATCCATCCAGTCCTGATGCACATGAGCAGTTTTCAATGCATTTATGCTTCGAAAATGTAGTTGAGTTCAGAGAAGCACTTAGAAATTTTCATGTTAGGACTCTTAGGAATTTTGAGTATCACATAAATGAACCAACTAGGGTTATTGCTTGGTGCTCTGAGAGAAAACATGGTTGTGAGTTTTACATAGTTGCCTCTAGGATAGCTCATGAGGCAACTTTCAGTATCAAGAAGATGAACCTGGATCGCACTTGTGGAGCAAGTGGAGAGAACACAAAGGTGACAGTCAGTTGAGTTGCTAAGGTTTGTGAGGATATTGTCAGATCCAACCCAGGAGCTAGTGTTGACATAATTATGGCATACACAAATAAGAAGTTTGGTATCCATGTGCCTAAAAGCTTGGCATATAGGGCAAGGAAGCAAGCAGTTGAGGTTGTGCAAGGATATCACAAACTCCAGTATCACAAAATAAGGGACTACCTGCAGTGTGTTCTGGATACTAACCCTGGCAGTAGGTGCATAGTAACAACACAAGAGGACCCACTAAACCCACCCCCTACCCCAAGGTTTCACTATATGTTTTATTGCTTGTTTGCATGCAAGGAGGGTTTCCTCAATGGATGCAGGCCATTTATAGGTAAGTATTCATACACATAGATGTATATGATAATTTGCATTCATGTAATTTGGCACTAATGTGATCATGCTAGCAGGTCTGGATGGTTGCTTCATCAAGCTAAGCACTGGTCAGCAGATATTGGCAGCTACAGGGAGGGATGGCAACAATAACATCTTCCCAATAACTTTTGGTGTTGTTGATAAGGAAGATATAGACAGTTGTACATGGTTTCTCACACAGTTGAGAACAGTCATTGGAACTGGTAATAAGTTTGGCAAATACACAATTATGTCTGACAGGCAGAAGGTATTGTTCTCTACCTAGTTTTTACATTTGCCATGCTTAATATGTTATTCAGTAGTAACACTTAAGATTACACTACATTGAACAGGGATTGTTGAATGCAATAGGTGATCTATTCCCTAACTCTCCACAAAGGTTTTGTCTTAGACATATTTATGCCAATTTACAATCTGTTGGTTTCAGAGGAGAGGAACTCAAGAAACATTTAGACCAGGCTGCCTATTCCTTTACTAAACATAGTTATGATTTAGGCATGGAAATTTTGAAAAAAGAAAGTTTAGAAGCTTGGCAGTGGTTGTCACAGATACCAAAGCATACATGGGCTGGGTATAAAATGGATATTGTGTGCAAAACAAACCTGGTAGTAAACAACCTTAGTGAGGTTTCCAATAGAATGATATTGGATGTTAGGAACAAGCCAATCAGTACTATATTAGAGGGCATAAGAACAAAGCTGATGATTAAGTTTCAGAAGATCAGAGAGAAGACAGAGACATGCAGATGGGAGATCACACCTACTTATTCAGAGATTTTAGAAGAGGGGAAGAAGTGGGCTAATTATTGTCAAGTATACATGGCAGGTAGCTCTGAAAACACATATTGTGTTAATTTGAACAACTAGACCTGTGACTGTAGGGGGTGGGACATGACTGCTATGCCCTGCAGTCATGCCATTGCTGCAATGCAGAAAGTGAAGATACATCCTAAAGACTATGTCAATGATTTCTTCAAGAAACCCATGTATTGTGAAACATATAAGCACATAATATTCCCTGTGCCAGGTCCTGACCATTGGCCTCATACACCTAGAGATGACATTTCTCCACCTTTTTTCTAGAGAAAAGAAAGGTAAAAACAAACTGCCAGGAGGAAAGGCATGTTTGAGGTGCCAGCTAAAAAGGATACTTGTAGGATTGGTACAGTGACACGCAGCAACTACAAGAAGCAAGGGCACAGGTTCAACAATTGTGGTGACCCCTTGAAACCTAAGTTGCAAATGATGATGAACAAGCATTGTTACATTCATTTCATGTGTGTGAAAATAGAGCTAATTACTCTTCATGTGTAGGAAAATAGAGCTAATTACTCTGAGGCTAGTTCTTCAATGGCTGCAACAGCACAAAGGCCACCAAGGGTACCTACTGCCTCTGCACCAACAACTCCTGCAACAACGAATGATTCAACACAAACATCTTGTAGGTCAAGGAAGAGGGTTGTGTCCACATCAGTAGCAACACTAGGCACAACAGCAGCAAAAGCATCAGCCTCCAAGAAGAGAAGGACCAACATTGAGGCTACACCAGCACCAGAACCTCCCAAGAAGAACAGGACCAGCACCTCTTCAGCAACACCAATACCACCTCCCAAGAAGAGGAGCACAATCATTTCTCAGTAGCAAATAACACCAGGTCATCAAGGTCTTCTCCAGCAAAGAAAACCAGGTCAGCTTCTGCCAATAGAGATGGCAATGAATCTTTCATTGCTCCTAGACAATCTGCTAGAAGTGTTGTGCATGGGTCAAAGAGGTTCAGGAAGCCATATGGGAGGTTGAAGGATTACTTTTATGGAAGTGGTAACTAGCTAAAGTGCTTGCATGTGAACTGCTATGTTTTTCTTGGTTCTGTATGCAAGTGACCTGTTAGATTGGGTTTGTAATAACACTTCTTCACTAAGTACTTGGTTCTGTATTCAGTCACTATGTGTAATATGATACTGTTTTTGGATTCAACACTTTTATCCGCATCTCAATTTTATTTGCATCTTGACCTATAGCACTTGATGGTGCTGATTCAGAGTAATTGAGGTATACATAGTCACTAAGAGTAGCATACATTGATTCTCATCCAAATCTTACATTGATTCGGAGAAATTGAGATTTAGATAGAGACATTGAGAGTAGCATACATTGATTAAAATCTTACAAATAATACCACAACTCTCACACACATAGACTTACAGATAGAAAGATAGATAGATAGATTCAGATTACTACACATCAGTCATAACGCTCGAAGAAACGAGCCCACTTAGCCCTAGTAGCTGGATGGGGAGCCATGACTGCTCTTATCCTTGCCCAACTAATGATCTGCATGAACGTCCTTCCCCTGGCACTAGGGAAAACTAGCTCAAGTTCTTGAGGATTGCATTTCTCCAGTACGTTGTCGGAGAGGCGGCGGTTGTACTCCTGTTCCTGCTCATCCTGGGCCGCCTCATGTGCCCTGTGCCTGCGCCTCCTCCTCCTCCTCCTCCTCTGTGATGTTGCAGCCCTAACCTGCATGGCCTCCCCTCCTCCTCTGTGACATCTCCCATGTCAGGATCCATCTCTAGGGTTTGTTTTTGGTGGCGGCTGGTGGAGTGACTGGGAAAGGGTGGGGGTGGGGAGGGGTTTATATTGACAGAGGGGGTTGGGTTTTAGCAGGCCTAAGATTGCATTTGGTCAGAGACTAGTGGCCCACTAAGCCCAATTACCTACGCAGATAATATATGTAGGCTAACCCAATGACATACCTTACTAAAAACCATAGCATAGAAGATCAATTACAACACTTAATAGCATTGGAGATCCATTACAACACTTAATAGCATTGGAGATCCACTACAACATACTTAAGAACATAGCAAATAAGGTTCTTACATAAGAAACTTAAGTCCAAATGCAGTGCCAAACACTAGGTTAACTTCACATTCCCCCAAAATGTGCACCCATATAATCACTTGAGACAGTTGGGCCACATCCTTATATATAGGCCTTGGATGTACTCACTTCACCAACATATCACAGCAACTTCATGACTCAATGATGGCCTTGATTTTCTCTAACTTCTCCTTGCTTCCATACCCATCTTTCAGCAGCTCAGCAACAACTTGCTCAAGCTTTGCCTTGTCCTTCTTAAGAACATCTCTGTCAACTTCAACATCCTTCATAGCCTTCCTGGTGTTCTTGATGATATCAGCTTGGCTCTGCAAAGTGCACCTCTGCTCATTTGCAAGTTTAAGCTTTTCCATCTACACCTCCAACCTAGATCTCCCCTCTACCTCGTTCTTCTTCTTCTTCTCAAGTTCTTCCTCCTCCACTTGTTTCCGGTTCACCTTCTTGTCCACCCTACCATCCTGCCAATCAAACATCTTGGATACATCATCAACAAGCTTGGTGTACCCAATGCAAAGCTTGCCATTTTCCATCTTAAGCTTGGCCAACTCCCTTTCATGTTCACTCTTAACCTTGGCCAACTCCTTCTCAAACTTCTCCTTGTCAAGTACCCTTTCACAGTTCTGCTCATGGAACATTTCCCATAGCTTGGACAAACATCTCTAAAGAACAGGAGGCCAAGGCCCATCAACCCACTCTACAACACCACAATTCACACCATTTTCCTGCATTTGTAAATGTGATAAGTTATTGCAAGTGGAGTAGTAGCTTATTTCAATGCCATGATTAACTTGAAATTTTCTAACAATGAATAACATAAATGAGATATGATAAGTTATTACAATGCCATGATTAAGTTTGCACAGTAACAAAGAAAAACATAAGCGACTGTCATATTAGTAACAAACTGATGCATCATGTGAGGCCAGTGAACATCCATATGTAACAAACTTAATTGACATCTAACCTGGACTGGGCAGCCATAGAAACACCTTCCTGTTACAATGCCTTCAAAAGCAACACGCTTAATGGGCCTCATGTGGTGCAGAATGCACTTGGGTTCAGCAAGCTCAAGTTGGCCACAGAAAAGGGGCTCCACAATGGTGTCTGGTTCCTCCTGCAACCAAAATAACCAAAAGAACACCCGTTTCAATCACCACTCAAAACCACAATCAACTTGCACTGTTCATTAACCCTAAACACTCAAAAAATCCCCAAATCAGCATGAACCCTAACACTGTACAGAGATGAACCCTAGGTTAGCTCAATCCTACAACCAACCCCCACCCTCACTAATCAAGAACCATACCACAGAGACAACAACTACCCTAAACTAAGCAAGATCCATGGTTGTAGCCTAGGCCTACTGATAGAGGCGGGGGTGTCCCGATCTTTCGATGAGATGATAACTATCGATTTGGTGGAGACGACTTTGACAATCCGACTACAAACGTGCACGACGTTGCGCCTTAGCAATCGCTAAACCAATCTCCGTGAGGTTACCGACGATGTCGGAAGCACGATCAGCCTGACCACGAAGGTCTATTCCTGCATGCAATCGAAGAACAAGCAAGAATATGATAAAAGCAAACTGAATATTGCAAATATGGTTGAAGTATTGATAAAGGTGGGGATCCGGAAGCGGTCTTGGTCTGGTCGTTGGACACAAACGAAGTACACGAAGTTGCAATGGCTAACTTTTAACTAAACAAATCCCAAGGAAAAAGCTACTAGATGGATCTACTTATATAGGAGCAAGGGGTGGCGGCCAAGGAGGTGGGAGGACGTCCCAAGGCAGCCTAAAACCAACCCTAGGTCGTACAAGGCTCATGGGCCCAAGTGGAGGTGATGCAACACCTTTGGACTTGTAGTTTGACTCGGATTCTACTGCAGCGTCAGATTGTTTCGTCAATAACTCAACGCTCCGGATGAATTTTAGGGTGAATCCAATTAGCCTGGAAAGAGCACGAAATCTACTTTCCAACAAAAAAGAATCACCCAATTCGGAGTCCGTATGAAAGAGTTCTTGCCGTTTTGAGTCAGGTATGTCTGTGCAGTCCGAATCTGAATCCAGAACGTGAGAGACTTGGACTCTATCTTCTCTTGGCCCAAAAGTGACGTGAGAAGACTTTTTGAACAGAACTTAAACTTCTCCTTTTCCCCTATCTTCATACGTGGATTGTACAAATGTTCCACACACCTACAATTAGACAAAACACAAAAGTGTGTGAAGTATTTTTGTTCTGGATAATATAAATAGATTATTGAATAGTTGACACTAGAAATCACCTGACAAATATGCATGTATGCAATGTTTTTGGTCGTATCCAAGGTAGTCATGTCCTCATCACCTACTAGCATTTAACCCTAACCCTAACCCTAGGTGGCAAGGAAAAACTTATCATAAGTCTCATGTCCATGCTGACGACCTCACAGTCCTCGTCGGAGCTTGTTTCCTCGTAGTTCCAGGAAGGCATGGCGGCAAGGAGGTCGACGGCGACCGATCTCGAAGACGGCGAGCGACGATGAGCTCATACTGGAGCAGGGGAGTGGGAGAGTGAGTGATAGAGGCAAAGGTGTCCCGATGTTTCGATGAGATGGTGGCTATCGTTTCTGTGGGAGTCGACCTTGACGATCCGACTACGAACGTGCGAGACGTCGCGCCTTAGCAATCGCTAAACCAACTTCCGAGGGTTATTGACCACGCCGGAGCACGATCAACCTGACCACGAGGGCCTGTTTCCTGCGAGCAAACGAAGAACAAGCAAGAAACTAAGATTGCAATCTGGATATTGCGAATATAAGAGGAAAGCTTTATTAATGAAGGTGGGGTTCTGTGACGCCTTGGTCTGGCCATTGAACACAAACGAAGTACGCGAAGTTGCAGCTATGGCGAACTTTTGATCTAAACAAAACCCAAGGAAAAAGCTACTAGATGGATCTACTTATATAGGAGCAAGGGGTGGCGGCCAAGGAGGTGGGAGGACGTCCCAAGGCAGCCTAAAACCAACCCTAGGTCGTACAAGGCTCATGGGCCCAAGTGGAGGTGATGCAACACCTTTGGACTTGTTGTTTGACTCGGATTCTGCTGCAGTGTCAGATTGTTTCATCCATATCTCAACGCTCCGGACGAATTTAAAGGTGAATCCAAATGGAGTGGAAAGAGGACGAAATCTACTTTCCAACAAAAAAAGAATCACCCAATTCGGAGTCCGTACGAAAAAGTTCTTGCCGTTTTGAGTCAGGTATGTCTGTGCAGTCCGAATCTGAATCCATAACGTGAGAGACTTGGACTCTATCTTCTCTTGGCCCAAAAGTGACGTGAAGGGACTTTTTGAACAGCACCTAAACTTCTCTTTTTCCCTTATCTTCATATGTGGATTGTACAAATGTCCCATACACCTGCAATTAGACAAAACACAAAAGTGTGTAAAGTATTTTTGTTCTGGATAATATAAATAGATTATTGAATTGTTGACACTAGAAGTCACCTGACAAATATGCATGTATGCAATATTTTTGGTCGTATCCAAGGTAGTCATGTCCTCATCATCCTCCCCTTCTTGAAAATAAAGCCGTCCTCGGCGTTGCTTTATCTGAAATGTGGCTAACAAAAGAGACAAGATGTACATGTTGTATATGTATATGTCATCAATTTTTACTTCCAGTGGAATTTGCACATATGACACATGTATACATGAGTAACTTTCATAGTGAATAAAATATAAAGCCAAAATATTATCACAAGAAGTAGAAGGTATGAAAGTATTGCAACTCAGTTTGCACATATAAGTGAAGCTCTTATTCATATGAAAAGATTGACAATATTCATCATTAAACCATCCCAATATTGGTGAATAAACCTTACTTGCATAAAATTTACATGCTACAACATGCTTAAATAAGCCAACATGCAATAAGTCATTTGACACAGAATCATCACCAAGATTAGAGGTCATATCAAAATGATTAAACATTGGCACAATTATTTTCAAACGTAGTTGATCCAAATTTGTTTAGTGTCTGATTCACATGGTTCTTTCACATCAACGGTTAATTCAATGGGTGCACTCAAAATTATTGATATTGCAGTTGTTTGATCACATGGCAAAGTCAAATCATCAACATAATCATCTAAAATAGGTGGTGCGATCAATGTAGTGGCTAGAGCATCACATGGTGTATTTAAATCGACAAGGCATTCATCATTCGCATGCGAAGTTAGAAGATCAGTACCTTTGTCCTTACCTCGTGTTATCAACTCAGATGATGTTGGAACACTCGGCAGTGACGGGTCATAAGATGGAGCTGATGCAATGCTCACAACAACGGATGTTGTTGTCATAGTAGGCACAGTGGTAGAAGGAAGGACCGTCTCAACTCTTTGGATGTGCACCTTATGCTTGTTTGTCTTGTGGGCATCACGCCTCTTTATTTCCTGTTCAGCTTTGCAAGCAAGATGAAACAAATGGTCCATAGGATAACATTCTTCATGAATTAGTATCTTCTGAATATCACGGTTTAATCCTCCCCAAAATCTATCCATAAAATCTTCTTCACTTTCCTCTAAAAAGAAATGCAACAAGGTAGTTTGTAAATCATCATAATATTTTCTTACAGTGTCACTACCTTGTTTTAAATGTTGTAGTTTTTTAATCATGCCACGAGTATAATAAACATCGACGAATCTATCTCTCATGACAAGTTTTAAATCATCCCAAGTAGTAGGTACATAATCAGGGTATAACCGACAATGTTCACTCCACCAAACAGTAGCAAAACTAGTGAAAGAACCAACCGCAAGCTTAACTTTTTTACGTTCGGAAAAATGATGGGAAGCAAATATAACATTTATTTCGAACTCCCATTCAATATATAAATCAGGCTTAAAACGACCATTAAAAGGTGGTATGGAAACAAAAACCTGATTGTGCGTATTCTTATGCCTTTGCACCTCTTGTGACGGTGGTTGTATTTTCGGAGCTGGTGGCACGTCTCCCACGATTGATGAAGCCCAACTGACTCTGGAACCTGCCATATTTAGTAGAAAAACAAGAAACAAAATCCGAGAATAATGTTCCTATGAACTACTAGGATGTGGTGGTAAAACGCTCACAGTATAGCAAATATCAAAGTCTTACAAGTTCTTACCATGCAGCAAGTGGTGACCGGCAACCAGCGGTGTCAAATAACTCCGAAGATTGAGTAAAGCGATTGCCAGGTGAGCGTATGTATACACGGTGTAGAAATATGTGGAGCTTGGAAGGCCAAATATATGGTAGCAAAAGATCAGCAATAATCAATTCAGAGATGCAATGTTGAATAAACGCTCAACGACGGTACTGTGCTGGTCCTAGGCTAGACCGGACTAGAGACGCGAGCCTAGAACACTAATGAGGTCACGGCGTAGCACAACTAGCATCAATGAAGTATAGTAAGTAGCTCTGGACAGCAAGATATAAGTGAAGATCACAACGGCAGTAAAGATAATGGTGAAAAACAACTGCCAAGCAGGATATACAACAACTCTCTCTCCAACTTTCCTCTTGAAAAGTTTGAGCCAATTTTCTGATAACTTTTTTCAAAGAATGCTACTAACTCAAGCTTTCCAATGCAAAAAGAATAACTCACTTCCGAATTGATATGAGGAGTCAAAGAATTCTAAAACTGGCCTGAAAAACTAGAATAAGCTGTGTCCGCGAACTTTGGAGGGTAAAAAGACCTAGTTAGAAGCCGATTTTGAGGTGCCAAATATTGAACTAGCTTCTGCAACTATTTAGATGCGGCTCGTCGCTAGCTTTAATTTGAGTACTCGTGGAGCCAAAACGGACTTCGTATGAGGAACTTATGCCTGTTTGACTGAACAGTGCACAAAACAGAATCCAATCCGAATTCAACTACGAGATTGAGTCTAGATAGATCCGAATTTTGTTTTTTTTTCTTCTTTTTTTTCCTCACACTTTTTTTTCTTTTCCTTTCTCTCTTTTTTTCTCTGACTTTCTTTTTCTCTGACTTTTTTTTCTTTTTTGTATCTGTCTTTTTTTCTCTCCCTCTATCCAAGACAAACTAGATAAGATGCAGATTGGATCAAGCGAAGATGTGAACGACCTCAACTATGATTGTGACAATGAACTATGGGTAGCACGAGGTGAAAATTGATGGATGGTGTGGTGAACAGCGGAAGGGATAACGATGCAGCGGCGACGTGACTAATGTGAACAGAACTCGAAACTCTAAACGAACTAGACACTAAGACCAGCAACTCGACACGACGATGCAAGCTATAATTCAATAATGCAAACAATGAAAAGAAAATTACAAAGGCTCAGACTGGCTTGGACAAAAGGATGAATAGATCTAACTTTTTTGTGGCTTTTTCTTGGACAATAGGTAAGAAAATAAATCTAATCTAGGGGAAACTGGAAATTCTCACCGAGCAACCTGAAAACTGATATCACTTGATAGAGGCAAAGGTGTCCCGATGTTTCGATGAGATGGTGGCTATCGTTTCTGTGGGAGTCGACCTTGACGATCCGACTACGAACGTGCGAGACGTCGCGCTTTAGCAATCGCTAAACCAACTTCCGAGGGTTATTGACCACGCCGGAGCACGATCAACCTGACCACGAGGGCCTGTTTCCTGCGAGCAAACGAAGAACAAGCAAGAAACTAAGATTGCAATCTGGATATTGCGAATATAAGAGGAAAGCTTTATTAATGAAGGTGGGGTTCTGTGACGCCTTGGTCTGGTCATTGAACACAACCGAAGTACGCGAAGTTGCAGCTCTGGCGAACTTTTGATCTAAACAAAACCCAAGGAAAAAGCTACTAGATGGATCTACTTATATAGGAGCAAGGGGTGGCGGCCAAGGAGGTGGGAGGACGTCCCAAGGCAGACTAAAACCAACCCTAGGTCGTACAAGGCTCATGGGCCCAAGTGGAGATGATGCAACACCTTTGGACTTGTTGTTTGACTCGGATTCTGCTGCAGCGTCAGATTGTTTCGTCCATATCTCAACGCTCCGGACGAATTTAAAGGTGAATCCAAATGGAGTGGAAAGAGGACGAAATCTACTTTCCAACAAAAAAAGAATCACCCAATTCGGAGTCCGTATGAAAAAGTTCTTGCCGTTTTGAGTCAGGTATGTCTGTGCAGTCCGAATCTGAATCCAGAACGTGAGAGACTTGGACTCTATCTTCTCTTGGCCCAAAAGTGACGTGAAGGGACTTTTTGAACAGCACCTAAACTTCTCTTTTTCCCTTATCTTCATATGTGGATTGTACAAATGTCCCATACACCTGCAATTAGACAAAACACAAAAGTGTGTGAAGTATTTTTGTTCTGGATAATATAAATAGATTATTGAATTGTTGACACTAGAAATCACCTGACAAATATGCATGTATGCAACATTTTTGGTCATATCCAAGGTAGTCATGTCCTCATCAGTGAGCGAGCAGGGTGCGGCCCGAACGACGGAGGGTTTTTTACCCTGGTTCCGACCGGACCGGTCGGGCTAACGGCTCGTACTGGTTTCGACCGGACCGGTGGGTCTAGCACGTCAGAATAACGGTTAAAACTCTAGTCACTGATGTTTTGGGCTTTTTGAAACAGCCGACCGCGCGTTTGGTAGTTTTCTGAGAAAAATTAAAATGTGGTAGTTTTTTAAAACCCTAACCTGTAAACTAATAGTTTTATACTATTTACTCTGATTTTCCAAAGGGTTAGTAAGACGCTCCATGTTTAATTATTTGATGTACGTGTCTTCTAAGCCCACCACAACCGAAGGCGAAGTTCATAATCTTCAGGTCCATCATGACGAACCTTTACAAGCACTCGAAACATCTGTCGATGTTTGTCACAAAATAATTTTTTTTTTTGAATTTTAGTGTTCACCCAAGCTCATTACTCCATGTTTCTATCTTGCCCTTTATTATGAAGGGGTATGGGGTAATTTTATGGGGTGTACCGAAACTGTACCGGTACGGTGTTTCAAAAGCAGGAATGATTTGGCTTGTTTTATCTCGAGGACTTTGCAGTTTTGATGCATTCATTCCTTGCACACAGCTACAATCGGTATATAAATAAAAAGTATTCATTTGCAAATAAATTCTGGTCTAAAGGGGGACGCAGGCAAAGACACATGAATAAAGAGTAGAATGAACTCTTGATCCGCTGCTCCCCGGAGAAAGGAGAACATCTGGAGAAATAAAAATGCAGTGCCGCGTTCCATTCCACCACCACTAGGCCGCCCGGCGATTTGTTTAATGCTCCCCCCGGCCGCGCCGCGCTGTGCGTCACTGGAAAGATAAAAGATGGCCCGGTGGCCTGTGGGGGGTGGCTCCCCACCTCGTTGCGCAATGAATGGTGATGATGCGGCTCTCCTTTACTCTTCTTCCTCCACCAGACCACCACTTCCATGCTCTGCTCTGCTCTGCTGGTCTCCTGTTCCGTTCCGGGAGTGTTCTTCTTTGACAGGGATCGGCGGCCGCCATGGCGAAGGAGACCGAGTACTACGACGCGCTCGGCGTCAGCCCCGCCGCCTCGGACGACGAGATCCGCAAGGCCTACTACATCAAGGTCCCCGTTTTACCTGCCTGACTAGCACATTGTTGTCGCTTTCCGCTAGCTTGCTGATTTGGAGGTTTCGTTTCGTGTCTTTGTCTTCAGGCGAGGCAGGTGCATCCTGACAAAAACCCCGACGATCCGCAGGCGTCCGACAAGTTTCAGGTTCTTGCTCAACTCAACTCGATATTGTAGCAGGATCGGTTGGTTTGATTCCTTTAGTGGGTGGGTGTTGAGCTTCTTGTTGTTATGGTGCTATATATGTAGGCTCTTGGAGAGGCCTACCAGGTCCTGAGTGACCCTTTGCAGAGAAAGGCCTACGATGGCTATGGCAAGACTAGCATATCCAGGTGCCCTGCCCCAGTTGATCCCATCCCAGATAAAACTCAGCTCGGAACCAGCAATTCAAGCTTCACTCTGACAACATTTTTCTGCTTTTCAGGGACAACATTCTGGATGGTGCTCTGGTGTTCACCCTCCTGTTCGGGAGCGAGCTGTTTGAGGACTACATTGGACATCTTGCAATGGCAACAATGGCTTCCTCAGAGATGGCCAGTAGCGACAACGGTAGCGCCGAGAAGCTCCAGGACAGGCTCAAGGTAGGCACACACACATATCTGTGGCAGACGCCCATTGTTTTGCCCAAAACAATTTTTTATCCCACTCTGAAAAACACTGCTCTGATATGAAGGGTGTACAAAGGGAACGAGAAGAGAAGCTAGCTAGATTCCTCAACAAGTTCCTCTCGCAGTATGTCAGCGGCGACACGGAGGGATTCGCTCACCGTGCCGAATCTGAGGCGAAAAGGCTTTCCAGCACTTGTCAATACGATGATCCCTACGAACTACAGTTCTGTTCTTCTCTTGATGGGTTTCATCTGAATCTTTGTGAAATGCTTTGCTGCTCACAGCGTACGCACTGGACATTCGTCGCACCATCGGATACGTTTACTCCCGGCAAGCCGCCAAGGAGCTCGGCAAGAAGGCCATGTACCTGGGAGTTCCATTCCTGACCGAGTGGGTGAGGAACAAGGGCCACCTCTGGAGGTCACAGATCACAGCAGCGAAAGGTGAAAACTTCCCCAATTGTTGCCATGGCTATGATGGTTGAAGTTGCCGACTGATTAAGGGGCGAAAAGAACAATGCAGGAGCCCTGCAGCTGCTGCAGCTGCAAGAGGAGGCGTGCCGGCAGAGCGCCAAGGACGGCGGCGCTGCCACCGAGAAGGACGTCGACATGCAGATGAGAATGAACAAGGACCTGATGATGAGTTCAATTTGGAAGCTCAACGTTGTGGATATTGAAGTCACGCTCCTACATGTCTGTGAAATGGTATGTGCGTCTTCCTTACTGAAATACTGCCATATTAATCTGTTACAGTGCATAAATATGATTTGGCAAGCTTTTGACTTCTTCTCAGGTGCTGCATGAAAATAATGTCAAGAAAGAGGAACTCAAGGCCCGTGCAGTGGCCTTGAGAAATCTCGGCAAAATATTTCAGGTACATTGCTTCACGTTTTCTTTCGGACAATTCATGTGCTACATGTGTGAATAAGCAAACCTGAATTGAGTACATTCCATAAATTCCATCTTTGATCAACTGGAATGAGAATAGAGGGAAAAGGAGGCATTACCAGGGCCATCAAAGCCAACCATTCTCGACGATGACAGCAGCTCAGATGAAAGTTCAGACGAGGAGGCATCACGGACAGTGACATATCGGACTCCTGCGCTTACTCAGGCAATTTTTCAAAAAACATACCAACATATTTATATGTTACACATTCAAACATGTTTAGTGAGATAAGTTCGTAAGTTCAAAAATGTTGTTGTACAGGGAATTGGCAGGCTATTTAGATGCTTATGCAACCCTGCATATGACGTTGACGATGACTTCGAACCCCGGAAATGAAGCAGGGACACTACGAAACCTTTTGAAGATACCCGAGTTATACCAGATAATATGATTCAGAACAGCTGGGGTCATGCACCACCATCCTTCAGTTACCTGAAGGGTATGGATATATGTTTATATGCTGCTTCAGCACTGGTGATCAGATCCAACAGTTAAAGCTTTAGATTACCCACTTTTCACTCGCATGACCATAGCTTTTGAAATAGACCATACCTGATTGTGCCGTGCTTTCTGTAATTGTTCTATTTTGGTGTTTCTATGGAAATAATAATACAAAATCTGTTTGTCTTAGATAAAGGCCCCTTTTTATCGACTCATAATCTAGCATGAAAGGGGATACAAACAAAAGGTCTGAATGGCGCAAACTGGCAAAAGAAACAGTACCACCAAAATCTAACATTGTAGACGTTGTGATGATACCACACCTCCAACGCAAATGTGTCGGTGGTAAACCTGGGCATGGCCAACAGCCCGAACAATACCCGCGGGTTTGGCTCCTCTGCTGTTGCGTTAGGGCTACTCTAACCAATTCCCTATAATCGGTTAGAGGAGAAAAAAAAAACTGTTTTACTCCTCTAACCGGCAACTAGCCGATCCCCAATAGTCGATAGCGGAGGATAAATTATCCTCAGCCGTCTCTGCCGCCTCTATTTCTAGTGTCTCGCTCGGCCTTGGAGGAAAAAAATCACCTCCACTCCGCTGCCTACCTGCCCCGCTCCCGCGTTGCATCTACGCCAGCGCCGTCTCTTCCACCCCCCGCCTGCCACCGCGGATGCCCGTAGACTCCGCCGCGGTCCTTGACCGCCCGGATTTGTGCCTCTCTCGACTCGTCGCTGGCACACAACCGGTAGATCTGAGTCTACCGCCGCCGGATTTGACGCATCCGCCCATCACTGTTTGCGCCTTTGCCATGGATTGGTCGGATACAGACTAAAGTTGGTCCTCGCCTGCCAAAGGCTCTGGTGGTGACGCTGGCTTGGGCTCCATAAGGTATTGACTCGGCCTTTAGCCGTTCGGATCTCTCCTGTCGGCGGTTCGCCGGCAAAGAAACGCCTGGCCGTCGCTCGGGTTCGGCGCTAGCCCAGCAACTCGTCGACTCCCCGTTGCCGGTCATAAAGTGCGACGACTGCCCGCGACAGGTGGTGCGCCGAGTTTCCACCGCGCCGGAACATCTCAAATGGGTGTTCTTCAAGTGCAAAAAAGATTGGGTATGTGCTTCTTTTGATTCGGTTGCTTATCGGATTCGGTGCAATTTCGGTAGCTCATTGATTGCTCAAATTTGTATGTAAGATGGATGCAAGTTTTGATATTGGGAAGAAGATTGCACCGATCTATTGATAGCACAAAATTTGATAGATGCTTGTGCACTGGTTGCTAGAATAGAGGCAAAGAGATGAGACTAGATGCGAAGCAACGTCGAATTTGTCGGAATCGAGTAAGAAAGCAGTGTGCAATATCGAGTAGCCAATAGAGAGAATCAACAATGAAGACGTAGAGATGATATTAAGCCAACTAGTGGGAGCAGTTATGACAGTTGGATATATTTTAAAGTGTCTAATTGTGGTTCTTATTTTTCTTTAGTTTTGCTCTGTAGCGAAGAATTGATGAATTATGTAGTCCAGTGTATCAAAATATCTTTAAATGAAATAAAGAAGCAAAGAAATGTGTTTCCGTGGCCGAAAATGAAATGCAAATTGAAAAAAAAATACTCTGTTATATATAGAATTGGTTAGGTCCGGCAAAAATTTAGTGAAATAAAAATACTCCATTATGGATTTATTCATCGGATTCTCCACTATTTTTAGGGGATCGGTCAGAGTTGCCCTTATAACTGTATAAGTGTTGTTGCTCATAAAATCCACCGTACCGTTTATTCCAAATCCAAAGGCTTTCGTTTCTCTTCCTTCATTTATGTTAGCAATAGAAGAAATGCACCTCTCTGACGGCCACGGCGCTCCATACGCACCATCAGGTAACTGATCACATAAACACCCGATTATATCCAATGAGGATGCATCCGACTCAAATAGTCACAGGGTGGGCCAGGCCGATGACTTAGAGTCCTCCTATAATACGGGGGCATCATCACGTTGAGTATAAGAAATATATATCTATATCTATATCTTTATCTATATCTATTTTATATCTATACCTACTGATAAAGCAACGTGTGGTTGGATGGTTAGAGGGACTGTGCCATTCCTAGCCCACCAGGGTTCAAGTCCTATGGTGACTTCGTAAAGGGAAACGCTTGTATACGGCGCGCCGGCCGAAGTTTCGGCCGGTCGCGCCCACACACGCAGCGTCCCATTGATTCAGATGACGACAAGTACGTACAGCGGACCCACACGCGAATTAAATCTGGTGCCTTATCTCCTTCCTCCTTCGTTCTACTCAGTCCGTTTCTTCTACCTCTAGCGTCACGGCTTTGCTCCTTCCCAGTCTTTCCCACGCAGCTCGAGACCCCACAAGCTCTCTCACCGGCGATGACGTGCTCGCCTGCGAGAAAGCGTCGGCGGCGCGGACATCTACCTCTGACGGCGAGTTGCAACCAAATGGAGACGACGTTTTTGCTGCCTCCGGTTCCCCCTTTGTTTTTTGCTGCCTGCGCACACACTGCTGTGAGGCCGACGCTCACGATGACGCAACAATCACCATGGATGCGCCCATACAAAGCTTCGTTTTTCTGTTATGGAGTGCTGCAACCGCCGTGGGAGATGCTACATCCGGCGGAGAGTGATGCTACAACCGATAATTATTTTTGCTGGAACCAAATACTAGATTTGTTGCTATTTTTCATTTGCTGGAACCAGTGTTTTGTTTTGCTACTACCGGCACCTTCATTTGCTACTACCGGTGACGACATTTTTCTGCTACACAGGTTCGCGAAGATGATGCAACCTTAATGATGGGCTTCAACATTTTTTTGCTGCAAACCATGAAGATTTTTGCTACAACCGGCAACAAGGTTTGTTACCACCATACGCAGCGGTCGGCCGACATTTGTTTTTGTTTTTGCTACAACCATATCAATTGTTTGCTGCAACCGGCAACCAAGGAAACTACATCCCGTAAACAGTTTTGCTACGACGGCGACGTCAAGCGGCAGCGAGGGCATCGCCGGAATTGCTCCGACCAGTGACCGTCGCCACTAGAAGCTGCGGCCGCCTTCCCCGAAGCTGCGACCATCGCTATGAGGAGCTGCAACCCACGGGTGAAAGCTTGCTGCATACATGGATCTAACGAGAAACATGAGAGACTACGACAGCGACCGGCGGCGACCACAACATCCAGCAGCACGGGATGGCGGAGGGGGAGGAGGCCTAGATGAGGGGGTGGTCGCTGCCGGCCGGGAGGACGTCCAGGCAGAAGGGGGCAGCGCTCGCGCTGCACGCGGGGAGGAAGAAGAAGCTGAGAAAGTCAACGCACGCAGGATCGGACGGTTGAATCTTGCTGCATCGGGCGGCTGGGGCTGGACCGACCCAACAGTTGGGCCGGTGCGCCAGCGCAGATCACTACCCCTTCGTAAATTTCAAGATTATATGCCGGGCTCAGTCTTGCGAAGGTGCTCATAGGGATAGGGTGTGCATGTGTGCATTCATAGGGGTTAGTCCTGGCCATCTTCGGCCCGGCCCTGTCGGCCCACCCAGGCCCGACCCTAAAATCCAGGGCCTAGGCCCGATGGGCTTGCCCATGGGCCGGGCTTGGGCCTGAGTTTTGAGCCCACCAGCAGGGCCTGGACGGGCTTGGGCTTGGCATATTGGCATTTTAAGGAAGAGGCCCGGCCCACGGCCCTAGGCCCTAAGGGCTTTTGAGGGCTTTTTACCAGATGGGCTGGGCTTGGGCTTGAAAAGTAGTCCCGATGGTAGGGCCTGGGCCTCAATTTCTGCCATGGGCTTTTTCAGGCCCGGCCCATGGCCAGGTATAATAGGGGTGAGTGTATGCGCGTGTATACGAGCGCTTGCGTTTGTACTGTTTAAAAAAAGCAATGTGCATTTCGCCAATTTTTCATTCGTTCACCGTTGAATTTTTTTTCTATCTGAGATGGTACTAAATTCTTATGCATAAGTCTGCTAGGGAAAAAAGGCTTTCCAGAATTTCGTATGTGGGTCGTGTATTGTGGCCCAGCGAAGCCACCCCACTTATTTTCTGCCCACGCAGCTGAGAAAAATCTATTTCACGCACAGGGCGACAAATAGTAACAGCTTCGCACATGACAACCAATAATGCGCTGACCCATTTTTGTTTGTTTCTATGTCTTACTTCTAATTTTATTCTCCTTTCCTATCTCTTTCTTCACTTCCAAGTTTATTTTTCTTATAGAGTTTTTTTCATAAATTCAAAATTATCAAATAATGTTTAGAATTTAAAAAAAAACTATTTATAGGAAATGTTTAGAATTCCAAAAATTTGTTGCTATTTTGGAAAATATTCAGCACTTGAAAATTTTCCTATTTCTTCAAAACCTTTTTCTTTTTTCAAAATTCTTCGAGATTTTAAAAATAAAATGGCATTTAAAAAATGCCCCAAATTCAGAAAATATTCTTGTTTTAGTGAAATTTTCACAATTAAAAAATATATTAAAAGATAAACATTTTCGAAAAATGTTATGAATTTTCAACACATGTTCCCGTTCTACAAAAATGTTCAAAAATTCAAATAATGTTCATGTTTTTATACAAAAAATTGGTGTTTTCAACAAATGTTTGTGAATTTTAAAAGATGTTCCTTTTTCAAATTTTGTTTGCGTTTTTCCAAAAGTGTACATAATTTTTAAAAAATCTTCAGGATTTAAAAAATGGTTCATGTTTCGTACAATATTCAGAATTTATAATTTTTTCAAGAACTTTTATTGTTTTTAAAAATTGTTTGAGATTTCTAAAAAGAAAATGGCAATTGAATAAATTTTCCAAATTGAGAAAATATTCTTGTTTAGTGAAATTTTCACAATTCAAAATAATGTTAAAAGATACACATTTTTTTAAAATGTTATGAATTTTCAACCCATGTTCCCGTTCTAAAAAAATGTTCACTAATTCAAATAATTTTTGGTGTCTTTAAAAATGTTTGTGAATTTTAAAAGATGTTCCAGCTTCAAATTTTGTTCGCGTTTTTCTAAAAGTGTAGATAATTTTCAAAAAAACTGTTCAAGATTTAAAAAAGGTTCATGTTTCATACAATTCTTAGAAACTTTATACCTTAAAATCTCCTCGATTAAAAGGAAAAATAGAGTGAATAATTCATGGGCCCTCTCTGGCGTACGATGACGTAACAAAACTGTTAAATGCCCTCGATCAATGAATGAAAAATAGCGGATTGGTTACTTCACACCCGGCGAAACTGAGAAGCTAAATGTTTCTTATTCACGTGCGCACATGGTTTTGCTTGCACATATAATTCTCATTAAATTTAAATGCATACTAATTTTTCTCCCGTTGCAACGCACGGGCATATGTGCTAGTTACTCCTATAAAGGGTGTTGGAGTACCCGCCTTCTTGGGGCATCCTCACTCGCGAGTGCCCTTCTCACCATTCGATCCACGTGTGTCTCGCGCCGATGCCTGTCTGGCGCCCTCCCCGTTGTCTGATCAGCCACGGGTGCTCCTCATCGATCCAAGGTCCTAGGGGATCCAGGACGTGTGGGTTGCGGGCGCGCTCGAGGTCACATTTTTGTGGGGGTTTTCATTGTCTGCGTGTGCGTTTCGTGCTTTGGTCCGAGTGCGTCGGGTGATCCCGGGTCACATGTCAGCATCGTTCATTTCCTGTCGTGTTGTTTGGTTTGCGTGAGCCGGATATGCGAATGCACCTGGATCGGATGTTGCATGGCTGCCCTTGCTGTGTGGGGTTGTGAGAGCAGCCCGGGCGGCCTTGTGACGTCTACTACGCAACTTTATTTTTGTAGACTCGTGTTGGGCCTCCAAGCGCAGAGTTTTGTAGGACAGTAGCAATTTTTCCTCAAATGGATGACTTAAGGTTTATTAATCCGTGGGAGGCGTAGGATGAAGATGGTCCCTCTCAAACAACCCTGCAACCAAAAAACAAAGAGTCTCTTGATTTTTCTAATAGGAACAATAAAAAACAACAAGGTAGCAAGTAAAAAATTTGAGCAGAAACGGTATTGCAATGCTTGAAAATGAGGCCTAGGGTCCGTACTTTTGCTAGTGTAATCTCTCAACAATGCTAATATAATTGGATCATACAACCATCCCTCAACATGCGATGAAGAATCACTCCAAAGTTCTTATCTAGCGGAGAAATAAGAAGAAATTGTTTATAGGGTACAAAACCACCTCAAAGTTATCCTTTTCGATCGATCTATCCAAGAGTTCGTACTAAAATAACACCAAGTTATCGTTTTCAATCGATCTATCTAAGAGTTCATACTAAAATAACACAATATGATACACATCAACCAATTCTAATGTCACCTAGATACTCCAATGTCACCGCGAGTATCTGTGAGTTGATTATACGATATGCATCGAACAATTTCAGATTCATAATACTCAATACAACATAAAGAACCTCAAAGAGTGCCCCAAGATTTCTACTGGAGAAACAAGGACAAAAAATGTGCATCAACCCCTATGCATAGATTGCCCCAATGTCATCTCGGGAATCCGCGAGTTGAGTGCCAAAACATATATCAAGTGAATCAATATGATACCCCATTGTCACAACGGGTATTCATAACAAGACATACATCAAGTGCTCTCAAATCCATAAAAGTATTCAATCTAATAATAACAAAATCTCAAAGGGAAAAATCAATTCATCACAGCAAGATAGAGAGGGAGAAACACCATATGATCAAACTATATTAACAAAGCTCACAATACATCAAGATCATGCCAAATCAAGAACGCGCGCACGCGCGCGCGCACGCGCGCGCACGCGAGAGAGAGAGAGAGAGAGAGAGAGAGAGAGAGAGAGAGAGAGAGAGATTAACCGCATAGCTACTAGTACAAACCCTCAGCCCCGAGGGTGGACTACTCCCTCTCATCATGGTGGCTGCTAAGATGATGAAGATGGCCACCAGTGATGATTTCCCCCTCCGGCAGGGTGCCGAAACGGGCCTAGATTGATTTTTCGTGGCTACAGAGGCTTGCGGCGGCGGAACTTCTAATCTAGGGTTATTTCTGGGGGTTTCTGAATATATAGGATTTTTGGGCGTCAGTTTCACGCGAAGATGGGCCACAAGGGGCCCATAAGACACCAGGGCGCGCCAGAGGGGGCTGGCATGCCCTGGTGGGTTGTGGCCACCTCATGGCTCTTCTGGCCCTCTCATGAAGTTTCTAGTGCCTCTTTTGTTCCAAAAAAACTGTCAAAAAGTTTCGTTGCATTTGAAGAACTTCTATTTCTGCACAAAAAACAACACCGCGGTAGTTCTGCTGAAAAGAACGTCAGTCCGGGTTAGTTCCATGCAAATCATACCGAAACAATATAAAATTGTTGTAAACATGGCATGAATACTTCATAAAATATAGATGCAATGGAGACGTATTAGCATCCCCAAGATTAATTCCTACTCATCCTCGAGTAGGTAAATGATAAAAAGAAATAATTTATGAAGTGTGAATGCTAGCAAAGTGCATAAGTTTGATCAATGATAATTTCAATCACTTTTCCTAGCATCATAACAACAACTATTTCTCATAAAACTCATCATGATAAAGTAGAAATCAATCACATGTTACGGTTCAAACAATGCCTTCTCTTGAAACTTAACAACCTATATTCTTAGTCACCAAACAATTGCAATTCAACTTATTCAACAAAGTCTAAGTAAGAGCTCCACATACTCAATCATTACATAGTCTTCTATGATTGCTAGTACTCAAAGCATATTTTTAGAACAAATGGCATCCATCGACCACAGAGAAAGATAAGGGCTGAATGTTTCGCCTCCCAACTCATTTATCATAGAGATAATTGTCAACAATAATAAATCATGATCAAATATATTTGAGTGGCCATATGTGCCTAGATCTTTCCCCACCACATGATGCTTTCTAACTAGAGAATAATTGAGGTTGAAATGAGAATGTATACTATTGACTCTTGCATAAAAGTAAACGCCAAAAAGTAAAAGATAGGCCCTTCGCAGAGGGAAGCAGAGGTTGTCATGTGCTTTTTATTTTTGGATGCCCAAGCTCTTAATGCAAAGAAACGTCACGTTATATTGCCGCTTATGATAGAAACCTTTATTATGCAGTCCGTCGCTTTTATTACTTTGCGATCACAAGTTTGTACAACACTTATTTTCCCTTACAATAAAAGATCAAACATATTTAGGAGCAATTTTTATTGCTTTATGCACCGATGAAAACTTACTTGGAGGATCTTATTCCATCCATAGGTAGGTATGGTGGAAACTCATCGCAAGATACTGGGTTTAAGGGATTTTGGATGCACAAGTAGTATATCTACTTAGTATGATTTTTTGGCTAGCAAAATATCCTAAGCAAACACCACATGTTAGAGGATCCATAACAATATAACTTATATACAAATATACACAACCATAACTCATTACGTTGTCTTCCTTATACAACTTCAACTAATTTGCTCAAGTTCGAAAATAATTAATGGGTATTCACAATCGTAGTAGATGTCCAAGATAATATATTTGTATGTGAAATTTATCTTCCTTATACTAATCATTTGTGAATTGCTTGTATGACCAATATTGTGATTGTCAAGCTTCAAAAGATTTCACTTTCTAAACCCAATGTGAAGATACTACTAGGCATGATATGAACATATAATTCCAACTTCATGATAGTCAATTCATTCAACAATTTACTCTTAGGATATAAGTGAAGCACAAGAGTAGATGACAAACTACTCCAAAAAGATATAAGTGAAGATCAAGTGAGTAGTTAAGTAAATGGGTAGCTATTTGAGGACTCTCTCTCATTTAAAAACTTTCAGATCTAAGTATTTTATTAAAACAACAAGCAAAAAAAAAATAAAATGACATTCTAAAAATAGCACACATCATGTGAAGAAGCAAAAACTTAGGCTCAACCGAGACTAACCGATAATTGTTGATGAAGAAAGGTGGGATGCCTAGCAGGGCATCCCCAAGCTTAGATGCTTGAGACTTCTTGGAATATTATCTTGGGATGCCTTGGGAATCCCCAAGCTTGAGATTTTGTGTCTCCTTAATTCCTTTTATAGCACGGTTTCCCTAAATCTCAAAAACTTCATCCACACAAAACTCAACAAGAACTCGTGAGATAAGTTAGTATAAATCAATGCAAAACCTTATCATTCTCTACTGTATCAAATCACTAAAATTATTATTTAACATTGCATACTAAATGCCTCTACATATTTAATACTCCTATCCTCAAATAGAATCATTAAACAAGCATACAATGCAAACATAATATCAATCTGCCAAAACAGGACAACTTGTAAAGGATGCAAGATGATTCATACTTATTTAACTCCAAAAATTCTGAAAATTTACCACTCCGTAGGAAATTTTTCATCGCTTATTGTGCAAAATAAAATCAAAATTTTATCACATTCTGACTTTTCTCAAGAATTCGCGCACTAGCGTGGAACTTCCTGTTTTCAAACAGCCACAGATAGACTTGCAAAATAAGCATGGTAACGGCTATACTTGATATTTTTATTGAAATGAAAGATACAAAACATTATTATAAATAACATCAAGCAAATACTCACAAAAGAAAATGATGCTCCAAGAAAAACACATACCATGTGATGAATAAAAATATAGCTCCAAGTGAGGTTACGAATAATGTTGGAGACGAAAGAGGGGATGCCTTCCGGGGCATCCCCGAGCTTAGTTGCTTGTATCTTCCTTGAATATTACCTTGGGGTGCCTTGGGCATCCCCAAGCTTAGGGTCTTGCCACTCCTTATTCTCCTCATATCGACATCTCACCCAAAACTTGAAAACTTTAATCACACAAAACTTAAGGGAACTTCGTGAGATAGGTTAGTTTGGTAAAGATAAATCATTCAGTTTGGTACTGTCAAAGACAAGATCCATAATTGCTCTCACACAATGCCTAATGTACCTTATCATTTGCACAATTTATATTGAGCAATATAAGCCATGGGAACTAGGAAACAAGCAAACTATGCATTGAAAACAGAATAGTTTGTAATTATCTGGACAATGACCATACTTCTGTAAATCCAAAAATTCTAAAAAATTAGAACAACGTAGGAAATTTGTATATCAATCATATGTAGAAAAATTCAGAATTTTATCATGCTCCAGTGAATTTAAACAATTCTGTTACTGGAAGAAAAAGTTTCTATTTTTGCACGGAATCAAGTCAACTATCATCCACACTATCCCAAAGGCTTTACTTGGCATTTTATTGAAAAAAGCTGTAAAACATGATTACTACAGTAGCTTAATAATCTTAACAAACTAAAACAGTAGGTAAAAGTGTTGGGTTGTCTCCCAACAAGCGATTTCCTTTAATGCCTTTTTAGCTAGGCATGGTGATTTTGATGATGCTCACATAAAACTAAAGAATTGAAACATAATGGGAGCATCATGAAGCACATGACTAGCACATTTAAGTCTAACCCACTTACTATGCATAGAGATTTTGTGAGCAAACAATTTATGGGAGCAAGAATCAACTAGCATAGGAAGGCAAAACAAGCAATACTTCAAAACTTTCAACACAGAGAGGAAACTTGATATTATTGAGATATTTAAAAGCATATGTTCCTCTCTCATAATAATTTTAAGTAGCATCGTGAATGAATTCAACAATATAACTATCACATAAAGCATTCTTTTCATGCTCTACAAGCATGGAAATTCTATTACTCTTCACATAAGCTAATTTATTCTCATGAATAGTGGTGGAAGCAAACTCAACAAAATAACTAACATGTGATACTTGATTTACATAATCAATTTGAGCACTAAAATCATGATGACAATTTTCATGGATATCATTATTCTTTATAGCATACATGTCATCACCATAATCATCATAGATAGCAACTTTTTTGTCATAGTCAATTGGAACCTCTTCCAAAATAGTGGATTCATCATTAAATAAAGTCATGACCTCACCAAATCCACTTTTATCAACATAATCATCATAAGTACGAGGCATGCTAGCATCATAATAAATTTTCTCATCAAAACTTGGGGGACTAAAAATATCATTTTCATCAAACATAGCATCCCCAAGCTTATGGCTTTGCATATCATTAGCATCATGAATATTCAAAGAATTCATACTAGAAACATTGCAATCATGCTCATCATTTATGCCAAACATTTTATTGAATTCTTATTCTATCAATTGAGCATAATTTTCCTATCCATTATTTTCAAGAAAGACATTATAAAGATGAACAATATGAGACCACCTCAATTCCATTTTTTGTACTTTTCTTTTATAAACCAAAATAGTGATAAAACAAGAAACTAAAAGATTCACTTGCAAGATCTAAAGATATAACTTCAAGCACTCACCTCCCCGGACGGCGCCAGAAAAGAGCTATATGCCTACTACACAACTTTATTCTTGTAGACTCGTGTTGGGCCTCCAAGTGCGGAGTTTTGTAGGACAGTAGCAATTTTCCCTCAAGTGGATGACCTAAGGTTTATCAATCCATGGGAGGCGTACGATGAAGATACTCTCTCTCAAACAACCCTGCAACCAAATAGCAAAGAGTCTCTTGTGTCCCCAACACACCAAATACAATGGTAAATTGTATAGGTGCACTAGTTCGACGAAGAGATGGTGATACATGTGTAGTAATGATAGTAGATATTGATTTTTGTAATATGAACAATAAAAAACAGCAAGGTAGCAAGTAAGAAAAGTGGGAACAAACGGTATTGCAATGCTTGAAAATGAGGCCTAGGGTCCGTACTTTCACTAGTACAACAATTCATTCCCTGAAAACACAACCAGCACAACTATCTAGGAAGTCCCTAGAAGCATCGGTTAGTCCATTATAGAAGATATCAAGTATTTCATTTTTCTTAAGTGGATGATCACGCAAAGCATTAAGCAATTGGAGAAACCTCCCCCAAGCTTGTGGGGGACTCTCTTATTCAATTTGCACAAAGTTAAATATTTCCTATAAGGCAGCTTGTTTCTTATGATCAGGAAAATATTTTTCAGAGAAGTAATAAATTATATCATATGGATTACGCACACAACAAGGATCAAGAGTATTGTACCATATCTTAGCATTTCCCTTTAGTGAGAACGGAAATAATTTGAGAATAATAGTAGCGAATTTTATCATCATGAGAAAAAAGGGTGGCTATATCATTTAATTTGGTAAGGTGTGCCACAACAGTTTCAGTTTCATAGCCACGGAAAGGATCCGATTCAACCAAAGTAATTAACTCTGGGTCAACAGAGAATTCATAATCCTTATCGTCAACAAAGATAGGTGAAGTAGTGATTACCCACAAGTATAGGGGATCTATCGTAGTCCTTTTGATAAGTAAGAGTGTCTAACCCAACGAGGAGCAGAAGGAAATGACAAGTGTTTTTAGCAAGGTATTCTCTGCAAGCACTGAAATTATCGGTAACAGATAGTTTTGTGATAAGATGAATCGTAACGTGTAATAAGTAAACAACATAACTAAGGTGCAGCAAGGTGGACCAATCCTTTTTGTAGCAAAGGACAAGCCTAGACGAACTCTTATATAAAGCAAAGTTCTCCCGAGGACACATGGGAATTGTTGTCAAGCTAGTTTTCATCATGCTCATATCATTTGCGTTCGTTACTTTGATAATTTGATATGTGGGTGGACTGGTACTTGGGTGCTGCCATTCCTTGGACAAGCCTCCCACTTATGATTAACCCCTCTCGCAAGCATCCGCAACTACGAAAGAAGAATTAAGGTAAACCTAACCGTAGGATTAAACATATGGATCCAAATCAGCCCCTTACGAAGCAACGCATAAACTAGGGTTTAAGCTTTTGTCACTCTAGCAACCCATCATCTACTTATTACTTCCTAATGCCTTCCCCTAGGCCCAAACAATGGTGAAGTGTCATGTAGTCGACGTTCACATAACACCACTAGATAAAAGACAACATACAGCTCATCAAAATATCGAACGAATACAAATTCACATGATTACTTATAACAAGACTTCTCCCATCCTCAGGAACAAACGTAACTACTCACAAAACATATTTATGATCAAGATCATAGGAGTATTAATTATCATTAAGGATCTGAAAATATAATCTTCCACCGGATAAACCAACTAGCATCAACTACAAGGAGTAATCAACACTACTAGCAACCCACAGGTACCAATCTAAGGTTTTGGGACCAAGATCGAATACAAGAGATGACCTAGGGTTTGAGAGGAGATGGTGCTGGTGAAGATGTTGATGGAGATTGACCCCCTCTCGATGAGAGGATTGATGGTGATGATGATGGCGATGATTTCCCCCTCCCGGAGTGATGTTTCCCCGGCAGAACAGCTCCGCCGGAGCCCTAGATTGGTTTGCCCAGGTTCCTCCTCGAGACGGCGGCGCTTCATCCCGAAAGCTTCCTTCTGATTTTTTTCCAGCTCAAAACACACCATATAGCCAAAGATGGGCACCGGAGGCCTGCCAGGGGGGCCACAAGGTCGGGGGGGGGGGGCATGCCCTCCAACCTTGTGGCTGGCTGGTGGCCCTCCTCTGGTTCTTTCTTCTCCCAATATTTTATATATATTCCAAAAACATGCTCCGTGAAGTTTTAGGACTTTTGGAGTTGTGCAGAATAGGTCTCTAATATTTGCTCCTTTTCCAGTCCAGAATTCTAGCTGCCAGCATTCTCCCTCTTCATGTAAACCTTATAAAATAAGAGAGAAAAGGCATAAGTATTGTGATATAATGTGTAGTAACAGCCCATAATGCAATAAATATCAATATAAAAGCACGGTTCGAAATGGACGTATCAACTCCCCCAAGCTTAGACCTCGCTTGTCCTCAAGCGAAAGCCGATATCGATAAATATGTCCACATGTTTAGAGATAGAGGTGTCGATAAAAATAAAATACGGACACGAGGGCATCATGATCATATTTAGAACAACAACATATAATTCCATATAATTTCTTATGCTAAAGTAAAAATTCGTTCACAAGGTAAAGTATGAATCAGAAACTTCATTGAAAACTAACAAACTATGATCTTGGTTATTGGAGCAATTGCAATTTATCATAACATCGAAAAGAGTCAATAAGAGCTTTTCAACAAGTCCACATACTCAACTATCATATAATCTTTCACAATTGCTAACACTCACGCGATACTTATGGGTTCAAGTTTCAATCGGACATAGAGAAAGATAGGGGCTTATTGTTTCGCCTCCCAACCTTTTTCCTCAAGGGTAATGTCAACGATAATACTTTATGATAACCTACATCCGAGTGGATATATATATCCGGATCTCTCCAACACATAGTTCTTGCCAAAGGAAAAAGTGTAAAAAGGAAAGGTGAAGATCACCATGACTCTTGTATGAGGGTAGAAGGTAAAAATAGAAGATAGGCCCTTCGCAGAGGGAAGCAGAGGTTGCAATGCGCTTTTATGGTTGGATGCGAAAAATCTTAATGCAAAAGAACGTCACTTTATATTGTCGCTGTGATAAGGACCTTTATTATGCAGTCCGTCACTTTTATTTCTTCCATATCACAAGTTCATATAAAGCTTATTTTCTTCAAACTAATAGATCATGCATATTTAGAGACCAATTTTTATTGCTTGCACCAATGACAACATACTTGAAGGATCTTACTCAATCCATAGGTAGGTATGGTGGACTCTCATGGCAAAATTGGGTTAAGGGTGTTTGGAAGCACAAGTAGTATCTCTACTTGGTGCAAAGAATTTGGCTAGCATGAGAGGGAAAGGCAAGCTCAACATGTTGGATGATCCATGACAATATAACTTATATTTGGATATAAGAAAACATAACCTATTATGTTGTCTTCCTTGTCCAACATCAACCTTTTAGCATGTCATATTTTAATGAGTGCTCACAATTACAAAATATGTCCAATATAGTATATTTATATGTGAAGCCTCTCTTTCTTTATTACTTCCTATTAATTGCAACAATCACCAAAATTATGTTTGTCAACTCTCAACAACCTTTATTCATCATACTATTTATATGTGACGTCATTACTCTCCATAAGATCAATATATGATCTTTTTATTTCTTTCTTTTTATTTAATTCCCTCAAGTTCATAGCAAGAAAGCAAAGCCCTCAACTCAAAACTACTCTTTATTATATATCTCACGGACTCGATTATATAGATAGAGATCGAAGCAAAACTAAAAGCTAGATCAAATTAAAACTTTATTCTTCTAGATCAAGATATAACCAAAAGGATCGAACTAAGAAAAGCGATAAAGATACATATGTGGTGATGATACGATACAGGGGCACCTCCCCCAAGCTTGGCAGTTGCCAAGGGGAGTGCCCATACCCATGTATTTATGTCTCTGTCTTCGAAGGTGGTGATGATGGAGTTGTTGATGATGTAGGCTTGTCGTCCATCTTCCAGGGCATAGGCTCACCACCACAGAAAGATGAATGAGTCTCCGAGATCCTCAAATCTACAACAAAACTCATCATCTTGAATCTATATTCATACTCACAATTTTGGTTTTGCAGGTCATAGATCTGGGCCTGGAGGTGCTCGATTTTCTCATGAAGCTTGAAGATGGTCTCCCCGATATTCTTGGCATCCAACTTGTGATTGTTGGTGAACTCCACGATCATCATGTGGTTGGTGTTAAGTCCATGTTCCACCATCCCTTGGCACTTCAAAACTTGCTGCTCCATTGCTTTGAGTCTTGTCTCCACGCTTCCGGTCTTCTTCGGCCCCTCAACATCGCGGATATGCAGCACCCCCTCACGCATCTCAATGGCTTGAGGGTGTCGCAGCACCTCCGCAAGGTAGGGGTTGATGACCTTCTTGAAAAACTTGTCCTTGGGGGCGCTTGGAGACATCATGGTGGCATGGATCTGTTAGAAAAATAGCTCGAAACAAGAACAGGAGATATTTGCGTGGTACGGTGGTCAAAATCTCCGGGAGATTATATAGTGAATTTTTACCGACCATAAGAAGTATTCTATAACAAAACGGAGTCCGAAGGGCACACGAGGTGGCCACAAGGACTGGGGGCGCGCCCTCCACCCATGTGGACGCCTCGTGTCCCTTTCGGACTACTTTTAATGTTCCTAATTTTATAAACATTCCAAAATGGAGAAAATTTATCATTGGAAAAGTTTTGGAGTCGGTTTACTTACCGTAACACATACCTATTCCTTTTCAGAGTCTGAAACATTCTGGAAAGTGTCCCTTATGTACTCCTCTGGTGCTTGATTCTTTGACCGTTTACCACCTTCGGATTTGCGCCTTCGGCATTGTTAATTTTTATGGCACCGGAACGATAGACCTCCTCGATAATGTATGGACCTTCCCATTTAGAGATAAGCCTTCCTGCAAAAAATCTTAAACGAGAGTTGTATAGCAAAACATGATCACCTACATTAAACTCACGCTTTTGTATCCTTCTGTCATGCCATCTTTTGACTTTTTCTTTAAACAACTTGGCATTCTCATAGGCTTGGATTCTCCATTCATCAAGTGAGCTAATGTCAAATAACCTCTTCTCACCGGCAAGTTTGAAATCATAATTGAGCTCTTTAATAGCCCAGTATGCCTTATGTTCTAGTTCAAGAGGTAAATGACATGCTTTTCCATAAACCATTTCATATGGAGACATACCCATAGGATTCTTATAAGTAGTTCTATAATCCCACAAGGCATCATCAAGTTTCTTAGACCAATTCTTTCTAGATCTATTAACAGTCTTTTGCAAAATTAATTCAATCTCTCTATTGCTCCGTTCCACTTGAGAGCTGGACTGAGGATGCAATTCTATGGTTAACATCATATTTAGCAAGCATTTTATGGAAAGCACCATGAATAAAATGTGAACCACCATCAGTCATTAAATATCTAGGGACTCCAAACCTCGGAAAAATAACTTCTTTAAGCATCTTAATAGAAGTGTTATGATTAGCACTACTAGTTGGAATAGCTTCTACCCACTTAGTAACTTAATCAACAACAACTAAAATATGTGTATACCCAATAGAGGAAGGAAAAGGTCCCATATAATCAAAGCCCCAAACATCAAATGGTTCAATAACAAGTGAATAGTTCATAGGCATTTCCTGACATCTACTAATATTACCAATCCTCTTGCATTCATCACAAGATAAGACAAACTTACGAGCATCCTTAAAGAGAGTGGGCCAATAGAACCCGGATTGCAATACCTTATGTGCAGTTCTATCTCCAGCGTGGTGCCCTCCGTAGGCCTCGGAGTGGCACTTGCGTAGGATCTGTCCCTGTTCATGCTCAGGTACATGATACGTCTCCAACGTATCTATAATTTTTTATTGTTCCATGCTACTATATTATCTATCTTGGACGTTTTACATGCACTTATATGCTATTTTATATGATTTTTGGGACTAACCTATTAACCTAGAGCCCAGTGCTAGTTTCTGTTTTTCCTTGTTTTTGAGTTTCGCAGAAAAGGAATATCAAACAGAGTCCAATTGACCAGAAACTTTACGACGATTTTTATGGACCAAAAGAAGCCCACGAAGTACCGGAGATACACCAGAGGAGTCCCGAGGCCACCACAAGGGTAGGGGGCGTGCCCCCCTAGGGCGCGCCACCCGACCTTGTGGGCCCCTCGTGGACTCCCCTGACTTGTTCTAGATGTCAATACCCCTTATATATCCCCAAACTGTCGGCGTCCTGGGAACGGGGTACCTGTAACATCCCAATTTTCAATTTGGATGTTATACATAGGTCATCATATGCATATAATACTTTATTTGCATTTTTGTTTGTGATCCTAGAAATCTTAAGCAACTCAAGGACCCAAGGAGAGAGTTGGAGGTTTCACATATTTTCATATTTGAATTTTTCTCAAATTTGAAAAAAAAGGGGACCAATTTGGTTTTAATATTTTCCCTCCATTTATTTCCAATATTAAAGATAAAAGAGAGAAGATAATATGACTTCTTCAAAAGAGAGGAATATCGGAGGAGAAAGTTTAAAAATCAAATTATATTTTATTTGCTATTTTATTTGAATTAGAAAATTTGCATTTTTTAAAATTGCATTTTAGGCCAGAAAAATGTTCACTTTGTTCTAAATATTAGGTTTAGACGAAGAAAATTGTTTATGGTATTTTTTTGAAAAAAATTTATATTTATTTAGGATTTCTTTCTTCGGGTGAATTTTTTTTTAAAAAAACTTTCCGCCCGATTGGGCAGAAGGCCCAGCCGAGCAGGCCGGCCCGCTGCGTCGCCGCCTCCCTCCCGAGCGGGAGGAATCCCGCCGCCGCACGGACGCCGAGGAGTCCGGCTCGGAATCCCTTCGCCCAAGCAACGCCGCCCCCTCGGCCTTTATAAGGAGCCGCCGCCACCGCCCCTCTCCTCATCACCAGCCGCCGCCGCCTCCACCGCAAGCCGCCGCCGCTGCTGCTGCGCTGCCTCGCGCCACCGCTCCGCGCCGCTGCCCGCACTGCCCGCTGCCCCGCCCGACGCCGCGCCGCCGTCCGCCGGAGCCGCCGCCTCGCCGTCTCGTTGGAAAAACCACCGCCAACCCCGCCGGTTTTTAGGTAAAAACCTAGATCGGTTTTTTGGGTTTCGTCGGTTTACTTCGGTTTTTTCCGGTTATTTTCCGATCGGTTCTAAGTAGCGAACGTTCTCTGTTTAGTTTGTTTTAACGAACACGTTCGTTCGTTTGGTTCTGTTAGCGAACGTTCGTTCGTTAGGTTTTTCTTTTTTCTTTTATTTTCGGCCAGGGACCTATCCGCGATAATTTTTATCACAGATTAGTCCCTGATCTTCAAACCTTCGCAACTTTTTGCTCGTTCGTCCAAATCCAGTGAAACCAACGCCAAAATCTTCGTATTGTTCCCCTCTTTCCAGATAATCAACTAGAACATGATTTTGACAAATTAAAATTTGGCTTCAACCAGATTTGATTTCAAACTCCTTTTGATCGTAGTTTGAGTTCCATAGCTCCGATTTGATTGATTATTTTTGAAAATTGAAGCTCTTCAGTTCAACTTTCAGTTTGGATCTTTTCCCTTGAGTTTTACCCTTGCATCTTATGCTTGATTGCTTATGTATGCTATTGTTTGTTCACGATAGAGTTTCTAGAGTGCGAAGCGTGCTACTATGAGTCACTAGGGTTTTCAGATCGTTAGCAAGGCAAATAACACTTTGATCATATCCCTTTTATTACCTAGTTTTTATGCATTAGAGTCAATCCTCAAACACTACATGGTTAGGATCTAATTAACATGTGGGTATTGGGAAGTAGTTGATGAGGTAGAACCTATTGTCTTTATTTCAAACCCTGGGAGTTACTTCTACGTTATGCTTATTCTGCTATGCTATGCTCATAGACATGGTTTGGTTTGAGAGATCCATGACAGATGTGAGAGTTATCATTTACTAATGGTTGAACTTAAGGTGGCTACTTTAATACACATCTGGGTGGATTGGTTGAGGCACCCTGGAGCACCCAGTGGTTGTCTAGGTATCTGGAGCAATCCAGAGTTGTCCTGGGATATCCCGGAGTACCCGTGCGATCATCCTATGGAACGCCACCCAAGCTCAAAGGGATCATAAGATTATTCATGCTAGAAACTTCCGTGTGCAGCCACAAGCCATTATGGGCTCTGGCATAGTTGAGTATGTTGTGTGACCTCTTTTAGTGGTAGGCTAGCAGATGTAGGGGAAAGTAAGTGGTACTGTCTACCCAGAGTAAAGAGTTAATGCTTCTGAAAGACTGTGTCTCGATCATCCGTTTCTCAAACAACATGTAGTGTGAGAAAATCCAACATAGGAGATCGAGTCTTGTCGGGAAAAGTGTGCAAACCTCTGCAGAGTATAAAGTAATCATGGTTAGTCGTGTCCCCGTCGGACATTTTGAGTATCTGGTTCTTGAATTATTGATTTGATCTCATCACTTTATTTAATTAATTTGTTGGGTTGATAATTATTAATTGGGATTGAGTTGGAGGAACCTTCTCAATGTTTTCAACAAACTATGTAGTTAAATAAATCTATTCCTTTGTTGTAGGGAAAAGGTAGCTTTCTGCAAAATTAACCATAGAGCCTCCACCAGCCAAATATGCATATAGTTATAGCTGTTACATTGTTCATTGCTCCATAGTGTTATTTTGCCAGCATATTCCATGTGCTGACCTACACAGGCTGCAACATATTATGTTGCAGAGTTTTCAGACAAAGAGTAAGGTGCGCTAGGTCATTGTCATGCACTCAGCTATGCCGTTGGAGTTGATGGACTCATTTATCTTCGAAGCTTCCGCTGTTATCCTATTTAGATGGCCTTCAGCCATATTATTGTAATAAGTTCTCTTTTGAGACATTCGATGTAATAAGTGTGTGATTGAACTCTGTTATAAATCCTCGAGTACTGTGTGTGTCGGCATTACTGATCCAGGGATGACACTTATACACAGAGATTTGACCGTCTGAAGTTGGATCGCTACAGTACCCAGACTTGCCTTTTATTTCGAGTTACTAACACTTAGCAACCGAACCGGTATCTTATACCCTGGTGCTACTAGGAGTACTAGTAAAGTACACATTAATATATCCAACACACTTCTGTCGACCTTACCAGCCTTCTCATCTACCAAGTATCTAGGGTAATTCCGCTCTAGTGACCGTTCCCCTTATTACAGAAGCACTTAGTCTCGGGTTTGGGTTCAACTTTGGGTTTCTTCACTTAGAGCAGCAGCTGACTTGCTGTTTCATGAAGTATCCCTTCTTGCCCTTGCCCTTCTTGAAACTAGTGGTTTTACTAACCATCAACAATTGATGCTCCCTTTTGATTTCTACTTTCGCGGTGTCGCGAATAGCTCAAGGATCATATCTATCCCTGATATGTTATAGTTCATCATGAAGCTCTAGTAACTTGGTGGCAGTGACTTTGGAGAACCATCACTATCTCATCTGTAAGATCAACTCCCACTCGATTCAAGCGATTGTTGTACTCATACGATCTGAGCACATGCTCAACAATTGAGCTTTTCTCCTTAGTTTGCAGGCTTAAGAAACTCGTCGGAGGTCTTATACCTCTTGACGTGGGCACGAGCCTGAAATCCCAATTTCAGCCCTCGAAACATCTCATATGTTACGCGAAGTTTCAAAATCGTCTTCGGTGCCTCAACTCTAAACCGTTTAACTGAACTATCACGTAGTTATCAAAACGTGTATGTCAGATGCTCGCAACATCCACAGATGACGTTCGAGGTTCAGTACACTGAGCGGTGCATTAAGGACATAAGCTTTCTATGAAGCAATGAGGACAATCCTCAGTTCACGGACCTAGTCCGCATAATTGCTACTATCAACTTTCAACTAAATTTTCTCTAGGAACATATCTAAACAGTAGAACTGAAGCGCGAGCTACGCCATAATTTGCGAAGACCTTTTGACTATGTTCAGGATAATTAAGTTCATCTTATGAACTCCCACTCAGATAGACATCCCTCTAGTCATCTAAGTGATTACATGATCTGAGTCAACTAGGCCGTGTCCGATCATCACGTGAGACGGACTAGTCATCATCGGTGAACATCTTCATGTTGATCGTATCTACCATACGACTCATGCTCGACCTTTCGGTCTCTTGTGTTCCGAGGCCATGTCTGTACATGCTAGGCTCGTCAAGTCAACCTAAGTGTTATGCATGTGTAAATCTGTCTTACACCCGTTGTATGTGAACATAAGAATCTATCACACCCGATCATCATGTGGTGCTTCGAAACGACGAACCTTCGCAACAGTGCACAGTTAGGGAGAACACTTTTCTTGAAATTTTAGTGAGGGATCATCTTATTTAAGCTACCGTCGTTCTAAGCAAATAAGATGTAAAACATGATAAACATCACATGCAATCAAATAGTGACATGATATGGCCAATATCATTTTGCTCCTTTTGACCTCCATCTTCGGGGCTCCATGATCATCATCGTCACCGGCATGACACCATGATCTCCATCATCATGATCTCCATCATCGTGTCTTCATGAAGTTGTCTCGCCAACTATTACTTCTACTACTACAGCTAACGGTTAGCAATAAAGTAAAGTAATTACATGACGTTTATGTTAACACGCTGGTCATAAATAAATTAAGACAACTCCTATGGCTCCTGCCAGTTGTCATACTCATCGACATGCAAGTCGTGATTCCTATTACAAGAACATGATCAATCTCATACATCACATATCATTCATCACATTCTTTTTGGCCACATCACATCACATAGCATACCCTGCAAAAACAAGTTAGACGTCCTCTAATTGTTGTTGCATGTTTTTACGTGGCTGCTATGAGTTTCTAGCAAGAACATTTCTTACCTACGCAAAACCACAACGTGATATGCCAATTTCTATTTACCCTTCATAAGGACCCTTTTCATCGAATCCGATCCGACTAAAGTGGGAGAGACAGACACCCGCTAGCCACCTTATGCAACTAGTGCATGTCAGTCGGTGGAACCTGTCTCACGTAAGAGTACGTGTAAGGTCGGTCGGGGCGCTTCACCCCACGATGCCACCGAATCAAGATAAGACTAGTAACGACAAGTAAATTGACAAAATCAACGCCCACAACTACTTTGTGTTCTACTTGTGCATAGAAACTACGCATAGACCTAGCTCTGATACCACTGTTGGGGAACGTAGCAGAAATTCAAAATTTTCTATGCAACACCAAGATCAATCTATGGAGTAATCTATCAATGAGGGAAGGAGAGTGCATCTACATACCCTTGTAGATCGCTAAGCGGAAGCATTCAAGTGAACAGGGTTGATGGAGTCGTACTCGTCGTGATCCAAATCACCGATGATCCTAGTGCCGAACGGACGGCACCTCCGCGTTCAACACACGTACAGCCCGGGGACGTCTCCTCCTTCTTGATCCAGCAAGGGTAGAGGAGAAGTTGAGGGAAAACTCCGACAACACGACGACATGGTGGTGATGGAGTTCGTGGTTCTCCGGCAGGGCTTCGCCAAGCACTACGGAGGAAGACGAGGTGTTGGAGGAGGGAGAGGGCTGCGCCAGGGAAGGGTGCGGCTGCCCTCTCTCTTCCTCACTATATATAGGGGTAAGGGAGGAGGGGGAGGCGCCCGAGGGTTCCCTAGGGGAGGGGCGGCGGCCACAGGGGAAACTCTGGATGGGTTTGGGCGCCCCCACCCCCTAGGAAACTTGCCCCCCTAGCCGGGAGGGGCGGCTGCCCTAGGGGTGGCCCCCACCTCTCTGGTTACATGAGATGGGGTTGGGAGGGGCGCTCAGCCCCTTAGTGGGCTGATGTGCCCTCTCCCCTTGGCCCATAAGGCCCCCCAACGCTTGCCGGGGCCTCCGAAACCCCTTTCGGACACGCTGGTCATCACCTGGTACCCCCAGAACAATTCCGGACTCCAATACCCTTCGTCCAATATACCGATCTTCACCTCCGGACCATTCCGGAGCTCCTCGTCATGTCCGGGATCTCATCTGGGACTCCGAACAATCTTCGGTAACCACATACTATTTCCCATAACAACTGTAGCGTCACCGAACCTTAAGTGTGTAGACCCTACGGGTTCGGGAATCATGCAGACATGACCGAGACAACTCTCCGGCCAATAACCAACAGTGGGATCTTGATACCCATGTTGGCTCCCACATGTTCCACGATGATCTCATCGGATGAACCACGATGTCGAGGATTCAATCAATCCTGTATTCAATTCCCTTTGTCTAGCGGTATTGCACTTGCCCGAGATTCGATCATCGGTATCTTGATACCTTGTTCAATCTCGTTACCGGCAAGTCTCTTTACTCGTTCCGTAACACATCATCCCGTGATCAACTCCTTGGTCACATTGCGCATATGATGATGTCCTACCGAGTGGGCCCAGAGATACCTCTCCGTTACACGGAGTGACAAATCCCAGTCTCGATTCGTGCCAACCCAACAGACACTTTCGGAGATACCTGTAGTGTACCTTTATAGCCACCCAGTTACGTTGTGACGTTTGGTACACCCAAAGCATTCCTATGGTATCCGGGAGTTGCACAATCTCATGGTCTAAGGAAATGATACTTGACATTAGAAAAGCTTTAGCATATGAACTACACGATCTTTGTGCTAGGCTTAGGATTGGGTCTTGTCCATCACATCATTCTCCTAATGATGTGATCCCGTTATCAACGACATCCAATGTCCATGGTCAGGAAACCGTAACCATCTATTGATCAACGAGCTAGTCAACTAGAGGCTTACTAGGGACATGGTGTTGTCTATGTATCCACACATGTATCTGAGTTTCCTATCAATACAATTAGAGCATGGATAATAAACGATTATCATGAACAAGGAAATATAATAATAACTAATTTATTTTTGCCTCTAGGGCATATTTCCAACACCAGGAACATGGATCTAGAAGAGGAACTCAAGTCTACACGCGATGGATATGAAGAGGAGATTGCAGTACTACTGGAGAAGAATGAAGACCTAAAGAAGAAGCTAGGAATATTCATGGGAGATCCCGCGCCAGAGGAGGACAACCACCCAGAAGACTACATCATCGTCGATGACACCGACCCCGACCCCGATAGCGATGTTGATTACGAAGACGAAGCTGGAGCAGATATCATGGAGTCTTCCTCCGATCAAAATTTCTAGTCGACCACCAAATTATCAGTAGTATTCCCCCATGTATATAGTAATAGTCCGAGTATTTTGTAACGGTAATTAGATCCATTGTATTCCCTTGTTTGAAATTGAGTGGTGTGATATGAATGTGTTTGTCTCTTGTGCATATGGGTAGTGATTTCTCTTTAGACCTCACTCTATTCTAATATCTCCCCTCTAAACCTATCAGATGCCTTCGAGACATGACCCCGGATTTGTCTTCTCGCTCAGTTGATCCAACATCAGAATGCCTTGATGCAGTTGCTAGTCCAGAACCAAGGCAACAACAACAACAACCCGCCTTCACCACCCCTAGTTGACAACTTAGCCCGTTTTCTAAGGTTGAATCCGCCGGTGTTTTCCAGTAGCTCCGAGCCAATTGTTGTTGATGACTGGCTCCGCAGGATTGGAAGGGAGCTGGCCACCGTAGGTTGCACACATGCTGAGAAGGTGCGCTTTGCCGCACACCAACTGGATGGACCCGCAGCCTCATGGTGGGAGAATTATACAGTCACTTTCCTCATAGCAAATGTCACTTGGGATCAGTTTCAGCAAGCTTTCCGCACATCCCATGTCTCAACTGGAGCAATGAGCATGAAGAAGCGTGAGTTTCGCAACTTACGCCAGGGAAATCGTACCGCAGTATGTGGATGATTTTAGTAAGTTAGCTCGTTATGCCCCAGATGATGTGGCCACAGATGCCGCGAAGCAGGAGAAGTTTATCGAAGGGCTAAACGATGAGCTGAGTATGCAGTTGATGGTGGCAACATTTTCTAACTACCAGGAGTTGGTAGATAGGGCTCTTATGATTGAAGGCAAGCAGCAGCAGATAGAGAGCCGCAAAAGGAAGTATGGACAGGGGAAGTACAATTCTGGAGCTCAGCAGAAGCCTCGTTTTACCCCAAACCTGGGAGGACATACCCATCATAACCATGGAGGCCACACTCACAATGGAGGAAGCTCACACAACCATAGTGGCCCTAAGAATGGTAATGGGAATGGAGGAAACAACGGACAAAACCGTTTCAACCCCAGTACACCCGCCAAGAAGGATCTAAGTCACATTACTTGTTTCAAGTGCGGGAAAACTGGACACTACGCCAATGAATGTCCTGAAGCAAAGAATGGACACAGCAATGGAAGCTCTGGGAAGAAGCCCAACCCTTTCACCAGAGGACAAGTGAACCACGTTAACATGGAGGAGGTTGAAGAATAGCCTGACGCAGTGATCGGTAAGTTTTTGATTAAGTCATTTACCACTCTCGTTCTTTTTGACACTGGTGCATCGCATTCATACATATCAAGGGGATTTGTGGACAAGTTTAAGTTGCCAACCCTAGCCCTTAGGTTAACCATGTTAGTAAGCTCGCCAGGAGCAGAGTATATGGCCAGCCGATGGTGTGATTGGTTACCCCTAACCATTGGTAGCTACGTTTTCCCCACAGACCTAGTGATTTTGGAGTCACAAGGATTGGATATAATACTAGGCATGGATTGGTTATCGAAGTATGGAGGAAACATCGATTGTGCTAGTAAGTCAATTTTACTCACTACCCTGGAGGGAAAGAGGATCAAGTATGTATCCAGGCATGCGCCAAGGAGGATCCAAGTAAATTATCTCTCGGGGGTTGTTCAGGAAGAAGTGCCTGTTGTGAAGGATTACCCGAATGTTTTTCCAGAGGAATTACCAGGCATGCCACCCGATCAAGACATAGAGTTTTTGATAGAGCTGTTGCCAGGCACCGGGCCAATATCGAAGAGACCGTATCGGATGCCCGCAAATGATCTGGAGGAAATTAAGAAGCAGATTAAGGAGTTACTGGAGAAAGGTTATATCCGACCAAGTTCATCATCGTGGGGAGCCCCAGTGCTCTTAGTGGAGAAGAAGGATGGATCCTTGAGAATGGTTGTTGATTATCGTGCATTGAATGAAGTGACAATCAAGAACAAGTACCCACTACCAATGATCAATGATTTGTTTGACCAGCTGCAAGGAGCTAAAGTATTCTCCAATATCGATCTTCGATCGGGACACCATCAGTTGAAGATTCGAGAACAGGATATACCCAAGACAGCTTTTACCACAAGGTACGGGTTGTATGAGTACATGGTCATGTCTTTTGGATTGACTAACGCCCCTGCCTATTTTATGAGTATGATGAATAAGGTGTTCATGGAGTTTTTGGATAAGCTTGTTGTGGTGTTCATTGATGACATTTAGGTATACTCGAAGAATGAAGAGGAACACACAGAGCATTTGCGTTTAGTTCTCGAGAAGCTCAGGGAACATCAACTATACGCCAAATTCAACAAATGTGAGTTTTGGTTGAAAGAAGTTGGATTTATTGGACATGTTATATCAGTAGAAGGTATAGCAGTAGACCCTACTAAGGTTCAGTCAGTCACTGAGTGGTTGGCACCCACTTCAGTTGGAGAGATCCGCAATTTTTTAGGACTCGCTAGATATTATAGGAGATTCATTGAGAATTTTTCCAAGATTGCGAAACACATGACAGAGTTGTTGAAGAAGGATACCAAGTTCAAATGGACCGAAGTTTGTGAAGCTAGTTTTCAAGATTTGAAGAAACGTTTGGTTACAGCCCCAGTGCTAATTCTTCCGGATATACGCAAGGATTTCCAAGTGTATTGTGACGCTTCTCGCCTAGGACTTGGAGGTGTACTCATGCAAGATGGAAGAGTTGTTTCATATGCCTCTCGTCAGCTTCGACATCACGAGTTGAATTATGCCACGCATGATTTAGAGTTAGCAGTCGTAGTACATGAGCTCAAGACCTAGAGACATTTTCTTATTGGAAACCGTTGTGATCTACACACGGATCATAAGAGTTTGAAGTACATCTTCACGCAGAAGGAGTTGAATCTCAGGCAGAGGAGATGGTTGGAATTAATAAAGGATTATGATATGAAGTTGCATTATCATCCAGGAAAGGCCAATGTCGTAGCAGACGCTTTGAGCCGGAAGAGTTATGTCAATACCCTCATAAACGGAGGATTACCATAGGAGTTAGTCGACGATCTCAAGGAACTTTGTTTGGAGATAGTTCCAAGAGGTTTTGTGGTGGCAATGGAAGTTCAGTCTACATTATTGGGAAAGATTCGAGAAGCACAAAAGGATGACAAGGAAATTTCTGAGATAAAGGAGAAAATGAGCGAAGGAAAAGCCAAGGGTTTTCGTGAGGATGAGCATGAAACTTTATGGTTTGAGAATCAGGTTTATGTGCCCAATAACACGGAGATTAGGAAGTTAATACTTCAGGAGGCTCATGACTCGCCATACTTGATTCACCCCGGAAACACCAAGATGTATTTGGATTTGAAGGAGCGTTTCTGGTGGACTGGTATGAAGAAGGATATTGCCGAGTATGTAGCAGTATGTGATGTATGTCAGAGAGTGAAGTCAAAACATCAGAAGCCAGCAGGATTACTTTAGCCTATGCCAATACCAGAATGGAAGTGGGACAAGCTTGGCATGGATTTCATCACCGGATTACCCAGGACACGATCAGGATATGACTCTATCTGGGTAGTAGTTGATCGCTTGACCAAAGTGGCTCACTTTATCCCTGTGAAAACCACTTATACGAGCATGAAGTTGGCCAAGATATATATGACCAGGATCGTATGTCTGCATGGAGTTCTGAGGACCATCGTATCAGACAGAGGAACACAGTTTACCTGGAAGTTTTGGAATCAGCTGCACCACACTTTGGGTACCAAGCTAGAGTTCAGTACAACCTTTCACATGCAGACAGATGGATAGACCGAGAGAGTCAATCAGATTCTGGAGGACATGTTGAGAGCTTGCACGCTAGATTATGGATCTTGTTGGGACGATAATTTGCCTTACACAGAGTTCTCATACAACAATAGTTATCAGGCTAGTTTGAAGGTGGCACCTTTCAAAGCTTTGTATGGAAGACGGTGTAGGACACCATTAATGTGGGATGAAGTTGGATACCGTCAGTTGTTTGGACCAGATTTAATCAAGGAATCTGAAGAGAAGGTTAAGTTGATTCATGATAGACTGAAGGTAGCTCAGTCTAGGCAGAAGAGTTACGCCGATACTAAACGCAAGGAGGAGTCTATGAAATCGGAGAGAGCGTATATCCGTGTGTCACCACTGTGAGGAGTTAAACGATTCGGAGTTAAGGGAAAGCTAGCCCCGAGGTTTGTAGGACCATACCGAGTTTTGGAATGTATGGGAGAGGTGGCCTACAAGTTGGAGTTACCCGATGGATTGTCAGGAGTCGTTTCCCAGTTGAAGAAGTGCCATGCTGAGATGGTCGATATTCCTATGAGAGATACAGTGCCCCTGGACGCAATTCAATTGGATAATGAACTAACTTACGAGAAGAAACCAGTCAAGATTCTTGAGTTTGCCAGTCGAGTTACACGCAACAAGGTTATCAAGTTTTGCAAAGTTTAGTGGAGCCACAATATCGAGGATGAAGCCACCTGGGAGCGAGAAGAAGACCTACAGAAAGACAACCCACACCTATTTTCTTGCCAACCCGAATCTCGAGGGCGAGATTCATCTTAAGGGGGGTAGGTTTGTAACATCCCAATTTTCAATTTGGATGTTATACATAGGTCATCATATGCATATCATATTTTATTTGCATTTTTGTTTGTGATCCTAGAAATCTTAAGCAACTCAAGGACCCAAGGAGAGAGTTGGAGGTTTCACATATTTTCATATTTGAATTTTTCTCAAATTTGAAAAAAAAGGATCAATTTGGTTTTAATATTTTCCCTCCATCTATTTCCAATATTAAAAATAAAAGAGAGAAGATAATATGACTTCTTCAAAAGAGAGGAATATTGGAGGAGAAATTTAAAAATCAAATTATATTTTATTTTAATTTTATTTGAATTAGAAAAATATGCATTTTTGAAAATTGCATTTTAGGCCAGAAAAATGTTCACTTTGTTCTAAATATTAGGTTTAGAGGGAGAAAATTGTTTCTGGTATTTTTAGAAAAAAATTTATATTTATTTAGGATTTTTTTCTTCGGACGAATTAAAAAAAACTTTCCGCCCGACTGGGCCGAAGGCCCAGCCGAGCAGGCCGTCCCGCTGCACCGCCGCCTCCCTCCCGAGCGGGAGGAATCCTGCCGCCGCACGGACGCCGAGGAGTCCGGCTCGGACTCCACTCGCGCCGCCCCTCGCCCAAGCAACGCCGACCCCCTCGGCCTTTATAAGGAGCCGCCGCCGCCGCCCCTCTCCTCATCACCAGCCGCCGCACACCTCCACCGCAAGTCGCCGCCGCTAGGAGCCGCCGTCGCCGCTGCTGCGTCGCCTCGCGTCACCGCTGCTGCGTCACCTCGCGCCGCCGCCCCGTGCCGCCGCCCGCACCACCCGCTGCCCCGCCCGATGCAGCGCCGCTGTCCGTCCGAGCCGCCGTCTCGCCGGAAAAACCACTGCTGACCCCGCCGGTTTTTAGGTAAAACCTATATCGGTTTTTTTGGGTTTCGTTGGTTTACTTCGGTTTTCTCGATTTTTCTCGGTTATTTTCCGACCGGTTCTAAGTAACTAACGTTCTTTGTTTAATTCATTTTAACGAACACGTTCGTTCGTTTGGTTCTGTTAGCGAACGTTCGTTCGTAAGTTTTTTTTTGGCCAGGGACCTATCCGCGATTATTTTTATCACATATTAGTCCCTGCTTTTCAAACCTTCGGAACTGTTTGCTCGTTCGTCCAAATCCAGTGAAACCAACGCCAAAATCTTCATCTTGTTCCCCTCTTTCCAGATAATTAACTTGAAAATGATTTTGACAAATTAAAATTTGGTTTCAAGCAGATTTGATTTCGAACTCCTTTTGATCGTAGTTTGAGTTTCATAGCTCCGATTTGATTGATTCTTTTTGCAAATCAAAGCTCTTCAGTTGAACTTCAGTTTGGATCTTTTCTCTTGAGTTTTACCCTTGCATCTTATGCTTGAGTGCTTATGTATGCTATTGTTTGTTCAGGATAGAGTTTCCGGAGTGCGAAGCGTGCTACTACAAGTCACTAGGGTTTTCAGATCGTCAGCAAGGCAAGTAACACTTTGATCATATCCCTTTTATTACCCAGTTTTTATGCATTAGATTCAATCCTCAAACACTGCATGGTTAGGATTTGATTAAGATGTGGGTATTGGGAAGTAGTTGATGAGGTAGAACCTATTGTCTCTATTTCAAACTCTAGGAGTTACTTCTACGTTATGCTTATTCTGCTATGCTATGCTCATAGACGTGGTTTGGTTTGAGAGATCCATGACAGATGTGAGAGTTATCATTTACTAATGGTTGAACTTAAGGTGGCTACTTTAATACACATCTGGGTGGATTGGTTGAGGCACCCTCGAGCACCCAGTGGTTGTCTGGGCACCTGGAGCAATCCAGTCCTGGGATATCCCGGAGTACCCGTGTGATCATCCTATGGAATGCCACCCAGGCTCAAAGGGATCATAAGATTATTCATGCTAGAAACTTCCATGTGCAGCCACATGCCATTATGGGCTCTGGCATAGTTGAGTATGTTGTGTGACCTCTTTCAGTGGTAGGCTAGCAGATGTAGGGGAAAGTAGGTGGTACTGTCTACCCAGAGTAAAGAGTTAATGCTTCTAAAAGACTGTGTCTCGATCATCCGTTTCTCAAACAACATGTAGTGCGAGAAAATCCAACGGAGGAGATCGAGTCTTGTGGGGAAAAGTGCGGAAACCTCTGCAAAGTGTATAAAGTAATCATGGTTAGCCGTGTCCCCGGTTATGGACATTTTGAGTACCTGGTGCTTGAATTATTGATTTGATCTCATCACTTTATTTAATTATTTTGTTGGGTTGATAATTATTAATTGGGATTGAGTTGGAGGAACCTTCTCAATGTTTTTAACAAACTATGTAGTTAAATAAATCTATTCCTTTGTTGTAGGGAAAAACTAGCTTTCTGCAAAATTAACCATAGAGCCTCCACCAGCCAAATATGCATATAGCTATAGCTGTTACATTGTTCATTGCTCTATAGTGTTATTTTGCCAGCATATTCCATGTGCTGACCTACACAGGCTGCAACGTATTATGTTGCAGAGTTTTCAGACGAAGAGTAAGGTGCGCTAGGTCGTTGTCATGCACTCGGCTATGCCGTTGGAGTTGATGGACTCATTTATCTTTGAAGCTTCCATTGTTATCCTATTTAGATGGCCTTCAACAATATTATTGTAATAAGTTCTCTTTTGAGACATTCGATGTAATAAGTGTGTGATTGAACTCTTTTATAAATCCTCGAGTACTGTGTGTGTCAGCATTACTGATCCAGGGATGACACTTATACACAGAGATTTGACCGTCTGAAGTTGGATCGCTACAGTACCCAAACTTGCCTGCCTGCGGCCCACGGCGTGGCTCCACCAGCGGCCTGGTACGACCCATCTTCAGTAGCAACCACTCAAGACCCTCGCAAGGGGCCAAGCCTCGCGAGGCGGACGACACCAATACCTCCTCAGGGGCAGCCTCACTAGGCTGGCTCCTGAGGAGCGGAGATATGAAGGCAGGGGGCACATCGCGAGGTGTGCGTGCCGTGAGCCGTGACGACCAAGGCCAGGTGGGCGCCAGTGGGTGCAGTGCACTAGTATCCTCTTTGGTGCTAAGGAGGCAGGCGCAGGCGAGGAGTCCCGAGGCATCAGGCAAAGGTTTTCATATCGGTGCAATGAGACCAAGACTAGTAGGACGGCAGGACGGAGGTCACCACGGAGCCCACCGCAGCGTCACCACCAGAGCCTTCGGCAGGTGAAGACCACCTTTTGTCAGTAAAACTTGTACTAGTTGTCTCCCTTCAAAATTGGCCGTTGTGGGATCCCTTCTCGCCTAACATTTGGGAAGAGGACCAGGGCCTCTATAAATAGGACTAGCCACCACCATAGAAGGGGACGGATCATTCAGACCGCTCTCACACACACCAGCTCATCGAGCTCAAGAACACCTCTCCTCAGGAGGTTGTTCATACCTTGTACTTGTTCATCCTCAACCTACAAGGCAATCCACCACACCACACTGGAGTAGGGTATTACACCACAACGGTGGCCAGAACCTGTCGGATTTTGGGTTCCGACAGACCCTTGAGGTTCGAGCACTGGGGTGCGCGCGGAGATCTCTCCCCTACCGATCTACGTCCTATCCTCCCGTGCGAACTAAGATGGAAACGATGAACAACACAAGGGACATGAGATTTATACTGGTTCGGGCCACCGTTGTGGTGTAATACCCTACTCTAGTGTGTGGTGTGGTGGATTGCCTCGGGGGCTGATGATGAACAGTACAGAGGAAGAACAGCCTCGCGAGAGGGGTTCTTGAGCTGGTGCGATGAGTTCTACTTGGTCTCCAGATGCCTCTACTCTGTGATGGCTAGCTCTATTTATAGAGGCCCTGGGCCTCTCCCCGAAATAATTGAGCAGGAAGGGCGCCAACAATTGGCCATTTTGAAGGGGAACATCTAGTACAAGTTATCCTGACCAAAGGTGGTCTTCGGCTGCCAAAAGCTCTGGTGGTGACGCCGTCTTGGGCTCCACGGTGACCTCCGTTCGGCCGTCCGGCTGGTCTTGGTCTCGTTGCACTGGAATGGTAACCTTTGCCTGATGCCTTGGCCTGCGCTTGCCTCCTTTGAACCAAAGGGGAAACAAGGACTCTGCACAGGCCGACGCCCGCCTGGTCTTGATCGTCATGGCTTGCCTCACTGGATCCTCGCGAGGTACCCTTGCATTGATCTCTCCGCCTCCTCGCGAGCCTGCCTGATGAGGCCGCTCCCGAGGAAGTTCTCTGTCGTCTGCCCCGCGAGGCTTGGCCCCTCGCGAGGGTCTTGAGCTTGTGTTGATGAAGATGGGCCGCGGTGGTCCCCCACTTGAGCCACGCCGCAGGCCGCAGGTAGGCAAGTCTGGGGACCCCCATTCCCAGAACGCCGACAGAACCAGTATAAACTCTCGTGTCTCTTGTCCTTGGGTCCGGCAAGCTAGGCCTTGAGATCGTTGCGAGAGCGAGCTAGGGAGAGAGAGTTCTTCGTGCGCACCCCAGTGTTCGAACCTCAAGGGTTTGCCGGAACCCAGAGTCCGAAACAAACCTCCAGAACAGAACCTATATCGGGAGTTCCGCCGCCGCAAGCCTCTGTAGCCACCAAAAACCAATTGGCACCCTGCCGGAGGGGGAAATCATCACCGGTGGCCATCTTCATCATCCCGGCGCTCTCCATGACGAGGAGGGAGTAGTTCACCCTCGGGGCTGAGGGTATGTACCAGTAGCTATGTGTTTTATCTCTCTCTCTCTCTCTCTCTCTCACTCTCTCCTGTTCTTGATACAACATGATCTTGATGTACCACAAGCTTTGCTATTCTAGTTGGATCTTATGATGTTTCTCCTCCTCTACCTTCTTGTAATGGATTGAGTTTTCCCTTTGAAGTTATCTTATCGGATTGAGTCTTTAAGGATTTGATAACACTTGATGTATGTCTTGCATGTGCTTATATGTGGTGACAATGGGATATTCACGTGATCTACTTGATGTATGTTTTGGTGATCAACTTGTGGGTTCTGTGACCTTGTGAACTTATGCATAGGGGTTGGCACACGTTTTTGTCTTGACTTTCCTGTTGAAACTTTGGGGCACTCATTGAAGTTCTTTGTGTTGGTTTGAATAGATGAATCTGAGATTGTGTGATGCGTATCATATAATCAAACCCGTGGATACTTGTGGTAACATTGGAGTATCTAGGTGACATTAGGGTTTTGGTTGATGTGTATCTTAAGGTGTTATTTTAGTATGAACTCTAGGGCTGTTTGTGACACTTATAGGAATAGCCGAATAGATTGATCAGAAGAAGTAATTTTGAGATGGTTTCGTACCCTACAATAATCTCTTCGTTTGTTCTCTGCTATTAACGACTTTGGAGTGGCTCTTTGTTGCACGTTGAGGGATTGTTATATGATCTAATTATGTTATCATTGTTGAGGGAACTTGCACTAGTGAAAGTATGAACCCTATGCCTTGTTTCTAAGCATTGCAATACCGTTTTCGCTCACTTTTACCTCTTGCTACCTTGCTGTTTTTATATTTTTCAGATTACAAAAATCTATATCTACCATCCATATTGCACTTGTATCACCATATCTTCGCTGAACTAAGTGCACCTATACAATTTACCATTGTATTGGGTGTGTTGGGGACACAAGAAACTCTTGGTTATTTGGTTGCAGGGTTGTTTGAGAGAGACCATCTTCATCCTACGCCTCCCACGGATTGATAAACCTTAGGTCATCCACTTGAGGGAAATTTTCTACTGTCCTTCAAAACTCTGCGCTTGGAGGCCCAACACGAGTCTACAAGAAGAAGGTTGCATAGTAGACATCAAGCTCTTTTCTGGCGCCGTTGCGGGTATATCTTTAGATCTTGCAATCGAATCTTTTAGTTTCTTATTTTATCACTAGTTTAGTCTATAGAAGAAAACTACAAAAAATGGAATTGAAGTTGCCTCATATGCTTCATCTTTTTAATGTCTTTCATGAAAATGATGGAAAGGAAAATTGTGCTCGATTGCTAGAAGAAGAAGTCAATAAAATGTTTGGCACTAAATATTTGTATGGTGAGCATGATTGCAATGTTGTTAGTATGAATTCCTTGAATATCCATGATGCTAATGATATGCAAAGCCACAAGCTTGGGGATGCTATGTTTGATGAAGATGATATTTTTTGTCCCCCAAGTTTTGATGAGCAAATTTATTATGATGATAGCATGCCTCCTATTTATGACGATTATATTGATGAAAGTGGGTTTGGAAGAGTGTCAACTCTAGGTACTAATGATCCCACTATTTTGGAGGGTGTTGAATCTTTTCATAATATTGATAAAAGTGGATTTGGAGAGGTCATGACTTTATTTAGTAATTAATCCACTATTTCGGAAGAGGTTTCAATTGATTTTGATGAGAACAAAGTTGCTACTTATGACGATTATTGTGATTACACTTATTTTATAAAAAGTAGTGATGATTATATTTATAAGACTTGTCATGATTATGATTTCCCTTTTTCTGAACATTACTCTTTTAATGTGGAAACAATTTATAGTATTCAATTTATTTTATATTATTACAATATGTAAAAGCATAAGTTCCTCTCTCATAATAATTTTTAGTAGCATCATGAATGAATTCAGCAATATAACCATCACATAAAGCATTCATTTCATGATCCACAAGCATAGAAATTTTATGTGAGCATCATTGAAATCATCATGCCTAGCTAGAAAGGCATTAAAGAAAAGCGCTTGTTGGGAGACAACCCAACATTTATACCTACACTTTTGGTGTGTTCACATGATTAAGCTACTGTAGTAATCATGTTTTATATCTTTTGTTTCAATAAAGTGCCAAGTAAAGCCTTTGGGATGGTCTATGGTTATAGTTTTTTGATCTTGCTGAAAGACAGAAACTTTTGTGCTCATCGCCAGAATTTTAGTAATTCACAGAAACGTGCTTTTGATATGATTTTTTTACACAAGATTGATATAAAAAATTCCTAGATTTTCCTAATTGTTCAGAATTTTTGGAGCTACAGAAGTATGATTTCAGTTCAAATCTTTACAGACTGTTCTGTTCTTGACAGATTCTATTTTCGATGCATAGTTTGCTTGTTTTCTAGTTCCATGGCTTATATTGATGAATATAAATAGTAGAAATGATAGGGTACAGTAGCCATCATGTGAGAAAAATTATGAATCTTGTCTTGGCAGTACCAAAGTGAATGATTTGTTTTATTATACTAACGGAGCTTATGAGTTTTCTATTGAGCTTTGTGTTGTGAAGTTTTCAAGTTTTGGGTAAAGTTTTGATGGACTACGGAATAAGGAGTGGAAAGGGCCTAAGCTTGGGGATTCCCAAGGCCCCCCAATGTAACATTCAAGGACAACCAAGAGCCTAAGCTTGGGGATGCCCCGGATGGCATCCCCTCCTTTGTCTTCATTCATCGATAACCTTACTTGGAACTATATTTTTATTCACCACATGATATGCGTTTTGCTTGGAGTGTCATCTTATTTTATTAGGATTTGCTTGCTGTTATTTATAGTAATGTTTTGCATCTTTTAGTTCAATAAAAAGGTCAAGTATATCCTTTACCATGCTTATTTTTCAAGTCCATATGTTGTTGTTTTAAAAACAGAAAGTTTGCTGTTATGCTTTGAATATTTGTGAATAGTCAGAACATGATAAAATCTTGAATTTTTTACACAATGAGCAAAAAACAAATTTTATACAGTGTGGTAAAATTTCAAAATTTTTGGAGTTAGGGAAGTATGATTCCTCTAGCATTCTTTACAGACTGTTCTGTTTAGACAGATTGCTGTTATGTTTGCATTGTTTGCATATGTTTGCTTGTTTAATGATTCTATTTGAGGATAGGACTATTAAATATGAAGAGGCATTTAGTATGCAGTATCAAATAATAGTTTTAGTGATTTTCTACACTAGAGAATGATAAGGTTTTTGCATGGATTTATACTAACCTATCTCATGAGTTCTTGTTGAGTTTTGTGTGGATGAAGTTTTCAAGATTTAGGGAAACCGCAATATGAAAGGAATTAAGGAGACACAAAAGCTCAAGCTTGGGGATTCCCAAGGCATCCTAAGTTAATATTTCAAGAAGTCACAAGCATCTAAGCTTGGGGATGCCCTAGTAGGCATCCCACCTTTTTTCTTCAACAACTATCGGTCAGTTTTGGTTGAGCCTAAGCTTTTGCTTCTTCACATGATATGTGATATCCTTGCAATGTCATTTTTTTGCTTGCTATTTGAATAATATCCCAAGATCTAAAATTCCTAAATGTTAGAGAGTCTTCACATAGTTACATAATTATTCGACTGCTCATTGATCTTCACCTATATCTTTTGGAGTAGTTTGTCCTTTGTTCTAGTACTTCACTTATATCTTTTTAGAGCACGGGGATAGTTTTATTTTGAAGAAATTGATGAACTCTCATGCTTCACTTATATTGTTTTGAGAGTCTTAAACAGTGTGGTAATTTGCTTTGGTTATGAATTTAGTCCTAATATGATGGGCATCCAAGAGGGATATAATAAAAACTTTCATATAAAGTGCATTGAATACTATGAGAAGTTTGATTCCTTATGATTGTTTTGAGATATGAAGATGGTGATATTAGAGTCATGCTAGTGAGTAGTTGTGAATTTGAGAAATACTTGTGTTAAGGTTTGTGAGTTCCGTAGCATGCACGTATGGTGAACCGTTATGTGATGAAGTCAGAGCATGATTTATTCATTGACTGTCTTCCTTATGAGTGGCGGTCGGGGATGAGCGATGGTCTTTTCCTACCAATCTATCCCCTAGGAGCATGCGTGTAGTAATTTGTTTCGATGACTAATAGATTTTTGCAATAAGTATATGAGTTGTTTATGACTAATGTTGAGTCCATGGATTATACGCACTCTCACCCTTCCACCATTGCTAGCCTCTCTTATGCCGCGTAACTTTCGCCGGTACCATACACCCACCATATACCTTCCTCAAAACAGCCACCATACTTACCTATTATGGCATTTCCATAGCCATTCCGAGATATATTGCCATGCAACTTTCCACCGTTCCGTTTATTACGACACATTCCATCATTGTCATATTACTTTGCATGATCATGTAGTTGACATCGTATTTGTGGCAAAGCCACTGTTCATAATTCTTTCGTACATATCACTCTTGATTCATTGCACATCCTGGTACACCGCCGGAGGCATTCTTATAGAGTCATATTTTGTTCTAAGTATCGAGTTGTAATTCTTGAGTTGTAAAGTAAATAAAAGTGTGATGATCATCATTATTAGAGCATTGTCCCATGTGAGGAAAGGATGATGGAGACTATGCACTGGTACGCGTCGGTGCTATACAAACGGTTTTTAACCCCTTTCCGCGACGGCATTTGGAACCGTCGCCAATTGAGTGTGGGTAATAGGGGGGTCCTTCCCACACGACCCAGAAACCATCGGGGATAGGGAGCCAAGATGCATATACAGTACTCCTACTCGTTTGTGCTCGCATTGCCATCGCAGTTAGTATTCTGTGGTGCTACGTTTACGATGCACGATCCATCACAAATGGTTCACTATTATAGAACGTGTATGATAAGCATACAATCACACACATTCGCTTGTCCCAAACCGTATGCAATAACTAATTAAGAAGATTAGCTAATCGTCGTACGAGTGTCGGATAGGATTATGAAACGTCAGACCGTCGTAACATCATCGTACACGACAAATATAGCACATGTTATTCTGTGGTGCAACATTTACGATGCATACTTCATCAGAAACAGTTCATGGTTGTGAATCATGTACGATAAGGTAACTATCCCAAACGTTTAGTTTGCCCACACAGTTTGTGATATTGTTGGACATCGACATGCTTTGCAAACGGCAACTATGTGCATACTTGCACGCGTTTCCTCTCTATGAACCGTCTCGGATTATGGTGTATATTGCAAACATTCGTGTTTCACCAACCGTGTGTGCCGTAATGACCTGGAGAGCGTAACTTCACCGTAATTTAATTGTTGCTATTTCAAATAGTACCGGATTTGAATTTGAATGTATGTTATAGCTTTATTCATATCCATCAGGTTCAAACAACCAATGCATTATTCGATTCATAGCTACATATGTTCAAGAATTACATAAGAACCAAATAAAGAATGATGAACCACAGTTGTATACTTGTACTATTAAAGACGGTAAAGAAAGAGGTGAAATACATTCTGGTTGCTGAACAAGGTGAAGCAGAATGCCCATATTGTACCCTCCTCCATGCAAAAGGCATGCACGACTCTAGTCCAACCCCTTGTGATGGCCGACCGCCCATCCTTCACGGTCTTCATGTAAACATCTAGATAATCATTGTGTTCTAGTAGAAATACTTTAACCTTTGCATGCCCACCAATCATGTAGTTTGAGAGGTAATCTTGACTAAACTGCTTTGGCAACCACTGCAAAGGAAAAAGATTCAGACATTGTCATCTAACACAAGTCACTATGGGCAGTAAAAAGAAGGCTGCAGAGTTCTTACTTACCATCCTGCAGTTCGCTGTTGTCTTGGATAAAGTGTAAACAAATAGTTTAATTGCCATCTTTGGACCCATTTTACTAACAATCTTTATCAGCTTCCTCACTTGATGCTGGTTCATCGATATCTCATTGCCCCATACGCAGAAAGGGTCGAAGCGCGGATCTTTACCAATCACATATGTACCTAAAAGCACCAAGTTAATATTAGAAGCTAAACAACAATTGCACAATGATGTAGTACAACACTCTTTTATAATATCTTATAACATCCAATATACTCACATATTAGATGAATTAACATCTTATATTATGGGACGGAAGGAGTTTATTGCATTCTTACAAATTATCGGTTGGTTAACTGCTGTTGTATCCATGGGTTACAATTTGTTCGAGCTAGTTAGGGCTCAAATAGCCCTAAAGTATATCTAAACATGAGGGCTAGTTTGAGCTAGTTGCATCTATAACCCACCCAAAAAAACTATCCAACCTAAGAGGTGCTAATTGGTGCTAGTTCTCCTAGTGCATTTATTGTCAATCTTACCCTGCCATCCAAACAACTCTTTGGATGGAGTTAGTTCAGGGTTAGTCATGAGCTAGAAACTAACTCTAACCTCTAGCTAAGTTGAGTATCCAAACAGGGTTGTGTTGTTGTTGTTGTTGTTGTTGTTGTTGTTGTTGTTGTTGTTGTTGTTGTTGTTGTTGTTGTTGTTGTTGTTGCTGCTGCTGCTCTTCTACGTATATCTAGACATCATCAGAACATTAATGTAACACTCTTCCTTGTTGCTATCTAGCCTAGGATTGCATATTTAGACATTAAGTACAGTGCATGTTGCTATGTAGCCTCAGATATATTACATATGGCCCTAGTTAACCTAACGGTAAATGGGTTGCAGATATATTCAGTTAAAAGTCCGATTCACCGATTAGTCCCTTATTAACCCCCGACCTATATGGTACCAGCTACCGATATCCTGAACAGTGAGCATATATAAGCCATGGGATGTAACTAACCTCAATGGAAAACAGCAGTCGTTCCCAAAATGTCCTGTGTAGGTACATCGAGAAGCATGTTAAGCACAACAGGCTAAACATCAACCAAAATTATCCATGGCAGACAAAATAATCTCCAAAAGATAGCTTCGGTGTGCAGGTTTAAGCATGCTAGTAAAGCAAAACAAGTGGAAAGGTGTGTTAACTGCAACAGGCCTAACATTTAACAACAAGCAAACATAGTCATTCAAACTGGTATTGTGCCGGTCTAAGTACACTGGTTATTGTTAAATAAAAATGGAAAGGCGTGTTAAATACAAGATGCAGCAACCAAATGTAGTCATTCATAGTGGTATTGTTGAAACTGGTACTGATGAAATTGAACTGCACAGTTCATACTTGCACATGTAGAACATCACGTTGTGAATAACTGGAATAGACAAGGCATACTACAAACAACCAAAGATAGCATTTGAAACTGGACATATGCTAACTACAAACAACTGAACAATCAAAAAAACTTTAAAAGAGGCATATGCTAGCTATAATAGGCTTAACAGTAAGTAAATATATGCATTCCTATCGGTATGTTTAAAACTGGATTGATGAAATGTATTGCACAGTAAATAATTGTACATATAGAGCATCACAATGTGAACAACTGAAATAAACAAGGCATACTGCAAACAACCAGATATAGCAACTAAAATTGGACATATTCTCACTACACTACAAAAGGGACTCGACAAAAAAAATCATGGTTTTCCCCCTGTGAAGAGGCATGGCAAAACAAATCATGGGTTTCCTCACTTGTCACAGATAGGCTCGTTCCCATGGAAAGAGCATGGACCCTGTATGCGCTCCATGTTGTCACAGATAGGCTCCTTCCCCTTGGAAGAGCATGGCTTTAGGGTGCCCTCCCTGATGTCGCAGACGGGCGCTTTCCCCATGGAAGAGCAGATGGGCTCTTTCCCCTTGGAAGAGCCGGAGAGGGTGCCCTCCTCATGGTCGCCGTCGATGAGGTCTGACTTGGAAATTGTGGATCCCAAGCCAGCATCACAGAACGTGCCCTTCAGAAATGACAAAAGGGGCTCGATGGCGATATAGGATGGCAAATTGTTGACAGTGAGCCAGAGGAGATCAGCGGTGGGGCCATGGATGAGATCGACGGCAGTTAAATCAAGGGGTTGGGGGTGGCCACTTAACCTGTGACATAGCTTGCCTCAGGCCATCTCTGTCGATGACCTCGATGTCGTAGCCAGTGGCCGAGACATACCCGCATACTCTAGCCTGCTGCTTGAGTGCCTACCGCCAGTAATGGTCGTCAGCTTCCTCGGCGACGTCGGGCGAAGAGACCACGATACACCTTTTTTGGGCCAGTCGCTCCTCGAGCTCCACGGGAAGTGTAGCCAGGCTTAGGATGCGATGCTCTAGAGTGGGGGATGGGGATATGTGGGAAAGGGGCGTTTGCCAGGCGTCATCTAAGAAATTCAGGGCGGCCTGGGTATGGAGATCGGTGGGTAAGCTGCACGGGCAAACTAGCAGATGTTGACAATGGAGGCCTTGCGGCGGCGGCGGGGACCTTGCTAGGGTTTCGAGTGAGGGAGGGGGGGGGGTGTGCGCACGCACATGCCCGAGGAGGTTTTGGTGTGTGTGTGTGGAGGGGGGCGGGGGGTGTGTTTGAGGAAATGACGCGGGTACTAAAAATTTTACTACGTGAGAGTCAAACGCGGGGGTGAAATGCCGGGGCTATTGAAAATCTTGATGATGGTGCATCGCACACGGTCCGGAGATAACAACCGTGTTTTATGAAATATAAAAACCCTCGAGGCGGACATATATTTTGGAGGGATGCAGGCATGATTGGGAACAAGAAACATCACACACGGTCGAAACACAATAACCGTGTGTTATCAAACAGAAAAAAGCTATAGGCGGGTAGATATTTTTGAGAGGGGAAGCCTCGTGGAGACCAATGCACACGGTTAGTTTGAGTGAATCGTGTCTGCTGCATCATCCAACTTGTCTAATGTTGATAAATTTGGCGAAAAATGACGTGGGAGAGGGTCAGAACACGAACACACTTGCATGTGGACCAAATTTATGTATGAAAATGGTGGTTTGATTTTCAAATACCAAATGCAACTTCGATGTGGCACCTATCTCGCAAAGCACACGGTATTGCTTGCCCCCACCCCCCTCGTGTCGGCACGAAGGTAATCCTAAGCTATGAATGCATGCCCCCTCCACCCCCAACCGAGGTTCACCTAGCAAAGTGCGAAGTAGCTAGCAGCCCCCCTCCCTCGTGTCGGTACAAAGGGAATCCTAAGCTATGAATGCATGCCCCCCCAACTGAGGTTCACCTAGCAAAGTGCGAAGTAGCTAGCAGCCCCCCTCGTGTCGGCACAAAGGGAATCCTAAGCTATGAATGCATGCCCCCCAACTGAGGTTCACCTAGCAAAGTGCGAAGTAGCAGCCCCCCCCCCCCCCACTTTCAGTCGGCGGGCCAGAGAGGCATATCTCACCAAGATGGATCTTAAAATGGACCAAGAATAATCCACCTTGGTCGTACAACCTCTCTCTTGTTGTTGATCAAAGTGATGGCCATCCATGCGCCCAGGAGATGGGCTAGCTCGCCAATAACCACGCAAGTAGCTAGTCCTCGAAGACAACCACTGCATGCATGTGGCCCAAACATATGTATGGAGAGGTGTGTTTTTTAGTACACAATGGAACAACTTTGATGTGGCACCATGATTCCAAACTAGAAATCCCCACGCTGAGTGAGGGTTAGGTTGATGATGCATATGTATGTTACACCACACTTTAAGCCAAGGATGGGGATTCATGCATGCGTGCATAGTATATGTGCTCAAACATAATTAGGTCTGAATCTCACCATGACCTATACTACGATAACACGAACCAAATGAAGAATCCGCCATGGTAACCTATCTTGTTGTCGGTTAAGGTGATCATGGATGTCTACGCGGGCCCACGAATATATAGGCTTGTCGTCGATAATCACACGAGGGAGTGTACCGTTCAAAGGCAACCACTACATGCATATGTATGGAGGTGATGCATGCATGCTTGAATACCATTTCACAACATTGATGTGGCGCGTGCATCGAAAGTCATATACTCCCCACACAGAGCGAGATCGGTTCATGATGTGTCGTTGTACTAGCCACTTTGACTCGATGGGAGGGATTCATGCGTACACATGCATGTGTTTGTGCTCAAACTGTATCATGCATGTCATCCCAGAGCATGACCTATATATATATCATATTACAAGCAAAAAATCCCCTCCTAAGTAAAATTAACCTCTCTCGTTGTTAGGCAAAAAGTAGTGATCGACCAAGCTGGCCCACAAATGGAAAGCATCGATATCGGTAATAACCGCTTAAGTGGGTGCGAGAGGACAACCACCGTCGCTTTGCATGTGGGCCAAACATATATATGTTGAATACCCAAAATGCACAACTTTGATGTGCCACATGCCTCAAAAACTGTAAACCATGCACCCACACAGAGCGAGGTTCATGAAGCGTACTACATATGATAGTCCCATTCCCCCCTCTTCGACGCATACTATGTGCTCCTACCGTAATACGTACAACCCAAAAAGAATCCTCATCGATGGTGAAATTAATTAACCACTCTCGATGTAGGTCAAAGTGATGCATGCATGCATTGACGTGGCCTCGTGGGCCCACATATGGAAGCATCACACGTGAGTATCCTAGCTAGGATAACCACTGCGTGCATGCATGTGGCCCAAAGAGATGTTGTGTGATGTTTGAATAGCCAATTTCACAATTTTGATGTGGCACGTGCCTCGAAAACCGAAAAGTCCCGACACTGAGTGAGGTGTACTTGTTCACGGACGCGTACCTAGCCAGGCAAGCGATTTGCATCTCATCCCCCAGAAGGATGGCGAATGCTTGCGCAAATACATACAGAGATTCAGACATGTGCAGTACAACATCCCAGATGTTCATCTCGCCGCTGTCATCAGCGCGTTCCATCAGAACATGCGCAACCGCAAGACGTGTGAAGAGCTGGCGATGAACAAGGTTAGAGATGTTGCCGAGCTTTATGTTTTGCCGACAGATGTGCTCAGGCTGAAGAAGGAAGGAAGTACCCCGGCGAAGATGCCGGCACAGGAAGTGACTTTGGATACGAGGACGTCGTCGCCCCGGCAAAGAAGGGCCGACGGCACAACAGGAAGTGCAAGGGCAAGACCGTGCTTGCCGTCGAGGAATCCGACAACCCCGGCACCGCCAAGAAGGCCAAGGTTGATGACCCCAACAAGGAGATTGCTGGGTGCGCCACCTGCCAGGCCTTGGCGGCTGCCGACAAGCCGGAGGGATCCGACAAGCAATACTGTAAGATCCATCGCACCAAGGGCCATGACCTCCAGAACTGCCGGCAAATTGAGCAGCTTGTGGAGAGGAAGAAAGCTGAGTATGAAAGACGAGACAAAGAGAAGGGCCAGGATGGTGCTGACGGGTCCGACAAGAAGTGCGGCTGCCGAGGGGGGTGCCGCGGCAAGAAAAAGCAACAAGAGAGGCCTGCTTGGAGCCGCGACAAGAAAGAAGGAGATGATGACCATGAAGAGGACGACGAGTACAAGGAGCACGAGTTTCAAAAAGCCATAGAAGCCATGTGCATCGATGGTGGCGCCTCGTTGCATTCTTCTTACTACCAACTTAAACAATGGGCGCGTGAGATCAATGCGACGGAGCCATCGATCGATGCCCAGAAGCCACTGAAATGGTCCAACATGCCTATCATTTTTTACATCGAGGATCAACCTGATCGCACAACCGTGGTCGGGTGCTTGCCATTGTTGGTTTCCCTAACAATTCGTAACCTCAAAGTGACGAAAATGTTAGTGGACGGCGGAGATGGTCTGAACTTGATCTCGCCCAAGGTGATTAAGAGGTTGCAAATCCCTGATGGAGATCTCGAAGAGACGGGCACGTTTCAAGGGATCAATCCAGGGAGAAGCAAGCCCAAGGGTAAGATTACACTGCCAGTTACATTTGGTGGTGAGCTGAACTATAGGACAGAGAAGATCGTTTTTTATGTCGCCAAGATCCCATTGCCATATAACGGGATCCTTGGCCATCGAGCACTGGCCAAGTTTATGGCAGCGTCACACTACGTGTACAACACGCTGAAGATGCCCGGCCCGATGAGCATCATCACAGTCAGCTCCAATAAGAAAGATGCGCTCATCTGTGACAACCAACTCTACTGGGAAGCGGTTGTGGCACCTGCCGCCAAGGCATTTTCTCCTGCCACTGGAGCTCCCTTGGCGAATAAGACCGGCAAGACCTCAGTCACCGGCAAGACCACTGGCCCCGGCAAGGGCTCTTGCACCCACTCCGGAAAGCATGCCTCCTCGGGGTGCTGCGTTCTCACTGAGGACGTGCCAGAGAGCTCCACTGGCAAGAGCAAGAAATCCAAGGCAGCGCCACCAGAGACCAAGAAGGTGCCCGTCAAGGAGGACGGCACGGGCGGAGCTTTCACTATAAGCTCCACCTGCGACAGCAAATAGGAAAGCACGCTCGTCGCCTTCTTGCGGGAGAATATCGATGTGTTTGCATGGCAAGCATCTTCCATCCCCGGCGTTCCCAGGGAGGTGATTGAGCACCACCTTGCTGTCTGTCCTCATGCGCGGCCCGTCAAGCAGAAGGTCAGGAAGCAAGCTTTGGAGCGGCAAGATTTTATCATCGAAGAGATTAGGAAGTTGGAAGCGGCAGGTCTGGTCAGAGGAGTGCTCCACCCAACATGGTTGGCCAATCCGGCGGTGGTGTGCAAGGCAAACGGGAAATGGAGGCTATGCATTGATTATACAGATATCAATAAAGCCTGTCTGAAGGATCATTTCCCTTTGCTGCGGATTGACCAGATCATGGACTCCACTACCGGGTGCGACTTGCTGTCTTCCTTGACGCCTACTCAGGATACCACCAAATCTTCATGACGAAGGAGGATGAAGAGAAGACCACGTTTATCACCCCATGTGGTACGTATTGTTTTATACGAATGCCTTTCGGGTTGAAAAGTGTTGGTTCGACGTTTGCAAGAGCACTTCAGATTGGTTTTGAGCCCCAGCTGCATAGAAATATGTAAGCATATATGTATGACATAGTGGTCAAAACCAAGGACAAGGCAACACTCGTGCAAGATTTGGAAGAAACATTTGCAAATCTGCTCAAGATCAACCTCAAGCTCAACCCTGAGAAGTGTGTGTTCGGGGTCCCATCCGGCAAACTTCTCGGGTTCTTTGTGTCTCAGCGTGGGATTGAAGCAAATCCCGACAAGATCAAGGCGATTGAGCAAATTGAAGCACCAAGACGTGTCAAAGATGTGCGCCGACTTGCCGGCTGTGTTGCTGCTCTGAGTAGGTTCATCTCCAAATCTGCTGAGCGCGCCCTCCCCTTTTTCAAGATTTTGAAAAAGGCAGGACCAATGAAATGGACTCCAAAGGCCGAGGCAGCGCTGCAAGATTTGAAGAGGTACCTCTCCTCTACGCCAATACTAGTCGCGCCCAAACCGCAAGAGCTGTTGCTGCTGTATCTAGCGACAACAAATCAAGTGGTCAGCGTTGTGCGCTAGTGCTGCAGAGGGAAGTTGATGAAGAAGCAATAGCAGTGGCGAGATCATTGGATGACGAGCCAGAGGCCTCCTTGGTAGGGCCTGGTGCTGGCAAGGCAGGACCCCCGGCAGAGTCTGGTCCCGACAGGGTGGAGTCTGGTGTCGGCAAGGCAGGATCTGTGCAAGCAAACGAAGTGATACAGAAGAAGAAGATGATGTAGCACCCGGTTTATTTTGTCAGCTCCCTCTTGTAGGGGGCTAGGTCAAGATACTCTGGTGTGCAGAAGTTGCTCTTCGGCCTCCTTATGGCCACGAGGAAGTTGCATCATTATTTTCAAGCACATGAGATCAACGTCATCACTCGCTTCCCATTGCAACAGATCTTGCACGACCCAGATGCAACCGGAAGGATTGTGGAGTGGGCATTGGAACCATCAAGCTTTGGTCTCAGGTTTGAAAGCACTTCGACAATCCAGAGCAGATCCTTGGCAGAGTTCATTGCATAATGGACCTCAACGCCTGACGAAGAAATTCAAGAGACCACTCTCCCCGGCAAGGAAACGAGCCGCGACTGAATCATGTACTTTGATGGGGCTTTTTTGCTGCAAGGTGCCGGTGCTGGTGTGTTGCTTGTCGCACCAACCAGAGAGCGCCTCAAGTATGTGGATGTGGTCCAAATGCGCTTTCCCCAGGAGAGATCGACAAACAACACTGCAGAGTATGAGGGACTGCTTGCCGGTCTCAGGATCGCGCCAGACCTTGGGATCAGAAAGTTGATCGTCCGTGGAGATTCACAACTTGTAGTGAAGCAAGTAAACAAGGATTATCAGAGCCTGTTGATGGAAGCTTGTGTAGATGAAGTGAGGAAGTTGGAAGAGCGTTTCGATAGTCTACCAGCAGAGCATGTTCCTCGAGCAGAGAACAGCATGCTCACGACCTGGCAAAACGTGCTGCCCTCAAGTTACCTGTGGAACCAGGGACCTTTGTGCTCTGATTAACTCAGCCATCCGTTGAACCATCAGTAGAACAGAATAAGCGAAGGAAATTAGGCCCCGGCAAGTACTTTCCCGCCGAGCTCCCAGAAGCTGCCGGCGAGGGAGTTGCCGGGGATGCCAAGCTTGCCGAGGAGCGACAGGCTCCGGCAGGGCCTCAAGCCCTCGCCGTAGAGACAACTGCTCCCACGGCAGAAGGCATGCCTTTAGTCCTTGTCATCAAGCCTTAGGCTTCGGCATGGGCACAACACACCGTTTGGTTCCTCCAAACAGGGAACTCCCTGAGGAACAGGAAGAAGCAGAGAAAGTAGCCCGTTGGTCTAGCATGTACCAGTTTGTGGACGATGTCATGTACAGGAAAAGACCGAACAACGTGAAATTGAAGTGCATCCCTCGGGACGACGGGCTGGAGCTGTTGGCAGAGATACATGGAGGCATATGTGGCTCTCACATAGGATCAAGAGCTCTTACCGACAAAGCATTCCAGCAAGGTTTCTTTTGGCCCACTTCTCTCCAGGATGCAACTGCACTGGTAACCAAGTGTGAAGCATGTCAGTTCCATTCAAAGAAGCTCCATCAGCCAGCTCAAGCTCTTCAGACGATCCCTCTTTCCTAGCCATTTTCGTTCTGGGGGCTCGACATACTAGGCCCCTTTCCCATGCTGTCGGGGGCTTTGAGTACTTGTACATCGCAATCGACAAGTTCACAAAGTGGCCAGAAGTGGAAACAGTGAGAAAGGTGATAGCACAGTCAGTCGTCAAGTTCTTCAAGGGACTAGTTTGCCATTTTGGTGTGCCAAATAGAGTCATCACCGACAAGGACACGCAGTTCACGAGTCGCACCTTCATGCAGTACATCCAGGACCTCGGCAACAAAATCTATTTTGCTTCTGTTGCACATCCGCGAAGCAATGGCCAGGCGGAAAGGGAAAATGCTGAAGTGCCGCAGGGCCTCAAAACAAGAACTTTTGACAGGCTGCAGAAGCGCGGAAGACGCTGGATTGATGAGTTGCCGACGGTTCTTTGGTCAATCAGGACGACACCGAATCGAGCCACCGGCCAGACGCCCTTCTCCCTCGTATACGGGGCAGAAGCAGTTCTCTCCACAGAACTCATATACGGATCACCTTGAGTGCTCACTTATGATGAGCTTGAGCAAGAGCAATTCCGGCAAGATGATGCCACACTCCTTGAGGAGGATCGTCTTCAGGCTGCTGTGAGAGCTGCGTGCTACCAGCAAGCCTTGCCCCGCTACCATAGCCGCAAGGTTCACGCCCGAAGCCTTGAGGAAGGCGACCTTGTTATTCAGCGTGTTCAGTCGGCCAAGAACTCCAACAAGTTGACGCCAAAGTGGGAAGGCCCTTATCGGGTAATATGAGTCACCAGGCCTGGAGCAGTCTGCCTGGAGACCGAAGATGGCATTCCAGTGAGCAACTCCTAGAATATCAAACATCTTCGCAAGTTTTACCCGTGTGCAAGGAACCCCCTTTTGTACTAGCCTTGGCGGCAAGGCATGTAATCCTATGTACAGAGCCAGGCGCAGACCCTGTGCATAGTTGAATAAGTGTCAGTATGTACATTTCATGTTGATTTCCATGTTATATATGTATGTATATATGCATGCTTGTCCAAGATATCATACTACGTTTGCTTCCAGCAAGTACTGACGAACCGCCAAGGTTCCATGTTCCTTTTTCTCTTCTTTCTTTTTCTTAAAGGACAAAAGGTTCCCTCGCACACAAGTTTGCCGAGGGGATAGAGAGTGTGGGCACCAACAGGCGACGTTCGAAGTGACAGCTTGCGGAAAAGAACACGGCGGCGAAAGCTAAGTCACGAAACCTCGAGTGAATTTTCTTAAAAAAATAAGATTATTTTCCTCGAATGGTTTTGGTTCTTTGTATGGAAAACCTGCACGTGAAGGAACTTTGTCGGGATTGGTTGCTCCCTTACTCTATTTCGAGTCTGCTCAATGGTTCAAGTGGCTGCGCCAAGAGCGGCAATGTGCCTTGCCGGCAGCGGCACCCCCATCAGGCCGCTAAGGACCCATCCTTAAAGCGCTCGTGGCAAGGGTGCACGCATAGGCAAGCTTTTCCCAATAACGCGTAGGGTGTGCGCCATACAAGGAGGAATCAAACAAGGAAGATAAACGTGTATTCAATCCAAAACACGTCAAGTTATATTACATCGATAGCTGTCATAATTCTAACTTAAAGTGAATCGTTTTGGGTACAGATTCATGGAGGCAAGAAGGTGCGAAGCGGCTAGTCCCGGCACTGGCCTTCCACCCTCTTGACTTGGTCGACCAAGTCGACGATGGGCATGACGAGCTCTTCAAGCGCCTTGCGATCTGCATCCTCCGGCAAACTATCCTATACATTGGTGAGGTTGAGGCCAGGGTTCCTGAACACCACCTTGGTGAGCACCTTGAAGAGGACACCCCGGCAGAGCTTGCGGGTTTCCTTGGACAATTGGGTCACTCGGCTGTCGTGGAGTAGCTTCAGGGCATCAAAGACGGCCTCAAAGAACATGGTCAGCCTGTCGCTCTCAGTCCGTCATCATGAGAGAACCTGAAGTTTGGCATGCCCATGATGGACAGTTGTGTGGTGAGCCTCTCCGCGTTGTCGACAAGGCGCTCAGCCCAGATCCCCACGCCCTACACATAATCATTGTGGGTGGCGGCGACACTCTGAAGTAGTAGCTTCTCGTCCTTGAGGTCCTCAGCTAGGGTCTTCTCACCAGCCATGCTGCCCTTGAGGGACTCCTCCAGAGTGGTCAACTTCAGTTTAAGGTCAGCAATGGAGTCGTTGGCTTCGGAGAGCAGCTTGGTCTTGTCAGATATGGTGACCTGCAACTCCTCCAAGGTGTAGGCAGTTTTATCTCTGTCGCTCTTGAGCATCGAGACCTCCTTGCTATGTTTCTCCAGCTCCACCTCTAGTTTCTCCACCTTGCCGGCCAGCTCGTTCTTGGCGGCTTTGGCGGCATCGACGACCTCCTTCAGCTTGCCGGCATGATCCAGGACCAGAGCATCGAGTGCCTCCTTATGTTTCTGCCCCAGCTCCTGGGTCCGCTGCGTGACAAGCTTCTCAATTTCTTCATCCTTGCCGTGGAGCTTGGCGACAAGCACCTGTTCGCGAGCGGCAAGGTCTTCTTCTTGGGCGACGAGCAGAACGTGACGCTCCCTTAGCTGATCTCGTCCTTGGCGGCCTGTGCAGCAGCCTCCTCTTGGGCCTTCTCAATGTTAGATTGCTTTGGGAGGAGCTCGTTCCAGCGCTCGCTAAGCTGCTCCTGGCTAGTCTTCAGCTCCTGTCAGGCCTCGGCAAACCAGATTTTCATCTGCTCAATGCGCTTCTGGAAGTCCGCCTCTGCCGCATCGACGACTGCCGCCCTGGCGTTCAGCTTCTTCTTGCGGGCATGGTGAAGCGCCTGAAGCTTCTGGAAGTTGCTGGTCATGGCTTGGAGGAGCTGGTCCTCCTTGGAACTGCTACCGCTGGCGCATGGCTCGTCGACAACTGTGAGCCCAGTGGCGGCAATGACCTCTTCGTCAAAAACCGCCCCTCGGCTGGCGCTCCGGTGCTTGCCATCCCCGGGATCCTGACGAATAGGTCGTCGCCGATCTTCAAATATATGCTTGGGGTGGGGGCTTCGGAGGTTGAAGGTTGATCTTCGACCACCATCTCCCCGGCAGCTGGGGACTCCGGGACCGATGTAGCGCCAGGCACTCCTGCGGCTGGGGTGCCGTCAGTATGGTCACCAGACCCCTTGGCGGATTCTTCATGCGTGTCCTTGGTGGCCTCGTCGGCTGTCAGCGTCCTGGGAATGGGGGTACCCAGACTTGCCTGCCTGCGGCCCAGGGTGTGGCGTACCCAGAGGCCTGGTACGGCCCATCTTCATCAACAACTACTCAAGACCCTCGCAAGGGGCCAAGCCTCGCAAGGCGGATGACGCAAGACCTCCTCAGGGGCGACCTCCCTAGGCTGGCTCCCGAGGAGCGGAGATATCTATGCAAGGGGCACCTCACGAGGTTCGCATGACGTGAGCCATGACGACCAAGGCCAAGCGGGCGTAGAGTACTCATTGCCTCTTTGGTGCTAAAGGGGGCAAGCGCGGGCGAGGAGTCCCGAGGCATCAGGCAAAGGTTCCCATATTGGTGCAACGAGACCAAGACCAGCAGGACGGCAGGACGGAGGTCACCGCGGAGCCCATGACGGCGTTGGCAGGCGAAGACCACCTTTCGTCAGGATAACTTGTACTAGTTTTCCCCCTTCCAATTAGCCGTTGTGGGATCCCTTCCGGCCTAATATTTGGGAAGAGGACCCGGGCCTCTATAAATAGGACTAGCCACCACCGTAGGAGGCAACTGATCTTGGACTGGATCCATTCCACCAAGGCCACCATACAAGCTCACTGAGCTCAAGAACACCTCTCCTCAGGAGGCTGTTCATCCCTTGTACTGTTCATCATCAGCCTACAAGGCAATCCGCCACACCACACTGGAGTAGGGTATTACACCACAACGGTTGCCGGAACCAGTATAAACCCTCGTGTCTCTTCTTCTTTGGGTTCGTTGAGTTAGGCCTTGAGATCCTTGCGAGAGCGAGCTAGAGAGAGAGAGAGAGATCTTCGTGCGCACCCCAGTGCTCGAACCTCAAGGGTTTGGCGGAACCCAGAGTCCGACATTTGGTGCACCAGGTAGGGGTGCACTGAAGCCTCTATTTGGTCAGCTTATCCGCCAACACCACGCGGTTCCGATGTCCGGCGACCCAAGGACCAACACCGACCATTGGGCAACTTGGCCCGTAAGGGCGGCACCGTCCGCCCAAGAAGACCTCAACTCCGCACTCCAGGCGGCCCGCGCACCGCCGAACACCGTGGGGCGGGGGCGGCGCGGACCAGCACCTCCCACCCTCACACCGCGGTGCACGCGGGCCGCCGCAAGGGCCTCAAGCTACATAGCAGCGACGGTGCCACACACCTGACGGGAACAAGCAAACTTGTGAGCCACACTCATAGTGGCACGGGAGCTGCTGCGGTGCCGGCTGGCGGAGAGCGACCGCGATGCATTGCTGGAGCGCGTCGCTGAGCTGTTGGATGCCGCTTCCAGGGGTACGCCGCCTTTCTGCTCCTTACCTACATCTCAAGTCGTGGCTAGATCGCACAGCGGGCCTCGTTGCACCCACGCGCTCCCAGGCACACTAGGAGGATTTGCCAGCAGCAGCACGACCGACGACATCGAACATCTGGTCCCGCCTGCGTTTCCCCCGGGTGGCGCGGGTGCAGGCGCTGCCCCATGTTGCCATGATGGAGCGCCACCCTACAGCCACCAGGGGGATGCACTGGGCCCGACGGCGTGGGGCACAGGGCACCTCGGCGGGGGTCCCGGAGCGGCGATCCCAGAAGCTTATGTGCCGTGCATGGTGGACCGGGAGTACACACCAGAGGACGGCCCTTGCTTGCTTTTTGAGCCGGGCTGGGAGGAAGAGATGCTGGAAGCCAAGGCCTTCCATGGGCCACCCAGGAGCCTCACCAACCCCGCCAACGACGAGAACCACAAGGTACCGCTGATATCTCAGGAGCAAGCTTATGCTAACCATGGGTCGCAGGTGAACCAGACCATGGCGGCAGACAGCAACCCCAGCGCGGCAGCCCCGCTCCAACTAGGGGTAGCGCACTGGAGGCTGCACGGGAGGGGTCTGGAGCCAGGCCCTTCCTCGTGCCACATGGAGCAAGGCGTAGCGTGAAGGTAGGTCCTCTGCTGGGGAGGCGCCGGCGAGCCCTACCCCCGGCAGAGGGCCCGTGGTCGCCGAGGGCGCTGCTAGCGTCCCCTTAGCCCCTTGGCACCATCCTGGTTTCCGGACGCCCCAACGATTGTCGAGGTTGGCGCAAGGCGGGGCCCTCGCCTGGCGATATGAAGCAAGGCTCGCGCCTGTGAAGGTCTCCGCCCGTGACACTCTCACGTAATAATGACTGGGGTTGTACACGCCCCGGAGTCTCAGGAGAGCCGCCCTCGGGCCTCGGGGGTTCCCGCCCACGTCCTAGTGGAAGCACCATGCTCCGCGCTGACCATCAACACTCTCCCCCAATGACTATGCTCACGGCATGTGAAAGCACTTAGCTTCGCGCTGGTGGGAAGACAAGAACACTAGCTAGGTGCCGGACGCAGACATTTGCTTTCAACCCCTTTTTCTATAACTCGGTTTGCCACCTTCCCAAATTTTGAACTTGAAATTGCATTTCCGTTGACAAGCGCGGGGGGCGTCTTTTTATTGTTCGCATTGGTTTCTCGAGTTTCCTGGTCCAGTTCCTTGTTTGGAGGCCCACGCCTGCTACCCCTCCCTCACGAGCACTTCGCGAGCAGGGCTGGGCATGGCATGCACGCACATCTTACCGCGCTCAGGCGCTCGCTTCTCGCGAGGCCCTCTTGGGCGGACTAGCAGGCTTCTCAGGAGCCCGACACCTCTCGGGCCCACGAAGGACTCCCCTCGGGAGAAATACACACCGGCAACCACAAGACCAGTCCAAGGTCTGTCTGAACTTAGGTAAGTTGTTGTGGTAAGCTCGCGGAGAAACTTGAGGACTCGCAAAAGCACGCCTTAAGTCTGACTCAAGGAACAAAACAATGGTCTGATTACATGAGGGCTCCCCATCCCCAAAATGCTCTTACATCTTGAAGGGTCGTGCCCAAGCTTTTGCGCGCGTAGGTTTAGCACAAAGGGGCACGGGTTCAATCGGATATGTCGCTCACGACATCTCCTGAATCGCTCCTGAACGTGTTGCCGGCGTCGTCGCTTGCGCCGTCTTCGCCATCATCGACCACGCCGCCTTCATCCGCCACGACCACCACTGTGTTGTCATTAGAAGCAAAAGCCCTGACCAGAGCATCCACATTATCGTCCACCCAGCACGCCAGGTTGTCCCAGATGACTCCGGGCACTGGGGCGATGGCGGCATCGAAATCGAAGTTGGGGTTAGCATTCTGAAGGTGGCTGAAGACGCAGGAGAACGCGCGTCCAAGGAGGCCCCGGCTCTTCTCCTAGACAAGCTCGCGAGCCCTCTCGGCCTAATCCTCCAGGTGCGTCACGACATCGGTGAAGAAGCGAAGGTGGCTGGCATAATCCTCGGCATGGGGGTGAGGGTTGTGCTCGTAGCAAATGACGCCTAGCGCCCTGTTGGCCCTTGTCCTGAGGTCCCGGAGCATGGGAGTATGCTCGCGCAGTAACGTCTGCCGACGGAGCGCCTCTTCCCTGCTCTGCTCCGTGAAGGACTCAGCATCAGTAACTCGTCGCTGAAGCGGCAGCAGCTTAGCGCGAGCCGAGGTCAACTTGGCCTAAAAGGAGATCAGGTCCGTAGTGGCGGCCTTCTCATGCTGCTCCGCTTCATTCAGCTTCGATCGGAGGATAGCGGTTCTACCCTCAACTTCGGCTTCCAAGAGCTTCAACTTCAGGTTGTATCTGTTGGCAAGATCCGCACGGCCCTCCGCCACCCTGTGGTCAATCTCCTCCTGGATCCTGGCCTCTCGCGTGCTTGCGGCGTCCTCCGCCTGGGCGACTTGGCGCTCCCTCGTCTCCAACTGTTCAAGCTTGAGGCTGGGCTCCGTGGCCTCCAGCACCAGTGCTTCCTCGTGCCTCAAGATCTCCTCCTCTTCAGAAGGCGCCCCCTTCATCGACGCCAGAACAGCCCTACGGGCCTCAACCTGCTGCTCCAGGGAGGTGTTCAGGGCCTGGAGCTCCTACCTGCGCTTCTCTGCGACCTCGCTGTCACATCCCACCTAGTTCATGCATTAGAGTGTGCATCATGTTTACTTTTGACAGAAATTTGAAATGGGGAAGCCAGAACCCCCAGCACCCCTCCTGAAATCAACTAGGGTTTACTAAAAATATTTTCAATGAACCTGAAATGCCCTTCTAAAATGTCCACCCTCTTTGTCTTGGGTTGAAACCTCTGGCAAAAATGGTGCATATTTTTCTAGGTCAACAGAAGGTCATTGAATTAATGCATTAGTATTTGAATTTGGGCATTTAAAATTTATAAAATATTTCAAATGCTCAAATATCTCCAAACTAAAATGTTCCTGGCTGGAAATATTCTAACTAAGGACCAGATGCAGTTTGGTGATTTTAGGAGTTGTTTTAGTATTTTTAATAAGTCTACAAAGTCACAGAAAAATAGAAAAATCAAACAAAAATGGGAAACTTACCTGCACTTACCTCCCTGGCCTGGCCCAGTGGCCAACAGGCCGGCCCAGCCGACTGGCCAACGCCAGTCGTCGTCTCCACCGCGCCAGGAGGACGTCGGGCGCGTGGTCGCCGCACGCCGCGCGCATGCGCGCCACGGCAGCTGCCTGCCTGCCCCTCCTCTCCTCGCTCTGGATTCGGACGACGCCACGCGCTGCCACCCCCTCGCCCTCTCTCTCACTCTCCCTCCTCCCTGGATGTCGCCCTCTCCCGCGAACGCCGAGCGCCACTGTCGCCGCTGCTCGCCGTGGCCGTAGCCACCGCCTCCCCCTCGCCTCCCTGTCGTGCCCAGGAGCTCCGCCTCGTCGCCAGCTACCTCTCCATTAAGCCACGCGCTTCGGGAGGCCCTGGAGAGCCGCCTCGCTGCCGTCTTCGCCGCCGGCCGCCGTGGATCTTCACCGCCCGCACGTCGCCGTCCGGCCGTCCCCAAGCTCGCCGACGACGCCTCCGGAACCACCGTGAGCTTCTACGCCGTTCCCCCTCCTCCCCGTGCTATCTTGCCTCGCCTAGCTAGCTCAGCTGCCGCGCCCGAGACCTCATCGTCGCCGGCCATGGCGCCTCCGTAGCCAGGGCCCAAGCTAGCCGCTCCTGAGCGCGTCACCGTGCTCCTGGTGACGCCAGGAGGCCGTAGATGCCTCCGCAGCCCCCCGCCGTGCCCCGTAGCTGTGCTCCCGCTCGAGACCGAACTCCGGCCGCCGCCCTGAGCTCCGCTCCGGCGAGCTCCGGCCGCCCCCGCCTCTCCCATCTGCTCCAATCGGTGCGGACGAGCGCGGGCTTCGCTCCCGTGGTCTCCGCGCGTCCATTCGCCGCCTGTAGCGCAACTCCGGTGAAGAACCGCCGCGGCTCGAGGTCGTCGCTGGCGAAACTCCGGCGAGGCCGACGTGGCGTCATTAGCGCCTAATCCCGCAACCTAAACCCCCCCTAAGCCACTGACCGTGGGCCCCAGGGCCAAGTCAAACCCCGGTCAGCGCGGGTTTGACCGGGTTTAGCCTCTGTGTCACTGACGTGTGCCCCCCACACGTCAGGTTGACTAGTCAGCGCTGTTGACTTGCTGACGCAAGCATGATGCAGTGCTGACGCAATTATTTATTTTCTGGATTTAATTTTAAACAGGAAATTCCAGAAAATGATTTAAACCTCTAAAATTCATATCAATTCAACCGTAGCTCAGTTTGAAATAAGTTATATATGAAAAATCATCAGAAAAATGCAAGCTATCCATCTGTACCAGTTTCATGCATGAAAAACCAAGTTAAACCCACTGTTTGGGCACTACAAGATGATACACTAATATGATCTTAATAAATGAGTTTCCATTTGAATCTTTGGTTCAAATGGGTTCATTCCCTTCTGGTTTAACTTGCACTAGGTCAGGAAACATTCATATTGCCATGTCATAGCATGAATCATGTTGTTGCATATCGCCATGTATTGATTGTGTTCCGATGTGTTCACCGTGGTAGGTTCTGCCTCCGAGGATATCTCCGAGTATCCAACTGAAGGGCAGTATCCCACGACCACTCCATCAGGCAAGCAACCCATTGATCATTCCGATACAAACCCATGTTCTCGCTTCTGCCCTTGTTTACTGCATTAAGACAACGCGTTTCAAACTGCTGTGTGTTGCGGTAGTTGAACCCACTTCCTTTGCATGACCTGTCATTGCCACAGTAACTAGATGAAACCCACTAGCATGTGTAGGAGTTGATTGAGCCAATACATGTGTGTGTGTTCCTACCATGCTGTGCTTGCTATGCTTAGAGTTGTGTCAGGTCTGGCTCATCGGGATGATGAACTGGAGTGAAAGGTTGTGTCGGTGACAAGAGTGAAGTGTTGAACACGATTTGGTAAAGGAATCGATGAGAGGCCATGTAGGAGTACATGGTGGGTTGTTTCATTGAGGCCGTCCTTAAGAACTGAGATCTGTGTTTGTGATCCATGATACAGTTACTACCACACATTGGGCCCTGAAATATGACCCCGCTCGACTTCTTATCCACCCTTGTCCTCTGTCCAGGAGTTGCAAGTAGTTTCCGGTGTTTGTAGTATGCTGGGGGCCGCACGCGGCGCTGACCATCGGGGTGGGCTGTGTTGCGGTAGGCACGTGGCACGGTGTACCGACTCGCCCGTTTGGTGTCTCGGGAACCCTGTTCACATCGTTCGGGGCCGTTAGTGGAAACCTCGGCCGGACTCCCTGCGGATGGAACCCGAATAGGCGATAAACCTGGACTAGAGACTTGAGTGTTTAGGTAGGTCGTGGTCTACACCCACGTCGGCTTTCGCTTGAAGTCTGCCGAGCACATGTCGTGTGCAGGCGCTAAGTGGTGGAAACATGTGTGAAGAAGTACACCCCTGCAGGGTTATAAATGATCTATTCGAATAGCCGTGTCCGCGGTAATGGACTTCTGGGTTGCCTATAACAGTTCATAGACAAGTAAATGGATTCTGTTAAAAATCTCAAGATAAGTGTGAGTACCGCGGATGGCCCTCTCGTAGGATGGCGAGAGAGGATCCACGGTGGAGTATTGTGTTGGTGATAGTGGACTCGTGTGCGACAAATGATTTACAAGTGGTGTCTATCGTAGGATAGCTTAGCCAAGAGTCAAAGCTGGCTTGCTGCAACAACCCCACTACCTTCTTGAGAATGTGCATGTATAGTAGGTTCCTGTTGTAAGACTTGCTGAGTACCTCCGTACTCATGTTGCTTTAATCATGTTTTTCAGACGACTGCACAAACCCCTCTGATGGGTTCTATGTAGACCTCGACGTTGACGAGTGACTTATCACCCAGGTGGTGATCCAAGACTTGTGAAGAGTCGTTGTAGATAGACAGGCTTCGTCAAGCCTTCTTTCTTTCTTGTGTCTGTACTCAGACTACTTTGCTTCCGCATGTGCTTGTATGTTTGTATGACTTGAGTGTTGGGTCATGTGACCCCTATCTGTATGGATGATATGTATGGCTCTTCGGAGCCTTCTAAATAAAGTACTTAAGTCGTAGAGTACTGTTGTGATGCCATGTTGTATTTACTCATATCGGGCATATTGTGTGTATGATTGAAATGCTTGGTATGAGTGGGATCCGACTATCTAGTTGTTTATCCTTGGCAGCCTTTCATATGGGGAAATGTAAGTCTTGTGCTTCTGAGCGATAGTAGTCCGCTACAGCCCGGTTCACAGGAGTCCTGCTAGCCCAGCACTACTGCTTGGACACTTGACTGGCCGGCATGTGTTTCACGTCGTTCCTATGTCTGTCCCTTCGGGGAAATGTCACGCGCTGTTATTCGGAGTCCTGCCTAGCCTGCTACAGCCCGGGTTACCGGAGACCTGTTAGCCCAGTGCTACAGCCCGAATAAATACGTTGATGACCGACATGTTCAATGTGATTCATGTATGCCTGTCCTCATAGGCTAGCGCCGCTTTGGGTTCATGACTAGCCATGTCGGCCCGGGTTCTCTGTCATATGGATGCTAGCGACACTATCATATACGTGAGCCAAAAGGCGCAAACGGTCCCGGGTCAGGTAAGGTGGCACCCGTGGGAGTACCGTGCGTGAGGCCGCAAAGTGATATGATGTGTTACACGCTGGATCGATGTGGCTTAGGATCGGGGTCCTGACAGCGTTGGCATCAGAGCCGGACTGCCTATAGGTTCGCTAAGCCAAACTGGTCGATGTCGAGTCTAGAAATGCTTTAGTAATATGTAGGGGAATTGATTGTGGGAGGGAACGTAAGGCTCTTTTACTCCTTTACCTTATGCCTCTATTCTGAGTCATTCTCTTCTCATTCTACGTGGGTTAAGGACTAGGCTCTCTGCTCTCTATCAGGTTCACGTGTTACTAAATCCGTAGTAACTTATAGGATTGTTGGATACAACCCAGTTCAGTTCTACTAAAGTTTAGTATGTTGCCAGTTGAACCAGAACCTTGATATGTTGTTGTTGAGTGGTTTCGCAAACTGTTGTGGATGTCTCAATTCTTTTTTTTGAGCATTTACAGCCGTTATGCTGTCCAATTTCATCCAGAAATTCTAATGCCTTTGCACTATTTTGTGCTTTCAGATGGCTACCCGTCCCCAAAACCAAGTGGTTCGTCTGACCCGTTGCATCGGTGTATGTGGTCATACCGCCATGTTGGTTCGAGTGATGGTTGAGGCAGGTTACCGATGGTACCCTGAATACACCGTCGAAGAGCAGTTTAGAGATTTTAACCAGAGCCAATATCTGTGCACGGTCAGGATATATCCATCATATCCCGGAGCCACGGAACCACTCCACCGTTCTTATGGACTCGGGATCACTATTGGGATGTCCGTTCAAGATGCAGCCTACTCGATGATGACCATTATGCGAGCTAGAACTGCTTTGTTGAGCAACACTGAATTTCGCTACATGCCAGCATCCCTCCCTGGGGCGCATGGTTACCTTCAGGGCATGTACAGTGATGCATCCCATGAGGACTCACTCCTTTGCACCACTACTGAGATGTTGGAAGATAAGGACCGTGAAAACCGGGCCTTGCGTATGGAGCTCTTAAATGCTCGTGCTAATCATTGGGCCACCTTGACGAGGTTTGCACCTGCTGTGCAAGCCGGATACATGGACACGAGAGACTTGTACCCTGTGCGGGCTAGTCTGCCAGACTTCATGGAATGGCGTGAGGTGGGAGGCATCACCCCTCCTCGTGGACCTCTTCTGCCGCCATCTGTTGGACCGAGGCCGCACCCAAGTCCCTATGGTCCACAAGCACCGCAGGACCGTCTGTTCCCAGATGACCATGTTCCGCTCCCAGGTCTGGGTGGTGACTTCTATGAGGACTTCTACGGAGCCGTCTGAGCTAGTAGCAGTCTAGCTAGTATTGTAATAGTTGTATGTCCACCGTCCTGCGTGATTGTGGAATATAACTTAGTGTGTATCAATTCCGGAGGTGTAGAAAAATAATGTATAGGAGCTTGGAATGCCTCCGATGAGATGTAACGTCTTTCGTCTTAGTTGTACTTCAGCTTGAGCTTGTACTAAACTATGTATGATGTGTATGACCGTTGGTATATATATGGCAGTTTCTATATTACCATGTCATACGGATGATCATCTCTGCATTCCTTGTTACCCATTACATTCCGCACTTCTTTGGCCAGATTTTGCCATCCTGGTTTAAATCGCTGTTTTGTTTTCCCAGGATGGTCAACACCCGCAGCAACCCTGCTGCTTCGGAGCAGGGAGAAGCTAGTGCACCTAGAGAGGAAAGTCTGCCTCAACCACCTTCTCTGGCCGAAGTGATGCTGGAGGCAGAGCGCAACAGGCGCGACACCAACCGCTTGTTAGAGCGGATTGAGCAGAACACTGCACGTCAGCAGAGGATCAATTCGGTGTCCATCAATGACTTTGTCAAGCTGTACCCGCCAAAGTTCAATCATTCCATCGAACCTCCCGATGCGGATGACTGGCTCCGCAGCATCGCCCACAAGCTACGTTCTGCCAACGTGGCTGAAGATGATAAAGTCACCTTTGCTGCCTATCACCTTGAAGGTCCTGCCAGCCTTTGGTGGGAGAATTATGAAGCTATGCGCCCGGTCGGCCAACTCACTACTTGGGCTGATTTCAGTGCCGCTTTTCGTGAGCATCATATCCCGGAAGGCCTCATGGATCGCAAGAGAGAGGAGTTTTGTAACTTCACCCAGGGGAAGCTGACTGTGGATGCATACAGTCGCGAGTTTGGGAAGCTTGCACGCTATGCTCCCGAAGAGGTATCCACCGATGCCAAGAAGCAGGCAAGGTTCCGCAAGGGACTTAGCCCTGAGCTCCGACGTGACCTTCGTCTGCATGAATGCATTTCTTTTCCGAAGCTAGTCAATAAGGCCATCAGTGCCGAGACAGGGCAGAATGATTTTGAAGCTTCACGCAAGCACTTCCGTGACTATGGATCTTCATCCGGCTCTGGATCTCAGAAGCGCCGGGTCTGGATTCCAAATTCTGCTATGCCACCCAGGTATACCCCGAGGCCATCCTTTGAGGCGCCTCGTCCCAATCAACAGTATGTGCCGCCCAAGACTTTTGGTGGCCCCACTGGCAATACTGCTCCACGCCCCAATATGATAACTTGCTTCAAGTGTGGTGAGCCGGGCCACTACATCCGTGAGTGTCCCCAGAACAACCCCAGTCAGTTCGGAAAGTCTGTTGGACGTGGTAAGTCAACAGCAAAGGTGCTTGTCGCCAAGCCAGCCACCACTGCTCGTGGCCATGTCAACTACGTTTCAGCTGAAGAAACTCAAGAGGACCCCAACGTCGTTCTCGGTACGCTCCTTGTTAATTGCCATCCGGCAACTGTTCTCTTTGATACTGGAGCATCTCATTCATTTATTTCTGAGAGCTATGCTCGTTTGCACAACACCACCTTTTGTGACATGCCTACCTCCATGGTAATTCAAACCCCTGGTTCTAAGTGGCAAACCTCTAGGATCAGCCATGGAAATGAAATTCTTGTTGACAGATTGGTCTTCCTTGCGTCACTAATAGCTCTCAAGTCCTCAGACATAAACATCATCTTGGGTATGGACTGGATGTCAGCTCATTACGCCAAGATTGACTGCTCAACTAGAACTGTTCAACTTACCCATCCATCGGGCAAGACAGTCAATGTTTTGACCCGAGTATCGGAGCGTCAGCTCTACTCTCTAAATGCCAATCCCCTTCCAGACCTCGAAGATATTCCGGTAGTCCGTGACTTCCCGGATATCTTTCCAGAGGAACTGCCAGGTGTTCCACCTGACAGAGATGTCGAGTTCGTGATAGACCTTGTTCCAGGAACCGTCCCAATCTCTAGGAGACCTTATAAGATGGCACCCCTAGAACTAGCTGAGCTTAAGAAACAACTCGATGAGTCCTTGCAAAAAGGTTTCATCCGTCCTAGTTCATCTCCATGGGCTTGCCCCGTCCTCTTCGTCAAGAAGAAGGATGGAACGGATCGGATGGTTGTAGATTACCGACCTGTCAATTTGGTCACTATCAAGAACAAGTATTCGCTCCCCAGGATCAACGACCTGTATGATCAGCTCGCAGGATCCTCAGTCTTCTCCAAGATGGATTTGAGGTTGGGCTACCATCAAATCAAAATCAAGAACGGGGACATTCCCAAAACGGCCTTTGTCACTCGTTACGGCCAATACGAGTACACCGTCATGTCCTTCGGTTTAACCAATGCTCCAGCCACCTTCTCTCGGTGAATGAACTCGATCTTCATGGAGTACTTGGATAAATTCGTCGTGGTATATCTCGATGATATACTCATCTACTCCAAGAATGAGGAAGAACATGCCGAACATCTAAGGTTAGTATTGATGAAACTTCGAGAGCATCGCCTTTATGCCAAATTCTCCAAGTGCGAATTCTGGTTGCCAGAAGTGACCTACCTGGGCCATGTAATCTCTGGTAAGGGCATTGCTGTCAATCCCGAGCGAGTTCAAGCTGTCCTTGACTAGACTCCACCTGAAACGGTCAAGCAAGTTCGGAGTTTTCTTGGTTTAGCGAGCTATTGCCGCCGCTTCGTCGAGAATTTTTCCAAAGTTGCTAAGCCTCTAACTGAACTCCTCAAGAAAGATAAAAAGTTTGAGTGGACCCCACAGTGCGAGTTCAGCTTTCAGGAACTGAAAAGACGCCTGACATCTGCTCCCGTACTGGTACCACCAGATTTCTCTAAGGACTTTGTTATCTATTGCGACGCCTCGCGACAAGGACTAGGTTGCATACTCATGCAAGATTGTCATGTGATTGCCTACGCATCTCGACAGTTGCGTCCACATGAGGATAATTATCCCACTCATGATCTAGAGCTTGCAGCAGTAGTCCATGCACTCAAAACCTGGCGACACTACCTTCTGGGTAATCGTTGCGAAATTTACACTGATCACCAAAGTTTGAAATATATCTTCACCCAACCGGATTTGAATCTCAGGCAAAGACGTTGGGTCGAGTTGATCTCGGATTACGACTTAGGAATAACTTACACCCCAGGCAAAGCCAATGTCATGGCTGATGCACTAAGTCGTAAATCTTATTGTAACAACCTGATGTTACAACAAGGTCAACCACTTCTCCACGAGGAATTTCATAAGCTTAACCTTCACATTGTTCCTCGAGGATTCCTTTCCACCCTGGTGGCGAAACCTAACCTTACGGATCAAATCATAGCTGCCCAGAAGCGCGATAAGGGCATATCTCGGATTAAGGAAAACATCGCTAGCGGAGTTGCTAAATGTTTTTCCATGGATGAACGAGGTGTTGTCTTCTTCGAGAACCGCTTGGTGGTTCCCAAGAAGCAACATTTACGTCAATTGATCCTTAAGGAAGCTCATGAATCCCCTCTCACCATTCATCCCGGTAGTACTAAAATGTATCAAGACCTACGCCAGAGGTTTTGGTGGACTAGGATGAAGAGAGAAATCGCTCAATACATTGCTAGTTGCGACGTCTGTCGTCGTGTCAAAGCAGAGCATCAACGGCCCGCTGGCACCCTTCAACCATTGGAGATTCCTGAATGGAAATGGGATAAAATCAGTATGGATTTCATTACCGGGTTTCCCAGAACCAAAAGAGGGAATAATGCTATCTTCGTTGTTGTCGATCGTCTCTCCAAAGTAGCCCACTTCTTACCTGTTCGCGAGAGTATAACCGCTAGCCAGCTAGCTGATTTGTACATCTCTCGAATAGTATCTCTCCATGGTGTTCCATTGGAAATTAATTCAGACCGTGGAAGTCTTTTCACCTCTCGATTTTGGGAAAGTTTCCAAAATGCTTTGGGAACTCGACTCTCCTTTAGCACCGCCTTCCATCCTCAATCAAGTGGTCAAGTAGAACGAGTCAATCAAATTCTGGAGGATATGCTCCGAGCTTCTGTCATCTCTTTCGGTATGAATTGGGAGAAGTGCCTTCCATTCGCCGAGTTCGCTTATAACAACAGTTATCAAGCTAGCTTGGGTAAAGCCCCTTTCGAAGTTCTTTATGGACGAAAATGTCGAACGCCTCTTAACTGGTCAGAAACCGGCGAGAGACAACTCTTCGGCCCGGACATGATCCGGGATGCAGAAGAGCAGGTTCGTATTATTCGTGAGAAGTTGAAAACCGCCCAGTCTCGACAAAAGAGTCAGTATGACCGCAAGCATAAGCCCATGGCTTATGAAGTCGGCGAGATGGCTTACCTTCGGGTTACACCTTTAAAGGGAACCCATCGATTCGGTATCAAAGGTAAATTGGCTCCTCGTTACATTGGACCTTTTCGCATTCTTGCCAAACGAGGGGAAGTTGCCTACCAACTGGAACTACCTCCGCATCTCTCCAGAGTTCATGACGTCTTCCACGTTTCTCAACTCAGGCGTTGCTTCGCGGATCCTATCCGTGGAGTGGACCACGAAACGCTTGATCTCCAAGATAACCTCACCTATCGGGAATACCCCGTTCGTATCCTTGATCAAGCCGAGCGTACCACTCAGCGCCTCAACCTGCTGCTCCAGGGAGGTGTTCAGGGCCTGGAGCTCCTACCTGCGCTTCTCTGCGACCTCGCTGTCACATCCCACCTAGTTCATGCATTAGAGTGTGCATCATGTTTACTTTTGACAGAAATTTGAAATGGGGAAGCCAGAACCCCCAGCACCCCTCCTGAAATCAACTAGGGTTTACTAAAAATATTTTCAATGAACCTGAAATGCCCTTCTAAAATGTCCACCCTCTTTGTCTTGGGTTGAAACCTCTGGCAAAAATGGTGCATATTTTTCTAGGTCAACAGAAGGACATTGAATTAATGCATTAGTATTTGAATTTGGGCATTTAAAATTTATAAAATATTTCAAATGCTCAAATATCTCCAAACTAAAATGTTCCTGGCTGGAAATATTCTAACTAAGGACCAGATGCAGTTTGGTGATTTTAGGAGTTGTTTTAGTATTTTTAATAAGTCTACAAAGTCACAGAAAAATAGAAAAAGGAAACAAAAATGGGAAACTTACCTGCACTTACCTCCCTGGCCTGGCCCAGTGGCCAACAGGCCGGCCCAGCCGACTGGCCAACGCCAGTCGTCGTCTCCACCGCGCCAGGAGGACGCCGGGCGCGTGGTTGCCGCACGCCGCGCGCATGCGCGCCACGGCAGCTGCCTGCCTGCCCCTCCTATCCCCGCTCTGGATTCGGACGACGCCACGCGCTGCCACCCCCTCGCCCTCTCTCTCACTCTCCCTCCTCCCTGGATGTCGCCCTCTCCCGCGAACGCCGAGCGCCACTGTCGCCGCTGCTCGCCGTGGCCGTAGCCACCGCCTCCCCCTCGCCTCCCTGTCGTGCCCAGGAGCTCCGCCTCGTCGCCAGCTACCTCTCCGTTAAGCCACGCGCTTCGGGAGGCCCTGGAGAGCCGCCTCGCTGCCGTCTTCGCCGCCGGCCGCCGTGGATCTTCACCGCCCGCACGTCGCCGTCCGGCCGTCCCCAAGCTCGCCGACGACGCCTCCGGAACCACCGTGAGCTTCTACGCCGTTCCCCCTCCTCCCCGTGCTATCTTGCCTCGCCTAGCTAGCTCAGCTGCCGCGCCCGAGACCTCATCGTCGCCGGCCATGGCGCCTCCGTAGCCAGGGCCCAAGCTAGCCGCTCCTGAGCGCGTCACCGTGCTCCTGGTGACGCCAGGAGGCCGTAGATGCCTCCGCAGCCCCCCGCCGTGCCCCGTAGCTATGCTCCCGCTCGAGACCGAACTCCGGCCGCCGCCCTGAGCTCTGCTCCGGCGAGCTCCGGCCGCCCCCGCCTCTCCCATCTGCTCCAATCGGTGCGGACGAGCGCGGGCTTCGCTCCCGTGGTCTCCGCGCGTCCATTCGCCGCCTGTAGCGCAACTCCGGTGAAGAACCGCCGCGGCTCGAGGTCGTCGCCGGCGAAACTCCGGCGAGGCCGACGTGGCGTCATTAGCGCCTAATCCCGCAACCTAAACCCCCCCCTAAGCCACTGACCGTGGGCCCCAGGGCCAAGTCAAACCCCGGTCAGCGCGGGTTTGACCGGGTTTAGCCTCTGTGTCACTGACGTGTGCCCCCCACACGTCAGGTTGACTAGTCAGCGCTGTTGACTTGCTGACGCAAGCATGATGCAGTGCTGACGCAATTATTTATTTTCTGGATTTAATTTTAAACAGGAAATTCCAGAAAATGATTTAAACCTCTAAAATTCATATCAATTCAACCGTAGCTCAGTTTGAAATAAGTTATATATGAAAAATCATCAGAAAAATGCAAGCTATCCATATGTACCAGTTTCATGCATGAAAAACCAAGTTAAACCCACTGTTTGGGCACTACAAGATGATACACTAATATGATCTTAATAAATGAGTTTCCATTTGAATCTTTGGTTCAAATGGGTTCATTCCCTTCTGGTTTAACTTGCACTAGGTCAGGAAACATTCATATTGCCATGTCATAGCATGAATCATGTTGTTGCATATCGCCATGTATTGATTGTGTTCCGATGTGTTCACCGTGGTAGGTTCTGCCTCCGAGGATATCTCCGAGTATCCAACTGAAGGGCAGTATCCCACGACCACTCCATCAGGCAAGCAACCCATTGATCATTCCGATACAAACCCATGTTCTCGCTTCTGCCCTTGTTTACTGCATTAAGACAACGCGTTTCAAACTGCTGTGTGTTGCGGTAGTTGAACCCACTTCCTTTGCATGACCTGTCATTGCCACAGTAACTAGATGAAACCCACTAGCATGTGTAGGAGTTGATTGAGCCAATACATGTGTGTGTGTTCCTACCATGCTGTGCTTGCTATGCTTAGAGTTGTGTCAGGTCTGGCTCATCGGGATGATGAACTGGAGTGAAAGGTTGTGTCGGTGACAAGAGTGAAGTGTTGAACACGATTTGGTAAAGGAATCGATGAGAGGCCATGTAGGAGTACATGGTGGGTTGTTTCATTGAGGCCGTCCTTAAGAACTGAGATCTGTGTTTGTGATCCATGATACAGTTACTACCACACATTGGGCCCTGAAATATGACCCCGCTCGACTTCTTATCCACCCTTGTCCTCTGTCCAGGAGTTGCAAGTAGTTTCCGGTGTTTGTAGTATGCTGGGGGCCGCACGCGGCGCTGACCATCGGGGTGGGCTGTGTTGCGGTAGGCACGTGGCACGGTGTACCGACTCGCCCGTTTGGTGTCTCGGGAACCCTGTTCACATCGTTCGGGGCCGTTAGTGGAAACCTCGGCTGGACTCCCTGCGGATGGAACCCGAATAGGCGATAAACCTGGACTAGAGACTTGAGTGTTTAGGTAGGTCGTGGTCTACACCCACGTCGGCTTTCGCTTGAAGTCTGCCGAGCACATGTCGTGTGCAGGCGCTAAGTGGTGGAAACATGTGTGAAGAAGTACACCCCTGCAGGGTTATAAATGATCTATTCGAATAGCCGTGTCCGCGGTAATGGACTTCTGGGTTGCCTATAACAGTTCATAGACAAGTAAATGGATTCTGTTAAAAATCTCAAGATAAGTGTGAGTACCGCGGATGGCCCTCTCGTAGGATGGCGAGAGAGGATCCACGGTGGAGTATTGTGTTGGTGATAGTGGACTCGTGTGCGACAAATGATTTACAAGTGGTGTCTATCGTAGGATAGCTTAGCCAAGAGTCAAAGCTGGCTTGCTGCAACAACCCCACTACCTTCTTGAGAATGTGCATGTATAGTAGGTTCCTGTTGTAAGACTTGCTGAGTACCTCCGTACTCATGTTGCTTTAATCATGTTTTTCAGACGACTGCACAAACCCCTCTGATGGGTTCTATGTAGACCTCGACGTTGACGAGTGACTTATCACCCAGGTGGTGATCCAAGACTTGTGAAGAGTCGTTGTAGATAGACAGGCTTCGTCAAGCCTTCTTTCTTTCTTGTGTCTGTACTCAGACTACTTTGCTTCCGCATGTGCTTGTATGTTTGTATGACTTGAGTGTTGGGTCATGTGACCCCTATCTGTATGGATGATATGTATGGCTCTTCGGAGCCTTCTAAATAAAGTACTTAAGTCGTAGAGTACTGTTGTGATGCCATGTTGTATTTACTCATATCGGGCATATTGTGTGTATGATTGAAATGCTTGGTATGAGTGGGATCCGACTATCTAGTTGTTTATCCTTGGCAGCCTTTCATATGGGGAAATGTAAGTCTTGTGCTTCTGAGCGATAGTAGTCCGCTACAGCCCGGTTCACAGGAGTCCTGCTAGCCCAGCACTACTGCTTGGACACTTGACTGGCCGGCATGTGTTTCACGTCGTTCCTATGTCTGTCCCTTCGGGGAAATGTCACGCGCTGTTATTCGGAGTCCTGCCTAGCCTGCTACAGCCCGGGTTACCGGAGACCTGTTAGCCCAGTGCTACAGCCCGAATAAATACGTTGATGACCGACATGTTCAATGTGATTCATGTATGCCTGTCCTCATAGGCTAGCGCCGCTTTGGGTTCATGACTAGCCATGTCGGCCCGGGTTCTCTGTCATATGGATGCTAGCGACACTATCATATACGTGAGCCAAAAGGCGCAAACGGTCCCGGGTCAGGTAAGGTGGCACCCGTGGGAGTACCGTGCGTGAGGCCGCAAAGTGATATGATGTGTTACACGCTGGATCGATGTGGCTTAGGATCGGGGTCCTGACACTCGCGGCGGTGGTCAGCCTCCTTGGCCTCCTCCAAGGCTCAGGCACTGTCCTCACGCGAGGTTGCAAGGGATGCCTCGGCCTTCGCGTTGGCATGCTCGCGCTGGAGACGCTCGAGGTTGATGGCCACCTTAAGTTGATGCCATTCGTCCACTAGCCGAAGACCCTCAGTTTCAAGGCGGACGCCGACGTCCGCAAGCTCTTCCCCAAGCCGGCTCAGCACACCCATCGCCTCTCGGAAGAGCTCCTGGCGGACGGCACCCCACTCACGTGCAAGCTCCAACGCACGAACGGGCCCGTCCTCCATGCCGGAAGTCGTTGAAGAGGCCCGAGGTAGCTCGCCTCCTCCCAGCAGGGGGCTAGGGACCGGCGCCTTTCTAGTCGCCCTTCGGGCCCCGTCGGGGGCCCGGAGGGGCGGAGGCTCATTGCCCGAAGAAGAGGCCTGGGCCGAGGCCACCCGGCCACGGTCAATAACTAGAGGAGGAGCCCTTGGCACACCTTCTGCATCCCAGGCAAGGCCACGAAGGAAGGACGGCAAGAATGCAGGGTCAAGACACCAGGCCGGCGCACTTACCTCTCCGACCGACCTCGCGCCTAGTGCGGCAGGCTGGCTTGGGGTGCTCAAGGTCAGCAGAGGACTCAAGGCAGGAGGAAGTTGCTTCTCGGGAGGCTTCGTCGCCTTAGCAGTAGGGGCCCTGAGGAACCACGATCAGGAGGGGAAGCAGCACTCGAGAAATTACAAAGATAAGGTACTCACTCATCTATGGCGACGTACTTCCTCTGTTTCGATGGCCGGAAGGCATCACCGCTGCAGCTTGGAGATCCCTTCCTCTTTCGGAGCGCGTTGAAATTCGGTCAGAGCCGGCCGAAGCCCTGGGGTACGGTCACCAGTGCCGGGCGCGGCTGTTGTGGCCCCTGAGGAGGCGACCTTAGGGGTGCTGGACTGCGTGGAGACCTCGGCCCCCGCCTCGTGGCGACTCGCCGGGGCCTCGGCGGCTTCAGCCTCAGGAGTATCAGGCTGCGTCGTCCCTCCGGCCGCCCCTTCAGGAGGCTCTCTGGGGGCCCGCGGGACGACCCCTCAGGAGCCCCGAGCGGTGTCGGTTCCTCAACAGCCTATCACCAGCGGCCGACGGTGGTCGCCCCCCTACGCCCACTTCCAGGGAGATCACCGCGCTGGCGGCAGGCAAGGTAGCCACGAAGACAGGGCTCTCGCGAGGCCCTTCAAGGCCAGCTGGGCGTAGTCCCCACTCGTCAAAGGGGGGCATCTGCTTCACGAACTCCATCTTGTTCGAGCAGCAGTATAGAAGACAACCTTCTTCCGGCAGGCTGGCTGGCATCGGGTCACCAGTCAGGAGCTCGAGCACCGTGCACCGCGCCTCAGGTGCGAGAGCCGGCACCTGAAGCCTCATGCGGTCCCCATAGCCGGAGAAGGTCCACATCGGCTGAGAGTGACGCTGCAGCGGAGCAATACGGCACCGGATGAACTCCTTTACCACCATAGGCACCGTCACCCCGAGGCCTTTCAGCCTGGGCAGCTGGTGCCAGACATAAGCGATCCGCTGGTCCGCGAGCCTTGCGTGCTCCCAGCCAGTGCTTGGGGCGGCCGGAATCCGCGGAAGCAGCAACAAGGGATTGCGCACGCCAACATCCACATACACCCATCGCTTCCGAAAACCTCCAACGACCGGCGAGAGCTCGAAGTCAATCCCTGAGCCGGCCGTCACGGCCACAGCGTGGAAAGATACATACCCCAAGCGCTGGAGAGTGTCTATCAGATGCAGAGAGAAGAAGTGGCGGAGCAAGGCCACGGAAGGGGCAATGCCCACCATGGCCTCGCACACGAAGGCGAAGACAGCAAGGAGGATGATGGATTGGGGATCAAGGTGCAGCGCATTGATCTGATAATGCGAAAGCACCACATTGAAGAAGCCGGAGAAGGAAGGGATCAGACCAGCCCAGAGGGCGTGAAGATGGAGGGGGACCTCGGTGGCTGTCATGTCGATTTCAGCGCGGGAAGCAGGCTAGGCCACCATCGCCCCCCACTCATTGGAGTCAGCGGCGACCGCTGGGCGCACCTTGCCCATCGGCTCCTGGTTGAGCACCACCGACCGCTCGACAGCGGGTTCGAAGATCAACGGCGTAGGAGCCGAGGTACGGGACTCCTTCTTCCCCTTCTTCTTCCGGCTTGGAGCCATGGCAGTGGGGAGAGCTGGTGTCAGATCGGACCGGGGGAAAGGATCTGTTGTTTGCTGGAAGACGAGGGAGCTACGGAGCACTCACCTACGGTGGGGGTGGTGTTGTGTAGGAAACAGTGGCTGCTTAGCCAGGCGGAAATCAAGGCTGCATGGAGAAGTGGAGGCACCCACGTCCCATCAACCGTGATGCGTCAATCAAGGCCGCAGGCTATTGGGGCCCGCGACGCTCCGCACTTGACCCTTGGCTTCGCCGCGAAGCCAAGTACGAGCGCGCCTTGGGCCCGGGGGCTACTGTCGGCGTCCTGGGAATGGGGGTACCCAGACTTGCCTGCCTGCGGCCCTGGGCGTGGCTCACCCAGCGGCCTGGTACGGCCCATCTTCATCAACAACTAATCAAGACCCTCGTGAGGGGCCAAGCCTCGCGAGGCGAACGACGCAAGACCTCCTTAGGATGGCTCCCGAGGAGCGGAGATATCTATGCAAGGGGCACCTCGCGAGGTTCGCATGACGTGAGCCATGATGACCAAGGCCAGGCGGGCGCCAGTGGGCACAGAGTACTCATTGCCTCTTTGGTGCTAAAGGGGGCAAGCACAGGCGAGGAGTCCCGAGGCATCAGGCAAAGGTTTCCATATTGGTGCAACGAGACCAAGACTAGTAGGACGGCAGGACGGAGGTCACCACGGAGCCCACGACGGCGTCACCACCAGAGCCTTTGGCAGGCGAATACCACCTTTTGTCAGGATAACTTGTACAAGTTGTCCCCCTTCGAATTGGCCATTGTGGGACCCCTTCCCACCTAATATTTTGGAAGAGGACCCAGGCCTCTATAAATAGGACTAGCCACCACCGTAGGAGGCAACTGATCTTGGACTGGATCCATTCCACCAAGGCCACCATACAAGCTCACTAAGCTCAAGAACACCTCTCCTCAGGAGGTTGTTCATCCCTTGTACTGTTCATCATTAGCCTATAAGGCAATCCGCCACACCACACTGGATTAGGGTATTACACCACAACGGTGGCCAGAACCAGTATAAACCCTCGTGTCTCTTGTTCTTTGGGTTCATCGAGTTAGGCCTTGAGATCCTTGCGAGAGCGAGCTAGAGAGAGAGAGAGAGAGAGAGAGAGAGAGAGAGAGAGAGAGAGAGAGAGATCCATCTGGGCCACCAAGGAGGGATTTGGAGGCTAAGAGAGGGAAACAAGATGAAACAAGATTGAAGCTCAAGACAATAGAAAAAAAAGATCGCACTAAAGAGGCAACACAGGCCAGGAGGCGGGCGTCTCACCCGTGACGAGTGGTGGAGGCATGGTTCCCTCCCCGACAACACTCGTTGCCGGGATGGAGCTGTCGGTGCCTTTGCTTGCCTGCTCTTCCTCCACGCGCGTGGGCTCGTCGGTGGAAGCCCTTATCGAGGATCTGTCCCTTGGTGGCGTGGGCTCGTCGGTGGAGATACTTGCGGGGGACCCCTCCCTGGGTAGTGTGGTTGATGGAGGTGGCATGTTGGGGGTGTCCCTTAACGGATCCTCCTATTGAAGCTCCTCGCCTTCAAACCCGGCAAGGTTAGCGGTGAAGATACACATCCCGATGCTCACCAGCGGAAAGTGAGTAATGGGCTCACACTGGGGGCTAAGTCGGGGGCTGCAACGTGGCACCACTGCAGGATGCTGCTAACACGACACTACGATCAGAGACCCTTCAATGAAACTGTGTGCGATGCAATAATCGCAAACGGTGGTGTAAAAAACCCGTCAAACAAGGCGCAAAACGTTTGCGATGACGGATGCATCAAACACGGTTCAGATTTTAGTTGCGTGTGCGATTCAGGGCATACGGTTCAGTTCAATTAACCGTTTTCGATGAGTAGGAACAAAAGAAACGGGCAGCCAGATGAAGGTGTGTGCGATGTACAGCATACGGTTCACTCGGATGAACTGTTTGTGATTAGGAAACACAAAAGAAACGGTCAGCCAGATCAAGGTGTGTGCAATGTATAGCATACAGTTCACTCGAATGAACTATTTGTGATTAGGCAACACAAAAGAAACGGTCAGCCAAATCAAGGTGTGTGCAATGTACGACATGCAGTTCACCCGGATGAACTGTTTGCATGAAGACAAGAGAACATAAACGGTTCAATATGACAAATACCATAAATATTGCAAGGTTCAAATTCAAAGATTACAATGCCCAAATTCAAACATTGTACGCTGCGTCATTTCTGAAAAGGGATCAGCCGCTGACAAGTCATGTATGGGTTTGACACAATGATTTCCAATTGCTTTGCCATATGTTCTTCCCATATGAAGTTCGGCATTTTTGGAGGCACTTCCATTCAACAGTACTGTCGGATCACGGGTTCCGGCAGACCCTTAAGGTTCGAACTCTGGGGTGCGCGTGGAGATCGTACCCTCTACCTCTCCGTCTCGTAAGGATCTAAACTACTGCGAGAACAACACAAGAGACACAGGGTTTATACTGGTTCGGGCCACCATTGTGGTGTAATACCCTACTCCAGTGTGGTGTGGTGGATTGCCTCTTGGGCTGATGAGGAAGAACAATACAAGGAAGAACGACCTCGCGAGGGTCTGTTCTTGGCTGGGGATGAACTGCTGGGGGGAGTTCAGTCGCCCTTCTCTCTCTCTCTGCTTGCTCTAGATACTGAATCAGGTTGGGTTCTCCATGGCTCTACCCTGGGGGTGGCTAGTCCTATTTATAGGAAAAGGCCCTGGGCCTCTTCCCAAATATTTGAGCGGGAAGGGCGCCAACAATTGGCCGATTTGAAGGGGAACATCGGGTACACTTATCCTGACTAAAGTTGGTCTTCGCCTGCCAAAGGCTCTGGTGATGATGCCGGCTTGGGCTCCACAGTGACTTCCTCCTTGTTGTGGAGTTGGTCTTTGTCTCGTTGCACCGAAATGGGTGCCTTTGCTTGATCCTCTCGCCTGCGCTTGCCCCCTTTGCACCAAAGAGGAAAGGGAGGACACTACGCGGGCTGGCGCCCGCCTGGCACCTCTGGTCGTCATGGCTTGCGTCATGGGCACCTCGTGAGGTACCCCACCTTGATCTCTCCGCCTCCTCGTGAGCCAGCCTAAGGAGGCCGTGCTGGAGGAAGCTCCGTGTCGTCCGCCTCGCGAGGCTTGGCCCCTCGCGAGGGTCTTGAGCCTTGTGTTGATGACGATGGGCCACGTTGGGCCCCCACTCGAGCCACGCCGCAGGCCGCAGGCAGGCAAGTCTGGGGACCCCCGTTCCCAGAACGCCGACAGTAGCCGCCGGGCCCAAGGCGCGCATGGACTTGGCCGTGCCGAGAGGCGAAAGGGCAAGGGCGAAGCGCCGCGGGCCCTAACAGCCTGCGGCCTCGGGCGCCGCGTGGCGGTTGATTGGACGTGGGCGTCTCCACTTCCCCACGACGCCTCGACGATCGCGCGGATTGGACAAGTCCCTGCATGCAAACCATGTCATGATTACCTGTGATAGTGGAGGCCGGCGGTTGGCCTCCGCCGACTATAAGTACGGCACCATGCGTGCCCTTCCAGTCCATCTCTTCTTGCTTCCTCCCCCGCCTCAGTTCTTGCTCCATCTTGGTGTGATGGCTCCGATTCGCCGGTTCTCCGCGGCGGAGAAGGGAAAGGCTCCTCAGGAGGTACCTGACCCGCTCCCGCCGAAGAAACGGCCCGCCTTGCGCGGCCAAGACGAGGAGAATCGCCTGGTGGTGCCGAGGCCTTGGTACGAGCGGCCTCCGCCGGGGTTCCCGCTTCCCTTGTATGCCCACACCAAGGGCTCTGGAAGAGGAGATGCCGATCCCCTCAGCCAGCGCCGTCGCCGGCGCCGCAGGATCACGAAGGTGTTGGTTGTTCCTCCTGGAGTCCACACCGAGGGCTCCTCCCGCGATCTCGTGCTCCATGCCGCCATGCCTCCGCGGACTTGGATCTGCCTTCCTCCCTTCTTCGCCTCCGCCTTCCAGCAGGTAAGGCTCCTGGAGCTGTGGATGCAGCATGCCGACTGCAGCACTCCTGCAACCGGGGCTGAGGTTGCGATCACCGCCTCGGGCGAGGTCTTCATGACTCGCGGCTGGGGTGAAATCGCTCGGTGCTGCAGAACGAAGGGTGCCCTCACGATCCACCTGGAGTACGACGACGCTTCGGTGATGTTCTTCAAGGTCTTCGACGCGAACGGTCGCCGCCTGGAGTGCTGCCCCGGGGGAGGCGGCCAGGACCCTGCCACGGTGATGGCGGGGCCCGCCAATCGCCCCTTGGACAGCTCAGCAGGCGACGGGAGCGTCGGAGGATCCAGCGATCCCAGTGAGGTCTTCGCGACGCCAGAGACGAGCGACGACAGCTACGAGCCCGCGAGCCGGCGCCGCTCCCGGAGCAGGGCAGGCTCGCTTGGTCGCCGCCGATCCTGATCTGGATGGGGTTGGCGCCGGCGCCTGCCAGCCCACTGTTGATGATGGCATCTTTTGCAGGGGCGCGTGTAATTAGCACCTTTTAGGATTCGTTCCCTGCGAGGAATCACATTGCGCCCCATAGGGGCTTGTAAGGTGGCTGTGATCCTTGTTGTTAATATGTAACCCTTGCTATGGATTTGTGTGAATCGCGAATTCCGTCATAGTTTGGTTCCCCCTTTCGCACCTCGTGAGGGCTTGGTGCTCTACGTCGACAGGTCCCAGTCCCAAGGCGGCGTCAGCCGTCGCTGGTATGCCAGGTCGCGATGCCGTGGTCAAGGCCAGGAGGTGAGCGACCCGGGGTCCGGTAAGAGCCCCTGAGTCGCGATGCTCAGGAGGTCCCCTTTGGCGCCCAAGCAGCCGTCGCTAGGTGAGAACGGGAAGCAACGTCGCTAGTACGGAGTCGCTTTAGGTGCAGGGGTAGTGCTGCGGTAACTAACGCTTTGGATGGTGACTTATCTTGAGGATCGGAGATTGCCCTCAGCGTGCCGTCGGATCTGGGGGGTAGCTCGACCGGAGCTGCTTGACGAGGTCCTCGCGTGCCCCTTCTCCCTTGCCTCTGCTCCCCTTTCTGCTCTACGTCCTCGGGTCCCAGCCCTCGAGCTAGTCTCAGCCGTCGCTGGTATGCCAGGTCGCGATGCCATGGACAAGGCCAGAGGGTGAGGGCTGGAGAGCCAGTAGGAGCCCTGAGTCACGATGCTCAGACACCCCCCCTTTAACGTGCAAGCGGCTCACGCGGGCAAGGGCGAAGGGAACACCGTGAGGGCCTTGGCTAGCGCGGTTCCCCCTATGGGCCCTGCGGATTCATCATAAAAAGAGAAGACGGGGTTGCCATAGCAGCGATTAGTTGACTGTTAGTCGCTCAGTAGCTCGCCGGTTGGAGCGGGCGAGGTGTGTCGGGGCACCCGTGAGCCAGCGCGGGACTCAAGAGGCCCTACCTCTAGGCGGGCTGCGCCTGGCGCTGGGCCGCATCTTGAGATGTGTTCCTGCAAAGTCTGGTTAGATGCCGGCACTCTACGTCCTCGGGTCCCGGCCCTCGAGCTTGTCTCAGCCGTCGCTGGTATGCCAGGTCGCGATGTCGTGGACAAGGCCAGAGGGTGAGGGCTGGAGAGCCAGTAAGAGCCCTGAGTCGCGATGCTCAGGCACCCCCCCTTTAACGTGCAAGTGGTCGACATGAAGAAGAAGGGCGCGGCAGACGACATCGAGTAATGATGCATAACTGGAAATAAACGCGGAAGGGATACAAGCCGCTGGGTCTAACCCGAGCGGCCTGGGGATGATGCAGCCCGAGGGGCGCCCCCAGCAAAGCAAGCTAGCGACTGAATAGATAAAAAGGGATACATGCCACAGGGACGGACCCACGCGGCCTGGGAATGACGCAACCCTGGGAGGGCGCTCCCAGCTGAGAATGAAACTTGAAAGATGTCACCTGAAGATGTCGTTGATGCAGTGGCGTCGATGCTACAGACTCGGTGGGCTGCGGAAGCTGATCCTGACGAGCCCCCAGGCCCAGGGGCCTCGGGAGGCGCCGGAGGCACTGGTGGCTCCTCGTGAGCAGCCTCCATCTCCGCCAGGGTTGCCGAACGCCTGCCTTCTTGCGCCTCCAAGATGCTCCTCATGATGCGCTGGTACGCCGCAGCCACGCTCGGCAGGCCATAAGGGATGCGAACATAGCTGTGGGGTGGTCCTCCGCAGCGCCCCGCGTGTGAGGGCCAGAGGCGCTCCGCCGTGGCGATCTAGTTGAGCCCTAGTACGTCGACGCAGACGCGCAGCCCACCATCCTCGCCTGGATGGGGGGCCACAGCTGGTGGGCGACGGCAACCCCTCATGATCCTTGACTCCTGTAGCTCTTGTATCGCCTTGCTGACAAACTCCTGTTGGTCTGGCCTTCCTTCCCCGGCTTCCTCCCGAGGGAAGCGTGTTTCAAAACACGCCTCCACATGGTGCCCCAGCGCCTCCCTCGTGACCTTGGCGAGGTCGGTGGCCCTCCAGGTGAGAGCCCTCGAGCCCTGCCTGAGGAGGGCGTCGGGCGCGCTTTCCTATGCGATTGAAGGAGGGTCCCCCTGGGCAGACGTGGGCCTTGAAGGGCCTGCCTCCTGAGGGTCTGACCTTGACGTTGTCTTCTTCTTCTTGGGGGTGGTCTCAGGAAGCCTCCTGCTTCCGCGATCTGGGTCTTCTAGTGACGCGGCCTGAAAGGCTCGCTCCAGTGCACACACTGCATCCTTCTCTTGACATGGCACCGTGATGACACCACCGGTTCCTGGCATCTTGAGGACGTTGTAGCCATGGTGAGTCACGGCCATGAACTTGGCCAGCGCCGGGTACCCGAGGATGGCGTTGTACGGCAGGCGGATGTGGGCGACGTCGAAGTTGATGAGCTCGGTGCGGTAGTTGTTGTAGGTGCCGAAGGTGACTGGGAGGCGGGCCTGCCCGATCGGGACCGTGGAACCGTCGGTGACTCCAGAGAAGGGCTTGGTTGGCTGAAGCTGGTCATAGGGCACTTGGAGGCTGTTGAACGTTTCCACGGACAAGACATTGAGCCCTGCCCCTCCGTCGATGAGGGTCCTGGTGACCAGAACGTTGCTGATGACTGGGGAACAAAGCATTGGGAGGACTCCGGCTGTGGCTGTGCACTTGAGCTGGTCTGCTGAGCTGAACGTGATGGTGCAGGCCGACCACCTGAGGGGACGCGTTGCTTCGAGCTTGGGGAGGACTGCATTCACTTCGCTAGCAAACTGCTTGAAGATACGTTGGGAGGCTGGGGCTTGAGCTCCGCCTAGGATGCAGGCGATGGCGCGAGGCTCTTGGAAGCCCCCAGCCCCCTCGTCTTGGTGGCGGTCTTCATTCCTTCTTGTCTGAGGTGGCAACGGCGGCAGGCCTGGGTTGCCATGAGGGCGGTCCTCACGAGGCTGATCCCTCCAGTCCCCCTCACGAGGTGGGTCGCGCCAGCGGTCCTCGCGAGGTTGGTCACGCCAGCCTGGACGTGGGCCGCGGTCTTCCCAGCGTCCCGGGTTCCTTCCTCCTCCTCGGTCGTAGCCCCGGTTAGCACGGTCAAGGCGTCGGCCGACTCTTCCTTCTTGCACGGCGCGTAGTTCTTGGCATTCATTGGTGTTGTGGGTGTGGAGGTCGTGGTACACACAGTACCGGCTGCCCCAGGAGGATTCAGGCAGATCCTTACCCCGCTTGGTGTCTGGTTCTGCCACGAGCACGGCAGCCCCCTTGCGCTTCACGTCCTTGGCCTTGGGCTTCTTCTCTTCTGGGTCTGCGGCAGGCAGCTCGAGGAGGGAGAGGCGTCCCTCCTCAGCTCTGGTGCACTTGGTCGCCAGGTTGAACAACTCCAGGGAGGTGCATAGGTCTTCATGCATCGCCAGCTCCTCCTTCATCTTGACGTCGCGCACGCCATCGGAGAAGGCCGAAATGATGGCTTCTTCGGACACCCTGGGGATCTTGAGGCGCGCGCTGTTGAAGCGCTGGATGTACTTCTGTAGGGTCTCCCCAGGTTGCTGCTTGATGCGGCGCATGTCTCTCACGGCGGGAGGTCGGTCGCGGGTACCTTGGAGGTTGGCGATGAAGCGGGTACGCATCTGGTCCCAGGAGGAGATCGTGCCTGGGGCCAGGTTCAGGAGCCAAGTGCGAGCACCTTCCTTCAGCGCCATGGGGAACCAGTTCGCCATGACCTTCTCGTCCCCGCTGGCAGCTTCGATTCCCAGCTCATAGAGCTGGAGGAACTCCGTGGGCTCAGTGGTGCCGTCGTAGCGAGGAGGCAGGTCCGGCTTGAACTTGCCGGGCCACGCGACGCTACGCAACTCAGGGGTGTAGGCGCGGCAGCCAGCGGTGGTCGCGGGAGGTTTTGGTTAAGGGAGAGCTTGGCCTTATGGTTCACCTTGCGCCGCAGCTGGGAGCAGCGTGGGGTCTTGACGCGCCGGAGCTGGAGCAGGGTCTCGGCGAGCCGGAGCCGGGAGCGCCCGGGCGGCCTCTTGCGGTCGCGGGACTTCTTGGCAGCTCTTGGGGCCATGGCATCTTCTTGGAAAGGTGGCGGCTGGAACGCCCCCGGAGCTTCACTGCCCATGCGGGGCGGAGTGCGGCGCAGTGGTGCGGAAGGCGCGGGAGAGCCCCCTGCGGTGCGGACGAGCTCGGCGACGCGGTCGAGCCACTCCTCGTAGACGTCGTCGACGGGGCGGTAGCGCAGGAGCTCACTCGCCGCGATGAGCGCAGCTCAAGCCTCCAAGGGCGCGCGCAACGCGTGCGACGAAGAACCGGCTGGGGTGAGCGACGGAGTGGCCGTGCGGCCATCCCGCCGCACGGACGGGTGTTGAGAGGACGCTTGCTGCTCGTTCCCCGCCGGGCCGGTGGCAGCGTTGACGGCGGGCGACGGGGAACGACGAGGACGCCCGCCGACGGGGGCCGTCTGGACGGCGTGGGAAGCGATGGCGGCCCAGCGCTCGGCGCGGGCCCGACGAGCGTCAGACATGGATGCGGTGGTCGGAGGAGAGCGGAGCGGTGGAAGACGGATTCTGGCGCACCCCTACCTGGTGCGCCAAATGTCGGATCACGGGTTCCGGCAGACCCTTAAGGTTCGAACTCTGGGGTGCGCGCGGAGATCGTGCCCTCTACCTCTCCGTCTCGTAAGGATCTAAACTACTGCGAGAACAACACAAGAGACACAGGGTTTATACTGGTTTGGGCCACCATTGTGGTGTAATACCCTACTCCAGTGTGGTGTGGTGGATTGCCTCTTGGGCTGATGAGGAAGAACAATACAAGGAAGAACGACCTCGCGAGGGTCTGTTCTTGGCTGGGGATGAACTGCTAGGGGGAGTTCAGTCGCCCTTCTCTCTCTCTCTACTTGCTCTGGATACTGAATCAGGTTGGGTTCTCCATGGCTCTACCCTGGGGGTGGCTAGTCCTATTTATAGGCAAAGGCCCTAGGCCTCTTCCCAAATATTTGAGCGGGAAGGGCGCCAACAATTGGCCGATTTGAAGGGTAACATCGGGTACACTTATCCTGACTAAAGTTGGTCTTCGCCTGCCAAAGGCTCTAGTGATGACGCCGGCTTGGGCTCCACAGTGACTTCCTCCTTGTCGTGGAGTTGGTCTTGGTCTCGTTGCACCGAAATGGGTGCCTTTGCTTGATCCTCTCGCCTTCGCTTGCCCCCTTTGCACCAAAGAGGAAAGGGAGGACACTGCGCGGGCTGGCGCCCGCCTGGCACCTCTGGTCGTCATGGCTTGCGTCATGGGCACCTCGTGAGGTACCCCACCTTGATCTCTCCGCCTCCTCGCGAGCCATCCTAAGGAGGCCGTGCTGGAGGAAGCTCCGTGTCGTCCGCCTCGCGAGGCTTGGCCCCTCGCGAGGGTCTTGAGCCTTGTGTTGATGACGATGGGCCACGTTGGGCCCCCACTCGAGCCACGCCGCAGGCCGAGGCAGGCAAGTCTGGGGACCCCCGTTCCGAGAACGCCGACAAGTACTAGCCGTCTCTGCTGATCATACCATTGATCTTTCCTAATTAAATGCGTGTTCAACCTTAGTACACTCAGCACCTTTGCTCTGGCAAGAAAGAACCTGGCGAGTGTAATCTCCGGTGGGGTCCCTCGGTAGGAGTTCAAAGTAATATTTGAGAGATGCAGATCCAGGCATTCAATGTGATTGTCGTTATAAACATCATCCACCGGGCCTAATATGCACTGCAAAAGAAGAGAACGTGTTAGTGCCTACATGCAGTTTTGAGCACTGCTACATGCCCATTTGGTTTGCAGGATTGGTAAAATGCACCAACGTGCCATCTTCGATCTGGCATGATTAACATGGGCATTTGATTGCAATCTATAAACATGTAGCCTTCTTCACAAGAGGTTGGATTGGATGAAAAATTCCCTAAGAAAACTAGTACAGATGAATCCAAAGGAGAAATTCTTATGGACGATTGTAACCATATGAATGAAGCAACCAATATGGGGTGGGGGTGTATGTCCTAAATTCCTCCAAAATTCCTTCAGAAATAGTACTACATTGTCATTGTGAACTTGGGAAAAGGTGCAAAAAAATTGAACTCCCTTATGGTTATCATTTAACAGGAAAGGAACATCACCTCGATATACAGCTTCATCAGGCACGGAAAGCATCTCATGCAACTGAAAACTTGGTCCAGGTTAGGGACGACAGATTCTAGTGCCAAGACCTTCATTGTGCCCAGAGTCTAGGTGAAGCTTCGCTGGATGACAGACGAGCATACATCTTCAAAACTAGTTATAACGTTGATATCAAGAAGGAGAGGTATATAAGGCGACTGTTGTACCTGAAAGTTGTACTATTTGACAGACGAGTAGCTCACCACTTTCAATTTCGGCGTAGAAATGACATTGATTCTTGTTGGGCCTTGTTGATCAACTACAAGTAATCTCTCAAGTGAAGGTGTGTACTGGATGACCATGTTGTGGTCCACCTTTTTGTGATCTCTCGTTACAGCACTAGCAACACACATAAATAGTGCGGAGAGTCCTGGAGGTGATGTGCAAGGTACTCGACCAATTCATCACCTGAAGACGAAGGAACTCGAGTGCAGTATAGTCACAGAGCAGGCGCCCCATGTCATCCTTTGGGATGCGGAAGGCGACGAGCTCGAGGTGCTTCGGTCGTGCTAGAAAAAGAGCGGGCGTGTCATTAAGGGGGATGGCAGTTCATGAACTTGGCGAGGCACAACATGGACGCGAAGCAGAGCGTGGACGTTGGCAGCAAGCTCATATGTCCATCATTATAACTTAGCTTCTCGAGCTGATCTATGGCGCGGGACCGGAACCACTCGTCAAGCTTGCCTCGCTCCCTGCCATTGGAACGGAACTTGCCCGCGATAAGGCCTTTGATTGGGCCATGGTGACTGTTGAGGATCTGGGAGAACACATCCAAGCTTTGGCGATAGCCATGGCAGAGCTTGTGGGCGTGGAGGAGGTCGACAGGGGTGCAGAGCCATAGGGTGTGCCACCGCCGGGAAACGGCGGTTGTCCTCGGCCGATTTCTGATTGGGAGGAGGGATATGATGACTATCAGCATATCATCAAGGAGGTTGTTGATGAAGTCTAGGCCTACTGGAGTCGCTTGCGGTTCTTTCTCGACCCGCCTCCGCTTGTTGGCAGCCTCGTTATCCACCTTGTCGGCGGGGACGGGAACCTCTGTCTCCATATTCACGCCATGCTCCGGTGCTTCAGCAGCCCCGGCGTCGCCACTCCCTCCGATGGGGCGCTTCGGCGGCATCCTCGTACACTGACGACTTTAAGGACTTAGAGCGGCGTTGAGGATGCGGGCGGAGAGAGAGGAATTGTGTGTGTGGCCAGGATGGGGGTGCGGCCGCTCAGCGGTGCCATTAATATAGACCAGTGGGAGCGAGGCGGGCGGAGGTCCAAGGCTGTCTCGCTTCCCGGTGAGAACGACTCCTTAATCTCTAGTATGAATGAAATATAGGCTTAATTACTGAATTTTAGTTGCAAAAAAATAGAGAGTGATATTGATTTTTAGCTGCATATTTTGACAAATCGCAGTGTCACTTGGCTTAGCGCCGAAGTCCGGCTTTAATTTGCATACCGTAATCTGAACCGTTTGCGTTTATGAGATGCACAGATCCTGCGTTGAACAGCGTGTACGTTTCCCGGTGAGCCTGCGCACCGGACTGCGGTCGCACGCCTCCCGTTCAATCAAGGAGCTGTCCACATGTCACCTCCTATAGCCATTAAAGCCAAGACACGTGGCATCACGTAAATGGTTAACCGAATGCACACGGTTTGAATTATACAAACGTTTGAGATATTAAAGTGGCAGCTATTTTTTCAAAATGCCTTTGTTGGCTGTCATTATTCGAGTGTGCCTTCTCTCAAAATGGACACGGAAAATACCACAACATGTCGTGTGCCCTTCCATGATAGCATGCCAAGTTTCATGAATTTCAGACGAGTTTTGGATTTACTAGGATTTAAAAACCAGGCATCTCAATGTTTTGCCGCAATTAACAGTGCCATTGTGTTTGAAATTCATTTCCATTTATTGCATGGGACCTAAGCATGCACCCAAGGACATAGATTTGATTTTTCAACAAATTTATATGCACTGGAGCATGCTCATGTAGTTCAATTTTGAATTATTCACATAAATGCATTAGAAACTCAGTTAATGCATAAAAATGTCCAAACAAACCCCAAAAAATCACAAAATTTCACACAACACTCTTGTTGTTCTATGTTGACACGAGAAAAAAACTTGAAAGCAATAAGAGGCAATGGATATCGTTTCGTCCCCAAAGGTGGGACGTTCCCTACCGAAAACCATCATGCTTGTTGTGAGAAGCTCCGGTTTGTGAGAAACATATTTCCAAACCTACCCCAAATGGGACAAAATTTGTACCACGACATGTTGATGCCGCTCCATGATAGCATGCCAAGTTTCATGAACTTGAGACGAGTTTTGGATTTACTAGAATTTAAAAACCAGGCATCTCACTATTTTGCCGGCAATCAATGGTGCCCCGGTGTTTGAAATTCATTGCCATTTCTTGCATGGGACCTAAGCATGCACCCAAGGACACATATTTGATTTTTCAACGAATTTAGATGCACTGGAGCACGCGCATGTAGTTCACATTTGAATTATGCACATAAATGCATTGAGAACTCAGTTAATGCATAAAAATGTCCGAACGAACCCCGAAAATCACAAAAAATCACACAACACTCCTATTGTTCTATGTTGACACGAGAAAAAACATTGAAAGCAATAAGAGGCAATGTATATCGTTTCGTCCCCAAAGGTGGGACGTTCCCTACCGAAAACCATCATGCTTGTTGTGAGAAGCTCTGGTTTGTGAGAAGCATATACCCAAACCTGCCCCAGATGGGACAAAATTTGTACCACGACATGTTGATGCCGTTCCATGATAGCATGCCAAGTTTCATGAATTTCAGAAGAGCTTTGGATTTACTAGAATTTAAACACCAGGCATCTCACTGTTTTGCTGGCAATCAACGGTGCCCTGGTGTTTGAAATTCATTCCCAGTTCTTGCATGGGACCTAAGCATGCACCCAAGGACAGAGATTTGTTTTTTCAACGAATTTATATGCACTTGAGCATGCGCATGTAGTTCAAATTTGAATTATGCACATAAATGCATTGATAACTCAGTTAATGCATAAAAATGTCCAAACGGACCCCGAGAAATCACAAAAATTCACACAACACTCCTGTTGTTCTATGTTGACACGAGAAAAAAACTTGAAAGCAATACGAGGGAATGGATATCGTTTCGTCCCCAAAGGTGGGACGTTCCCTACCGAAAATCGTCATGCTTGTTGTGAGAAGCTCCGGTTTGTGAGAAACATATACCCTAACCTGCCCCAAATGGGACAAAATTTGTACCACGACATGTTGATGCCGCTCCATGATAGCATGCCAAGTTTCATGAATTTCAGACGAGTTTTGGATTTACTAGAATTTAAAAACCAGGCATCTCACAGTTTTGCTGGCAATCAACGATGCCCTGGTGTTTGAAATTCATTCCCATTTCTTGCATGGGAGCTAAGCATGCACTAAGGACACAGATTTGGTTTTACAACGAATTTAGATGCACTTAAGCATGTTGTGACGCTCAGGTAATTAAGCTACAGTGAACCTCTGCTAATGATGCCATGTCACCTCAGTTACTGTCGATAAACTCACGTTAGTTTAAAACCGATTCAAATTCAAATTCAAAATCAAGCAAACAATAAAAGTTTTCAAATATTAAAACTAAAATGTTCATCATGTGGCAAATAATCCCTAACTAGTTTTAGTGGTGGAACCAACCTTTTTCAAGGTGTTTAAATGCCTTAAAACTAATTAAAACCAGTGGCTAAAATAATAATTTATTTGCTTTTGAAAATATAGAAATATTAAACTAATTTATTTTGGGTCCAAACTAGGTTTGGCAGTGGCCTATTTTGATGATACTAATTTAGGTGCTAACTTAATACTTTAAAGTAACTAAAAATATCAGAAACTAAAATGAAAACAGAAAAACAAACTAAGAGAAAACAAAACAAACAAAAATAAAAGAAGAGAAGCCCCCATTAACCCCACTGGGCCAATTGGCCTAGCTAGCTGGCTAATCGCCTGGCCCGCTGCCCCCTGCTTAACCTCCCCACTCCCACCGAACCCTAGCACCGTACCCCTCTCTCCCCTCGTTCCCCCACTCCCCTTGCACCCCACTCCCCCCCCCCCCGTTCCACTCGATCTGGAACGACCGGCACCAAACGTCGATCGCCGGCGTCGCCTCCACGCCGGACAGGCCGTCCTCGACCTCCTGCTCGCCGACCTCCCTCTCCCTCGCCCCCTCTGCCCGATTCCGCTGGATCGGGAGGGGGCCGTCCCAACGACGCCGCCTCGTGCTCGGCTTCCTTCTCGGGCCTCCGCACGCCGCCGCCGACTCCGGCGACCCCAAGCCTCCCTCGAGCCTGCTGCCATGCCCTACGGCTCCATTGTGAGCTCCGTCGCGTCTCCCCTTTCCCCTGTGTTCCTCCACTATCGCGTCGGCCTTGTGTCGTTCGCGCCCGTTAGCCGTCCATCGCGCATGCGCATCGCCCCGCGCTCACCACGTCTCGTTGTGCTGCCGCTCGCGGCCGTGCTCGCCGTGTGCCCTGCCTATGCGCGCGCCCTCCACCACGGCCCTCCGCTCCCGCGTCGGAGCTCGCGATCGCTGCTGCTGCAGTAGTTGTGCTCCTCAAGCCCCTCGCCGCGTCGCTGCACTGCTCTCCTGCTGCTTCGCCCGGTTGCAGCCCACCGGAGCGCCGGCACTCGGTCCCGCCAGCCGCCCTGCAGCGCTCGGTCGGGTGCGCCCCTGTTCGGGCTGTGCCCGTCGCCCGCGCCCGCTATGGCTCTCCCAGAGCCACTGGTTTGCCCCCCCCCCCCCGAGAACGATTTATATAAAAGAAAAAGATTTAAAGAAAGATAAATGATAATAAAAATATATATTAATTAATTAATTAAACTAATTAATTATGTTTAATTAATCTAATTAACTAGTGTTAATTAATTAAACAGTAATTAGATTAGTTAAACCCTAATGAGAATAAATAGTCCATGACAAACGGGCCGTGTCTGTCAGTTTGACCGGTCAACGTTCACAATTGACTGCTTACGTCATGATGATGTCATCATGCACTATTCTGGATAATGTTGAATTAAATTAATTAAAGAAATTCTAAAAATGATTTTAAAACTTTAGAAATTAATACAAAATAATCTGTACCTCGGATCGAAAAACTTTTACATGAAAGTTGCTCAGAACGATGAGATGAATCCAGATACCCAGCCCGCTCGTCCGCCACACACCCCTAGCATATCGAACACACAACTTTCCCCCTTCGGTTCATTTGTCCGAAAACGTGAAACACCGGGTATACTTACCCGGTTGTTTTCCTCCTTCGTCGGTATCACCTATCCCTGCGTTAGCTCACCCCTGGCACCGCGTATTGCCTTGTTATATTTTGTGATGCTATTGTTTGCTCTGTTATTTATTTGTTTCCCTTTCGTTGCTTCTTTTCGGTAGACTCCGATACTGCGATAGACCCCGAGACCTTTGATGCTTCGGTGTTCGACTATGGCTACGCTTCCGATGATTCCTTTCGTCTGCAGAGCTTCCAAGCAAGCCCCCCCCCTTGATCACCAGATATCGCATATTCCTTCTCTATACTGCTTGCATTAGAGTAGTGTAGCATGTTACTGCTTTCGGTTAATCCTATTCTGCTGCATAGCCTGTCCTTGCTACTACTGTTGTTACCTTTACCTGCAATCCTAAATACTTAGTATAGGATGCTAGTTTTCCATCAGTGGCCCTACATTCTTGTCCGTCTGCCATGCTATACTATCGGGTCGTGATCACTAGGGAGGTGGTCATGGGTATATACTATATACTTTATATACATGACACATGTGGTGACTAAAGTCGGGTCAGCTCGTTGAGTACCCGCAAGTGATTCTGATGAGGGGGCTGAAAGGACAGGTGGCTCCATCCCGGTAGAGGTGGGCCTGGGTTCCTGACGGCCCCCAACTGTTACTTTGTGGCAGAGCGACATGGCAGGTTGAGACCACCTAGGAGAGAGGTGGGCCTGGCCCTGGTCGGCGTCCGCGGATACTTAAAAATAACACGCTTAACGAGTTCTTGGTATTTGATCTGAGTCTGTCCATTTGGTCTATACGCACTAATCAACTACGTGGAAGATATGGGCACTCGACGTCATGGTATCAGTCGAAGCCTTCGTGACATCAGCAACTGAGCGGCGCGCGCCGGATTGGACTGGAACGCCTGCTAGGCTAGGTTTGCTTCTGGCCGCCCTCGCAACGTGCAGGTGTGCAATGGGCGATGGGCCCACACCCCTGCGCCATAGGATTTAGACCGGCGTGCTGACCTGTCTGTTGTGCCTAGGTAGGGCTGCGACGTGTTGATCTTCCGAGGCCGGGCATGACCCAAGAAAGTGTGTCCGGCCAAAGGGGATCGAGCGTGTTGGGTTATGTGGTGCACCCCTGCAGGGAAGTTTATCTATTCGAATAGCCGCGATCTTTGGATACAGGACGACTTGGAGTTGTACCTTTACATTATGACAACTAGAACCGGATACTTAATAAAACACACCCTTCCAAGTGCCAGATATAACCAAGTGATCGCTCTCTAACAGGGCGACGAGGAGGGGATCGCCGGTGTCGGTGGGAAACAACAGCTATGGGATCACAAGAATCCCTACCGCGGTTGCGGGGCGCGGGGTTGAGAGAAGAGCGGGTCTAACAGAGAAGCACGCAGTTCGTTTATCCAGGTTCGGGCCACGAGGATGTGTAAAACCCTGCTCCTGCTTTGGTGGATGTATTCTGTGTTCTTGAGCTAGCTATGGGGTGTAACGAGATCCAAAAAGCTAAATCATTCTCCCCGTCGCCTCGGGCCTCCTTTTATAGGAAAAAGGGGCTGCCACAGTGGCACATGGGAGGTGGAAAGGTCTAAAGTGGCACGAGGTTATCCCTCGTATTACAAGACAAGGTGCATTTAATGCATCGCTTAGGTATCCTCTCACTTTATCGGGGACGGGGGCGAGGCCCGTCCCGTCCGTCGCTGCTCCTCCAGGCTTCGACACGCGCCTTGGCCGGCGGTGCATGCAGTTCCATGTAGGCAGGCAGGCAGCTCAGGTGGCGCGATGGTGGAGCCTCCACGAAGGGCTGCTTGTAGCCACGCAGGTGCCTGCCCAACTGGTTAGGTCGGCAGTTGCATGCGAATGGCGGCGGAGACTTGGCTGGTGCGGGCCTGGCGGTGGCCCTGCTGGTGCGCTTGGCGAGGGCCTTGCCGGGTGACCTGACAAGGGTCTTGCCGCGGCGCGCAGGCGTCCCCGGCAAGGATCTTGCCGGGGGTCTTGTGGGTTCCTTCGGCGAGGATGGCTGCCTTCCCATCCTCACTTGATCTTGACTATTCTTTGTCTTCACAAAGATTTGCATGCCACCACAGAGGTGCCTCCCGAGCCCTGTCCCAACACATGTGTTGAGTGTTGGTTGGCTCGATGGTGGCTCGCTCGGCTGGCGCGGGCGAGCTGCCCCGGCAAGGGTCTTGCCGGGGCCGCTGGGGCCGCCCTAGCAAGGATCCTTGCCGGGGAAACCTGCTTCGCCCATCTGATCCTTGTGGCCTTGGTCCTTGTCGTTGCTTTGCATCGTCTTGGGCTTCGGTCTTACCTCGGCTCACCTCCTCCGCTCTACTTGGCGTGGCCGTGGGCGTGGCTCCAACTGCCCGTGCACAGGTAAAGGGGTACAAAAATGTGCCCCTAGTTTTGTACACCGACAGGAGCCCCCGGGCCTAGGCCACACATAAGCGTGACACGTTGTTGGGTCAGGCCCAAAACGGTGCGCGGGCAGGCGGGGCGGTTTTTACCGCGGTAAGATTTTTCGCGCGCTGTGCTTCCCACGACCCGCGCGCGCGGTGCGGCATGGAGGGGCGTGCGTGACATGGGTGGCATGCGTGGGGCCGTTTCCGCAAGCATGCATCACATCGCAGTAAAGAGGCGGCTCACGCCTTCCCCGTAAAGGGAGGTAGGCGTGGAGGCACGGCTCATTTACTTAATGGGGCCGAGGCGCGGTCTCCAAGGCGTCCACTCCCCACAATCACGAGGTGGGGAGAAGTCGCCTCACTTGTCCCCTCGGTTCTGCACGTCTGCCACGGGTCTCCCATGCGCTCAGGGTGGCAAACGGTGGAGGCAGGAAATCGGGTCGTTGCCGATTGGGGCAGCGGGTCGGTTCTGGTTCCCTGCGCCTCCCGTATCTTGATTGGCCGAGCGGGGCGGCCGAGCCTCAACCCTGTTCCTTTATAAAGAGCGGGAAGGGGGGTTGGCATCCCGCATTCTTCCATCTTCTCCCTCCTTCTGCTTCTGCTCCTTCCTCGTCATGGAGAAAGAGGATCCCGGTCCTTCAAAAGTGGCGGCGAGGGTCGCCGCTCGAGAACGCGTCCCTCCTCCTCCTGCGCCCGCGGTGGAAGAGCCGGCCGCAAGGGGAAGGGGGAGGGGCGAGGCCATGGGCGAGGCCGGGGCAGAGGCCGCAACGCTCGGGGAAGAGGAGGACGGGGTGGCGCGCCGGCCTCGCCCCCGCTAGTAGCTCCTCCTCCGGTGGAGGGCCACGATGGGGACAACCCCTGCGAATTCTTTATCAGGCTGCACTGGCCGCCACGCCGTCGCCTTCGCCTCCCGACTCCATTTGCGCGGGAGATGGAGCTGGATCCGCCGCAATCGTTGAGGGGTTGCGGGATCAGCGGCACATGGGCCAATGTCGAGTTCCCTGCCCCTCGCATCATGTATCTCCATCGAGGGTGGAAGATGTTCGCTCGTCTCCACAGCTTGACGGAAGGGCTCACTCTCCATTTCAAACTAATGGAGGTGGCCTCCTCTCCGTCAAGATCTTCGTGCACTTCGGGACTTGCAAGGTGCTGTGTGGAGAGATCTTCTGACAACGAAGATCCTTCCTCGAGCGAGAGTGGCGAGGAGGACAGCGACAGCGACGACAAGGCCAGCGGGCGGCAGGATGATGGGTCCGATTAGGCGTCGGGCGCCGCTCCGAGCGGCACCTGCGACCCCATCATCCGCGTCGCCGGCTCCTTGAACTTCTCGGGGTCGTCTCCTTGGGCGGCTGGCGTTGAGAGGCGGCGGAAGAGGAAGAGGGCGGGCGGCAAGGCCGTCAAGTCGGAGTACGCGGGCACCGACGCCTTCGATGCGTACTGATGTCCTGCCGCCTCGCTTTCGAGCTCTGCCTCCGGCGCCGCCATCACCATCCAGCCCTTGGACGGCCACCAAGATGTTCTCTTGGTGTCTTCTGCCACTCGTAGCCCGCCTAGGCGCCCCTTTTGCTCTTTTTGCCTCCTTGACCTGCCTCCTGAGGAGAGGGAAAAGAATGGGATTACGGGCACCTTATATCTTTTTAGTCTTGTAAGCCTTCGGGCCTTCGTTAACTTTAGAACTTGTAATCCCCTTGCTCATGTTTTTCATTTCGTATGAACCGTACCTGTACGAAATGTTTCTTTAATGAAGAAGGGATGTTTGTCGGGCTTTTTGTTCAGAGGTAAAACCCATGACAAGGAGTAAATCCTTGTTACCTTTAAGATAAACGTTTTCTCGCCCAGCAACAGGCCTTGCCATCCCCCACTCCGCTTGACCTATCTCACGCACTTGGCGGAGGCAGGGATGAGGTGGGCTTAGGCTCCTCATTTTATTTCCTTACTGCCACGACTGCGACCAAACTCGGTCCCAGGAAACGAGTCCTAGGGTCTGGAGTGAGGGGAGCATGGTAGCCTAAGGATAAAAACGAGGTTTCACATACCTCAGTCCATAACAAAACGCATGATAAGGGATAAAGAACTTATCTGAATCTGTAGCCCTCGACAACCTTGACTTGCTGCGGGTGGATCTTTGATCTTGTAGCCCCCGGCAATACTGGCTTGCCGGGGCCCGGGCGCCGGTCCGTCCCCTTTCTTCCAAAGCAGCTCGGCAAGGATATTTATGTGTCCTGCGAACCAAAGAAGACAGAGAAGAATAGAAAGACGTGCACTCGACCTCGAAGCTAGGGGTTAGCTGCCGCTAAGCACTATCAACCCTAGCCAAGGACGAGACTCGACCTAGCATGCATGCTATAACTTAGGGCGCCAGCGCTTCATGTATTCTCGCTCAGGGTCTACGCCTGGCTTTGTACAAAGGGTCACATGCCTTGCGGCAAAGCTCGTACAAAATGTGGCTTGCCGGGAGGCCCGACAAGCCACGCCTTATGGGTAGAACTTGCAAAGATGCTCGATGTTCCAGGAGTTGCTCACTGGTACGGCATCCTCGGTCTCCAGGCGGACTGCGCCAGGCCTGGTGACTCGTAATACCCGATAAGGGCCTTCCCACTTTGGCGTCAACTTGTTGGAATTCTTTGCCGACTGAACACGCCGAAGAAAAAGGTCGCCTTCCTCAAAGCTTCGGGCATGAACCTTGCGGCTATGGTAGCGGCTCAAGGCTTGCTGGTAGCGTGCCGCTCTCACAGCCTCCCGAAGACGATCTTCCTCAAGGAGCGTCGCGTCATCTTGGCGCAACGACTCTTGCTCAAGCTCGTCATAAGCGAGCACTCGATGTGACCCATATATGAGTTCTGTGGGGAGAACTGCTTCTGACCCGTACACCAGGGCAAAAGGTGTCTGGCCGGTAGCTCGATTTGGCGTCGTCCTGATCGACCAAAGAACCACCGGCAGTTCATCAATCCAGCGCCTTCTGCTGTTGTGCAGCTTGTCAAAAGTCTTTGTCCTCAGGCCTTGCAACACTTCAGCATTTGCCCTCTCCGCTTGGCCGTTGCTCCGTGGGTGTGCCACGGAGGCAAAACAGACCTTGCTGCCGAGGTCTTGAATGTATTGCATGAAGGTGTGGCTCGTGAACTGCGTGGCGTTGTCGGTGATGACTCTGTTTGGCACACCAAAATGGCAGACCAGTCCTTTGAAAAACTTGACAGCTGACTGAGCAGTCACCTTTCTCATTGCTTCCACCTCTGGCCACTTTGTGAACTTGTCGATTGCAACGTAAAGTACTCAAAGCCCCAGACGGTGCGGGGGAAGGGGCCCAGTATATCGAGCCCCCAGACCGAGAATGGCCAGGAGAGAGGGATTGTTTGAAGGGCTTGAGCTGGTTGATGAAGCTTCTTTGAATGGAACTGGCACGCTTCACACTTGGTGACTAGCGCCATCGCATCCTGGAGGGCGGTTCGCAAGAAGAAACCTTGCCGGAACGCCTTCCCGGCAAGGGCCCTTGACCCTATGTGGGAGCCACATATGCCTCTATGTATCTCTGCCAACAGCTCCAGTCCTTCCTCCCGGGGGATGCACTTGAGTTTCACACCGTTCGGCCTTCTCCGGTACAGGACATCATCGATGAACTAGTACAGGGCGGACCGACGGGCTACTTTCTCCGCTTCTTCCTGCTCCTCAGGAAGCTCCCCTGTCTGGAAGAATTGGACGGTATGTTGCGCCCATGCCGGAGCCTGAGGCTCGATGGCAAGGAATAAAGGCATCTCTTCCGCCATGGGAGCGACCGTCTCTACCGCCAAGGCCTGACGCCCCGCAGGAGTCAATTGCTCTTGGGCAGGCTCAGCGTCCACGGTAGTACCCTTGCCGGCGGCCCCGGGGGGCTCGGTAGGAAAGTACTTGCCGGGACCTGATTTTCTCCGCTTGCTTTGCCCTGCTGATGGATCGACGGATGGTTGAGTTAACCGGAGCAAAAAGGTGCCTGGTTCCATAGGTAGCTTGAATGCGGCACGCTTCGACAGGTAATCGGCGACGTTGTTCTCCGCTCGGGGGACGTGCTCCGCCTGGATACCGTCAAAGCGTTCCTCTAGTTTCCTCACCTCATCTACGTATGCTTCCATCAGTGGGCTCTGATAATGTTTGTTGACTTGCCTGACAACGAGCTGCGAGTCACCCCTGACGATGAGCTTCTTGACCCCGAGGACTGCCGCGATCCTGAGACCGGCAAGCAATCCCTCGTACTCGGCAGTGTTGTTGGTGGACATCTCCCTGGGGAAGTGCATATGGATTACGTACTTGAGGTGCTCTCCGGTGGGTGCAACGAGAAGCACACTGGCACCGACGCCTTGCAGCGAGAAGGCTCCAACAAAGTACATGACCCAGTTACAGTCTGCCTCCTTGCCGGGGAGAGTCGTCTCCTGGATTTCTTCGTTAGGCGTCGAGGTCCATTCCGGGATAAACTCCGCCAGGACTCTGCTCTGAATTGTCGAGGTACTCTCAAACTTTAAGCCGAAGCTCAGCTCCAAGGCCCATTCCACAATCCTTCCGGTTGCGTCTGGGTTGTGCAGTATCCGTTGCAATGGGAGGCGGGTGACGACAGTGATCTCGTGGGCCTGGAAGTAGTGGCGCAACTTCCTCGAGGCCATAAGGAGGCCGAAGAGCAATTTCTGCACACCGGAATACCTTGACCTAGCCCCCTGCAAGAGGGAGCTGACAAACTAAACCGGGTGCTGCATCATCTTCTTCTTGGGCATCACTTCACTCGACCGCGCGGGCATCGCCTTGGTGGCACCAGACTCTGCCGGGGGCCGCGCCTCGTCAGCGCCGGGCCCTGCCGGGGGAGTCTTCGGCTCACCCTCCGCTGGTGCCACTAGTGCGGCACTAACCACTTGATTCGTCGCCGCCAGATACAGCAGCAACGACTCTTGTGGTTTAGGCACAACTAGTATTGGCATGGAGGAAAGGTATTTCTTCAGGTCCCGCAGCGCGGCCTCGGCTTCTGGGGTCCACTCCATTGGGCCCACCTTTTTCAAGATCTTGAAAAAGGGAAGGGCGCGCTCGGCGGACTTGGAGATGAACCGGCTCATGGCGGCAACGCAGCCAGTGAGCCGACGCACATCCTTGACCCGCTTGGGCGCCTTGATCTGCTCAATGGCCTTGATCTTGTCTGGGTTTGCCTCGATCCCGCGCTGTGACACGAAGAACCCGAGAAGCTTGCCGGACTGGACGCCGAAGACGCACTTCTCAGGGTTCAACTTGAGGTTGATCTTGCGCAGGTTGGCAAACGTCTCTTCTAGATCTTGCACAAGTGTTGGCCCGTCCTTGGTTTTGACCACTATGTCATCCATATAGGCTTCCATATTTCTATGGATCTGAGGTTCAAAACCAATTTGGACCGCTCTTGCAAACATTGAGCCAGCAGTCTTCAACCCGAAAGGCATCCGTAAAAAGCAATACGTACCACATGGGGTGATGAATGTTGTCTTCTCTTCATCTTCTCTTGTCATGAAGATTTGGTGGTAGCCTGAGTAGGCATCAAGGAATGATAACAGATCACACCCGGCCGTGGAGTCAACAATCTGGTCGATGCGGGGCAATGGGAAGGGGTCCTTAGGACAAGCCTTATTGATATCTATGTAATCAATACACTGCCTCCACTTCCCATCCGCCTTGCGCACCACTACCGGATTGGCCAACCACGTTGAATGGAGCACCCCTCTCACCAAACCTGCCGCTTCTAGCTTCCTGATCTCCTCTGTGATGAACTCCTGCCTTTCCAAAGCCTGCTTTCTGACCTTCTGCTTGACGGGCCGCGCGTGGGGGCAGACAGCTAGGTGGTGCTCAATCACCTCCTTGGGAACACCGAGGATGTCGGATGCTTGCCATGCAAACACGTCGACATTTTCCCGCAGGAAGGTGACGAGCTCGCCTTCCTATTTTCTGTCGAGGGCGGAGCCTATGGTGAAGGCCCCTCCCTTGCCGTCCTCCACGACGGGCACCTTCTTGGTCTGTGGTGGCTCGGCTCTGGATCTCTTGCTCTTGTCGGCAGAGCTCTCTGGCACGTCCTCAATGGTATCACAACACTCCGAGGAGGTGCGCTTGCCGAAGTGGGTGCGAGAGGTCTTGCCGGGCTCCTTCTTTTCTCCCGGGCCTTCAGCGGCAGGAGCAGGTGCCTTGATGGCAGCTGCTGCAACTGCTTCCCGGTAGAGTTGGTCGGCGCAGATCAACGCGTCCTTCTTGTCGGAGGGGACGGAGATGATGGTCAACGGCCCGGGCATCTTCAGCATGTTGTAGGCATAGTGTGACGCCGCCATGAATTTGGCCAGTGCCGGGCGGCCGAGGATCCCGTTGTAGGGCAAGGGGATCTCGGCCATGTCGAAGACGATCTTCTCCGTTTTGTAGTTCAATTCTCCTCCAAAGGTCACGGGCAGCGTGACCTTTCGCTTCGGCTGGCTCCTCCCCGGATTGACCCCTTGGAACGTGCCCGTTTCCTCGAGGTCTCAATCAGGGATTTGCAACCTTTTGATCACGACAGGCGAGATCAGGTTCAGGCCGGCCCCGCCGTCAACCAACATCTTGTTCACCCTGAGGTTGCATATTGTTGGCGAAACCAACAACGGCAAACACCCGACCGCGGTAATGTGATCAGGGTGGTCCTCGGCGTCAAAGATGAGGGGCGTGCTGGACCACTTTAGGGGCTTCTGAGCGTCGAACGACGGCTCCGTCGCCGTAACCTCTCGCGCCCATTGCTTGAGCTGGCGGTGAGAGACATGCAGCGTGGCGCCGCCATCGACGCACATGGCCTCCGTAGCCTTTTGGAACCCTTGCTCACCGGACTCGTCGTCCTCGTCGTGATCGCCGTCTTCTTGTTTCTTGTCGCGGCCCCGGGCGGGCCTTTCTTCCTGGTTGTCCTTGCCGGGGCGGCCTCCTTGGCCTCCACGCTTCTTGCTGGACCCCTCAGCACCATCTTGGTCCTTCTCCTCGTCCCGCCTCTCGTACTCAGCCTTTTGCTTTTCAGCAAGCAGCTCGACTTGTCGGCAGTTCTGGAGATTGTGGCCCTTGGTGCGGTGGATCTTGCAGTATTGCTTGCCGGAGCTTCCTGGCTTGTCGGTGGCCGCCAAGGCCCGGTAGGCGGCGCACCCGGAAATATCCTTGCAGGGGGTGTCTGCCTTGACCTTCTTGCCGGCACCGGTGTCGTCAGATCCCTCAATGGCAAGCACAACCTTGCCTTTGCGTTTCTTGTTGCGACGCCGGCCCTTCTTCGTCGGGGCGGCGGTGTCCTCATCGGTAGAGTTGGTTTCCGCACCGGCGTCTTTGCCAGGGTACTTCCTTCCCTCTTCAGCTCGGGCGCACCTGTCGGCCAGAACATAGAGCTCGGCCACATCCTTAACCTTGGTCATCGCCAGCTCCTCGCGCATCTTGCGATTGTGCACGTTCTGATGGAACGCGCTAATCACAGCGGTGGGATGAACATTGGGGATGTTGTACTGCACCCGGCTGAATCTCTGGATGTACTTGCGCAGGGTCTCCCCTTCCTTCTGGGGAATGATATGCAGATCACTGGCCTGGCCATGAGCTTGGTGGCCTCCTGTGAAGGCGCCAACGAACTCATGGCACAGATCTGACCAGGAAGAGATGGAGTCCGCCGGCAAGTGCATCAACCAAGGCATTACATTGGGTTTGAGCGCCAGTGGGAAGTAGTTGGCAAGCACCTTGTCATCGCGAGCCCCAGCGGCCTGCATCGCGATGGTGTAGATGCTGAGGAATTCAGACGGACGGGTCTTGCCGGTGTACTTCTCACCGACGTCAGGCTTGAACGTGCGGTGGGACGGCCACTAAAACTGCCTCAGCTCACGGGTAAAAGCCGGGCAGCCCACCTTGTAAGGTAGGCCGCCGGGCTCCCCCGGTGCCGGGTGGTCCATAGCATGTCCCGCCCGCTTGTCCGACTGGCGGCGCGTTTCGCGCCGGCGCTCGACAGTGGTTCGAGCGTCTTCATGGGCTCGCTCCCGAAGGACCTGGCGCTGTTCGCGGAGGGTCCATGGATCGGACGACGCTATGGAGATGTTTTCACCAGCCTCGTCGCGACAGGACGATGCCCGCGGCGGCTGGTGAGGAGGAGGAGAGTGCACCGTGGCCGCAGCTCCCCCGGTCCTCCCAGCGCCAGCATGTGGTGGTTCGGTGGAGCACCGAGCCGAGGGCCCCACCGGTCGTGGATCATCTTTATTCGCGATGGCGACGAGGCTCCGGATGGTGGCCCTCCACTCATCGAGCTTCTCCGCAGCAGGAGGGAAGTCGAGGAGCAGTTGCGCGCGCGCCAAGGCTTCCACTGGCGTGGGTGGCGGCGACAGCTGAGTGGATCGTGGTACGCTTCGACTTCTAACCATGTTAGAAGGAGCTCCGTCACGACCCAGCGGCTGCGTGCCATTTTCACCAGCACTTAGGCGAGCGTGTTGAACTCCTTCGTCTTGCCGATGACGCACAGGGCTCTTCCCACGGCGATGCCCAGGGTCACCAACGTGGTGACGCTGCTCGGCACGCACACCATGGGAAGAACGCGCGGTGGTCGCCGGTGTATGCGTCCTGGAGGTCGCCGCGCCGCCCGGAGTTGGCGCAACAACACCCCCGGAGGGCCCCGCGCCGCCTGCGGGGGTCCCAACTCCATCCTTGGGTCCGGCGGCGTGCGGCCGGTCGTCTGGTGCACGAACGACGCCGCTCGCCAGGCTCCGACTGGCTGGGTGGTGCTGGTGCTCGCGGGCTGCGGCCCGAGTCCTGTCCACGACCGGCCGCTGCTTGTTCGCACCGGCACGGGCTGTTCGGCCCCCTGCGAGCCGATCGTCGTGGCCGTCTTCTTCTTAGGGGGCATGGTGACGAAGAATTGCTAGGCTAACTACCAGACTAGATTCTCACAAACGCGCCCCCTACCTGGCGCGCCAAAGATGTCGGTGGGAAACGACACCTATGGGATCACAAGAATTCCTACTGCGGTTGCGGGGCGTGGGGTTGAGAGAAAAGCGGGTCTTACAGAGAAGCACGCGGTTCGTTTATCCAGGTTCGGGCCGCGAGGATGCGTAAAACCCTACTCCTGCTTTGGTGCATGTATTATGTGTTCTTGAGCTAGCTACGGGGTGTAACGAGCTCCAAAAAGCCGAATCCTTCTCCTCATCGCCTCGGGCCTCCTTTTATAGGAAAAAGGGCTGCCACAGTGGCACACAGGAGGTGGAAAGGTCTACAGTGGCACGAGGTTATCCCTCGTATTACAAGACAAGGTGCATTTAATGCATCGCTTAGGTGTCCTCTCACTTTATTGGGGACGGGGGCGAGGCTCGTCCCGTCCGTCGCCTCTCCTCCAGGCTTCGACACGCGCCCTGGCTGGCGGTGCATGCGGTGCCATGTAGGCAGGCAGGCAGCTGAGGTGGCACGGTGGTGGAGCCTCCACGAAGGGCTGCATGTAGCCACGCAGGTGTCTGCCCAGCTGGTTGGGTCGGCAGCGGCATGCGAATGGCGGAGGAGACTTGGCTGGTGCGGGCCTAGCGGTGGCCCTGCTGGTGCGCTTGGCGAGGGCCTTGCCAGGTGGCCCGGCAAGGGCTTGCCCGGTGACCCGGCAAGGGTCTTGCCGGGGGTCTTGTGGGTTCCTTCGGCGAGGATGGCTGCCTTCCCATCCTCACTTGATCTTGACTATTCTTTGTCTTCACAAAGATCTGCATGCCACCACAGAGGTGCCTCCCGAGCCCTGTCCCAACACATGTGTTGAGTGTTGGTGGGCTCGAGGGTGGCTCGCTCGGCTGGCGCGGGTGAGCTGCCCCAGCAAGGGTCTTGCCGGGGCCACTGGGGCCGCCCTGGCAAGCATCCTTTCCGGGGAAACCTGCTTCACCCATCTGATCCTTGTGGCCTTGGTCCTTGTCGTTGCTTTGCATTGTCATGGGCTTCGGTCTTACCTCAGCTCACCTCCTCTGCCCTGCTTGGCGTGGCCGTGGGCGTGGCTCCGACTGCCCGTGCATAGGTAAAGGGGTACAAAAATGTGCCCCTAGTTTTTTACACTGACAGCCGGGTAGGTTTATGCTATGCGATGCTACTTGGTGAACTTACCATCTACTCTCTTCTACATGCTGCAAGATGGAGGCTGCCAGAAGCGTAGTCTTCGACAGGACTAGCTATCCCCCTCTTATTCTGGCATTCTGCAGTTCAGTCCACTGATATTGCCCCTTTACACAGATACCCATGCATATGTAGTGTAGATCCTTGCTTGCGAGTACTTTGGATGAGTACTCACGGTTGCTTTTCTCCCTCTTTTCTCCCTTTCCATTCTACCTGGTTGTCACAACCAGATGCCGGAGGTGCCTACTACTACGTGCAGGCCGCTGACGACGACCAGGAGTAGTTTAGGAGGATCCCAGGCAGGAAGCCTGCGCCTCTTTCGATCTGTATCCCCGTTTGTGCTAGCCTTCTTAAGGCAAACTTGTTTAACTTATGTCTGTACTCAGATATTGTTGTTTCCGCTGACTAGTCTATGATCGAGCACCTGTATTCGATCCCTCGAGGCCCTGGCTTGTATTATGATGCTTGTGTGACTTATTTTATTTTTAGAGTTATGTTGTGATATATTCCCGTGAGTCCCTGATCTTGATCGTACACGTTTGCGTGTATGATTTGTGTACAGTCAAATCGGGAGCATCACAAGTTGGTATTAGAGCCGACTGCCTGTAGGAATCCCCTTTCCACACTCCTTGGCCGAAGTTGAGTCTAGTTGATGAAAATTGTTTTACTAACCTGGCTGTGCGGCCCACGTTATCCCAGCTGCACCAGAAGATTTTGAAGATACTCTCCGATATTATCCCGAGAACTTGTGCTCATTGCGTTTGCAATCCCCTACCCCCGATAACATCCCTATGGATAAATACTTACACCTGTCCTTCCTACTTTTGTTCCCAGCTGCTCTTGTTATTACAAGATTGTAGGATCGGAAGTATGTCTAGAGGGGGGTGATTAGACTACTTGACCAAATAAAAACCTAGCCTTTTCCCAATTTTAGTTCCTGGCAGATTTTAGCAACTTTAAGACAAGTCAAGCAATCATTACACGATTCAAGCAAGCATGCACAGAGTATATAGCAGCGGAAAGTAAAGCATGCAACTTGCAAGAATGTAAAGGGAAGGGTTTGGAGAATTCAAACGCAATTGGAGACACGGATGTTTTTCCCGTGGTTCGGATAGGTGGTGCTATCCTACATCCACGTTGATGGAGACTTCAACCCACGAAGGGTAACGGTTGCGCGAGCCCACAGAGGGCTCCACCCACGAAGGGTCCACGAAGAAGCAACCTTGTCTATCCCACCATGGCCATCGCCCACGAAGGACTTGCCTCACTAGCGGTAGATCTTCACGAAGTAGGCGATCTCCTTGCCCTTACAAACTCCTTGGTTCAACTCCACAATCTTGTCGGAGGCTCCCAAGTGACACCTAGCCAATCTAGGAGACACCACTCTCCAAGAAGTAACAAATGGTGTGTTGATGATGAACTCCTTGCTCTTGTGCTTCAAATGATAGTCTCCCCAACACTCAACTCTCTCTCATAGAATTTGGATTTGGTGGAAAGAAGATTTGAGTGGAAAGCAACTTGGGGAAGGCTAGAGATCAAGATTCATATGGTAGGAATGGAACATCTTGGCCTCAACACAAGGGTAGGTGGTTCTCTCTCAGAACATATGAGTTGGAAGTGTAGATGTGTTCTGATGGCTCTCTCCACGAATGAAGAGGAGGTGGAGGGGTATAAATAGCCTCCACACAAAATCCAACCGTTACACACAATTTACCAATCTCGGTGGGACCGAATCAACAAACTCGGTCGGACCAAAATAGTAAACCTAGTGACCGTTAGAGATTTTCAGTGGGACTGACATGCAACTCGGTAGGACCGATATGGTTAGGGTTAGGGCATAACGTAATCTCGGTGAGACCGATTACACAAACTCGGTGAGACCGATTTTGGTAATTAGCTAACCAGAGAGTTGGTCAGGTAAACTCGGTGGGACCGATTTGCTCTTTTGGTGAGACCGAAAAGTTACAAAGGGGAAACAGAGAGTTTACATTGCAATCTCGGTGGGACCGATCCGCTCTTTCGGTGAGACCAAAAAGTTACGAAAAGGAAACAAAGAGATTGCAGTCCCATCTCGTTGAGACCGAGATCCCTATCGGTAGAACCGAATTGCTAGGGTTTGGCAGTGGCTTATGACATGTGAAACTCGGTGGCGCCGGATGGAAAGAATCGGTAGGACCGAGTTTGGCTTGGAGTTTAGGTCATTTGTGGATATGGGAAAGTAGCCGAGGATTTTGGAGCATATCATTAAGCACATCAAGCAAATGGCTCATTAAGCAACACCTCATCCCTCCTTGATAGTATTGGCTTTTCCTATGGACTCAATGTGATCTTGGATCACTAAAATGTGAAAATGAAGAGTCTTGAGCTTGAAGCTTTAGCCAATCCTTTGTCCTTAGCATTTTGAGGGTTCCACTTTCACCATCCATGCCATGCCAATCATTGAGCTTTCCTGAAATAATTGTCTTGGAATAGCATTAGCTCAATGAGCTATATGTTGTTATGAATTACCAAAACCACCTAGGGATAGTTGCACTTTCAAAGATGCATCGAATTATTCTTTGACTTTTAAGAATCTCTTGAGCCACTGCCTTATAGATATTTTCCACATGAATACCCCTACGGATAATTCCTCACACTTATCGAGTATCTGTTCATCCACAGTTGATTCCTGTATTTCACAAAAGTCTTCGAAATACCATTCGTTCTTCTAAAAATCCTTGACATCCTAATGTTCTTGAAATTCTTGCTTATTAGCATTATGATTAATCCCATAAGTCTTGTAATCTTATTGGCATCCTTTGTCATTATAATTTTGAGTCCATTGATTCAATATGTTGTGAATGCTCGCAATCCTTAATCAGATCCTAGAATTCATCCTTCCGACTCAGACATCATTTTTAACATGAGCTGGATCTCGACCAATCAAATTGTCGTCGTTTGTACCCCTAAGGCTATTCAACTTATCCATCCCTAATCAGAGCATTGCTTCTGATCCCTTGTCTTGGAATTCATAATTATTTTGCAAATGAGCTTTGAAGTAGTCAGTTGTTTCTATCACCTGATCTCCTTACATGCTTTCTTCTTCTGGTTGAGTACCGATGCTCACACCAGATCCCTTATGGACCACCAGATCCTTTGTTGAATTTTATCCAACAACGTCCTCGAATACACAATGCCTTTGGTAAATTGTATCCTCTGCTTTCTCAACCATGCTTTGCTTCCGAGCTTGAGTTATTTACCCCTGAAGTTTGTGGTATATGTTTCTAAGAAGCCCCGATGGGTTGAACCTATACCTTCTCTAAAACCGTGTGAACCCGAAAGTTTTCACGAGTCATACTCTTCTGGTGCTTCGCCAGATAAAATTTCAACACTGCAACTTCTTCGAAGACGAGAAGTGAATGAAAGGTTATGCATTAAAGAAGTGGGAGTGGACCTTGAATTTAGTGTTCATGCCCATGGACACGATGTAGATCCTATCATGGAAACTTCTTGTAATAATAACTATTTCCTTGATATAGGTTCATCTAGTATCCATGTTTGGTCCTTTGCAACCGTGGTTCCGACCATGATTGTTCTCCTTTGATTCCATTTCTCAGACAAGATGAAGTACTTGTCTTCTGCAGATCATTTCACGTGTCCACCGTCTACTCTGCTCTACCGTCGAGTATTACACTCTGGTATCTTGAGAATATCACCGAACTACATAACTTCTTGTGAGTTCTTCATCAACTATTATTTCTCGATGATTCCAATTTTCTCCGGGTTTTGAGTTGTTTGTCACTCGAAACACCGATAACTGGATCGAGTCCGTTCTACGGTTCAACTACTCCTTGTAATCCTTATTACCTGCGAGTTGTACTCGCTGATGTCATTCCCAACCGATTGGCTACATCATCATTGTCATGTTAAAGCTTAAACTGTGCTACCTGGTCCTTATTCCCAGAGCACAACTTTCGATGATGAGCTAAGCTTATGTCGGTCTTCCTTGTCTAACCGGTTCACCTCAAACAACAAGCTTGATTCCGAGTTTGTGTCGTATCCGTGGTTTCAATAACTTTTTGCTCCATCCTTCCTTTTGCTTGATGTCGTCGATGAGCGATTATATCTTCATGAAACCTCTCGACAATTGTGTCATGATCATCATCAACATTCTGAGCTCTTCCAGGATATCAATTGAATTCATGATGAGAAATACCATCCTTGCCCTCGATGATTTGTGTTGTCATCGACCACATTATTGCCTTCCCTCCAACACAAACTTGTTTGTGTTCTGTGTTATACATTGAGTTCCTTGCTATCCAGCATTTCTTCTTCTTTACGTTGGAGTATTACCATCTTTTATATCAAGAATGTCATGAGGATTACTCCACGTCTTAAGAATTCATGGTATAGTGATACTTCTCACCATCACCATTCTTTCTTTGTCCCCGTGTTGCTTCCAACAAGTGAACGGTGTTGTTTGGATTCTTTCCTTCTAGCAACCCTATTGCTTTGAAGTTAATGGTTGATATTTCATTCTTAGATCATTGGTTATCGAATCACCATTATAACATTGGTCATGCTACCTAAGCCCATATTTCGGATGCACCTTTCAACCAATGATTAAATTGGGTATGTTTTCCTCGAGCATATCTCCTTATATCATTTGATCTGACAAATGTTATCTCTTTGTTCACATGATTGTGGAAATCCATCTTCTGGAAATCTCGATGAATTGTCGTTTAGTTCATCAGCCACCATCTCATCCTATCCTTGGTTTAATGATGAACTCTTGTTTCGGAACTCGATTCCATAGATCATTTCTGAAAATCTCATAATGTCCTCTCGTCAAATTGTGTTGAACCTTTTCTTTTCAGGCATCCTGAGTCTGAGGTATCCTGACACCAATCGGATCCGAATCTCGGTCAGATATGATGGTTGGGACATATTTCCAAGAATTATAACATTGGTCTCTACATAACCCAGTAAGGTGGTGTCTTTGCTTAGCACCCCTTGCTACCTCTTGAGCACCGCGTTGGATTTCCTTGAAGAGGAAAGGATGATGCAGCAAAGTAGCGTAAGTATTTCCCTCGGTTTTTGAGAACCAAGGTATCAATCCAGTAGGAGGCTACGCGCGAGTCCCTCGTACCTGGACAAAGCAAATAACTCCTCGCAACCAACGCGATAAGGGGTTGTCAATCCCTTCACGGTCACTTACGAGAGTGAGATCTGATAGAGATGATAGATAATATTTTTGGTATTTTGTGATAAAGATGCAAAGTAAAATAAAAAGTAAAGTAAAAAAAGCAAAGGCAATAATAAAGCGTAGGAAGATTGATATGATGAAGATAGACCCGGGGACCATAGATCTCACTAGTGGCTTCTCTCAAGAGCATAAGTATTCTACGGTGGATGAACGAATTACTATTGAGCAATTGACAGAATTGAGCATAGTTATGAGAATATCTAGGTAAGATCATGTATATAGGCATCACGTCCGAGACAAGTAGACCGACTCCTGCCTGCATCTACTACTATTACTCCACTCATCGACCGCTATCCAGCATGCATCTAGAGTATTAAGTTTAAGAAAACAGAGTAACGCCTTAAGCAAGATGACATGATGTAGAAGGATAAATTCATGCAATATGATAAGAACCCCATCTTGTTATCCTCGATGGCAACAATACAATACGTGCCTTGCTGTCACTGGGAAAGGACACCGCAAGATTGAACCCAAAGCTAAGCACTTCTCCCATTGCAAGAAAAACCAATCTAGTAGGCCAAACCAAACTGATAATTCGAAGAGACTTGCAAAGATAACCAACCATACATAAAAGAATTCAGAGAAGATTCAAATATTGTTCATAGATAATCTTGATCATAAACCCACAATTCATCGGTCTCAACAAACACACCGCAAAAAGAAGATTAAATCGAATAGATCTCCACGAGAGAGGGGGAGAACATTGTATTGAGATCCAAAAAGAGAGAATAAGCCATCTAGCTACTAACTATGGACCCGAAGGTCTGAGGTAAACTACTCACACTTCATCGGAGAGGCTATGGTGATGATGTAGAAGCCCTCCGTGATGGATGCCCCCTCCGGCAGAGCTCCGGAACAGGCCCCAAGATGGGATCTCGTGGGTACAGAAGGTTGCGGCGGTGGAATTAGGTTTTTGGCTCCGTATCTGATCGTTTGGGGGTACGTAGGTATATATAGGAGGAAGAAGTATGTAGGTGGAGCAAGGTGGGGCCCACGAGGGTGGAGGGCGCGCCCTGGAGGGTGGGCGCGCCCCCCTACCTCATGCCCACCTCCTTTCTTTCTTGGCATAGGGTCCAAGTCTCCTGGATCATATTCGGTGAGAAAATCACGTTCCCGAAGGTTCCATTCCGTTTGGACACCGTTTGATATTCCGTTTCTTTGAAACTCTGAAATAGGCAAAAAAACAGCAATTCTGGGCTGGGCCTCCGGTTAATAGGTTAGTCCCAAAAATAATATAAAAGTGGATAATAAAGCCCAATATTGTCCAAAACAGTAGATAATATAGCATGGAGCAATCAAAAATTATAGATACGTTGGAGACGTATCACCCCTGGCCAGAGGACCTAGTGTTATAGTTTCCTTTTTAACAAGGTTAACCATTTTTCCATGAGTAAATTGAATGCCTTATTTAATAAGTTTATCCTGATGGATCCTCTGTGTATCCAAGGTCTGACCTTTGCTTGAAGACCATGACAATGCTATCTTGAAGCATGTATGTGGTACTCCGATTTTCAACAAAAACTTTTGAAGCCCAATGCTACATGTTTCTTGCTCAATTATCCAAACACCGTTGCGTGGGTAATGTCATGAAATTTCCCCCCCCCCCTTACCTAAAGGGTTTTCTACATTATATCCTATCATGGACATAATGCTCTGCTTGTCCTTGGGAAGGATATACCCCTGAAATATGTGTTTAAACATATTTTCCTTTCCATTGTTTTGTTTAATCTTTCTTGTGATCTATATGATCTAAGCAATAATAATTTACTGCTTATGTAAACACCTCGATGTACAACTCTGTCAGTAAGACCCTGTTGCTTTTGTTGATGGCATTCTGGTAACCACCGATGGACGAGAACTTTGCCTATTGGTCCGCCTCGTTTCAACGAGCAGGATAATGGTTCTCTTCGTCCCTCGCCGTAGGTACCAAAGTTGTTGCCAACAAAACTGACAGGCTATACTCTGACGTACTTTGCTATCTTAACCGTGCAAATGTTAGCGCCTTCTTGCTTTTAACCCACATGGTGGGCCCATAACCCACAGTTCCACAGGATCGAAACCTGACTCTCCTATACACCCCTGTTTCCAAAGTTATTCCTCGTGCATGGCCTCATATGTAATTCACGAGCCACCTTCCGAGATATCATCAATTCTGGTATTAGACACGAAACTTATTCCCATTGCTCTGGACCCCTTTTACACTTTGTTTCAGGCATCGAACGATTGCCTACCTGCTTGAAACTTCTCATGGTACCTTCTTACTTTACTTTCGATATTTTCTTAAGTTCCAGTTCGAGAGTTACTCTCCGCCACCTTCCCCGATGTTAGCTACCAGATAGTCAACCTTGCAGAGGTCCGTTCTCCCGGAATACCCCCTTTATTCTTTTGTAAGTACGACGGAGTTCCCGAAGAAAGGTTGATGGCTTCGTCATGATGGCCTGAAGCAGACGAATGAGGACGTCAATGTAATGGATCGACCTCTTCGAGAAGAGCAACCAACACCGAGAAGACCCGTTAGAATTTCGTAACCAAATCCCTTCCCCCTTACACTACCTCTTAAATCTCGGGACGAGATTTCTTGTAGTGGAGGAGAATTGTGACGTCTGGGAAATTAAGCTACAGTGAACCTCTGCTAATGATGCCATGTCACCTCGGTTACTGTCGCTAAACTCGCATTAGTTTAAAACCGATTCAAATTCAAAATCAAGCAAACAATAAAAGTTTTCAAATATTAAAACTAAAATGTTCATCATGTGGCAAATAATCCCTAACTAGTTTTGGTGGTGGAACCAACCTTTTGCAAGGTGTTTAAATGCCCTAAAACTAATTAAAACCAGTGGCTAAAATAATAATTTATTTGCTTTTGAAAATATAGAAATATTAAACTAATTTATTTTGGGTCCAAACTAGGTTTGGCAGTGGCCTATTTTGATGATACTAATTTAGGTGCTAATTTAGTACTTTAAAGTAACTAAAAATATCAGAAACTAAAATGAAAACAGAAAAATAAACTAAGAGAAAACAAAACAAACAAAAATAAAAGAAGATAAACCCCCATTAACCCCACTGGGCCAATTGGCCCAGCTAGCTGGCTAATCACCCGGCCCGCTGCCCCCTGCTTAACCTCCCCACTCCCATCGAACCCTAGCACCGTACCCCACTCTCCCCTCGTTCCCCCACTCCCCTCGCACCCCACTCCCCCCGTCCCACTAGATCTGGAACGACCGGCACCCAACGCCGCCGCGCTCCCCCGACGCCGATCGCCGGCGCCGCCTCCCCACCGAATAGGCCGTCCTCGACCCTCCTCTCCCTCGCCCCCCTCTGCCCGATTCCGCTGGATCGGGAGGGGGGCGCCCCAACAACGCCGCCCCGTGCTCGGCTTCCTCCTTGGGCCTCCGCACGCCGCCGCCGACTCCGGTGACCCCGAGCCTCCCTCGAGCCTACTGCCATGCCCTACGGCTCCACTGTGAGCTCCGTCGTGTCTCCCCTTCCCCCCTGTGCCTCCACTGTCGCGTTGGCCTTGCGTCGTTCGCGCCCGCGTCGCGCACCCGTTAGCCGTCCATCACGCATGCGCACCGCCCGCGCTCACCCCGTCTCGATGTGCTGCCGCTCGTGGTCGTGCTCGCCGCGCGCCCTCCACCACGGCCCTTCGCTCCCGCGTCGGAGCTCGCGATCGCTGCTGCTGCTGCAGTGGTTGTGCTCCTCAAGCCCCTCGCTGCGCCGTTGCACTGCTCCCCTGCTGCTCCGCCTGGTTGCAGCCCGCCGGAGCTCCACGCCGGAGCGCCGGCACTCGGTCCCGCCAGCCGCCCCACAGCGCCCGGTCGGGTGCGCCCCTGTTTGGGTTGTGTCCGACGCCCGCGCCCGCTATGGCTCTCCCAGAGCCACTGGATAGCCCCCCGGAACGATTTATATAAAAGAAAAAGATTTAAAGAAAGATGAATGATAATAAAAATATATATTAAATAATTAATTAATAAAACTAATTAATTAGTGTTAATTAATTAAACAGTAATTAGATTAGTTTAACCCTAATGAGAATAAATAGTCCATGACAAACGGGCCTCGTCTGTCAGTTTGACCGGTCAACGGTCACAGTTGAGTGCCGACGTCATGATGATGTCAGCATGCACTATTCTGGATAATGTTGAATTAAATTAATTAAATAAATTCTAAAAATGATTTTAAAACTATAGAAATTAATATAAAATAATATGTACGAAAACCTTTCTACATGGAAGTTGCTCAGAACGACGAGACGAATCCGGATACCCATCTCGTTCGTCCGCCAAACACCCCTAGCATATCGAACACACAACTTTCCCCCTTCAGTTCATTTGTCCGAAAACGCGAAACACCGGGGATACTTTCCCGGTTGTTTTCCCCTTCGTGGGTATCACCTATCCCTGCGTTAGCTCACCCCTGGCACCGCGTATTGCCTTGTTATATTTTGTGATGCTATTGTTTGCTCTATTATTTATTTGTTTCCCCTTTGTTGCTTCTTTTCGGTAGACTCCGATACTGCGATAGACCCCGAGACCTTTGATGCTTCGGTGTTCGACTACGGCTACGCTTCTGAAGATTCCTTTCATCTACAGAGCTTCTACGCAAGCCCCCCTTGATCACCAGATATCGCCTATTCCTTCTCTATACTGCTTGCATTAGAGTAGTGTAGCATGTTGCTGCTTTTGGTTAATCCTATTCTATTGTATAGCCTGTCCTTGCTACTACTGTTGTTACCTTTACCTGCAATCCTAAATACTTAGTATAGGATGCTAGTTTTCCATCAGTGGCCCTACATTCTTGTCCGTCTGCCATGCTATACTATCGGGCCGTGATCACTAGGGAGGTGGTCACGGGTATATAATATATACTTTATATACATGACACATGTGGTGACTAAAGTCGGGTCAGCTCGTTGAGTACCCGCAAGTGATTCTAATGAGGGTGCTAAAAGGATAGGTGGCTCCATCTCGGTAGAGGTGGGCTTGGGTTCCTGACGGCCCCCGACTGTTACTTTGTGGCGGAGCGACAGGGCAGGTTGAGACCACCTAGGAGAGAGGTGGGCCTGGACCTGGTCAGCGTCCGCGGATACTTAAAAATAACACGCTTAACGAGTTCTTGGTATTTGATCTGAGTCTGGCCATTTGGTCTATACGCACTAACCAACTACGTGGGAAAGATATGGGCACTCGACGTCGTGGTATCAGCCAAAGCCTTTGTGATGTCAGCGACTGAGTGGCGCGTATCAAATTGGACTGGAACGCCTGCTAGGCTAGGTCTGCTTCCGGACGCCCTCGCAACGTGCATGTGTGCAATGGGCAATGGGCCCAGACCCCTGCGCCATAGGATTTAGACCGGCGTGCTGACCTCTCTGTTGTGCCTAGGTAGGACTGCGATGTGTTGATCTTTCGAGGCCGGGCATGACCCAGGAAAGTGTGTCCGGCCAAAGGGGATCGAGCGTGTTGGATTATGTGGTGCACCCCTGCAGGGAAGTTTATCTATATGAATAGACGTGATCTTCGGTAACAGGACGAATTGGAGTTGTACCTTGACCTTGTGACAACTAGAACCGGATACTTAATAAAACACACCCTTCCAAGTGCCAGATATAACCAAGTGATCGCTCTCTAACAGGTTGACAAGGAGGGGATCGCTGGGTAGGTTTATGCTATGCAATGCTACTTGGTGAACTTACCATCTACTCTCTTCTACATGCTGCAAGATGGAGGCTGCCAGAAGCGTAGTCTTCAACAGGACTAGCTATCCCCCTCTTATTCTGGCATTCTGCAGTTCAGTCCACTGATATTGCCCCTTTACACAGATACCCATGCATATGTAGTGTAGATCCTTGCTTACGAGTACTTTGGATGAGTACTCATGGTTGCTTTTCTCCCTCTTTTCTCCCTTTCCATTCTACCTGGTTGTCACAACCAGATGCTGGAGCCCAGGAGCCTGACGCCACCATCGACAACTCCTACTACACCGAAGGTGCCTACTACTACGTGCAGGCCGCTGACGACGACCAGGAGTAGTTTAGGAGGATCCCAGGCAGGAGGCATGGGCCTCTTTCAATCTGTATCCCCGTTTGTGCTAGCCTTCTTAAGGCAAACTTGTTTAACTTATGTTTGTACTCAGATATTGTTGCTTCCGCTGACTCGTCTATGATCGAGCACTTGTATTTGAGCCCTCGAGGCCCCTAGCTTGTATTATGATGCTTGTATGACTTATTTTATTTTTAGAGTTGTGTTGTGATATCTTCCCGTGAGTCCGTGATCTTGATCATACACGTTTGCGTGTACGATTAGTGTACGGTCAAATCGGGGGCGTCACACATGCGCATGTAGTTAAAATTTGAATTATGCACATAAATGCATTGAAAAATCAGTTAATGCATAAAAATGTCCAAACGAACCCCGAAATCACAAAAATTCACACAACACTCCTGTTGTTCTATGTTTACACGAGAAAAAAACTTGAAAGCAATAAGAGGGAATGGATATCGTTTCTCGCCAAAGGTGAGACGTTCCCTACCGAAAACCATCATGCTTGTTGTGAGAAGCTCTGGTTTGTGAGAAACATATACCCAAACCTACCCCAAATGGGACAAAATTTATACCACGGAATGTTGATGCCGCTCCATGATAGCATGCCAAGTTTCATGAATTTCAGACGAGTTTTGGATTTACTAGAATTTAAAAACCAGGCATCTCACTGTTTTGCCGGCAATCAACGGTGCCCTGGTGTTTGAAATTCATTTCCATTTCTTGCATGGGACCTAAGCATGCACTCAAGGACATAGATTTGATTTTTCAATGAATTTAGATGCACTTGAGCATGCGCATGTAGTTCAAATTTGAATTATGCACATAAATGCATTGAAAACTCAGTTAATGCATAAAAATGTCCAAACGAACCCCAAAAAATCACAAAAATTCACACAACACTCCTGTTGTTCTATGTTGACACGAGAAAAAAACTTGAAAGCAATAAGAGGCAATGGATATCATTACGTCCCCAAAGGTGGGACGTTCCGTACCGAAAACCATCATGCTTGTTGTGAGAAGCTCCGGTTTGTGAGAAGCATATACCCAAACCTGCCCCAAATGGGATAAAGTTTGTACCATGGCATGTTGATGCCGCTCCATGATAGCATGCCAAGTTCCATGAAATTCAGGCGAGTTTTGGATTTACTACAATTTAAAAACCAGGCAACTCACTGTTTTTCCGGCAATCAACGGTGCCATGGTGTTTGATATTCATTCCCATTTCTTGCATGGGACCTAAGCATGCACCCAAGGACAAAGATTTGATTTTTCAACGAATTTATATGCACTGGAGCATGTGCATATAGTTCAAATTGGAAGTATGCACATAAATGCATTGAAAACTCACTTAATGCATAAAAATGTCCAAACGAACCCTGAATAATTCCAATTCTTTTATGATCATTGCAGATAAAAGGTCTAGCAATTCAAACACCGTCCATGGCCGCTGTGACCCCATTATGTAATTCAAATCAAGACCAAAATTCAAGTAGATCCCACACAGTTTATTATAACCAACCGTGTGAGATGCAGCACAAAATATCTTCGGACCGTGTCTGAATAAGGGACCCTGTCTGATGACACTTTGCGCGCCAGTTTTTGGCTGAAGCGATTCCAAATTTTCGGCTTCTGCAGAAATATCTACCTCCCCGCCCCCTCCCCCTTACCAAAAGCCACATTTCCCCTCTTTCTGCCTTCCTTTCCAAGTTGAAACCTTCACTCCTTGCTTATAGCGCCGCCGCCTCCTCACCGGCAACCCTCCTTCACGATGCTCGGCCTTGCCTATCCACGCAGGTAATCCACACCCGACCCCCATCCTCCTCCTCCTTCCACATCCCACATGGCCCGACCGCCGGGGCGAGCGGGACACCTTCCACCCAAATCACCGACCCCTCCACCAAATAAGCGTCGACCTAAGCCATGGTGCACGCAGTATAGCCAGGACCTCAGGAGCATTTGGCAGCGGAGAAGAAACTGGCAACCGCAGGCGCGGATGAGGCCGCGATGGCTGCCATTCGTGCCGACCCCAGGATCTTGGAGGAGCACCTCGCCGTCGAGGCCACCGTTGACGCCTCGCGGCCTCGGGCACCGACGCCGCGAAGCGGTTGGCTGCTTTAAATGACAGTTCATGGTGTTTTCTCAAGGCCACCGTCGGTGCCTTCGACGAAGACTATGAGGTGTTTTCTCAGCGTGCACGTGCTTACCTCATCTCGAGAGCCAGCAGGTTGGTGCCCGGAGCGGCTCAGGAAACTCACCACTACAATGAGGGCACCCACGATGCGGAGGCCTCGCCCTCTTCCATGTCCAAGGAGCCAATCGTCATTGATATATCCGACAATGAGGAGTAGCTTGTCTTATTAGCTTACTATAAGGACCCATGTTCAGTTTGCTAGCTACTGCCTTTCCTTAACAAATTCTAGTGAATTGTGTTATCTACTTTTACCATGCAATCTTCTGCTATAGTGTATATGTTCTATATGTCGTGCAATGTGGTGTTCAATTAACTGCTTGGTTCAATTCTACAAATGTGATGTTCAATTCTTCAGGGTGCAATATTTCCAAGTTGTTAAGCATGCTTGGTTTGGTTAACTGTCTGATCTTCTATTAGGAGTATGTTATATTGTTCAATTGGTCTTTACTTATGTAAGTGCATCTAGTGCCCCTTAGTGATTTTGGTGTATTGAAGACTTATAGGTTAAGTATCTAATGTGTTTATGAGTGTACACAGGTCTATAAGTCTATGAGGAGTTTGATATTTACAGAGAAAGTCGACCCCTAAAAATGAAGTTCTTTGACTGAAGACTTTGATATACTGAAGACTTCCTGAAGACTTTGAAAGTGAAGAGATTGGTGTGACCTTGAAGACTTGGTATTCATTCGAGGAACATGAAGCATGAAGACTTTTGTTTTCGTAATTTCATTTTCTCTTTCTTGAGTCATAGGAAACACCGTACTGTTAAAGGGGGTCGAGGAAATACTAGGGAGAGAATTTCCATGTGATGCTCAACTCAAATCCTACACCTACCAATCCCTTCGAGTGAAGCCATTGGAAATCTCATACAGTTCAGTCAAATTCTTCAGTGACAGAGACGCAGTTCTTCTGGTCACTGAGGACTTTGCTCTGACTGAGGAGTTAGGAATTCACCAGTGCGAATTGCCTACACAGTGAGGAACATGATAGCCCTGAGGAATTTGTACCTCAAATTTCCAACCGTTGCTGTGCTACGCGCCAGCTGTCCTAAAATATCTTGTCCACCTAACGGTCATATCATTGAAGGGCATTTATGTCTTATCATGTCGGGCTGCTCCCTAGGCTATAAATAGCTGCCCCTACAACCACTAGCTGGTTGGCTGCTCTGCGTGAACTTGACACTTGTCATTTGAGAGCAACCCATCCTCTGAGGACTTTGAGCGAAAATCATCAAGTGAGGAAAATCCAAACCCAAACCCAAACACCTACAAACCAAAGTGATTGAGCATCACTGAAGAGATTGATCATGCGTGGATCCGACGCTTGTTACCTTTGAAGACTGTGCTTCTTCCAGACGGTTAGGCGTCATGGTCTAGAGCATCCAAGAGGAATTGTGGATCGCCGAGTGACCTAGTCTGTGAAGGTTTGGAAGTTACCTGAAGACTTACCACGAGTGATTGGGCGAGGACTGTGTGTCCTTAGCTCAAGGAGAATACGGTGAGGACTGTGTGTCCGGGACTAGGTGTCCTCGAGTTTAAATACTCAGCCGCTCCAACCAGATGTACAACTGACACAGCAGTTGGAACTGGTCTACCAAATCATTGTCTTCACCAAGCTTACTGGTTCTATTTCCTAAACACTTTCATTTCCTCATTACTGTATTGTGTGTTTGTTCATATCTGTGTTTGAAGACTTTGACTGAAGACTTTCTCAATTTCCTCAGTTCAATTTCTTCAGTCTGTTTGTCTTCATCTTGTGCTATCCTGTGTTTACGCTTTCTGTACTCTGTGTCCGTCTTCATTTCATCATGATGACAATGCATGTATTCTGCTATGTTTACTTCTGAGTACTTATTTCGCTGCTAGTAGTTCTTCGCCAAGGAATTTCCTCACGAGCAAATTCCTCAGTGAAGAATTTCATAAAAATCGCCTATTCACCCCCCCTCTAGTCGATATAACGCACTTTCAATTGGTATCAGAGCAAGGTACTCCCTTGTTCTTTGTGATTTTGGTTTAACCGCCTGGAGTTTTAGTTATGTCGACCGCAGGTATGATCAAGGTCTCTGCTGGGTGTCCTACCTTCGATGGGACGAACTACCCCTACTGGAAGAATAAGATGTGAATGCATCTTGAGGCAATTGATAACGATCTCTGGTACGTTGTGGAAAATGGTGTTCCCTCTGTATCTCCCTCACTGAACGCTACCGATGTGAAGAGATTCAAGCAACTCGATTCCCAAGCGAAGAATATCATATGTGGCCATCTGAGTAAGGGTCAGTATGGTAGAGTGAGTGCTTTGGAGACTGCTAAGCTTATCTGGGATAGGCTGTCCAAAGTCAATGAAGGAGTTTCAACTCAACGTGACTCTCGAGTTGATGTTCTTCGCAATCTCTTCAACCGCTTCAAAAGACTCGACAATGAAAATGTTCAGCAAACCTTCGATCGCCTCACTGACATCTCAAATGAGCTGCAAGCACTTGGTGCCACTGACATCACCGACCACGAGGTGGTGAAGAAATTGCTGAGATCGCTTGATTCCTCATTTGATACTCTGGCACTGATGATACAAGAGTATGCTGATTACAAGTCACTTGACCCCGCTGATATCCTCGAGAGGCTAAACACTCATGAGTTCCAGCTTGCTGAGAAGAGAGATCTCTATGGTACAAGCTATAGTAGATCACGTGCACTGAAGGCCAAGGTAGTATTTGAGTCCGAAGATGAAGACTCTGGTAGCAGCCTTGGTGATCCTGAAGAACTGAGTCATGATCTAGCACTGCTTGTGAAGAAATTCCAGAAGTTCTCAAGACGTGGTCGCTTTGGAAAACCTTCAAGGAGCAATGATTCCTCATCCAGTGACTACAAGAAGAGGCTTTGTCACAAGTGCAAAAAACCAGGACATTACATTCAAGATTGTCCTCAGTGGGAAAAGGAATCAAAGAAGAAGAAATACAAGGATTACAGTTCTGATGATGCGAAGAAAAAGAAGAAATCCTCAAAATCCTCGAAGTCTTCGTCTCACAAGAAGAGCAGCTCCAAGAAGGCTCAGGCATTCATTGGCAAGGAAATGGACTCTGAGGCTGAATCTGAAGAAAATGAAGCAGAAGAGGAATCTGAGGATTCTGAGTCTGGTGTGGCGAGCCTAGCCCTCGCTACTGCATTCGTCAGCAAATCCATCTTCAACGCTGAAGAAAGTGATCTCACCAACAAGGCTGATGAAGGCAGTGATGACTACGCTCCCACCTATTGCTTCATGGCAAAGGGTGCCAAGGTACTCAAATACGCCTCCTCTGAATCTAGTGATGATGAATCTGATGAAAATCTTAAGCCTAGCTACTCTAAACTTGCTAAGATTGCTGTGCAACAACAAAAGGATTTTGAAAAGGTTCAAAACATGCTAGACAAAAGTGATGATATGTTGGGTGAAGAATTGGATCGCACTAAGGCCTTAACTGAAAATCTTCAGAGACTTCAGACCAGGTTTGACAACCTTCAAAGTCATCATAACACTCTCTTATCTGATCATGAGAAGCTTTCTTATGAATATCTTCAAAAGAAGCAAGATCTTGAGAAGCTAAGAGAGAGTTATGAAGATCTTCAGAAGGAGCGCAATTCATTACTTGCTCAACAAATCAGCGCTGCTCAGGAAGAATTTATTCTCCATGTTTGAAATGCATTGAACGAGAATCTGCTAATTCGTCACCTGAATGTTCAAATGCTTCAAATGTTACAAATTCTTTGCCTGCCTCTGCTATCACTAATTCCTCATCTGAGGACACTGCTAGTATCACTGACGATGCAGGGCTGAAGGAATTGTACATGACAGGCATATACAAAAGCCTCAAAGGGCATCAGACTCTTTGTGATGTGCTTAAAAAGCAGATCCTCAACAGGAACCCTAGGAAAGAGGGTATTGCCTTTGAGAGGAAACTCAATGCTGATGGTACATATTGGAAGCCTGAGCAGTACCCCAAAACCTCATGGGTTGCTGCAAAGGGACCTCCAGTTGATCCATCTAATTTATCTGGCTATACATGTGAATCTTCTCATTCTTCTGATGAGTCATTTGACTCCAACTATAAACTGTTCAAAAATCAGAATGGTGAAGTATTTACTAGATATGTTGGCACTAACTGCAGGAATGGTTCTCCTATGAAGAAAATCTGGGTTCCCAAAAGATGCCTTGAAAGTCTTCAGGTGAATGTTCTCGTGACACCACCTGTGAGGAAAAGGAACTCCAGATCAAATTCTTCATATGGACCAAATTCTTCATATGGATCCAAGTCCTCATACGGACCAAATTCATCAAGGGGATCAAATTCCTCACATGGATCAAAGTCCTCATATGAACATCATCGTGCTAACAACTCTGTTTCGCAGGGAAGAGCCAAGGGCTATGAATATGAGCATTATTCTTCAAATTATTATGTTCATAGGTCCTCGAAGAATTTCTCTGCTTATGCATATGCTTACCCTAACCCCTCTTATGTGAAACGAAATGGTTTGGCTGCTTTGCCACCATTCTCATATGGAGCTCGCAGAGTGATGAACTCTTTGCCACCCCTTCAGATGTGGGTGGTGAAGAAAAATAACTAATCTCTTCTGCAGGGTCAGGTCTCCAGACGTACTGTAATGTCTGAAGAATTTGTTGGGGACCTGACAAATTGCCTGAAAGGACGCAGGCTAACCATGATGAAATGAACTTTCATTTCACACGTCCTCCCCCTGTTTTATCTGTTCTACTACTTGATGAAATTGATCTGATGAATTGTGATATCATATTCTTCACTACTGAAGTATATGAGGTCGTAAGGTGCACTAATTCATCTGCAGGATGATCAACCCAAAGCCACTGAATGGGTACTTGATAGTGGATGTACAAATCACATGACTGGTGACAAGAATCTTTTAGTGGATGCTCCCTTATCATCGTCACATATGAAGCATATCATCTTCGCTGACAAAAGCAAAAGTTAGGTATTGGGTCTAGGTAAAGTTGCTATCACAAAGGATCGACACATGGACAAAGTCATGCTTGTTGAGTCCTTAGGATGCAACCTTATGTCTGTCTCAATGCTTTGTGATCTTGATATGGTTGTTGTCTTTGGCAAGTATCGGTGTGTTGCGATTATGGAAGCTGACAATTCCAAAGTCTTCGAAGGCTTTAGGAGAGGAGACTTGTATATTGTTGATTTCTCTACAGATTCACAACCAGCCGTGTGCCTACTTGCAAAAGCTTCAGAAGGATGGCTATGGCATCGACGACTTGGTCATGCAGGCATGAGGAATTTGAACACGCTTGCGAAGAACAAGCATGTCATTGGCATTGAAAATGTCAAATTCCTCAAGGATCACTTGTGCGGTGCCTGTGAAGCTGGAAAGATGACAAAGGCCAAGCACCCAACGAAGACTATCATGACCACCACTCGTCCATTTGAATTGCTTCACATGGATCTCTTCGGTCCTAATCATTATTCCTCTGTTTCAAATGAAGCATCTCAATATGGCTTTGTTATTGTTGATGATTACTCTCGTTACACATGGGTACACCTTGTCTCTTACAAAACTGAAGTGCAGGAAGTCTTCAAACGATTTTCCTCGAGGGCTTCAACCAACTTTGGTGTGAAGATCAAGCACATCAGAAGTGACAATGGCACTGAGTTCAAGAATTCGGGTCTCGATGACTATCTTGATGAACTTGGTATTACTCATGAGTTATCTGCTCCTTATACTCCTCAACAGAATGGCGTCGTGGAGCGCAAGAACAGGACTCTTGCTGAGATGGCTCGCATTATGCTCGATGAGTACAAAACCCCTCGTCGTTTCTGGGTTGATGCAATTGATACTGCGTGCCATATCATCAACAGAGTATATCTTCACAAATTCTTCAAGAAGACTGCCTATGAACCCCTCACTGACAAGAAACCCAATGTGAGTTATTTCAAAGTCTTCAGTGCTAAATGCTGGATTCGAGATCCTCATCACAACTCTAAATTTGCACCGAAAGCACATGAAGGTTTTATGCTTGGTTACGGAAAGGACTTGCACACCTACAGAGTCTTCAACAATGTTCTTCACAAGATTGTTGAAACTGTAGATGTGCGGTTTGATGAAACTAATGGCTCGCAAAGAGAGCACCTACCTTCTGTGATAGATGAACCAGCACCTGAGGATTCTATCAAGCACAAGGCTACTGAAGATGTCATTCCTACTGAAGAATCTGCTGAAGAATTCATTCCAGAACGTGAAGAACATCGAGCTGATGCACCTGAAGAAAATGCTGAGGAAATTGATGCTGAAGAAAATGTTGATCAAATTCCTCAACGACAACCAGCTCACCCTCGCATTGCAAAAGAAGTGCAAGTGGAAAAGATAATCGATGACATTAGAGCACCAGGTCCTCTCACACGCTCAAAAGCTTCACATCTATCTAACTTTTGTGGGCACTTTGCTTTTGTTTCTATCACAGAGCCCACTAAGGTAGATGAAGCATTTCTGGAGCCTGAGTGGATTCAGGCCATGCAAGAAGAATTACATCAGTTCAAGCTTAACAACGTATGGGAACTAGTCAATCGTCCCGATCCTCGCAAGCATAACATCATTGGCACAAAGTGGATCTACCGCAACAAGCAAGATGAAAATGGTGTTGTGGTGAGGAATAAGGTACGACTAGTAGCTCAAGGCGACACACAGGTTGAAGGAATTGATTTCGATGAAACTTTTGCACTTGTTGCTAGACTTGAGGCTATTCGCATATTACTTGCTTATGCTAACCATCATGATATCATCTTATATCAAATGGATGTGAAAAGTGCATTCCTCAATGGTAAGTTTGAGGAAGAAGTATATGTTGCTCAACCCCCAGGTTTTGAAGATCCAAAACATCCTGGCAAAGTCTTCAGACTTAACAAGGCCCTCTACGGCCTCAAGCAGGCCCCACGGGCGTGGTATGATACATTCAAGGAATTCTTCATGAAGAAAGGCTTCACACCCGGTTCACTCGATCCCACTCTCTTTACTAAATCTTATGATGGTGAACTGTTTGTGTGCCAAATATATGTTGATGATATCATCTTTGGCTGTACTGACCAACGTTATAGTGATGAATTTGCCTATATGATGAGTGAAGAATATCAAATGTCTATGATGGGAGAGTTGAAATTTTTCTTAGGTCTTCAAATTCGTCAACAGTGCAATGGCATATTCATATCTCAGGAGAAATACCTCAAGGATGTCCTGAAGAAATTCGGCATGCAAGACTGCAAAGGCATCAAAAATCCTATGCCCACAAATGGTCATCTATGCACTGATGAAAATGGTACTGACTTCGATCATAAGGTATACCGCTCCATGATTGGCTCCTTATTGTACTTATGTGCATCTAGGCCAGATATAATGCTTAGTGTTTGCATGTGTGCACGATTTCAAGCTGCACCGAAGGAATCACACCATAAGGCTGTGAAGCATATTCTTCGATATCTAGCTCACACACCAACACTAGGATTATGGTATCCCAAGGGCTCGGATTTTGATCTCATTGGATATTCTGACTCTGACTATGCTGGTGACCGTGTGGACCGCAAGTCAACATCCGGTACTTGTCATTTCCTCGGACGATCCTTGGTTTGTTGGTCCTCGAAGAAATAGAACTGCGTATCACTGTCTACTGCTGAAGCTGAGTACATTGCTGCTGGTTCTTGCTGTGCTCAATTACTATGGATGAAGCAAACGCTCAAGGACTATGGCATCAACGTGAAGAATGTGCCTCTCCTCTGTGACAATGAGAGTGCCATCAAGATTGCTCATAACCCAGTTCAGCACTCGAAGACAAAGCACATTCAGATTCGTCATCATTTTCTTCGTGATCATGTGTTGAAGGGCGACATTTCTATTGAGCATGTGAAGACTGAAGAATAGCTAGTCGATATCTTCACTAAGCCCTTGGATGAGAAGAGATTTAGCAAGTTGCTGTGTGAGCTACATATCTTAGAATCTTCGAATGTACTTTGAAAAGGCACTCATCCTAACACTTATGCAAAATTGATGACTTAGATGTGCAACACATGAAGAAACGTTTTTCTTCAATAAATGAAGCATAACACTCTAAGTGTGAAGAAATTAATGAAGAATTTGATTCTCAGAACCCTACGACAATTGTACGCGGTGTCTGAAATCATCATTCTTATACGGTGGGTCACACCACCACAAAAGTTGAAAATCTTCAGTTTGAGTTTTTCCTCAACTTTTGAAAATCTTCAGTTTTTCAAATTCTTCAAACTTTGCAAAGTCTTCACTTGTGCCATCGTTTTTCTTCATTGGCTATATATATATATATGTGTGTGTGTGTGTATATATATATATATATATATATATAAGTTTATGTCCTCTACAGCATTCACTTATAGCTATTTCTTCAAGTTGATTTTTCTGCTAAGTGAATGTGATCGGACCCTTCCCCTCTATGCTATACTCAATCCAATCTGTTCACAAATTCTTCATGTGCGTTCTATTTGAAACTCGTTTAAATTCTTCACTGTGTCCTTGTCAGCTGAAGAAATTGCGAACAGAACGTTAAAACTAATCTTATCCAAACTTTCGGTTTTGCCGCTCAAACCGTTCCGCATCCCACGATGCATTATTTTATCCACCCACGATCTTACACGATCTCCACTACACAGTACATGGGTGACACATGTCGCAAGAAGGAGAACGGCCAAGGGCATGTTCGTCCTAAATCTTCGGGCGAGCAGTTTTTCACCGTGGCTATAAATACCCCTGTCGCTGTCCTCACTTCTTTTACCCCGCTCGATCTCACTCCCTCGCTCGAGCTTCCAAACCCTAGCGCCGCCGCTACTCCATCGTCGCCGGTGAGGAAAAGCTTCACTGCCTCGACCTCATCGCCGTCGTACTCGCGCCGACTGCGGAAATCTTCACCTCCGCCGCCGCCGTAGACGTCTTCCTCCGCCAAGTTAGGGCGTGGAAGATCTGCATCGACGAACTTCCCTGTTCCAACTCACAGTTCATCGTGTTCTTCGTTCAGGGTAATTAAAAGCTAATTTTACTGCCCTCTTTGATTCGAATTTTTTTTCAAAATCTTCAAAGGTGTTTTACTCTTCAAATTCTCACACACAAAACACCTCACACGTTATCTGTTCTTGATTCATTTCCCTAAGCATCAATTTCTTCAAAGATTCCTCAATTGTGTGGATCTTCAATCTATACAACTCTGGAACCTAAGATATAAAGCGCTTAGTGAAATTCCTCAAGACGAATCTGGTCAAATTCCTCAAACTTGTTCTTTATGAAAAACCCTCTAAGAACGCATATGACCTCTTCAAATTCCTCGCAACTATACTCTGTTCACAGGTACACATGTCCGCTGCTGAATCTTTAGGTTCTCATCAACTTAACTCGTTTGCAGCGTTCCTCGAAGAAAAGTTGCACACTTCTTCAGAGAATTCAATTGTTCAAATTCCTCAACTGAAGAAAATGGCTGACGGTAAAAGGCCACAGAAAGGAGGAAAGAGGCCTGAGGTCATGACTTCCTTTGAAATACCTGAGGACATCTATGCTAGGTATTGCACACCTCCTGAGGAAGATAAAAATCAGCGCAAGGTGCGCATTCAGAAGATTGAACGGAGATGGGCACGCGAATGGAGGGAGTACAGATATGTTACTCCAAAGTACATGAAGAAATTCGCACTGAACCCTCCATGCCCAAGAGCCTCATTGGCACTTGGCCAAGTGGCTGATCCCACTAGCATCAAGCATGGTGAGGAATTTCCTACCGAATGGGCCAAGCGCCAAGCTAAATTGGCAAGGCAAGCCAGAGAAGCAGTGAGGAAATTCAATGAAGACTCTGCTGCTGCTGCTGCCACTGAGGCCTCTGTCAAGTCGAGGAAATCAATGCTCAAGAAGCCCGCTCGCAAGCCAAGTGCTTCAACATCAATGCCCTCACGGCCAAGTTCCACAGCTGTGCCCTCACAGCCAGAATCTTCAAAATCTTCAAAGCAAATTCCTCATGTTGCTCCTGCTCCACCAAAGTCCTCAGCACCTCCTCCACAGTCCTCAGCTGTTCCGACAAAGTCCTCAGCACCTGTGCATCTGGCCTCATGCCAAAGGACTACCAGCGTTCCTATCGCCTCTGGTGTCTCAGCTAGGTCCTCAGCTGCACCAAATTCCTCAGCTGGACCCTCTCTGCTGAAGAAAAAGGCTACTGCTGGACGTGTCACTCGTCCAAGTCCTCAGAAGAAGCAGGTAGTCTTCACTGTGCCATCTGATGATGATGAAGCTGATGAAGAAGAACTTGCTGAAATCATCAGAGACCGCCAAGAAAGGGCTGCTAAAGCCAAGGGCACACCTGTGCCACTGCTGCTGGATCCAAGGGCGATCCTTGATTACATCAATATCTGGCATAAGGATCCCAACACACCTATGCCTGATTTCAAGCTGACACCTGGCCAAAGTCACACGTTGACTCACTTCATCCAAGAGGAGAAGTGGAAATATGATAGGGCCAGAGAGATCAAGAAATCGCAGTACCGAAAAGAGAAGCTACTGAAGAAAAATGTTGTCAAAATGACACCCGAGGAACTCGTCAAGATGCAGGCTGAGATCAAAGCCCTCAGCGACAACTTTGACTTGTACTATGCTGATTGGCAAGGAGCCAAGGTCAGATTTGTGAGGCTGACTGATACTTTCACCAAGGGTGCGGCCTCAACACAACAAATTCCTCAAGCTGAAGCATCTGTTCAGCCCACTGAAGAACATGCCAGCACCACTGATGAAGTTCAGGCTGCTGAAGAAAATGCCAGCTCCAAGGCGGATGACTCTGCTCCAGCCGCTGATGAAATTGCCAGGGCACCCACTAGTGGTGCGCCTGAAGAAAATGAAGAAACCAGGGCAACTGCATCAGTTGCGCCTGAGGAAAATCAACCAGATTCCTCAGCTCCACCTGCGCCTACACCGACTCCGATCCTTCCATCCGCATTGGATGTGAAGAAGACAAAGGCTGCAGAGCGAGCTGCAGTGAAGAAGAGGAAAGCATCACAAGCTTCAGAATCTTCAGCTCCCAAGAAGATGAAGCCCATGACCAGCTCTTTTGCTAATCCAATTCATGTTGTTCCTATTTCATCCATGCCATCAAAGGACCTTGTTACTTTTGGTGAAGACTATGAGATCCCAAGTGGATCAGATGAAGAAACTCAATCTGCTGCTTCCTCAGAGCGGATTGATGAATAAATTGAAGTGGATTCAATCCCTTCAACTCCAAAGGTCTCATCACCAATGCCTCAATTTGATGCTGAAGAGGCTGGTGTTGAAGAAATTGATGATGAAGATGTGGATATTGGCAGCACAACTCCATTGATGAATGATGACTTTTGGGAAAGTCAGCACCCCAATTCCCCACTCTTCACCCCACTGCAGCAAATTCCTCACTCCCCTGCACAAACTGTTCAAATGGGCTCTGAAGAAACTCATCCCACTACATCTGTGAATGAAGAAATTCCAGTCACTAGTGCTGAAGAAACTGCTGTTGAAGCTGACAAGGTGACTGCACCTGAGGAGGAACCAGAAATTCCTCAGCCTGAAGAACCTGAGATTGTGATTCCTGAGGTCGTGATGCAACTCACTGACACTCCTCTACCAAGGCAAAAGGATCCGTTCTCACGAAAACAGAAATTCAAGGCTGAAGACTTCTATGGCGAGCACGTGTTCTTCACTGAATACAACCCATATGACTCTGCCCGCATAAGGAAGAGGCGTTTCTGGACAGCCAACCAAGCCAATTTCTATTCCTCAGTGCTTTACAACAAAGACAAAGTCTTCGACCATGCCCATATTCCTCACGTGGATATGGAGTCAATGTCGTGCTTCACGCCATTCCTCAGTGTTCTTCATGACGTTGGGCTGCTCAATTTCTGCACTGACATATGCGATTGGAATGAAGAACTCATTCTTCAGTTCTATGCAACACTGCACATCACCAGCAACTCTGAAGATGTCAATTCGTGGGTTCTGGACTGGATGACTGAGAACAACCATTATAAGGCCCCAGCATCTGAATTGCTTCGTGTCCTTCCTCTGAGTCCACCCACTGAAGATGCACGTTGTATTTACAACGAACCTGAGCTTTCAAATCACTATATGCAAGTGCTGATGAAGCCTTTGAAGCCAGGGCAAGCACCTCGAACCAAATTCCTCATCAAGGAACTGTTATATGTGCCAAGGACTATCTATCGCATTCTGACGAAGACAATGAGTCCCATCAAGGGCCACGACTCAAGTGATGAAGAAGTCGTTGGCATCATGAAGAATATGCTTTCCAACATCATTCATGGCGTTCCCGTCAACTTCCATGATTTCTTCATGAGGACTCTCGCCAACATTGCTATGTCACCATTTGAGCTGAAGCCTTATGCACCTTGGATTATGCGATTCATCAAGACAAGGTCTTCACTCAACTACAAAGCTGAAACTCTCAACCACTGCAGCTACTTGCCTCCTATTGAAGTCCTCAAAAGGACATTTTCCTTAGCTGAAGAAAAGGGCAAGGCCACTGCTATGATAGATGAAGGCATTCGTCCATTGGATGGTCAATTTCGCAAAGCTGCATCTTACTCCACCAATGATGACTCTGCCACACATGACTCTGCCGCCAACACTGCCAAGCCAAATCCTCAAGCTACAGCACCCAGGGTGATGACTGATCGTGAGTTACTCCTTAGTCTTCATCAAAAGGTTGATCGCAATCACAAATGGGTCAAGCGTCAGTTTGGTAATTCTTCACAACATGACTTCAACAAACAATGCAGTGAAGAAAAACCACTACTACCTTCATGAAACCCTCAACCGCACCTGGGTTGTTCTGTCTCAAGTCTACAGCGCTGCTGATCTGAAGAAAATGGGTCTCAATGAAGAATTTGCCTAGTCTGCACCTCTTCCGAAGAAATACAAGAAGGTCCCAGTTCCTTCTTTGGTGGCCAGTTCATATTCTTCATCACGCGACACTGATGAAAATGAAGACTTGGACAACACTGCGGCAGGCTCTACATCAACAACCGACCCCAACAACGCTGGCGCTCCTTCATCAACTTGAAAATCTTCAGGGGCGTTAGTCCTCAGCTTCGATCCTTTTGGTCATTTGATGACAAAGGGGGAGAAATCTGAGTTAATCTTCAAGCGGGTCTATAATAAGGGCGTTTTTTTATCTGCTAAGTTACAACTCTCATTCTTCCGAAACTTTTATTGGATCGAGTTGTAATCTTAAACCCTATGGTGCGCTGATACTTTTGTTGCACTATGCTCTGATACTTTTGATGCGCTATTCTGCATGCTTATTCCTCATTAATATTATCCACGCATGCTGAATTACATCAGGCACCATATTTCATCATGCATTTCAAATTCTTCATATTATATATCAAATGCGTGTATGAATTACAAGATATAGGGGGAGATCTCCATGATTCAACTCTTCAAGTGTGCATTGCTTCAAAAGCAAATTCCTCACTATGCACATCTTCAGGGGGAGTTCTTCTATATCTTGCAATCAAATTCCTCAATATCAGTATTTACACTTCATATATTTTTCCCCGTTGAAAACTTAACCTATGTTGTCATCAATCACCAAAAAGGGGGAGATTGTAAGTGCATCTAGTGCCCCTTAGTGATTTTGGTGTATTGAAGACTTATAGGTTAAGTATCTAATGTGTTTATGAGTGTACATAGGTCTATAAGTCTATGAGGAGTTTGATATTTACAGAGAAAGTCGACCCCTAAAAATGAAGTTCTTCTACTGAAGACTTTGATATACTGAAGACTTTCTGAAGACTTTGAAAGTGAAGAAATTGGTGTGACCTTGAAGACTTGGTATTCATTCGAGGAACATGAAGCATGAAGACTTTTGTTTTCGTAATTTCATTTTCTCTTTCTTGAGTCATAGGAAACACCATACTGTTAAAGGGGGGCGAGGAAATACTAAGGAGAGAATTTCCATGTGATTCTCAACTCAAATCCTACACCTACCAATCCCTTCGAGTGAAGCCATTGGAAATCTCATACAGTTCAGTCAAATTCTTCAGTGACAGAGACGCAGTTCTTCTGGTCACTAAGGACTTTGCTCTGACTGAGGAGTTAGGAATTCGCCAGTGCGAATTGCCCACACAGTGAGGAACATGATAGCCCTGAGGAATTTGTACCTCAAATTTCTGACCATTGCTGTGCTACGCGCCAGCTGTCCTAAAATATCTTGTCCACCTAACGGTCATATCATTGAAGGGCATTTATGTCTTATCATGTCGGGCTGCTCCCTAGGCTATAAATAGCCGCCCCCTACAACCACTAGTTGGTTGGCTGCTCCGCGTGAATTTGACACTTGTCATTTGAGAGCAACCCATCCTCCGAGGACTTTGAGTGAAAATCATCAAGTGAGGAAAATCCAAACCCAAACCCAAACACCTACAAACCAAACTGATTGAGCATCACTGAAGAGATTGATCCTGCGTGGATCCGACGCTTGTTACCTTTGAAGACTGTGCTTCTTCCAGACGGTTAGGCGTCATGGTCTAGAGCATCCAAGAGGAATTGTGGATCGCTGAGTGACCTAGTCTGTGAAGGTTTGGAAGTCACCTGAAGACTTACCACGAGTGATTGGGCGAGGACTGTGTGTCCTTAGCTCAAGGAGAATACGGTGAGGACTGTGTGTCCGGGACTAGGTGTCCTCGAGTTTAAATACTCAGCCGCTCCAACCAGATGTACAACTGAGACAGCAGTTGGAACTGGTCTACCAAATCATTGTCTTCACCAAGCTTACTGGTTCTATTTCCTCAACACTTTCATTTCCTCATTACTGTGTTGTGTGTTTGTTCATATCTGTGTTTGAAGACTTTGACTAAAGACTTTCTCAATTTCCTTAGTTCAATTTCTTCAGTCTGTTTGTCTTCATCTTGTGCTATCTTGTGTTTACGCTTTCTGTACTCTGTGTCCGTCTTCATTTCATCATGATGACCATGCATGTATTCTGCTATGTTTACATCTGAGTACTTATTCTGGTGCTAGTAGTTCTTCGCTAAGGAATTTCCTCACGAGCAAATTCCTTAGTGAAGAATTTCATAAAAATCGCCTATTCACCCCCCCTCTAGTCGATATAACGCACTTTCAACTTAACTGCTTGGTTCATTTGTTGTGGCTTGGTTCACTTGTTGTGGTGTTTAGTTAACTGCTTGGTTCAATTCTACAATGCGATGTTCAACTGTTGTGGCTGCATTCTGTTATTGTATACCATGTGAGGAATAAATCGAATTTGGTTGTACTAAATACATGAGAAACAAATACAATTGCTATATTTCCAAGTTGTTAAGCATGCTTGGTTTGGTTAACTGTCTGATCTTCTATTAGGAGTATGTTATATGGTGCAATGTGGTGCTCAGTTAACGTATGGTTCATTTGTTGTGGTGTTTAGTTAACTGCTTGGTTCAATTCTGCAATGCAATGTTCAATTGTTGTGGCTGCATTCTGTTATTGTATACCATGTGAGGAATAAATCGAATTTGGCTGCACTTAATACATGAGAAACATATACAAGTGCTATATTTCCTAGTTCTTAATCATGCTTGGTTTGGATAAATGGGTTTTCCATGTGGCTTGAATTAATCTGATGAATCTGCAATGTGCTTATTTATCATCAACATATTTTACTAATAGCATGCGAACCCTTACTTAACCTGATGACTAACTACCTTATATGTGTTGCACGGGAAGCACCGAGGTTTACAAGATGGTACTAACTATTATACGTTGCCTTTTTGTATTCCTTTGCCCCATTTCCAATATAGAGAAGATATGTATGCACATCCTTGTCTTCAGGCTTCACTGATTATTACCTCTCAAACCACCTCTGTGGTCAGGAGGCGAGGAAAGTTTTCATACAACACCCATAGTTCAATATTGAAGTGTTCTTGAAGAGGTCGAAGGATGGACGGTCAATCATCCACAGGCACTGGCCTAAAGTTGCAAAGCTTCAACATGAATGAAGGCTCAATATTCGCCTTCCGCTTCAGCAGTTTTCCAGATGAGATGCATCTCTCTATGTACCGTCTAAGATGCTAATTTTGAAAGGTTCTAGATGTTGCATGTGAAACTTGCTGCTGGTGCAGTTGTGTAATGGGGTAGCTGAGTGCTGAAGCTATATCATGTTGTACTCTGATGTATTTCAATTATGAAATCCTGCTTCCTTAATATGGAAATGGAATATATTATGTGCTTAATATGAATGTCAATTAGATTAGTAAATGGATTATTAATAATAGGGTAATTAGCCCGCTAATTGGCCAATTAGCTTGCTAATTGGGTTTTCCTATTGCAAACGATTAATGAGAAACCACCATGGGTGATGACCTCAGGCAATGCACACAGTTTCTAGGAATAAACCGTGGATCAATGAACAATCACACACGACATTCTCTTCAAAACTGTTTGCGTCACACCACCTTGCGCAAACGTTTTCATTGGAGCGATTGTGTGGGATGTACATACAAACAGAAATGTTTAGCGGGGACTGACTGTGTGGGATGTACTTGCGACCGGAAACAATTTCGCCGTATAACTGTATTTTTTAGCTATATTGTACTGATACATCCATTTTGCATCATGCTTTTATATCGATATTTATTGCATTATGGGCTGTTATTACATGTTATGTTGCAATACTTATGCCTATTCTCTCTTATTTTACAAGGTTTACATAAGGAGGGAGAATGCCGGCAGCTGGAATTCTGGGCTGGAAAAGGAGCAAATATTAGAGGCCTATTCTGCATAACTCCAAAAGTCCTGAAACTCCATGAAAGTTATTTTTGGAAATAATAAAAAATACTGAGCGGAAGAAATACGTCAGGGGGGCCACCACCTGCCCACGAGGGTGGGGGGCGCGCCCCCTGCCTCGTGGGCCCCCTGTTGGCTCTCCGGTGGCCATCTTCTGCTATATGAAGTCTTTCGTCGAGGAAAAAATCATAAGAAACCTTTCGGGATGAGACTCCGCCGCCACAAGGCGGAACCTTGGCGGAACCAATCTAGGGCTCCGGCAGAGCTGTTCTGCCGGGGACACTTCCCTCTAGGAGGGGGAAATCATCGCCATCATCATCACCAACGCTTCTCTCATCGGGAGAGGGCAATCTCCATCAACATCTTCACCAGCACCATCTCCTCTCAAAACCCTAGTTCATCTCTTGTATGCAATTCTTGTCTCCAAGTCCGGGATTGGTATTAGTAGGTTGCCAGTAGTGTTTATTACTCCTTGTAGTTGATGCTAGTTGGTTTATTTGGTGAAAGATCATATGTTCAGATCCTATATGCATATTAATACCCCTCTGATTATGAACATGAATATGCTTTGTGAGTAGTTATGTTTGTTCCTGAGGACATGGGAGAAGTCTTGCTATTACTAGTCATGTGAATTTGGTATTCATTCGATATTTTGATGAGATGTATGTTGTCTAGCCTCTAGTGGTGTTATGTGAATGTTGACTACATAACACTTCACCATTATTTGGGCCTAGAGGAAGGCATTGGGAAGTAATAAGTAGATGATGGGTTGCTAGAGTGACAGAAGCTTAAACCCTAGTTTATGCGTTGCTTCGTAAGGGGCTGATTTGGATCCATTTGTTTCATGCTATGGTTAGGTTTACCTTAATACTTTTGTTGTAGTTGCGGATGCTTGCAACATAGGTTAATCATAAGTGGGATGCTTGTTCAAGTAAGAACAGCACCCAAGCACCGGTCCACCGACATATCAAATTATCGAAGTACTGAACGCGAATCATATGAACATGATGAAAACTAGCTTGACGATAATTCCCATGTGTCCTCGGGAGCGCTTTTCTCTATATAAGAGTTTGTCCAGGCTTGTCCTTTGCTAAAAAAAGGATTGGGCTACCTTTCTGCACTTTATCTACTTTTGTTACTTGTTGCTCGTTACAAATTATCCTATCACAAAACTATCTGTTACCACTTATTTCAGTACTTGCAGAGGATACCTTGGTGAAAACCGCTTATCATTTCCCTCTGCTCCTCGTTGGGTTCGACACTCTTACTTATCGAAAGGACTACGATAGATCCCCTATACTTGTGGGTCATCATGTACGTATTTCCATATTTTCTCGCTCGCCGGTCGCACACGACCTCATTTTGCCGAACGTATGTATCAGGAGGGCATATCCCCGACGGTTTCTGGGTCGTGTGGGAAGGACCCCCCTATCGCCCACACTCACTTGGCGACGGTTCCATATGCCATCGCGGAAAGGGGTTAAAAACCGTTTGTTTAAGACCGACGCGCACCAATGTGGGCTGGGGTCCAGGTTGATTGTGGTCATCTCCGACGCGCTTGAAGTGTCTGCCGGGGGCTCGTCGCCCGTCGAGGTCTTGGCCCTCTTCGCCATCCTTTGCGCCAGCGTTACCGTGTCTCTATGGAGACAAGCCAAAATAAGATCAAATCAGATAAGATGCTCAAAACTGAGACTCAAGAGATGAAGACAGCAGTGAGGCACTTACTCGTCTTCTACTTCTTGTTCCTTCGCCCTGCTGGGGCTAAAAGAGGAGAGGTCAAAGTCGGCCTATGGAATGGAGTCTGGGCTAGGGGGTGGATATGGAGATGGAGACCTGGGCCGCTTGGCCGAGGCAGAAGCGACGGGCGTTGCTTCCCTCGTCGCCGCGGCCGTGCGCCTCGTCTGGCGCAATACGTCTCCGTCGTATCTATAATTTTTTATTGTTCCATGCTAATATTATACAACTTTCATATACTTTTGGCAACATTTTATACTATTTTTGGGACTAACATATTCATCCAGTGCCCAGTGCCAGTTCCTGTTTGTTGCTTTTTTTGTTTCGCAAAAATTCCATATCAAACGGAGTCCAAACGGGATAAAAACTTACGGAGATTTTTTTGGAATATATGTGATTTTTGGGAAGAAGAATCAACGGGAGACGATGCTCGAGGGGGCCATGAGGCAGGGGCGAGCCCCAGGGGGGTGGGCACGCCCCTGACCCTCGGGGCCACCCCGTAAGGCGGTTGGTGCCCTTCTTTTGCCGCAAGAAAGCCAATATCTGGATAAAAATCATGTCCAAATTTCAGCCCAATCGGAGTTACGAAACTCCGAGAACATAAGAAACGGTGAAAGGGAAGAATTAGGGAACACAGAAACAGAAAGAGACAGAGAGACAGATCCAATCTCGGAGGGGCTCTTGCCCCTCCCATGCCATGGAAGCCAAGGACCAGAGGGGAAACCCTTCTCCCATCTAGGGAGAAGGTCAAGGAAGAAGAATAAGAAGGGGGGCTCTCTCCCCCTCTCTTCCGGTGGCGCCGGAACGCCGTCGGGGCCATCATCGTCACCACAATCTACACCAACACCTTCGTCATCTTCACCAACATCTTCATCACCTTCCCCCATCTATCTACAGCGGTCCAATCTCCCGCAACCCGCTGTACCCTATACTTGAACATGGTGCTTTATGCTTCATATTATTATCCAATGACGTGTTGCCATCCTATGATGTCTGAGTAGATTTTCGTTGTCCTATCAGTAATTGGTGAATTGCTATGATTGGTTTAATTTGCTTGTGGTTATGTTGTTGTCCTTTGGTGCCCATCATATGAGCGCGCGTGTGGACCATACCATAGGGTTAGTTGTATGTTGATAGGACTATGTATTGGAGGGCAAGAGTGACAGAAGCTTCAACCTAGCTTAGAAATTGATGCATACGGGATTGAAGGGGGACCGATATATCTTAATGCTATGGTTCGGTTTTACCTTAATGAACGTTAGTAGTTGTGGATGCTTTCTAATAGTTCCATTCATAAGTGCATAGAATTCCAAGTCAGGGATGACATGCTAGCAGTGGCCTCTCCCACATAAAACTTGCTATCGGTCTAGTAAAGTAGTCAATTGCTTAGGGACAATTTCGCAACTCCTACCACCACTTTTCCACACTCGCTATACTAAATTTATTGCTTCTTTACCTTAACAGCCCCTAGTTTTTATTTACATGCTCTTTATATTATTGCAAACCTATCCAACAACACCTACAAAGTACTTCTAGTTTCATACTGGTTTTAGGTAAAGCGAACGTTAAGCATGCGTACAGTTGTATCGGTGGTCGATAGAACTTGAGGGGATATTTGTTCTACCTTTAGCTCCTTATTGGGTTCGACACTCTTACTTATCGAAAGAGGCTACAATTGATCCCCTATACTTGTGGGTTATCAAGACCTTTTTCTGGCGCCGTTGCCGGGGAGTCATAGCGCGGGGTGAATATTCTCGTGTGTGCTTGTTTGCTTTATCACTAAGTAGTTTTTATTTTGTGTTCTTGTTTTCTACCTTTAGTTATGGGTAGGAAACGCAAAATACCAAAAAAAATAGTGGTACCCACCAAACCAATGGTTGAAGAATCACTCAAAATCTATCACACTACTGAAGCTTTTTACTTGGATCATCTTCGATCCCTATGTGCTCGGGCTGATACCCCAACTAGCTTAGTTGAGGGCAAATCTTTAGATGAGCATGCTTGTTATGTGTGACACCGCATATTTGAAAAAGGGAAACTTTTACTGGATGAAATTCATCTTTTGCAGTGCTATGCTTGGAATTTATGTGAAATATATGATTGTACTTGTTGTTCTAAAGACCCTAAGAAACACCTTCCTTACCAATGTGAGTTTAGTGATAATGGAATCGTATCTTTGTATACTAAGGGTGTTTATAATTACTATGATGTTCAACAAATTGAAGAATTTGTTGCTTTTAGGGGTACTTGTGAAATTGATTCTTTTATTGAAAAGTGTGATACTACTCTCTACAAATCTGAAAATCTGGCCATACTTAAATATTTCTATGATAGGTATGCTTCTAATCCTTATATTAAACCATATATTGAGGACTCCTCCGCTGTCCAAGAAGAGATTAAATATTTTGCAGGAGTATATGGAAGAAAAAAATAATGACATTGTGAGCTCATTGGATGAAAAAGATGAGGAGGAGAGCGAAGAACAAAAGGAGGAAGAGCAGATTGATCACCTGTTCCCACCATCTAATGAGAGTAACTCATTATCCCATACATTGTTTAATTTCCCTTCGAATTTGCCAAAGGATGAATGCTATGATGATTGTTATGATCCCGTTGATTCTTTTGAAATATCCCTTTTTGATGATGCTTCTATGCTTGTGGCCAAGATGCCAATATGAATTATGCTTATGGAGATGAACTTTCTATAGTTCCTTATGTTAAACATGAAATTGTTGCTATTGCACCCACGCATGATAGTCCCATTATCTTTTTGAATTCTCCCGACTACACTATATCGGAGAGGTTTGCCCTTATTAAGGATTATATTGATGGGTTGCGTTTCACTACTACACATGATGATTTTGATAGATATAATATGCATGTGCTTTCTGCTCCTACTTGCAATTATTATGATAGAGGAACTACATATCCGCCTCTCTGTGTTTCCAATACGATAAAATTGCAAGAAACTGTTTATATTATGCATTGGCCTTTACTATGTGTGCATGAATTGTTCTTTTATGACATGCCGATGCATAGGAAGAGAGTTAGACTTCGTCATTACATGATATATGTTACTTTGTGCTCACTACTAAATCACAAATCATTGTTAATTAAAATTGGCTCGGATATACCTTGGATCCGGGTGGATCCTTTACTTGAGCACTATATGCCTAGCTTAATGGCTTTAAAGAAAGCGCTGCCAGGGAGACAACCCGGAAGTTTTAGAGAGTCATTTATTTCTGTTGTGTGCTTTTATAAAGTTTAAAAACAAAAATAATGTGCCAAGATTTGCCTTTAGGATGTTTACATTGCTTGTTGGTTTGTGCGGTGCAAAATAGAAACTTTGGCTGTAGTGCGCGATTTTACATTTTTTAATGGAACATCAAACGGTTCTGAAACTCTTTGCACTGTCTTTCTATATGAATTTTTTATTTTTCCTAATTTTTTCAGAATTTTTGGAGTACCAGAAGTATGGTGAATGTTCATATTACTACAGATTGTCCTGTTTAAGACAGATTATGTTTTTGATGCATTGTTTTGCTTGTTTAGATGAAACTATCGATTCTATCAGTGGATTAAGCCATGAAAAAGTTATATTAAAGTAGATACAATGCAAAAACAAAATATGAATTGGTTTGAAACAGTACTTAGAGTAGTGATTTGCTTTATTATACTAACGGATCTTACCGAACATTCTCTTGAGTTTTGTGTGGATGAAGTGATCAAGGATCGAGGAGGTCTCGATATGAGGAGAAGGAGGAGATGCAAGAGCTCAAGCTTGGGGATTCCCAAGGCACCCCAAGTAAATATTCAAGGAGACTCAAGCGTCTAAGCTTGGGGATGCCCCGGAAGGCATCCCATCTTTCTTCAACAACTATCGGTATGTTTTCAGTTTCGTTTCGTTCATGTGATATGTGCAAATCTTGAAGCGTCTTTTGCATTTGGTTTTCACTTTTCTTTTATGCACCATGCTGGTATGAGATAGTCCTTGGTTGATTTATAGAATGCTCATTGCACTTCACTTATATCTTTTGAGTATGGCTTTATAGAATGCTTCATGTGCTTCACTTATATCATTTGAAGTTTGGATTGCCTGTTTCCCTACACATAGAAAGCCTCCATTTGTAGAATGCTCTTTTGCTTCACTTATATTTGTTAGAGCGTGGGCATATCTTTTGTAGAAAGAATTAAACTCTCTTGCTTCACTTATATCTATTTAGAGAGTTGACAGGAATTTGTCATTCACATGGTTAGTCATAAAATCCTACATAAAACTTGTAGATCACTGAATATGATATGTTTGATTCCTTGCAATAGTTTTGCGATATAAAGATGGTGATATTAGAGTCATTCTAGTGGGTAGTTGTGGATTGTAGAAATACTTGTGTTGAAGTTTTTGATTCCCATAGCATGCACGTATGGTGAACCGTTATGTAACGAAGTTGGAGCATGAGGTATTTATTGATTGTCTTCCTTATGAGTGGCGGTCGGGGACGAGCGATGGTCTTTTCCTACCAATCTATCCCCCTAGGAGCATGTGCGTAGTACTTTGTTTCGATGACTACTAGATTTTTCCAATAAGTATGTGAGTTCTTTATGACTAATGTTGAGTCCATGAATTATACGCACTCTCACCCTTCCATCATTGCTAGCCTCTTCGGTACCGTGCATTGACCTTTCTCACCTCGAGAGTTGGTGCAAACTTCGTCGGTGCATCCAAACCCCATGATATGATACGCTGTATCACACATAAGCCTCCTTATATCTTCCTCAAAACAGCCACCATACCTACCTATCATGGCATTTCCATAGCCATTGCGAGATATATTGCCTTGCAACTTCCATCATCATCATATACATGACTTGAGCATTTATTGCCATATTGCTTTGCATGATCGTAAGATAGCTAGCATGATGTTTTCATGGCTTGTCCGTTTTTTGATGCCATTGCTACACTAGATCATTGCACATCCCGGTACACTGCCGGAGGCATTCATATAGAGTCATATCTTTGTTCTAGTATCGAGTTGTAATATTGAGTTGTAAGTAAATAAAAGTGTGATGATCGTCATTATTAGAACATTGTCCCATGTGAGGTTATCAAAATAAAAGTGGCCAAAGAAGCCCCAAAAAAAGAGAGAGGCCAAAGAAGCCTAAAAAAAGAGAGAGAAAATAAAAAATAAAAAATAAAAAGAGAGAAAAGAGACAAGGGACAATGTTACTATCCTTTTACCACACTTGTGCTTCAGAGTAGCACCATGTTCTTCATATAGAGAGTTTCTTGAGTTATCACTTTCATAAAATAGTGGAAATTTTCATTATAGAACTTGGCTTGTATATTCCAACGATGGGCTTCCTCAAATGCCCTAGGTCTTCCTAAGCAAGCAAGTTGGATGCACACCCACTTAGTTTTCAGTTTGAGCTTTCATACACTTATAGCTCTTAGTGCATCTGTTGCATGGCAATCCCTACTCCTCACACTGACATCAATTGATGGGCATCTCCATAGCCCGTTGATTAGTCGCGTCGATGTGAGACTTTCTCCCTTGTTTGTCTTCTCCACACAACCTCCATCATCATATTCTATTCCACCTATAGTGCTATATCCATGGCTCACGTTCATGTATTGCGTGAAAGTTGAAAAGGTTTGAGAACGTCAAAAGTATGAAATAATTGCTTGGCTTGTCATCGGGGTTGTGCATGATTTGAATATTTTGTGTGATGAAGATGGAGCATAGCCAGGCTATATGATTTTGTAGGGATAAGCTTTCTTTGGCCTTGTTATTTTGAAAAAACATGATTGCTTTATTAGTATGCTTGAAGTATTGTTTGTCGGCGTTCTGGGAACGGGGGTCCCCAGACTTGCCTGCCTGCGGCCTGCGGCGTGGCTCGAGTGGGGGCCCAACGTGGCCCATCTTCATCAACACAAGGCTCAAGACCCTCGCGAGGGGCCGAGCCTCGCGAGGCGGACGACATGGAGCTTCCTCCAGCACGGCCTCCTTAGGCTGGCTCGCGAGGAGGCGGAGAGATCAAGGTGGGGTACCTCACGAGGTGACCATGACGCAAGCCATGACGACCAGAGGTGCCAGGCGGGCGCCAGCTCGTGCAGTGTCCTCCCTTTCCTCTTTGGTGCAAAGGGGGCAAGCGCAGGCGAGAGGATCAAGCAAAGGCACCCATTTCGGTGCAACGAGACCAAGACCAACTCCACGACAAGGAGGAAGTCACTGTGGAGCCCATGCCGGCGTCATCACCAGAACCTTTGGCAGGGGAAGACCGACTTTAGTCAGGATAAGTGTACCCGATGTTCCCCTTCAAATCGGCCAATTGTTGGCGCCCTTCCCGCTCAAATATTTGGGAAGAGGCCTAGGGCCTTTGCCTATAAATAGGACTAGCCACTCCCAGGGTAGAGGGAGAGGATGGGGATGAGAAAATCCAACCTGATTCAGTATCCAGAGCAAGTAGAGAGAGACAGAGTGAAAGGCGATTGAACTCCCCTTAGCAGTTCATCCCCAGCCAAGAACAGACCCTCGCGAGGTCGTTCTTCCTTGTATTGTTCTTCCTCATCAGCCCAAGAGGCAATCCACCACACCACACTGGAGTAGGGTATTACACCACAATGGTGGCCCGAACCAGTATAAACCCTGTGTCTCTTGTGTTGTTCTCGCAGTAGTTTAGATCCTTACGAGACGGAGAGGTAGAGCGCACGATCTCCGCGCGCACCCCAGAGTTCGAACCTTAAGGGTCTACCGGAACCCGTGATCCGACATTTGCGCCAGGTAGGGGTGCGCCGGGATCCATCTTCCACCGCTCCGCTCTCCTCCGACCACCGCATCCATGTCTGACGCTCGTCCGGCCCGCGCCGAGCGTCGAGCCGCCATCGCTTCCCGCGCCGTCCAGACGGCCCTCGTCGGCGGGCGTCCTCGTCGTTCCCCGTCGCCCGCCTTCAACGCCGCCACCGGCCCGGCGGGGAACGAGCAGCAAGCGTCCTGCAACACCCGTCCGTGCGGTGGGATGGCCGCACGGCCACTCCGTCGCTCACCCCGCCGGTTCTTCGTCGCACGCGCTGCGCGCGCCCCTGGAGGCTCGAGCTGCGCTCATCGTGGTGAACGAGCTCCTGCGCTACCGCCCCGTCGACGAGTCTACGAGGACTGGCTCGACCGCGTCGCCGAGCTCGTCCGCGCCGCAGGGGGCTCTCCCGTGCCTTCCGCACCATTGCGCCGCACTCCGCCCCGCATGGGCAATGAAGCTCCGAGGGCGTTCCAGCCGCCACCTTCCCAAGAAGATGCCATGGCCCCAAGGCGCGCAGATCCTGGGCGGAATCCGATCCGTCATGCGCCGGCCCAGCAGGAACGGAGCTGCCAAGAAGTCCCGCGACCGCAAGAGGCCGCTCGGGCGCTCCCGGCTCCGGCTCGCCGAGACCCTGCTCCAGCTCCGGCGCGTCAAGACCCCGCGTTGCTCCCAGCTGCAGCGCAAGGGGACCCACAAGGCCAAGCTCTCCCTCAACCAAAACCTCCCGCGGCCACCGCTGGCTGCCGCGCCTACACCCCTGAGTTGTGTAGCGTCGCGTGGCCCGGCAAGTTCAAGCCGGACCTTCCTCCTCACTACGACGGCACCACTAACCCCATGGAGTTCCTTCAGCTCTACGAGCTGGGAATCGAAGCTGCCAGCGGGGACGAGAAGGTCATGGCGAACTGGTTCCCCATGGCGCTGAAGGAAGGTGCTCGCACTTGGCTCCTGAACCTGGCCCCAGGCACGATCTTCTCCTGGGACCAGATGCGTACCCGCTTCATCGCCAACTTCCAAGGTACCCGCGACCGACCTCCCGCCGTGAGCGACATGCGCCGCATCAAGCAGCAACCTGGGGAGACCCTACAGAAGTACATCCAGCGCTTCAACAGCGCGCGCCTCAAGATCCCCAGGGTGTCCGAAGAAGCCATCATTTCGGCCTTCCCCGATGGCGTGCGCGGCGTCAAGATGAAGGAGGAGCTGGCGATGCATGAAGACCTCTGCACCTCCCTGGAGCTGTTCAACCTGGCGACCAAGTGCGCCAAAGCTGAGGAGGGGCGCCTGTCCCTCCTCGAGCTGCCTACCGCAGACCCAGAAGAGAAGAAGCCCAAGGCCAAAGACGTGAAGCCCAAGGGGGCTGCCGTGCTCACGGCAGAACCAGACACCAAGCGGGGTAAGGATTCGCCTGAATCCTCCAGGGGCAGCCGGTACTGTGTGTACCACGACCTCCAAACCCACAACACCAATGAATGCCAAGAACTTCGCGCCGTGCGAGAAGGAAGAGTCGGCCGACGCCCTGACCGTGCTGACCGGGGCTACGGCCGAGGAGGAGGAAGGAACCCGGGACGCTGGGAAGACCGCGGCCCACGTCCAGGCTGGCATGACCAACCTCGCGAGGACCGCTGGCGCGACCCGCCTCGCAAGGGGGACTGGAGGGATCAGCCTCGTGAGGATCGCCCTCATGGCAACCCAGGCCTGCCACCGTTGCCGCCTCAGCCAAGAAGGAATGAAGACCCCCACCAGGACGAGGGGGCTGGGGGCTTCTAGGAGCCTCGCGCCATCGCCTGCATCCTGGGCGGAGCTCAAGCCCCAGCCTCCCAACGTATCTTCAAGCAGTTTGCTCGCGAAGTGAATGCAGTCCTCCCCAAGCTCGAAGCAATGCGTCCCCTCAGGTGGTCGGCCTGCACCATCACGTTCAGCTCAGCAGACCAGCTCAAGTGCGCAGCCACAGCCGGAGTCCTCCCAATGCTTTGTTCCCCAGTCATCAACAACGTTCTGGTCACCAGGACCCTCGTCGACGGAGGGGCAGGGCTCAATGTCTTGTCGGTGGAAACGTTCAACAGCCTCCAAGTGCCCTATGACCAGCTTCAGCCAACCAAGCCCTTCTCCGGAGTCACCAACGGTTCCACAGTCCTGATCGGGCAGGTCCGCCTTCCAGTCACCTTCGCCACCTACAACAACTACCGCACCGAGCTCATCGACTTTGACGTCGCCCACATCCGCCTGTCGTACAACACCATCCTCGGGTACCCGGCGCTGGCCAAGTTCATGGCCGTGACTCACCTTGGCTACAACGTCCTCAAGATGCCAGGAAGCGGCGGCGTCATCACGGTGCCATGTCAAGAGGAGGATGCAGTGTGTGCACTGGAGCGAGCCTTTCAGGCCGCGTCACTAGATGACCCAGATCGCGGAAGCAGGAGGCTTCCTGAGACCACCCCCAAGAAGAAGAAGACAACATCAGGCTCAGACCCTCAGGAGGCAGGCCCTTCAAGGCCCGCGTCTGCCCAGGGGGACCCTCCTTCAGTCGCATAGGAAAGCACGCCCGGCGCCCTCCTCAGGCAGGGCTCGGGGGCTCTCACCTTGAGGGCCACCGACCTCGCCAAGGTCATGAGGGAGGCGCTGGGGCACCATGTGGAGGCGTGTTTTGAAACACGCTTCCCTCGGGAGGAAGCCAGGGAAGGAAGGCCAGACCAACAGGAGTTTGTTAGCAAGGCGATACAAGAGCTACAGGAGTCAAGGATCATGAGGGGTTGCCGTCGCCCACCAGCTGTGGCTCCCCATCCAGGCGAGGATCGTGGGCTGCACGTCTGCGTCAACGTACCAGGGCTCAACCAGGTCGCCACGGCGGAGCGCCTCTGGCCCTCACACGCGGGGAGCTGCAGAGCCCATCGAGTCTGCTGCGCCAACGCCACTACATCAACGACAACTTCAGGTGAAATCTTTCAAGTTTCATTCTCAGCTGGGAGCGCCCTCCCAGGGTTGCGTCATTCCCAGGCCGCGTGGGTCCGTCCCTGTGGCATGTACCCCTTTTTATCTTTTCAGTCGCTAGCTTGCTTTGCTGGGGGCGCCCCTCGGGCTGCATCACCCCCAAGCCGCTCGGGTTAGGCCCAGCGGCGTGTATCCCTTCCACGTTTATTTCCAGTTATGCATCATTACTCGATGCCGTCTGCCGCGCCCTTCTTCTTCATGTCGACCACTTGCACGTTAAAGGGGGGTGCCTGAGCATCGCGACTCAGGGCTCTTACTGGCTCTCCAGCCCTCACCCTCTGGCCTTGCCACGGCATCGCGACCTGGCATACCAGCGACGGCTGAGACAAGCTCGAGGGCCGGGACCCGAGGATGTAGAGTGCCGGCATCTAACCAGACTTTGCAGGAACACATCTCAAGATGCGGCCCAGCGCCAGGCGCAGCCCGCCTAGAGGTAGGGCCTCGTGAGTCCCGCGCTGGCTCGGGTGCCCCGACACACCTCGCCCGCTCCAACCGGCGAGCTCCTGAGCGACTAACAGTCAACTAATCGCTGCTATGGCAATCCCGTCTTCTCTTTTTGAGGTGAATCCGCAGGGCCCATAGGGGGAATCATGCTAGCCGAGGCCCTCACGGTGTTCCCTTCGCCCTTGCCCGCGCGAGCCGCTTGCACGTTAAAGGGGGGGCGCCTGAGCATCGCGACTCAGGGCTCCTACTGGCTCTCCAGCCCTCACCCTCTGGCCTTGTCCATGGCATCGCGACCTGGCATACCAGCGACGGCTGAGACCAGCTCGAGGGCCGGGACCCGAGGACGTAGAGCAGAAAGGGGAGCAGAGGCAAGGGAGAAGAGGCATGCGAGGACCTCGTCAAGCAGCTCCGCTCGAGCTACCCCCCAGATCCGACGGCACGCTGAGGGCAATCTCCAATCCTCAAGATAAGTCACCATCCAATGCATTGGCTACCGCAGCACTACCCCCGCACCTAAAGCAACTCCGTACTAGCGATGTTGCTTCCCTTTCTCACCTAGCGACGGTTGCTTGGGCGCCAAAGGGGACCTCCTGAGCATCGCGACTCAGGGGCTCTTATCGGACCCCGGGTCGCTCACCTCCTGGCCTTGACCACGGCATCACGACCTGGCATACGACGGCTGACGCCGCCTTGGGACTGGGACCTGTCAACGCAGAGCACCAAGCCTCGCGAGGTGCGAAAGGGGGAACCAAACTACGACGGAATTCGCGATTCGCACAAATTCATAGCAAGGGTTACATATTAACAACAAGGATCACAGCCACCTTACAAGCCCCTATGGGGCGCAATGTGATTCTCGCAGGGAACGAATCCTAAAGGGTGCTAACTACACGCGCCCCTGCAGAAGATGCCATCATCAACAGTGGCCAACAGGCGCCGGCGCCAACCCCATCTAGATCAGGATCGGCGGTGAGCCTGCCCTGCTCCGGGAGCGGCGCCGGCTCGCGGGCTCGTAGCTGTCGTCGCTCGTCTTCGGCGTCGCGAAGACCTCACTGGTATCGCTAGATCCTCCGGCGCTCCCATCGCTTGCGGAGCTGTCCAGGGGGCGATTGGCGGGCCCCGCCGTCGCCGAGGCAGGGTCCTGGCCGCATCCCCCGGGGCAGCACTCCAGCCGGCGACCGTTCGCGTCGAAGACCTTGAAGAACATCACCGAAGCACCGTCGTACTCCAGGTGGATCGTGAGGGCTCCCTTCGTTCTGCAGCACCGAGCGATTTCACCCCAGCCGTGAGTCATGAAGACCTCGCCCGGGCGGTGACCGCAACCTCTGCCCCGGATGCAGAAGTGCAGCAGTCGGCATGCTGCAGCCACAGCTCCAGGAGTCTCACCTGCTGGAAGGCGGAGGCGAAGAAGGGAGGAAGGCGGATCCAAGTCCGCGGAGGCATGGGGGCGTGAAGCACGAGTTCGCGGGAGGAGCCCTCGGTGTGGACTCCAGGAGGAACAACCAGCACCTTCGTGATCCTGCGGCGCCGGCGACGGCTCTGGCCGAGGGGATCGGCATCTCCTCTTCCAGAACCCTCGGCGTGGGCATACAAGGGAAGCGGGAACCCCGGCGGAGGCCGCTCGTACCAAGGCCTCGGCACCACCAGGCGATTCTCCTCGTCTTGGCCGCGCAAGGCGGGCCGTTTCTTTGGCGGGAGCATGTCAGGTACCTCTTGAGGAGCCTTTCCCTTCTCCGCCACGGAGAACGGCGAATCGGAGCCATCACACCAAGGCGGAGCAAGAACTGAGGCGGGAGAGAAGCAGGAAGAGATAGACTGGAAGGGCACGCGTGGAGCCGTACTTATAGCCAGCGGAGGCCAACCGCCGGCCTCCATGATCACAGGTAATCTGACATGGTTTGCATGCAGGGACTTGTCCAATCCGCGCGATCGTCGAGGCGTCGTGGGGAAGTGAAGGCGCCCACTTCCA